>JAOPSE010000006.1:120904114-121504114 GCA_029449295.1 Zea luxurians | reverse complement strand
AAGGAGGCACCGGACTGTCCGGTGTGCACCGGACAGTGTCTGGTGCGCCAACGGCTCTCAAACTCCAACGGTCAGCTTCGCCAAATAAGGAAGGGTATCCGCACAGGACAGTGTCCGGTGGTGCACCGGACTGTCCGGTGCGCCAGGCGACAGAAGGCATGATCAGCCTTCCTGGAATGCTCCCAACGGCTCCTAGCTGCCTTGGGGCTATAAAAGGGACCCCTAGGCGCATGGAGGAGAACATCAAGCATACAAAAAGCATTCCTAAGCACCAAGACTTCGATTCCACGCATTTGTTTCTTCGTGATAGCATCTAGAGCTCTAGTTGAGTTGTGAACTTGCCGGGTTGTGTTGCGAGCTCTTGTTGCGACTTGTGTGCGTGTTGACATCCTGATTTTGTGTCTTGTGTGCGTTGCTCATCCCTCCCTTACTCCATGCTTCTTTGTGAACTTCAAGTGTAAGGGTGAGAGACTCCAAGTTGTGGAGATTCCTCGCGAACGGGATATAGAAAAGCAAAGCAAAACACCTGGTATTCAAGTGGGTCTTTGGACCGCTTGAGAGGGGTTGATTGCAACCCTCGTGCGTTGGGACGCCACAACGTGGAAGTAGGCAAGTTTTGTACTTGGCCGAACCACGGGATAAACCACTGTGTCTATCTGTGTTGATTCTCTTGTGGTTATCGTGTCTTGCGAGAACTTCTCTCTAGCCACTTGGCGTTTATTGTGCTAACGTCCAACCAAGTTTTGTAGCTTAATTTTAAGTTTTATAGGATCACCTATTCACCCCCCCTCTAGGTGCTCTCAATTGGTATCAGAGCTGTTCTCTTCACGAAGGGACTAATCCCCCGAAGAGATGGATCCTAAGGGGAAGGGAATTGTGATCAACGATAAGGAGAAGGAGTCCTTCGTCAACGAGCCGAAGGATTACAAGCCTACCGACTCGGGCTCGGGCTACAAACGCAAAGATGGGAAGAAGAAGAAGACGAGATGCATCAAGGAGATCGTCTACTACGACGACAGCGACGAGTCCACTTCTTCCCACAAGGACGACGACAACGACTACGAGAAAAGAAAGACGGTTAATTCGAATTTTTCTTTCGATTACTCTCGTATTCCTCAAAGTTCAAATGCTCATTTGCTTTCCATCCCTCTTGGCAAACCTCCACACTTTGATGGAGAGGACTATGGATTTTGGAGTCACAAAATGCGTAGTCACTTGTTCTCTCTCCATCCAAGCATATGGGAGATTGTTGAGAATGGAATGAAATTTGATAGCTCGGATAGTCCTATATTTATTAATGAACAGATTCATAAAAATGCACAAGCTACTACTGTGTTGTTAGCCTCCTTGTGCAGGGACGAGTACCATAAAGTGAGCGGCTTGGACAATGCCAAGCAGATCTAGGACACCCTCAAGATCTCTCATGAGGGGAACGATGTCACCTTGCTCACCAAAATGGAATTGGTGGAGGGAGAACTTGGGAGATTCACGATGATAAGGGGCGAGGAGCCAACCCAAACGTACAACCGGCTCAAGACCCTTGTCAACAAAATAAGGAGCTACGGAAGCACGCGATGGACGGACCACGACGTCGTTCGTCTGATGCTAAGGTCCTTTACTGTACTTGATCCACATCTGGTAAACAATATTCGTGAAAATCCCAGGTACACCAAGATGTCGCCTGAAGAAGTTCTTGGGAAGTTCGTAAGCGGGCGAATGATGATCAAGGAGGCGAGATACGTCGACGATGCACTGAATGGACCGATCCAAGAGCCTCAAACTATTGCTCTCAAGGCAACGAGGAGCAAGGAGGCGCTACCTAGCAAGGTGGCGCAAGTAGATGCAGCCGGGCTTAATGATGAAGAGATGGCCCTCATCATCAAGCGCTTCAAGACGGCGCTAAAGGGTCGCAAGGGACAGCCAAG
Source organism: Zea luxurians (assembly GCA_029449295.1). NCBI lineage: Eukaryota > Viridiplantae > Streptophyta > Magnoliopsida > Poales > Poaceae > Zea > Zea luxurians. The sequence goes on along the minus strand of JAOPSE010000006.1, from coordinate 121,502,189 downwards.
CAAGACCAAGACAAAGGGGAATCGCTCATGCTTCAAATGTGGTAAGATTGGTCATTTTATCGCTAACTGTCCCGATAATGGAAGTGACCAGGAACAAGGGAGCAAGAGGGAGAAGAAGAAGAATTACAAGAAGGCCAAGGGCGAGGCACATCTTGGAAAGGAGTGGGATTCAGATTGCTCCTCTTCCGACTCCGACAATGAAGGACTCGCCGCCACCGCCTTCAACAAGTCATCCCTCTTCCCCAACGAGCATCACACGTGCCTCATGGCGAAGGAGAAGAAGGTATGTACTCGGGATACCACTTATGCTTCTTCAAGTGATGATGAGTCTAGTGATGACGATGAAATAGACTATTCTAGTTTATTTAAAGGTTTAGATAGAAATAAAATTGATAAAATCAATGAATTGATTGATGCTTTAAATGATAAGAATAGGTTATTAGAAAAGCAAGAGGATCTTTTATATGAAGAGCACGATAAATTTGTTAATGCACAAAATTCACTTGCTCTAGAAGTTAAAAGGAATGAAATGCTTTCTTGTGAACTATCTACTTGTCATGAAACCATTTCTACTTTAAAAGGTGTTAATGATAATTTAAATGCTAAACTAGAAATAGCAAGTAAATCTAACTCTTGTGTAGAACATGTTATGATTTGCAATAGGTGTAAATATTTTGACGTTGATGCTTGTAGTGAACACCTAGTTTCAATTTCCAAATTAAATGATGAGTTGGCTAGTCTTAATACCCAACTTAAGACTAGCAAAAATGAATTCGATAAGCTAAAATTTGCAAGGGATGCCTACACGATTGGTAGACACCCCTCAATTAAGGATGGACTTGGCTTCAAGAGGGAAGCCAAGAACTTGACAAGCCATAGGGCTCCCATCTCCGCCAAGGAGAAAGGGAAGGCTCCTATGGCTAGTAGTGCTAAAAAGAACCATGCGTTTATTTACCATGATAGAAGACAATCTATAAATGCTTATAGGAGTTGTTATGCTTATGATGCTTTTGATTCTCATGCCATGTTTGCTTCTAGTTCTTCCTACATGCATGGTAGAGAGGTGTCTAGGAGAAATGTTATTCATCATGTGCCTAGAAAGAATATTGTTCATGCTCCTAGGAAAGTAATGAATGAACCTTCTACAATTTATTATGCTTGCAATGCTTCCTTTGCTATTTGTAGAAAGGATAAGAAAGTAATTGCTAGGAAGTTAGGGGTCAAATGTAAGGGAGACAAAACTTGCATTTGGGTCCCTAAGACCATTGTCACTAACCTTGTAGGACCCAACAAGAGTTGGGTACCTAAGACCCAAGCCTAAATTTTCCTTGCAGGTTTATGCATCCGGGGGCTCAAGCTGGATTGTCGACAGCGGATGCACAAACCACATGACGGGGGAGAAGAGGATGTTCTCTTCCTACGTCAAGAACAAGGATCCCCAAGATTCAATAATATTCGGTGATGGGAACCAAGGCAAGGTAAAAGGGTTAGGTAAAATTGCTATTTCGTCCGAGCACTCTATTTCTAATGTGTTTTTAGTTGAGTCGCTTGGATATAATCTGTTATCCGTTAGTCAACTTTGTAAAATGGGATATAATTGTTTATTCACAAATGTAGATGTGTCTGTCTTTAGAAGGTGTGATGGTTCACTAGCTTTTAAGGGTGTACTAGACGACAAACTTTATTTGGTTGATTTTGCAAAAGAAGAGGTCGGTCTAGATGCATGCTTAATTGCTAAGACTTGCATGGGCTGGCTGTGGCATCGCCGCTTAGCACATGTGGGGATGAAGAACCTTCACAAGCTTCTAAAGGGAGAACACGTGATAGATCTAACTAATGTGCATTTCGAAAAAGATAGACCTTGTGCAGCTTGTCAAGCAGGCAAACAGGTGGGAAGCTCTCATCACACCAAAAATGTGATGACCACATCAAGACCCTTGGAGATGCTTCATATGGACCTCTTCGGACCCGTCGCCTATCTAAGCATAGGAGGAAGTAAGTATGGTCTTGTTATAGTTGATGATTTTTCTCGCTTAACTTGGGTATTCTTTTTGCAGGATAAATCTGAAACCCAAGGGACCCTCAAGCGCTTCCTCAGGAGAGCTCAAAATGAGTTTGAGCTCAAGGTGAAGAAGATAAGAAGCGACAACGGGTCCGAATTCAAGAACCTTCAAGTGGAGGAGTTCCTTAAGGAGGAGGGGATCAAGCACGAGTTCTCCGCTCCCTACACACCACAGCAAAATTGTGTGGTAGAGAGGAAGAACAGGACGCTCATCGATATGGCGAGGATGATGCTTGGAGAGTTCAAGACCCCCGAGCGGTTTTGGTCAGAAGCTGTGAACACGGCTTGCCACGCCATCAACCGAGTCTACCTTCACCGCCTCCTCAAAAAGACTTCGTATGAGCTGCTAACTGGTAACAAACCCAATGTGTCTTACTTTCGTGTATTTGGGAGCAAATGCTACATTCTAGTGAAGAAAGGTAGAAATTCTAAGTTTGCTCCTAAAGCTGTAGAAGGGTTTTTATTAGGTTATGACTCAAATACAAAGGCGTATAGGGTCTTCAACAAATCATCGGGTTTGGTTGAAGTCTCTAGCGACGTTGTATTTGATGAGACTAATGGCTCTCCAAGAGAGCAAGTTGTTGATCTTGATGAAGGAGATGAAGCAGACGTTCCAACGGCCGCAATGCGCACCATGGCGATTGGCGATGTGCGACCACAGGAACAATTGGAGCAAGATCAACCTTCTTCCTCAATAATGGTGCATCCCCCAACTCAAGACGATGAACAAGTTCATCAAGAAGAGGCGTGTGATCAAGGGGGAGCACAAGATGATCATGTGATGGAGGAAGAAGCACAACCGGCACCTCCAACCCAAGTTCGAGCGATGACTCAAAGGAACCATCCCGTCGACCAAATTTTGGGTGATATTAGCAAGGGAGTAACTACTCGCTCTAGATTGGTGAATTTTTGTGAGCATTACTCCTTTGTCTCTTCTATTGAGCCTTTCAGGGTAGAAGAGGCCTTGCTAGATCCGGACTGAGTGTTGGCCATGCAGGAAGAGCTCAACAACTTCAAGCGTAATGAAGTTTGGACACTGGTGCCTCGTCCCAAGCAAAATGTTGTGGGAATCAAGTGGGTGTTCCGCAACAAACAGGACGAGCACGGGGTGGTGCCGAGGAACAAGGCTCGACTTGTGGCAAAAGGTTATGCCCAAGTCGCAGGTTTGGACTTTGAGGAGACTTTTGCTCCTGTGGCTAGGCTAGAATCTATTCGTATTTTGCTAGCATATGCCGCTCACCATTCTTTCAGGTTGTTCCAAATGGATGTGAAGAGCGCTTTCCTCAACGGGCCGATCAAGGAGGAGGTGTACGTGGAGCAACCCCCTGGCTTCGAGGATGAACGGTACCCCAACCACGTGTGTAAGCTCTCTAAGGTGCTCTATGGACTTAAGCAAGCCCCAAGAGCATGGTATGAATGCCTTAGAGACTTTTTAATTGCTAATGCTTTCAAGGTTGGGAAAGCCGATCCAACTCTTTTCACTAAGACTTGCGATGGTGATCTTTTTGTGTGCCAAATTTATGTCGATGACATAATATTTGGCTCTACTAACCAAAAGTTTTGTGAAGAGTTTAGCAGGGTGATGACACAGAAATTCGAGATGTCGATGATGGGCGAGTTAAACTACTTCCTTGGGTTCCAAGTGAAGCAACTCAAGGACGACACCATCTCCCAAACGAAGTACACGCAAGACTTGCTAAAGCGGTTTGGGATGAAGGATGCCAAGCCCGCAAAGACTCCGATGGGAACTGACGGACACACCGACCTCAACAAAGGAGGTAAGTCCGTTGATCAAAAGGCATACCGGTCAATGATAGGGTCTTTACTTTATTTATGTGCTAGTAGACCAGATATTATGCTTAGCGTATGCATGTGTGCTAGATTTCAATCCGATCCAAGGGAGTGTCACTTAGTGGCCGTGAAGCGAATTCTTAGATACTTAGTCGCTACGCCCTGCTTCGGGATCTGGTATCCAAAGGGGTCTAACTTTGACTTGATTGGATATTCAGATTCCGACTATGCTGGATGTAAGGTCGATAGGAAGAGTACATCGGGGACGTGCCAGTTCTTAGGAAGGTCCCTGGTGTCATGGAACTCTAAGAAACAAACTTCCGATGCCCTATCCACCGCTGAGGCCGAGTACGTTGCCGCAGGACAGTGTTGCGCGCAACTACTTTGGATGAGGCAAACCCTCCGGGACTTTGGCTGCAATCTGAGCAAAGTCCCACTCCTATGTGACAATGAGAGTGCTATCTGAATAGCGGAAAATCCTGTTGAGCACAGCCGCACAAAGCACATTGACATCCGGCATCACTTTTTGAGAGACCACCAGCAAAAGGGAGATATCGAAGTGTTTCATGTTAGCACCGAGAACCAGCTAGCCGATATCTTTACCAAGCCTCTAGATGAGAAGACCTTTTGCAGGTTGCGTAGTGAGCTAAATGTCTTAGATTCGCGGAACTTGGATTGATTTATAGCATACATGTGTTTATGCCTTTGATCATGTTCCTTATGCATTTTGTGGTGCTCAAGTTGTACAAACACTCCCCGGACCTCACAAGTCCTTTTGCAAGTGATGCACGTATTTAGGGGGAGTTGTGCTACAACTTGACCCTTTGAGACTAACCTTGTGCTTGAGTTTGCTTGATTTAGTCTCAAAGGAGGTTTGAAAGGGAAAAGGTGGACTTGGACCATGAAAGACTTCCACTGCACTCCGATGAGGGGTAACTTATTCCAAGTTCATCTCATGTACTCTTATTGCCTTTGTATTCTTATTTGAAGATTTTGGTGAGGCAATGGGGTTAAAGGGCCAAGATTGATCCCGTTTTGGTGCTTGATGCCAAAGGGGGAGAAAATAAAGGCCAAAGCAATAAATGGATCAGCTACCACTTGAGAAATTTTGAAAATAGTAGAATAGAGCTTTTTGTTTTGTCAAAATACTCTTGTTGGCTCTTTTTGTCAAAAGTTGATCTCTTGTGGGGAGAATGGTTGATTATGGGAAATAGGGGGAGTTTTTGAAATCTTGAATCAATTTCTATTGGAACAACTCTCTTTATGTCTCTACAAGTGTGTTTGACTTAGAGATAGGAATTTGAAGTTGATTTGCAAAAACAAACCAAGTGGTGGCAAAGTATGATCCATATATGCCAAATTTGAATCAAAACAACTTTGAGTTTTCATTTGCATTGATATTGCACTTGTTCTAGTTGCTTTATGTTGTGTTGACATAAATCACCAAAAAGGGGGAGATTGAAAGGGAAATGTGCCATTGGGCCATTTCTAAGTATTTTGGTGATTGAGTGCCAACACAAGTGCTTTTGTGTTAATCTATGCAAAATGGTGGACAAAGTGCAAATCATGTCAAAAGGTATGTTTCTAGACTTAGTACATTGTTTTATGGACTAATGTATTGTGTCTAAGTGTTGGAAACAGGAGAAATCGAGTTGGAAAAGAGATGGCTTTGTACAGCCAAAGTCTGCTCAGTCTAGGTGCACCGGACTATCCGGTGGTGCACGGGACAGTGTCTGGTGCGCCAGGCTGGCTCTGGCGAACAGGCTGCTCTCGAGACTTCGACGGTGATGTACGACTATAATTCACCAGACTGTCCGGTGGTGCACCGGACTGTCTGGTGAGCCGTTCACAGGCGAACTCGTCGCTCTCAGGAAATGATTAACGGCGTACGGCTAAAAATCACCGGACTATCCGGTGGTGCACCGGACTATCCGGTGAGCCAACGGTCGGCCGCGCGATCTGCGCGGGACACGTGGCCGAGCCAACGGCTAGAAGGGGGCACCGGACTGTCCGGTGCGCCAACGGCTCTCAAACTCCAACGGTCAGCTTCGCCAAATAAGGAAGGGTATCCGCACCGGACAGTGTCCGGTGGTGCACCGGACTGTCTGGTGCGCCAGGCGACAGAAGGCATGATCTGCCTTCCTGGAATGCTCCCAACGGCTCCTAACTGCCTTGGGGTTATAAAAGGGACCCCTAGGCGCATGGAGGAGAACATCAAGCATACAAAAAGTATTCCTAAGCACCAAGACTTCGATTCCACGCATTTGTTTCTTCGTGATAGCATCTAGAGCTCTAGTTGAGTTGTGAACTTGCCGGGTTGTGTTGCGAGCTCTTGTTGCGAATTGTGTGCGTGTTGACATTCTGATTTTATGTCTTGTGTGCGTTGCTCATCCCTCCCTTACTCTGTGCTTCTTTGTGAACTTCAAGTGTAAGGGCGAGAGACTCCAAGTTGTGGAGATTCCTCGCGAACGGGATATAGAAAAGCAAAGCAAAACACCGTGGTATTCAAGTGGGTCTTTGGACCGCTTGAGAGGGGTTGATTGCAACCCTCGTCCGTTGGGACGCCACAACGTGAAAGTAGGCAAGTTTTGTACTTGGCCGAACCATGGGATAAACCACAGTGTCTATCTGTGTTGATTCTCTTGTGGTTATCGTGTCTTGCGAGAACTTCTCTCTAGCCACTTGGCATTTATTGTGCTAACGTCCAACCAAGTTTTGTGGCTTAAGTTTAAGTTTTACAGGATCACCTATTCACCCCCCTCAGGTGCTCTCAACTAGCTCATTGGAGAGCTGAGGGAGGGAGGAGAGGGCTTGGACTGGACGACCATGGGGAAGTACCAAGCTAGGGCCGACGCTGGTGGCTGGGCTGGGCGCGCAGAGCTCCGGGCTGGAGAGGGAAAATGGAGATGGAGCACGCAGGGAGAAGGAAGACGCAGGCCACCGTGGTGGAGTGCTGCGTAGAGAAATTTGTAGGAGCTCAAGGGCGGTGGCGGGATAAGGATAGGACGCCGGCGGCGAGAAGATTCCCCCCCCCCCCCCCCCCCCCCCCCCGCACGCGGATGAGATCGGCTGGGGAAGAACGGCTGTAAAAATATCCGAGAAGATATTTCCTGGCTGCAAAAACTTGTATGCATCTATGTTTCAAGATTTGAATCAGAACAAGATGCAAATAGAATAAACCCAAACAATATTGGTTATACTAATATAAACTGGGTCTGTCATAGTTTAAAATCAAACACTTTCATCTACTGCTCGAATACTAGATCGCTCTGCCATAGATGATTTATTGGAGAATCAAATCTCAATTATAAATCCTCGGACGCGATTTCTCAGTTGACGAGCAGAGACAAAATTATTTTGCACCACAAATTCTAGTTGTCGAGTTCAAATTAGTATGTCCGGATAAAAATCACCCGAACGGGTCGAGCTTCCGAGTTTGTATTCGTGCGAACGATAAATTTTAAATAATCACCGGATGCACCAATTTTTAGAACAAATATGTTCCGAACAGCACGAAAATTTAGGAAGAGCCCGGACGATTAAAAACAAAAATGACGTCGCACTCGCGACAGATGAAACCGACGCGATATTAAAATCGCGATAGGCGAAGATGATTAAAATTTAGCGTCCGTTTACCCACTGATATTACGTGCTTAAATCCATACTCGTTGTCGAGCGAAATATAAACACCAGGGGTGTTACAGCAAAGGGTATTCACAGGTCGAAGGTTTGGATTTTGGTGAAACCTATGCACCCGTAGCTAGGCTTGAGTCAATTCGCATATTACTTGCCTATGCTACTTACCATGGCTTTAAGTTATATCAAATGGACGTGAAGAGTGCTTTCCTCAATGGACCAATCAAGGAAGAGGTCTATGTTGAGTAACCTCCCGGCTTTGAAGATAGTGAGTACCCTAACCATGTCTATAAACTCTCTAAGGCGCTTTATAGGCTCAAGCAAGCCCCGAGAGCATGGTATGAATGCCTAAGAGATTTTCTTATAACTAATGGATTCAAAGTCGGTAAAGCCGATCCTACTTTATTCACTAAAACCATTGAAAATGATTTGTTTGTATGCCAAATTTATGTTGATGATATCACATTTGGGTCTACTAACAAATCTATTTGTGAAGAGTTTAGTAGGATCATGATAAAAAAATCGAGATGTCTATGATGGGGCACCTTCATCAGCCAAATGAAGTACATTCAAGATATACTCACCAAGTTTGGAATGAAGGATGCCAAGCCCATCAAGACACCCATGGGAACCAATGGGCATCTCGACCTCGACACGGGAGGTAAATCCGTAGATCAAAAGGTATACTGGTCGATGATAGGATCTTTACTCTATCTATGTGCATCTCGACCGGACATTATGCTTTCTGTATGTATGTGTGCAAGATTTCAAGTCGATCCTAAGGAAGTTCACCTTAGGGCCATGAAGAGAATTTTGAGATATTTAGTTCATACACCTAAGTTTGGTCTTTAGTACCCCAAGGGATCCTTGTTTGATTTATTAGGATATTCCGATGCTGATTGGGTAGGGTGTAAGATTGATAGGAAGAGCACATCAGGGACTTGTCAGTTTCTGGGAAGATCCCTGGTGTCTTGGGCTTCAAAGAAACAAAACTCAGTAGCTCTTTCTACCATTAAAGCCGAGTACGTTGCCGCAGGACATTGTTGCGCGCAATTGCTTTGGATGAGGCAAACCCTTAGGGACTATGGCTACAAATTTAGCAAAGTCCCTCTCCTATGTGATAATGAGAGTGCTATCCGCATGGCGGATAATCCCGTTGAACATAGCCGCACTAAGCACATAGCCATTAGGTATCACTTTTTGAGAGATCACCAACAAAAGGGGATATCGAGATAGCCTATATAAACACCAAAGATCAATTGGCTGATATCTTTATCAAGCCTTTAGATGAGAAAACCTTTACCAAACTTAGGAATGAGCTAAATATTCTTGATTCTAGGAATTTTGATTGATTCTTTGCACACATAGCTTATTTATATACCTTTGATCAAATCTCTTTTATGACTATGACTAATATGTTTTCAAGTGTATTCTCATGCTTAGTCATAGAATTGAAAGGGAAATGGAGTATTCGGCAAAGAAGGCGCTTCCACTCAACTCCATTGATATTTGCCGATACTCCGCATCGCTCTCCACTTTGGTATAATCTTCACTCATCTATAGTTATTTGCCATTGGGGAGAAAGTAAAAGGGCTTATATTTCACTCACAAGTATCCGTTTTTGGCGATTCATGCCAAAGGGGGAGAAAGTAAGAGCCCAAAGCAAAAGGACCGCACCACCACGAATTTGAAAAATGAAGTTTTTCAAATTAGTATCTTATTATGTTCAAAAGGGGGAGAAAGTAGTATCTTCAAAACTTGCAAAACCCTCTTGAACACTAAGAGGAGAATTTTATTTAAGGGGAGTTTTGTTTAAGTCAAAGGAAAAGCATTTGAAACAGGGGGAGAAAATTTCAAATCTTGAAAATGCTTCTTTCAATCTTATTCATGTACCTTTGACTTTTTGCAAAATGTTTTGAAAAGAATTTTACAAAGGATTTGCAAAAACAAAACTAGTGGTGCAAGCGTGGTCCAAAAATTTTAAATAAGAAGAAAACAATCCATGCATATCTATTGAATAATTATATTGGTTTCAATTCCAAGCAACCTTTGCACTTACATTATGCAAACTAGTTCAATTCTGCACTTTTATATTTGCTTTGGTTTGTGTTGGCATCAATCACCAAAAAGGGGGAGATTGAAAGGGAAATAGGGTCAAACCTTTTTCTATATGAATTTTGGTGGTTGAATTGCTCAACATAAATTATTGAACTAACTAGTTTGCTCTAGAATATATGTTCTACAGGTGCCAAAGGTTCACAACAAACCAATACAAAGTCAAATAAAGGGTTCAAATAAAAAGGAGCAAAGTATACCGAAGGCAGCCCTGGTCTGGCGCACCGGACTGTCCAGTGTGCCACCGGATAGTGTTCGGTGCACCAGGGAGATCGACTCTGAACTTGCCAGCTTTGGGAATTCGGGGAGCCGCTCCGCTATAATTCACCGGACTGTCCGATGTTGCACCAGACTGTCTGGTGTGCCAGCGGAGCAACGGCTACTTCGCGCCAACGGTCGCCTGCAAGTGAACAGTAAAAGCAAACAGTGCGCGCCTGCGCGTGCAGAAGTCAGAGCACGCGCCAGAAGGCGCACCGGACAGTCTACAAGACCTGTCCGGTGCACCATCGGACTGTCCGGTGGCCCCACAAGTCAGAGCTCCAACGGTCGAACCCTAACGGTTGGGTGACGTGGCTGGCGCAGCGGACAGTTTCAATGGTGCACCGGACTGTCCGGTGCGCCATACGACTACAGCCTTCCCCAACGACCACTTTGGTGGTTGGGGCTATAAATACCCCCAACCACCCCACATTCAAGGCATCCAAGTTTTAGCCATTTGCATTCAATACAAGAGCTCTAGACTTCATTCCAAGACACAAACAAGAGATCAAATCCTCTCCCAAGTCCAAAGATCATTCTAATCAAAATAGTGACTAGAGAGAGCGACATTTGTGTTCTTTTGAGTTCTTGCGCTTGGATCGCTTTTCTTCTTCTTTCTTTCTTGATCCCAACTCAATTGTAATCAAGGCAAGAGACACATATTGTGTGGTGGTCCTTGTGGGGACTTGGTGTCCCGATTGATTGAGAAGAGAAGCTCACTCGGTCTAGGTGACCGTTTGAGAGAGGGAAAGGGTTGAAAGAGACCCGGTCTTTGTGACCACCTCAACGGGGAGTAGGTTTGCAAGAACCGAACCTAGGTAAAACAAATCACCATGTCTCACTCTTCATTTGCTTGTGATTTGTTTTTGCCCTCTCTTTCGGACTCGTTTATATTTCTAACGCTAACCCCGGCTTGTAGTTGTGCTTAAGTTTATAATTTTCAGATTCCGCCTATTCACCCCCCCCTCTAGGCGACTTTCAGGAACCGATGGGCATGTTGACCTCAACAAAGGAGGTAAGTTCGTTGATCAAAAGGCATACCGGTCCATGATAGGTTCATTGCTTTATTTATGTGCTAGCAGACCAGACATCATGCTTAGTGTATGCATGTGTGCTAGATATCAATCTAACCCCAAGGAATGTCACCTTGTGGCCGTTAAGCGAATTCTTAGATATTTAGTTTCTACGCCTTGCTTCGGGATCTGGTATTCAAAGGGGTCTACCTTTGACTTGATGGATACTCAGACTTCGATTATGCTGGGTGCAAGGTTGATAGGAAGAGCACATTGGGGACGTGCCAATTTCTAGAAAAGTCCCTGGTGTCCTAGAGTTCAAAGAAACAAACATCCGTTGCCCTATCCACCGCTGAGGCCGAGTATGTTGCCACAGGACAGTGTTGCACGCAACTACTTTAGATGAGGCAAACCCTCTGGGACTTTGGCTACAATATGAGCAAAGTCCCACTCCAATGTGACAATGAGAGTGCAATCCGCATGGCAGATAATCCTGTTGAACACAGTCGCACTAAGCACATAGACATCCGGCATCACTTCCTGAGAGACCACCAGCAAAAGGGAGATATCGAGGTGTATCATATTAACACCGAGAACCAGCTAGCCGATATCTTCCGCAAGCCTTTAGATGAGAAAAGGTTTTGCAGGTTGCATAGTGAGCTAAATGTCTTAGATTCACGTAACTTGGATTGATCTATAGCATACATGTGTTCTATGCCTTTGATCATGTCACTTTGTGCATTTCAATCAATTCTTGTTATTTATGGTGCTCAAGTTGTACAAGTGATCCCTGGACCTCACAAGTCCATATGCGAATGATGCACATATTAAGGGGGAGATGTACCACAACTTGACCCTTTGAGACTAACATGTTTGTTTGAGTACTCTTGATGTAGTCTCAAAGGTGCATTGAAAGGAAAAATGGACTTAGACGATGCAAAGACTTCCACTGCACTCCGGTATTACTGTATTTAATTTCAAGTTCATTCTTATGCTCTATTTGACTTTAGCTCTTAATTGACATTTTTGGTGAGGCAATGGGGTTAAAGGGCCAAAAATGATCCCGTTTTGGTGCTTAATGCTAAAGGGGGAGAAATTAAGGCCAAAGCAAATGGATCAACCAACCACTTGTGAATTTTGAAAATAATAGAGTTATAATTTTTAGTTTGTCCAAAATGCTCCTATTGCAAAATTTGGTCACTTGTGGGGGAGAATTTTGATTACGGGAAAACGGGGAGTTTTTGGCACTTGATCAATTTTTCTCTTGGAATAACTCTCTATGTGCCCAAACAAGTGTGTTTGACTTAGAGATAGGAAAATAAATTTGATTTGCAAAAACAAACCAAGTGGTGGCAAAGAGCGATCTAAATATGCCAAATCATAAGAAAAACAATTTGGTCTTCAATTGCATTTGATGTTGCACTTCTTTTGTTGCTTTTGTATGTGTTGGCATAAATCACCAAAAAGAGGGAGATTGAAAGGGAAATGTGCCCTTAGGCCATTTCTATAATTATTTTGGTGATTAAGTGTCCAACACAAATGTTTTGAACTCTTTATGTGTTAACAAGCAAAAGGTGAAAATCAAAGACAAGGTATGTTTCTAGACTTAGTGAATTGTTTTTGAATGCTAATGTGTTTGTCTAAGTGCTAGAAACAGTGACCAAACTTCAGCTCGGTCTGGCACACCGGACTGTCCGGTGGTGCACCAGACAGTGTCCGGTGCGCCAGGCTTGTCTCCGGTGAAATGGCTGCTCTCGGGAATCGACGACGGTGTACAGCTAAAAATCACCGGACTGTCTGGTGAGTCATCCGCGGCAAACTCGTCGCTTTCGGGAAAAGCAACAAGCGACGTGGCTATAATTCACTGGACTGTTTGGTGGTGCACCGGACTGTCCGGTGAGCCAACGGTCGCCAGCGCCAACGGTCGGACGCGCAATCTTCGCGCGACACGTGGACTGCTCCAACGGTCAGCTGGTGCACCGGACTGTATCCGGTGCGCCAATCAGCCCAGAGGAGCAACGGTCAGATATGCCAAATTTGGAAGGAGATCACGTACCGAACAGCCTATAGGACCTGTCCGGTGGCACACCGGACTGTCCGGTGCGCCACTCGACAGAAGGCAAGATTGGCCTTCCAAGTTGGTCTCCAACGACTCCTAGCTGCCTTGGGGCTATAAAAGGGACCCCTAGATGCATGAAGGAGCACACCAAGCATTCTCTAAGTATTCTAAGGCATCCAGACTCTGCTCCCGCGCATTCGCTTCGTTGTGTTAGAGATTTGAGCTCCATTCGAGTCGCGAACTCCCTGTGTTGTCATTTGAGCTCGAGTCTTCACTTGTGTGCATGGTTGTGCTGCGTATTTGAGTCTTGTGTGTGTTGCTCTCCTAACCTTACTCTTGTGCCTTCTTTGTGATCTCTATTGTAAGGGCGAGAGGCTCCAACTTGTGGAGATTCCTCGCAAACGGGAGAAAGACTATAAGGAAGAAAGTCGTTGTATTCAAGTTGACCATTGGATCACTTGAAAGGGGTTGAGTGCAATCCTCGTCCATTGGGACGCCACAACGTGGAAGTAGACAAGTGCTACTTGGTCGAACCACGGGATAAAAATCATGTGTCTCGTGTGTTACTTCTTGTAATCATTTTGTTCGCACGAACATGTTTTATAGCCACTTGATTTAACTAACACTTTAATAATCAAGTCTGTGGCTATTTAGTGTTTGTTTTTACGGGATCACCTATTCACCCCCGTCTAGGTGCTCTCAATGTTGAACCTAGATACGACTGTGAATCAACACATATATAATTTATAGAGGTTCATGCTGCAGTGTGTGTAATATCCTACATTCAATTGCCACTAGTCATTTGATGAACATAAAGGTCTATAAGATTACAATTTCAAGAACCAACTGAGCATCATGACCTCCTCGACCCCCTTTGCACTTTGGTTTTTGTGCGAGTTATAATACCCTAATGTCTTGCCTTTGATGACGTGTGTGAGGTTTTTGTTCCTTGGTTTCCGAATGAATCCCCCAAATCTTTAATTTACTCTCACTTTTATAAAGCAAGGGTGGAGAGAGATTCACATATTGGTTGGACCATGGGTTCGATCAGTTAAGACCTAACAAATCTTATCCTAGTCTTAAAAATCATATATGGGGCCATGCCTTCGATTCTGTCCCATTGTCAGGGATATCCTTCTTTAGTTGCAGCCATACATACCGTAGTTGAAGTATGTTATGTCGCTTATATGGACACTAGAGTTTATGATGTCGGGAAATATAATTGGTAACTAGTGTAGCAATCTATACTTGATAATACTTCAACATGATGTTTTGATGCTGCCTATGGCGTGACTCACGATCCAAGTTGTTGGTCTCTCCATAGTCGTCTTGCATAGCACAACACAATAATTTCAAGAGAAAAAACACACTTCCCTACTTGGAGTGACAAATATCATCGAGGTATGACACTAGGATACATAAAGTATCAAAAAGAAGATAGATATTGGTGATAGTGGGGGCATAGGCAATGTATGTTGAACCTAGATACGGCTATGAACTAGCACATAGATAGTTTAGAGAGGTTCATGTTGTAATGTGTAATACCCTACATCCGCTTGCCCCTCATCATTTGATGAACATAAAGGTCAAGAAGATTACAATTTCAAGAACCAACTGAGCATCATGAATTCCTCGACCCCCTTTGCACTTGGTTCTGGTGTGAGTTCTAGTCTATCGATCCCTAATTCACCCTAATGTTTGCCCTTTGATGTCATGTGTGAGAATTTTGTTCCTATGTTTTCGAATGAATCCTCTAATCTTTACTCTACTCTCACTTTTATAAAGCAAGGGAGGAGAGATGTTCACATATTGGTCGGACCATGGGTCCGATCAGTTAAGACCTAACAAATCTTATCTTAGTCTTGAAATCATATATGGGGCAATGCCTTCGACTATGGCACAGTGTCGGAGATATCATTCTCTAGTTACAGTTATACCTACCATAGTGGCATGTATGTTATGTTGCTTCTATGGACACTAGAGTCTATGATGTCGAGTAAAATATAGTTGGTAACTAGTGTAGCAATCAATACTTAATAATACTTTATGGTACACTGACATGCGCATACATGGCTATAGTGTCGATGCACACACATACTAGTGGTATGGAGTACCCTAATGCCTAAGCCATGGTAAAAGTGTGTCTATGAAGCTATAACATTGCAACCTAAAACCGGGATGTCATGTTTGAGGCCTATGAACCTATTCACGGATTCACCTATAATGTCTTTTTTTGAAAGGGATTCACCTATAATGTCAGTACTTTGGATAAGACTTCCATATGGCACATTAACCATGTGGAACCAACCATATCCTTTTTATATCACAAACAACTTTATACTTAATTGTATCAAGAGTCCCTTTGCCTCACTAGAGCCGGTAGCCTAGGGCTCAGGGCTCGACCATTCATATTATGTG
The DNA here is from genome assembly GCA_029449295.1 of Zea luxurians. Classification (NCBI taxonomy): domain Eukaryota; kingdom Viridiplantae; phylum Streptophyta; class Magnoliopsida; order Poales; family Poaceae; genus Zea; species Zea luxurians. The sequence goes on along the minus strand of JAOPSE010000006.1, from coordinate 121,486,837 downwards.
AGGCTAGAGACCTTAAGGACCTAGCGACTAGTAGAGGGCTTCGGATGACTAAGTGTTTCTACCATTATAAGTGTCTCAGACACTTAAATCTTTTGTCATGACCTCGGTTTGCCATAAGAGAAAAAAATGCAGAGCTCTATCAACTGTACGAAGCACCACGCATGTCAGTCATCCGTTTACTGTAAGAACACACACAACTCTATCAGGTAGGATGCTACCATTTTCTAACCCTTAATGCTGGATGTTTGTGTTGTGCTGCATCTGATCTGATGGTTCTACATCACACTGAAAACTATCCATGTCCAGCAATCATAATCCTGTATCTCATCTGCTGGTACAATTCCTTAGGCCTGCAAAAACATAAACAGCATGCCCCCCTTTTGTACTGTAGTACTGTAGTCTTTTGTGAAGGAGGAGGATCTTGGTCCTATCGAATGTTGGTGCAGAGCCAAGCCATCCCCTCGTTGAGGCCTTCTCCAGAGATCGCAGAGCTACTTTGAATGTGCCTGCGGAAGCAATCTGGATGATCGATTTTTACTGAAAGGAGAGTTGAGGGAAAGGAACCTGGGGAAGGTACAGACCATCTACGGTTGCAAAGCCGTGACTGAAGCCCAAACTCGTCCGCTATCTCTGCTGCGCTCATGACGTTCGGCCGGTCCTGCTTGTTTGCAAACACAAGCAGCGCGAGATCCCTATCCCTGAACTGGTCCTGACATTAGTTCAATCCGGATTCAGAACCAAACCATGAGTCCCCTAGGCCTAGCTACTGAAACCTGGCAGTATCCGGCTACCTACTACCTCGTCCAGAATCATGTTCAGCAGATCTTTGGCTCGAATAATCCACTCCCGGTCGCTGCTGTCGACGACGAATACCACGCCCTGGACGCCATAGAGGTAGTGCCTTAGCAAGGGCTGGAGCTGCAAATCAAAATGGTAATCAGAGTGCCACGCACGGTAGGTGTTGCACAGACGTACTTGAATGCAAGAACAATGCAGATGCTGATGCATGAGCTACGTACCTCGCCTTGACCACCCACGTCCCAGACCCTGAAGCTGATGTCATTGTATTCAAGCGTCTCGCTGTTGAACCCTACAATAGCACTTTTTTTTTGGTTGAAGCAATAACTTGACTTGAGCTGGTCTGAACAGTACAGTAGCATGATGCGTGTTTACCTATCGTTGGTCCGGTGGTGATTGCGTGGCCGAGCTTGAGCTTGTGCAGAATGGCCGTCTTGCCAGCGCCACCGAGGCCAAACAGCGCGATCTGCGCCTCCTGCTTCCACCCAAGAAGCCTCCCCATCGCCACCCCCATGGCGGTGGATCAGCTCAGCACCGGAGGGAGAGGGAAGCAGCCAGCAGGAAGATGATTTGGAGTTGTGGCAGCAAACAGGAGCAGGCTCGGGAATCTTATATAGGGGGTGTTTGGTTGCCCCTGCTAAAGTTTAGCCCGGGTCACATCAAGCGTTTGACTTTCAAATAGGAGTATGAAATATAGACCCAACCAACTGGACTAGATTCGTCTCGTCTTTTAATCTTCGGCTGACAAATTTGTTTTATAATCCGACTACATTTAATACCCGAAACGGAGGTTCAAACATTCGATTGGACAGGGGCTAAACTTTAGTTTGGGGTAACCAAACGGGGCCATAGTCCTATAGAATTAACAGGGAAAGTTCTTCCGTCAACTCTCAGCCTGCCAGCTGCCAGCTACTTCAGTCCTAAGCGAATCAGTTGAGTTGACCACTGACGTTCTTCGTTGTTATCCTGCCATGTGCTTGAGGATCGAAAAAAAAGTCGTCGCCAGCCCACTATACCAGTACAGTACTCCAAGAGATGGTTGCAAAATCTGGAATTACGGTAGTCCTGTACTACCGGCGTGCGTGCCATGGTGGGCTTCTTTTCCCATCAGGAGCCCAAACTTCGGCTCAGCCCACGAGCACTAGTTGCCCCGCATCTCCAGAGTTTTTCCCTCTCGCTCGCATCGGCGAACGGGGACGTTCTACACTGCGGCGAGCCGACGTGCTCCTGAGTCCTGCCTGACTTGACCGTCAGGCACTTGCCCGGAGGTCGCTCAGGCACTACGGCGCTGATCATCGAGCCGCCTTCCCCCGTCGTGCGTTCGACGTTGGTGCGGACCATCTCCGTTTCGTGGGTGAATAATTGCCGTTGCCGGGCTGCCAGTGTGCGTCTCTACCGCGTCTGTTCTTCACGGATCCGTACATGATCCTTGGTACGCAGGGACGCTTTAAATCTTTTTAAATGTTATAAAGATTGATAAACTTATGTTAGTTTTGTGACTTTTGTCTTATGTCAAACCAATCTTATAAAACTGATAGACAGCTTTATATATACAAGAAGCACCAATATTTATGACACGGAATAAGCATAGTTTGATTCATCATGGAATTTATATTTTTAGATTTATAGGGACCAAATGGACACAATCTATTTTGTATAATTTTTTTTCTAACATGTTTTTCTTCCTAGACAATTTATATTACTGGTCAAAATATGTTGAGCATTGTGTTTTCATCTGATGGTTGGTTGGTAGTCCAATCCTATACTTGTTCTCTTGACAAATTTGTTTGGATTTGGTTGGCCATGGTTCGCCTCCATCCGGCCATCCCTCGGCTTTGCCAATATTTAAGATTGAGACAGATTTACTGGTGGAGCCAGCCAATTTGACATGTCGAAACAAGTGCTAGCTGGTGATGCTGATGTTTTTTTTCCTGGACGTCATTCATATCTGCAAGGATTCTGCACTGAAGCGTTTATCTCTTTCAATTGTGTGGTTGCCACTGGGTAATGTAGATTGCTATTACTTGTATTAGGTTAGCGATCAGAAAAAAATATCTCGAATATCTAAATCTGGAAAAAGATGTGGTCATGTGGATGTGTTATTATAAACCCACAGCTACTAATTCTGAAGCAAATTTAAGTTCATGGAGGGTGTGACATACTGCAACACCGGGGGACACGAGAAGTTTTTTTTTGATAAGTCAGGAGGGGCGAGCCCTACTGAAAATTTTATTAAGACTTTAAGATAACAGAGTTTGAAGCATAAAGAAAAACGAAGAGAAGATTACAAAGGATAAAACAGCAAAACAAAAAAAGGAAAAAGAAAAAGGGAAAGGAAAAGAGGCAAGCACTAATGCCAAAGCTGAAGCCATGTAGGAAGTGTCGAATCAAAACGGCCTTTAGCCCTCAACATGACGAGATGAAGTTCCTTTGCAAACTCATTTTTGCAACGCTGCACTGTCGGGGCTTCAAACTGAAAAAGCCAGGCATTGCGGGTTTTCCAAATGCTCCAGAGCATGAAAATGACAATTTCCATAGCAAATGGAACATTGAGCTGTTGTGTTAGATTAACTGCCGCGTCCTCGGGATTAGCAATTCTGGGGGACGTCAAACCTATAGAGGTCCAGCAGGCCTTTGCAAAATTACATCTGAGGAAAAGATGGTAGAGGGTTTCTTCCTTTTGCCAGATACAGTTTTCACAAGTGTAGGATTCAAGGATCATATTTTTCCGTTTCAGCATATCTCTTGTATTGAATATGCTAATGTGGTAGATTAGAAGGGACCAGGGGTGAAAACAATCTGCCAAAGAGTTGTCTATGCAAGTACTTTTCATCAATTTCAGAAGCTACGTCCAAAGTTAGCTAGCTTGTGCGTGTAGTGTGAACATGATTAGCACACTAACCTGCAGTCGCTCAGGATATACTAAAATATAATCCAGATCGTCTACAGAAATGAGAAAAAGTATAGGGGGGACTTAAGGATCATGTTTGTCGTGTTGTCTCTTGGGTTAGCTTGTCCAAACTTGGCCATTAGTTCATTGTCTTGTTAATGACTGCCAGAGTGTCAGGTGTGACTTGCTTTGCACTTCTTAGACCCTGTTTGTAAGTAACCCAGTTTTTAGAATCTAATTTCTATAAACTGAGTCATAAACCACCTCAATTTCTATAAACCAATTTTCTTAAAAACTGGATGCTTCTAAATAGGACCTTAGTCTTTGCATTTCGATGTATGCTATCTTCTTAGAGAATATTACTAGATCCTAAGGTTCTGCACATGAAGTATCGAGAAATGGAGCTGCTGCAACTGCTATCTCGCCGGAACCCCAATCGGCATATTTCACTGTATGCCGATGATGTAGCACTCTTCATCAAGCCTACCGAAGATGAGATGAACCTGACCATGAAGATTCTTGGTAAATTCGGATAAGCTTCCGGGCTCCACACCAACCTACAGAAAAGCTGTGTTATCCCGATCAGATGTGAGCAGCCGGTTTGTAGACAATGTCAACATGATCCTGCCTTGGACAGAAGCACAATTCCCATGCTTTTACTTGGGATTGCCAATATCTGATTGAAAGCTTCGCAAATCTGATCTTCTACCATGGATTGACAAAGTTGCGGACAAGCGGCCCTCATGTACATATCATTTGGGTATGTTTCATTCTCTCTCCAAACGAAGACTCTCATAGTTGGAGGTTTGAATCTTCAGGCGTCTTCATAACAAAATCAGTGTACCGGGCCTTCTTTCATGGATCGATCAACTTTGAGCCTTGGCGCTGGATCTGGAAAACTCGAGCACCGCTCAAGTGCGAAGTTTTCCTGTGGCTGGCTGTATGGGACAGTTTTTGGACTACGAATCATTTGGCAAAACAGAACTTGCCCCATCCCAACCAACGCCTGCTTTGTGATCAAGCGGAGGAAGCCATCCAACACCTGCTGACTTGTGTCTTTGCACACGAGTGCTGGTTCTGGGTCTTGCCATCACTTGGTCTCCAACATGGTGTGCCAAGCTTAAGAGAGCGGAATTTTGCAGAATGGTGAAGGGCAAGTAAGCGCAGCGCGCACCCCAAAAGGACAAAGAGAAAGGATTCAATTCACCTGTGGTCATGTGTGCACGGTTGATTTGAAACACAGGAATGCTCGTGTCTTTAAAGGATGCTAGTCCCAAGATGGATGACCTGTTGCATGCCATTGACGATGAACACCACTGGTGGTGTGTTGCGGGTGCGCGGAAGCTTGATGCCTTAGGTCCAGCTCTAGTGCCTGCCAGGGTAGGTAGACGCTTAGAGCGTTGGTCAGGTCTCACCTGGACTGTGTTTTTTTTTTCAGTTAGAGAACGTATGTATCAGGGCCCTCTTACAGCTCGGTTCGAAGTAGCGGGGTAAAATTGTAGGAGACCATTTTTTTCCTCTCTTAATACAGTGATAAGCAGCTCTCGTGTCATGCGTATTCGAAAAAAAAAGGTTTCTAACAGAGGTAATGGGAGTGGTTTGGAAAACGGTCACAGCTAAACATACTGTCTTTAAAAAAGATCATCTTCAGTTGCTATCTGTCAGCCGGTACCGAGGACCATTCATCACTGCCCACTTTGCTTTTAGCATCTTTCTACTCACCCAACATAAGCATGTTAACGAACCCACCATGTCTGCCTCCGCAGCAATTTCCCTCCCTTCTTTTTACCTGCCAGATGTTTCTCCCTTGGGTGCTTCCTTTTGGTATTTTTTTTTTCCTTTCCATTCAGCCTCTTCCCTTCGGTGGAGTCATCACTCGTCAAGGAATTGAATTCCACCTCCATTTGGTGCCAAGCTTTAAGCAGTTGGCTGTCATCCATTGGTTTTTTTTAGATCCTAGACGGCATTTGTGTAAGGGAGAAGATGCTGCCAATCTTGTTTTCAGGCTGGTTTTATGTAAGTCCCTGAAACCATTGGGCTTTGCTTGCGGCTTTCCTCATCTCATCTGCCTTGTATTTCCTGCTTTATACCACTGCCGCGAACCTTCCGCTCTTCTTCCGGTTTCTCTCAACGCAATTCACTCTTCTTCGTCTCTTTATGTTTCTTGGATTGCCTGTCATCTAGTAATGCTGATGGGATGAGATGGTGACTCGATGCAGCCTGCTTCTGCCCTAAGATAAACAGAGTCATAGAGCAATTATTAGACTTCCTTATTATATGCTGTCACGACGAAGTTTCCAGTTGATGGATGATCTTAACAACACCACTCTGAACCTTTTCATGATTCATTTCTTCGAGATATGTAATGAAACAGGCAAACAAAAAAAAACACGAGGGAGTGTAAGGAAAACCAGGAATAATAGAATTTACACAGCATTAAGTGATGCTTTCAGCAATTTGGGACCAGCAAGTGGCGAAGCTGGAGCAAAATTGATGGTGCTGCATTTACTTTGTGGGTGCATAGAAATTTATTTTAGGGGTACATATCTGGTGAAATTTTATCCAATTCTATAGATTTTGTGTTTTTTTGGGGTGCATTTGCACCCGCTTACCTATAGTGTAGGTTCGGCCATGGGACCAGCTTTTTAATGAACAATTTTGTCATTGATTGCAAAATTGTACTCTAATCATACATGTGCATTGGTGGGCCCGTGTCATATGTCTTTTCTACTACATTGCATAACGTGTGGTTAAACAATTTTAATCTTAACACTACAGATACAACATTACAGTCATTAATGGTATCGTGGCATACAACTTTTTTGCGATGTTTACATGTGAACACTTGTGAAGTCTTCTATTTGTAACTTATTATGATGAAGCAATGAATCCTGTAGACATACTTGTCCGTTCAAAACTTCCGGCCTTCGACTCTACTGTTTTTGGCATGCACATGAGACATGGTTACTTTGGAAGAACCCGTTAAAGCCATGTGTGGAGTGCTTGTTGCTAGGTTGATCCAATCCAGCTCGGTCAAGAGACTGAACTAGACTCAATAACTGTCACGTTCTAATCGAGAGCGTAACAAGCTTACGGTTATGGCCCATACGCTACTCTAGAGGTCAAGAGGGAGATTAATGTTAGGCCGATCTCATCCAGTTTGGTCAAGGGACCGAACCAAACTCAACTATCACGATCTTATGATTATGGGCTTATGGCTCTCATTCACTTCATCACGTATGTATATAAATACAAAGAGAGAGAGAGAGGGTTAATTAGTTGGCATCTAGTGGCTAGGGTTCTTTTTAGATCTACCACATGCATCAAACTAATGGGTTAGGTTCAGTCTCAAGTATATATGCAGATTACGCTGAAGTAAATGATGTGCTCCTTCTCTCCTCATGGCAGCATGCTGATTGGATTAGATCTCATCTCTTGCCTATTCATCAGCAGGAGAAGTTGGGGGTTTTAAAACGTTTGCCGTGGTGGCACCATCTGGAGCCCCCTTTCGTGAATCAGGATGAGTGGACAGCCCATGATGGGTAGCCCACATGCACAAAAGACGCGGGCACTTAACCTTTTTTTTTCCACGCGAAGAAAATCTGAATAGGATGCACATCAGCTTACTGACGTGTGTATATGCTTCGGTATATATTTTTTTATTTTTTTGTTTGTTCGACAAAAAAATAATTGTTTTGTTTTTTTAGCATGTTAAAGGTAAAACGAGCGGTGCTTTAGCGCGCGCGGATATGCTTGGGTATATTTATAGCCTGACGTGCGTGGTAAGATAGTGCTAGCATTTCTTTCATGTGATATTGCCATCAAGTGGGGGTGTGGGGGTGGAGAAGGAAGGGCCGAAGAGGAGGTTGTCCTGCCTTCTCATGTGGTTCGCCGAGTCCAAATCAATTCCTGTCTACAATGGCGACCGCCCTTTCTATCTTTCTTCCCTCTTTCCTCTCCAGTAGCCTAGTGTCCCTATTCGTGTTTTTGGACGGGAATCAGTCGGTGAGTGAGTGAGCGAGTGAGCGAGCGGTGGCCGATGCATGGGCTGGCCTCGATCCTGGCTCCCATTAGGGACGGCATCAAAAGACAGTGCAATGGTGCTGTGGACTAGATGGGCAAGCACAGGGCCACCCAGGACCGACCCGTTGGAAGGGCGTGCCAGGGGGGCAGGGGCAGGCACACGTTAGTTGACAATAATATCGGGCCATCGGGCAATTTAGGTATCTGACCCGGCGCCCTTCACCAGAACGGAGTAATGGTTGCGCTCTGCTGCTGCTGCTGCGTGCTGCGGTGCGCAGTAGAAACAAATCTGATGAGGGGTCAGGAGGCCATGCACGCACCATGGGCGCGCAGGAAGGAAGGACTGAGAGTCTGAGACTGACTGACTCACTTGCCCTTGTGATACATGGACCTGCATCTGCAGTAGGGAAAAGGAAAAAGGACCAATGCCACATGCCGCGCTGCATGTATATACTACATGCATGAGCCACCGATCTTGAACCCTTTGCTTAATGCCTTTTTACCTCTACGTACCAGTGTCTGTTGCTTGCTCTGCGTATGATTTTTGTTTTGGTTTGTTTTGTTTTGTAGCCGTGGCGGTATGGAATCATGGAGCTTGGAGAGGAGGGCAGGGCAGCTGTGCTGTGACAAACCCAGCTAGCTTTGGTTCAGTGTGCAGGCAGCGCGTATGATGTCTCTCGCACACACTCCCATTCCCTGAAGATCGCACGCGTCCAAGAGCGCGTCAGGGTCAGGCACACTGTGGCGGCCTGTGGTGGCTGCCTGGCTGGTGAGAGAGGTTGGCAAGACGTACTGGGGGCGGGGCGGGGGAGCTGTTGAGACCAGAGCAGAGAGGGCAGGTGGTGGTGTGTGTGTGTGACCTTGGGCTTGCTCACATGAGATGAGAGAGACCAGAAGTGTGCAATAATATAAAGGGCAGTGCATGTGATGGCGATCGGCGAGATGGGTGCGCTCTGCTGCTGCTGCTGCTCCAGGCCGGTCTCCCCTCCCGGCATCAGTTTACCATAATTAAAGGCTGAAACACCTAGCTGTACGTGCGTGAGGAGCCTACGGCGTTCACCCAACCAATGCAAGGCGCCAAGCAAAGCAAAGCAAAGCAAAGCAAAGCAGCATGATACGTATATGGCAGAGAGATTACGGTTTACGGGGGGGCCAAACACAAAAGAGGACGCGAATGAATGAATGGATGAATGAATAGGAGGCGGGGAAAAGGATGTATGGCAATGTGAGCAACGGAGCAGAGTAGGTGTGGCTCGCTAAAGAACGAAGGAGCATGGCGATGGCATGGAGAAGTGTGAGCTTGGGGCCAAAGGAAAGGGAGGGTGGCTCTGACAGCACCCACCAGATGCTTCGGTTTGAGCACTGCATTTAGTAGTGGAGAAAGGCGACCGCCCATGAATGAATGATTCATGAGAGCTGGTGAAAGCGCGCATTACCAGCACTAAGCATGAGCCTGACTGTACAGCTCGGCAGCCTTTGCCATGTTCATGTTAGAAAGTTAGGCATTTTCAGTTTTAATTTAATCCAGAAAAATAGTGCGATATTTGTGATGACATGTATGTGCATGTGTGTATAACTACTCGCATAAGCAGTAAACAGCAATGAAACATGCACAAATACGAAGAACAGAGTGTACCCAGCGGAGGGACCGATGCTCAAGGCATCAGTGGCTCCATTCACACGAGACATCTCGTGTGTTTGTTCGATGTAGCCGTACGAAGTCGGTGCAGGAAGATGTACGCTGTGCAGTCCCTCGAACGGTCACCGGGAAGAAGAACAGCAGCACGCGTCAAGGCGACGAACAGCAAGCTGAGGACGAAGCACGAGCAGTCGCGAAGACGCTCCCCAAAAATCTGATCGCTCGCACACCCGTGCAAGTGTATCTCTGCGGTCGGTGATTTCGGAGGCCTGCTCTCCCACTCTCTCTGTGCTCGCAGAAGATGGGACGGGAATGTGTTGGTTGCAATTCGCGTGAGATAATTCGCGTGACTGGAAGAGTCCTCCCCTCTCCATTCTTATAGGCGGTCAGAAGGAGGGAGAAGAACAACGGACAGAAACGGTCACGCATTTAGAACTGGAAACTGACGACCGTTACTAGCCATAATCGTCAGTAACTGACGTCCGTTACTGGCCATAATCGTCAGTAACTGATGTCCGTTACTCGCCATAAGACAGGAAACGGACGGTTATTATGACGGTCATCGCTCCAGGCAAAATGCGCAACCGTTTGAAAGGAATATTCGGACCAAGGTCCGATCTACCACGAGCCACGAGCCACGAGCCACGAGCCACGAGCCACGAGCCACGAGCCACGAGCCACGAGCCACGAGCCACGAGCCACGAGCCACGAGCCACGAGCCACGAGCCACGAGCCACGAGCCACGAGCCACGAGCCACGAGCCACGAGCCACGGCCACGGCCCGGCCCGGCCGGCGGCGGCGGCGGCGCGCGCGCGCGTGTGGCAGTCCTTCATCCTTTTCTCAACTTCTCAATAGATGCACCAATGGTCCACCTATTTAAGTTGATTAATTTGTCCTTTGAACTTCCAATATGGTACTAAATAATTAGTACACCATAGCATTAAAGTGGGCCATTAGCATTGACTATTATTGAATATTAATTTGGGCCAAGCCCACATTAATCCAACAATCCCCACCAAATGCTAAGTCACACTAAAAAGCTCTCATCATCTCAAACGTTTGATATACTGGTGTTTCGATGGAGACTGTTAAGTTGAACATCCACCTAGAACTTAGACTACACTTGACCACAACTGCACAATGGACTAGACCTTGAATTGGCAGTTTTGCGTGGAATGAGTTTCATCTAAACTCTTTACCAGTACTAGATTGCTGAACGCATCCCCTCTGGTTGGAGCATATAAGTCAAACTCCATAGCCTTTCATGGGTATCTAGAAACCACCCAGATCTCATAAACTGTGACTAGCAGTTAACCCATATAGGTATGTTCCTCTAAAGATGTTCTGTAGGACAACATCTTTGCTTCACAAAGCCACTTGGAACATATTAAGGTGTAAACACCAACCTACCTTACAGTAAGGAAAGATATGCATCTGAAATGAGCCTTATTAAGGGTCTTTCCTCTCAGTCTACCACTAGCTTGTTTCACCATTCTAATTCACGGGATCTCCGATCACATAGAACAGGTTACCACTATGATAAACTTTAGGTGGGTCTCATGCCCATCTCACTTGATGCACTATCTATCACACTACGTGATAGCCCCTTAGTAAATTGATCTGCCAGATTTTTAGACGTATGGACATAATCCAACGCTATTACTCCGGAGTTTCTCAATTTCCTGACAGATTTCAAACGCCTCTTTATGTGCCTTGTCGACTTCATATTATCCTTAGAACTGTTTATCTTAATTATCACAGTTTGATTATCACAGTTCATGGAAATAGCCGGCACAGGTTTTTCAACCACCGGTAAATCCATAAGGAGTTCACGAAGCCACTCAGCCTCAACTGAAGCGGTATCTAATGCTGTGAGTTCTGCTTCCATAGTCGACCTCGTTAAGATGGTCTGCTTGCAAGACTTCCATGAAACAGCACCACCTCCAAGTGAAAACACATATCCACTTGTGGCATATATCTCATCAGCATCAGATATCCAGTTTGCATCACAATAACCCTCCAGTACTGTTGGGTACCCGGTATAATGGATGCCTAAACTCATAGTACCCTTTAGATAGCGCAAAACTCTCTCAAGAGCACGCCAGTGATCATCTCCCGGATTTGAAACAAATCGACTAAGTTTGCTCACAGCAAATGAGATGTCAGGCCTCGTAGCGCTAGCTAAGTACATGAGTGAACCAATTATTTGGGAATATCTCAATTGATCCCTAGCTATCCTTCGATTTTTCTTTAATAGCTTACTAGGATCATAAGGCGTTGGAGCAGGTTCACATTCGCTAAAACCAAAGCGACTCAAAACCTTTTCCACATAATGGGATTGCACAAGTGTGATCCCACCAATGCCTTCTCTCAGTAGCTTAATGTTAAGAATAACATCAGCTTCTCCCAAGTCTTTCATTTCAAAATTATTAGACAGAAAGTCTTTTGTCTCTTTAATCACATCAAGACTCATCCCCAAGATTAGAATGTCATCAACATATAGGCATAAAATTACTCCCTCGCCCCCACCATACCGATAGTATACACACTTGTCTGCTTCGTTCACAACAAAACCGGCAGATGTCAAAGTTCTATCGAACTTTTCATGCCATTGCTTAGGTGCTTGTTTTAGGCCATATAACGATTTCAATAATTTACACACCATGCCTTCTTGACCGTTTGCTACAAACCCAGCTGGCTGCTCCATGTAAATTTCCTCATCTAGCTCTCCATTTAGGAATGCTGTCTTAACATCCATTTGATGGACGAGAAGACCATGAGAGGCAGCCAAAGAAAGTAGCACACGAATTGTGGTCAATCGAGCCACAGGTGAATAAGTATCAAAGAAATCCTCACCTTCCTTCTGTGAATAGCCTTTAATTACAAGCCTCGCCTTGTACCTTTCAATAGTACCATCAGGCCTAAGTTTTTTCTTGAACACCCATTTACTTCCAATGGGCTTACACCCATAAGGACGCTCAACTACCTCCCAAGTTGCATTAGACATAATAGAATCCATCTCACTCCTTATTGCTTCCTTCCAAAAGTCAGCATCAGGAGAGGAATATGCCTCTTCAATGGTACTTGGTGTGTCATCCACAAGATATACAATGTAATCATCACCAAAGGACTTTGCAATCCTTGGTCTCTTACTCTTTCGAGTTGATACATTGTCATCTTCCACATGATTATGTATATGGGATTCCTCAGTGTGTTCTACCGGAATAAAATGCTCATGGGGTATCGTTGGTTCATCATTAGACGTATCATGTGTAGCTTTCATGGGAAATTCGTCCTCAAAAAACGTAGCATCTCTGGACTCCATAATTGTACCAACCAACATGTCCGGTACTCCAGAGTTTATAATTAAAAACCTATATCCAATGCTGTGGAAAGCATACCCAAGGAAAACACAATCAACAGTTTTCGGTCCTAATTTGCGCTTCTTGTTAATTGGCACATTCACTTTAGCCAAACAACCCCAGGTGCGCAAATAGGAGATATTTAATTTCTTCTTTTCCCATTCCTCGAATGGTGTGATTTCTTTGTTCTCTGTGGGAACTTTATTCAGGACATGACACGCCGTCAAGATCGCCTCACCCCACCATTCCTTAGATAGCCCTGAAGTCTCTAACATGGCGTTAACCAAATCAGTTAGAGTACGGTTCTTTCTTTCAGCAACCCCATTGGATTGTGGTGAGTATGGCGGTGTCCTCTCATGAATAATACCATGTTCCACACAAAAATCAGAAAAATCACCCGAAAAATATTCTCCACCACGATCAGACCTTAACCGTTTAATTTTCCTCTCGAGTTGATTTTCAACTTCAGCTTTGTAGGTCTTAAAATAATGCAAAGCTTCATCTTTTGATTTTAAGAGATACACATAACAAAATCTAGTAGAGTCATCGATAAAAGTAATAAAATATCGCTTGCCTCCTTTAGTCAATATTCCGTTCATCTCACATAAATCGGAATGTATTAAGTCTAGTGGTGCCAAATTCCTCGCCTCCGCAGCCTTGTGAGGCTTGCGAGGTTGCTTAGATTGCACGCACACCTGGCACTTAGAACCTTTGACTAAATCAAATTTCGGGATTAAATTTAAATCTGCTAACCGCGAGACACAACCAAAATTGATATGACAAAGTCGTGAATGCCAAATATACGACTCATTCGAAACAACATTGTTCACAGACTTATTACACGCATCATGCAAAGATAAGCGGAACAAGCCTCCGCTGTCATAGCCTTTTCCAACAAACGTTCCATACTTAGACAGTATACATTTATTAGACTCAAAGACAATTTTGTAGCCATCTCGACACAATTGAGAGCCACTAACTAGATTCTTTTTGATGGAGGGGACATGCTGCACGTTCTTCAATAGCACCGTCTTTCCCGAAGTAAACTTCAGAATGACTGTACCAACACCAAGAACACGCGCATGTGATCCGTTCCCCATCAGCAAGGCTCCAGTCCCTTTGCACTGATAAGAAGAAAATAAAGAAATATCAGCACACACATGAATATTAGCACCGGTATCAGCCCACCACTCAGGGGATTGACACACTGAAAGAACAGTAGGTAAAAGATTACCATACCCCGATGTTCCTTCTGCAGTCTCGCTAACAACCATGTTTACTGTTTTCTTCTCTTGAGCTGGTTTTTTCTCTTGCTTAAATTTGCGGTCTGGACAAGCGCTTGCCCAATGATCAGTACTCCCGCAAACAAAGCAACCAGCTCCTTTGTTCTTCTTTTTGAACGAGGCTGCCTGCTTGGGCTTCGTGACATTCTGTTGCTTGTTTTTCTTTTTAATATTATGTGGTGCATTGGAGTTCTTCTTTTGTACCATATTGGCACTAGAAGTCTCAACTCCTTTTCCACGAGTGTCTTTTGCTCTCGCCCTCTCCTCAACATCAAGAGAACCAATAAGCTCAGCCACGCTAAACTCTTGTCTCTTATGTTTTAGAGTGGTAGCAAAATCCGTCCAAGAAGGTGGCAGTTTAGCGATAATACCGCCGGCCACGAACTTGTCAGGCAAGACACATGGGAATTGTTCGAGTTCTTTAGCCAGTGCCTGTATTTCATGAGCCTGTTCAACTACAGGACGGTTTTCCACCATCTTATAGTCAAACAGCTGCTCCATGATGTACAGCTCGCTACCAGCATCAGAAACACCAAACTTCTCATCTAATGCATCCCATAACTCTTTTGCAGATGTGCACGTTAGATAAGAATCAACATACTTGTTGGCAAGAGCGCCAATCACGGCGCCTCGAAACAGGTTATCGGCAACGTCGAACATTCTCTCCTCTTCAGGAGTGAACTGTTCGGGTTTCCCCTGTGCGGCGTGATAGCAGTTCATTGCGGTCAACCACAGTATCATCTTACTACGCCATCTCTTGTAAAACGTCCCATCAAAAGGTTCACTTGGTTTTAACGCAGCAGCAAAACCACTAACAGAAAAATGCCTAATATCAGATTTTTGGATTGTTAGAAAGTTAGGCATTTTCAGTTTTAATTTAATCCAGAAAAATAGTGCGATATTTGTGATGACATGTATGTGCATGTGTGTATAACTACTCGCATAAGCAGTAAACAGCAATGAAACATGCACAAATACGAAGAACAGAGTGTACCCAGCGGAGGGACCGATGCTCAAGGCATCAGTGGCTCCATTCACACGAGACATCTCGTGTGTTTGTTCGATGTAGCCGTACGAAGTCGGTGCAGGAAGATGTACGCTGTGCAGTCCCTCGAACGGTCACCGGGAAGAAGAACAGCAGCACGCGTCAAGGCGACGAACAGCAAGCTGAGGACGAAGCGCGAGCAGTCGCGAAGACGCTCCCCAAAAATCTGATCGCCCGCACACCTGTGCAAGTGTATCTCTGCGGTCGGTGATTTCGGAGGCCTGCTCTCCCACTCTCTCTGTGCTCGCAGAAGATGGGACGGGAATGTGTTGGTTGCAATTCGCGTGAGATAATTCGCGTGACTGGAAGAGCCCTCCCCTCTCCATTCTTATAGGCGGTCAGAAGGAGGGAGAAGAACAACGGACAGAAACGGTCACGCATTTAGAACTGGAAACTGACGACCGTTACTAGCCATAATCGTCAGTAACTGACGTCCGTTACTGGCCATAATCGTCAGTAACTGATGTCCGTTACTCGCCATAAGACAGGAAACGGACGGTTATTATGACGGTCATCGCTCCAGGCAAAATGCGCAACCGTTTGAAAGGAAGGCAAAATGCGCAACCGTTTGAAAGGAATATTCGGACCAAGGTAGCCACGAGCCCCGGCCCGGCCCGGCCCGGCCGGCGGCGGCGGCGCGCGCGCGCGCGTGGCAGTCCTTCATCCTTTTCTCAACTTCTCAATAGATGCACCAATGGTCCACCTATTTAAGTTGATTAATTTGTCTTTTGAACTTCCAATATGGTACTAAATAATTAGTACACCATAGCATTAAAGTGGGCCATTAGCATTGACTATTATTGAATATTAATTTGGACCAAGCCCACATTAATCCAACAGTTCATGCGAGTGTATCCGATTCCGGTCCTCAATTGACATCCTCCCCTCCCCTAAGAATTTCCCATCCCAAAAGCCAGCAACAATAATGCTCGCCGGTTCGGTTGGGTGGAGTGGAGTGGTCTCTGAAAGCGGGGCTGCATGAGAGAGGAAGAAAGAGGACGGACGGCCTTCAGCGGCACCAACCAGCCCTGCCTGCCTGCCAGTTTGAATGGGCATATCATATCATCATACACGATCCTGCAGTTGCTGTTGCACCGTCCATCGGCACCGCACCGCACCTCCCGGAGGTCGCCGAGCCGTTGCGCTCCCCCCACACCACTGACTGACTGCGTCCAGATCTCCTTGGCCTCTTCTTTTTTTCCTTTAAAGCATGGGAGGCGCTGTGCTGCTGAGCCTGCCCCGGTCGAGCACGAGGTGGTGGGGTTTGGCGTGCCATGGGAATTCGGTTCCCTTCCACACCGCTAGCTGCTGCTTTGCTTGCTGGCTCGCCCTCCCTCTGACCGACCAGTCTTGCGTTGCGTTGCGTACCATGGACTAGTAGCCTAGCAATCTCTTTCTCCGGTTTGGTTCGGGTTGGCTTTCATGCCGTCTTTCTGGTATTCAAGGATGGCACATGAAGCCTGCCCTGCCCTGCCCTGCCCTGCCTTGCCACGGTCCCCCACCCCCACGGAGAACCGTGTTAATGGACTTTGGATCTTTTGGATGGCGATGGGGCATTCTCCATGTCCTTTGCGAATTCATTGCGTGCGTGCGTGCAGCTAGCAGCGGGTAATGGTAACTCTAGCATGCAGTAACGGTGGTGGTAATATTACCGGTCGTGATGAAGGCGCAGCAGTGTGAAACGTATGGGGGCACCGGGGCACTGTTGTTTTGTCACGTCTGCTATCTGCATTATTATTTGGTACACATGAATGATCGTGCGTGCGTCGTCAATGACATGATTGCAGCATCCTCTCGCCACCCATCCATCGTCACACGATGGATACGACCGGACCTGCGCTGCTTTGGCTTGGCTTCTCGTTGAGTGGTTTGCCATCAGCTCAGCTAGCGGAAATACTCACAAAAGTGGCGTGTCTTATTATTGAGGCTGTGACAACCACCTCCAGTTGAGGCATCCAACTCATCGTCGTTTCTGAATTCCCAACCCAACCCCCCCCCCCCCCCCCCCCGATCGATGGGGTTGGATCGGATCGGATGGCCATCTCTGATTTGATTAAGCAATTCTCTTGGCAGCTAGCAGCCTAACACAGACTGTCTTTCTATATTTCGTTTCTTATTTCTTGCATACTTGCAGTAGCAGTAATGCAGTATATGAGATGAGATGAGAAAGCTAGCCGCTGCTAGCCGGCCGGCAGCCCGGCATCTCAAAAGGTCCCATCAGCATTCAGCAGCACGCTAGCAAGGCCATCTTTTGTGAGCTCAAAGCTCCACGCAGGGAGGATAGTGGCGGGCGGGCGACGGACTCCATTTACAAAGGCAAGGCTGGATGGGGTTCTGGAATCCCTAGCCACCACGACCGACTACAAAAGCATGCATGGAGCCACGAGCTACACTCGCGAGGGATCGATGGAAAAAACAAAGCAGAGCTAGCTAGCCAGCCAGCCGGCAACGTCTCTCCGCTAGCTGCAGGCGGACGACGACGCACCGAACGGGTAGCACAAGGCCGCGCCTCACGGCAGCACATGCGTGGCAGAGGAGGAGGAGGAGCCCTGCATGCACGTGTTTTGGACCGTATGATCCTGGTCATTGGAGCAGAAACAAACAAACAAATAGGCGAAGAAGCTAGCTGCTCGCCGATCTAGCCTGGATTAACGCGCGTCTCTCATCTGCAATGCAGCGACGCTTGACTGACTACTCTCGCTAGGAGTAGTCGACGTTGCTGATGAGGGAGAGGAGGTGTTGTCTGTACACACCTGGCACTCGATCGCAGAGATCGAGATCGATCGATCACTCATCACGCCTGCTCAGACAGGCAGGCCACCACCACCACCAGCACCACTAGCTAGCAGGATAATTACTCGTCATGTTCATGCATGACAATCTCTGCTGACTTGTCCGGTTTGTCATGTGTGTGTGTGAGCGTGACTCCGGAAGCAGACCGGCAAGAGCACACAAATTAAAGTTGCATGCATGGTCCGATATGTATGGCAACAGACGCGCATGGGGTTTTTTTTCCAGCAGTGCGATTCTTAAAGCACCCGTTCAAAGCCGTGATAATGCATTGCAAGGTACGGTGTGCCTTCTTTTATTTTTTCTCTTCTCTCTCTCTCTCTCTCTCCCTCCCCGGCCGGGTCAATTATATGTGTACCGGGTAGCTAGTACGCGTGCTTGGAAATGGATGAGTACACGATAAAAAAAAATTAGTACAGACATCGATTATCTTCCCTGGAAGACCTCTAGCCACTATCGGCACAGAGAGGATTTATCTGTTGATTATTTTCTTGTTAAAAGGCACCAGCTAGTGCATGAATTTTGTGAGAGAAGGAAAACGACACCAGAGTGCTAATATCGGCGCCCACTACACCGGCCGTACTACGTAGGCGTTAGGGACCTGCAGCTGCTGAAATCTTAATACAAATACCGTGCGCGCAATGCATGATTGCGTCGTATTGTACGCGTCCTATTCCTGGACACACACATAGATATAGTTAGACAAGACAGTGCAAACCACTCGCTCGCTCGATGGCTAACTAATATCATCATTTGTTCGTCACGCGCCCGTGCTTTGAACCTGAGACAAAGAAAATCTAACACACGATTATTCCAAGCTGCTGCTGTCTAGCTGCCATCGTATGTATACTCATCAGGCTACCTGTTCCATCAAGGGGCCGGGGCACGACGTGCACACCCGCGCGCCGTGTAGAAAATGGTTACCTCTCCTCACGTCAGCTCTCTGTACGTGCGTGCGTGGACATTTTTTTTTTCCATTTTTTCCCCAGTGCTGGCAGCATGTATGTTTATAACTTTTATATGCACGGAGGTAGCTAGAGCTGGTGTCATATGCACTAGAAGCAGGTACACGCAGTCGTGTACGGTATGTATAGATAACTATAAACTATAGCTAATTAAATCCACAGCTTCGTTTTCTGCATATATCCCCAATGTCAAAGCAGCAAAGTGCGTCGCGAATTCGTCAAACAAGAGGCCGGTACGGTGCTTCCGCGCGCGAGCCTGCCAAGTTTCTATGTTTTGTATAGTGCGCGTCGATTATTGCCGGCATCTCGTGAGTGAAAGCGGCATTGGTTTGTGGCCATTTTGTGCCGCCGGTGGTGGTGGTCTCGACAGGACCCGGCCGTAAGGCGTACGGCATCCGTCCGCCCACGATATTGGAACCGTGTATGTCAAGAGCAGTGCCATGAAGTTCCGGCGAGAGAGTTGAAGAGAGGATTGTAAAGCGTATACTAGTAGCGAAGGGCGCACAAAAACTTTGGCTGAATTAATCCGGGCGACGCCGAGAGAGCACACATACGCGCGCGCGTGTACGGCTGTACTGTACGCATACTTGCCCTCCCTCGCTGCTGTCAAAAAAAAAAAAAGGTGAGGTACAGAGACGACAAGCAGGGCTTAACTTTAGCTTAGCGGTGGCACATGGGTCTCATCTCATCGCATCGAAACTTGGCATCTGGTGTGTGTGGGTGCGCCGACGTGCGCGTCTGAGAGCGTCTCTGCCTTACATGCGCGCGCGTCGTCGAATGAATGAAACACGCGATTCCGTCCCACGCATTTTCGGTGCTGCTCCTCTCCTAGTACGTGCAAAGGCGTACGACGAGAGGAGGCTCGGGAAAAGAAGGAAAGGGTACACCGGCCGCCGGACCCAGACAGACACCAAGAGTTGGCGCGAAGCTAGCAGGTCCACTCTCGCGACGCAAAGACGCCCACCCTCTCCGATCTCGGCCACCCGTTTTGATTTCTTCGCCGTCTTTCGTCTTTTCCCTCGTCTGCTTAATTGGCTCGCTCTTGTTACAAAATAATGAGATGTGATCAAACCCATCTCTACCGTTGATCATACGGTTACTTGATCCAAGGGTCAGATGCCCTTTGTAGCATGTATATATATGAATCTGTCTGCAATAAAGAATTGATCCCCTGTCATTTGTCTCTGTCCTCTCTCATTTTCCACTGAGCACTGCAAATAGAATCAAACACGTTATCAGCACTGTCTCAAGAAGAAATCAGAGAAGGGGAAACTGGAAGAACGCGCTGTTCTTCACAAGATCGATCTTCACATCAACAGCAAGATGCATAATGATGACAACTCGACGGAAGAGGAATTATGCCTTGTGGACAGTTGTACCACAAACTCTATACTTAGGGAGATCAAATACTTTCAGACTCTTAAGAAAAGAGATGGGAAAGTTTTGACCATCGCCGGACGCGATGCTGTGATAGTTGGCTCTGGTCGAGCAACTATTACCCTCCCCATGGGTACTGAAATTGTGATCGAGGATGCATTATTGTATCCTGATTCTACACGTACCCTCCTAAGTTTTAGAGATATCCGGCAAAATGGATTTCATATTGAAACCCATGATGAAAATCAAGAAGAGTTTCTCTTCTTGACAAAGCCGAATAAATATGGCAAACGCATATGCGAAAAAAATTCCATCACTCACGTCAGGGTTGTACTATACATATATTAAAAGCAATGCACATGTTGCATATAAGGTAATTTTCCAAGATGTTGATGCATTCCAGATTTGGCATGATCGACTTGGTCATCCTGGCGTAGGGATGATGAGGAAAATTACAGGCAATTCAATTGGTCATAATTTGCCTACAAAACGTTTTCCCAAATCTAAGGATTTTGTTTGCACCGCATGTGCAACTGGGAAACTTATTTTGAGACCATCATATCTCAAAATTAAAGCTGAACCGCTTAAATTCCTTGAAAGGATTCAAGGAGATATTTGTGGGCCAATTATGCCTACTTCTGGGCCATTCAGGTATTTCATGGTACTGATTGACGCATCTA
This sequence comes from Zea luxurians, assembly GCA_029449295.1. Taxonomy (NCBI): domain Eukaryota; kingdom Viridiplantae; phylum Streptophyta; class Magnoliopsida; order Poales; family Poaceae; genus Zea; species Zea luxurians. The sequence goes on along the minus strand of JAOPSE010000006.1, from coordinate 121,465,984 downwards.
CCAGATGGTCACATGTGTGTTTACTATCAACACGCAACCATGCATTTGCCAAGATAATGTCTCAAATTATCAAGTTAAAGGCAAATTTTCCTGAACATCGGATTAGTTCAATCCGCATGGACAATGCTGCTGAATTCAAATCTCAGGCATTCAATGATTATTGTATGGCGCTTGGGATTCAAGTACAGCACTCGGTACCGTATGTCCACACCCAGAATGGTTTGGCTGAGTCACTAATCAAGAGGATTAAACTCATAGCAAGGCCATTATTGATGAATTGCAAATTGCCTTCGTCGTGTTGGGGTCATGCAGTTCTGCACGCTGCTGACCTTATACAATTACGACCAACTGCATACCATTCAACATCCCCAATACAAATGGTACGTGGAAATCCTCCAAGTATTTCCCATTTGCGTAAATTTGGATGTTGTGTATACATCCCAATCTCACCACCTCAGAGAACAGCAATGGGCCCACACAGGAAAGTGGGGATCTATGTGGGATTTCATTCTCCGTCGATCATTAAGTATTTAGAACCCCTAACAGGGGATCTATTTACAGCCCGTTTTGCTGACTCTATTTTTGATGAGGAGCATTTCCCGGCATTAGGGGGAGAATTCAAGTACCAAAAAGAATGCCAGGAAATAAATTGGAATACTCAATGTGTTCCAGGTTATGATCCACGTACTTCAGAAACTGAACTACAAGTTCAGAAAATTATACATTTGCAAAGACTTGCAAATGAACTGCCAGATGCATTCACTAATTACAAAGGTGTCACTAAATCATTCATTCCTGCTAGGAATGCACCAGAAAGAGTGGAAGTACCGAGTAAGGCCACTCAACTCCTAGAGAGGAGAAGTATGGTGAATAAGCGCAGTTCTGTTGCTAAAAAGCAAAGAACAATAGTGAATGCAAAAGGACACCATAATGATACAATGTATCATGTGGATTGTGATGATCCACAACCCAGCTCGGATGTGCACATAACCGAGGCTGGGACATTGGAAAATCCTAGACACATCAATTTGGGAAATTCTGATGAGTCTCTAAGGAATGATGAAATTGCCATCAACTATGTTGAGACTGGTGAAACATATGACAGAAAAGCTACAAATGTCGACATATATTTCTCCGAGCAGATTGCTGAGGACCTTCAAAATGATCTAGATCCTAAGACCATGGCAGAGTGCAGTAAGCGCTCGGATTGGATCAAATGGAAGGCAGCAATCGAAGCGGAGTTAGCCTCGCTTTACAAAAGAGAAGTTTTCTCTGCTGTAATACCTACACCACGTGATATCTTCCCTGTGGGATATAAGTGGGTTTTCATTCGGAAACGAAATGAAAATGGTGAGGTAGTGAGATACAAAGCAAGGCTAGTAGCACAAGGGTTTACGCAAAGACCCGGCGTTGATTTCAACGAAACTTATTCACCAGTCATGAGTGCAATAACATTCCGATATTTAATATCATTGGCAGTACAAAATCGTCTATCTATGCAATTAATGGACGTAGTGACCGCATATCTTTATGGGTCACTGGATTCTGATATATACATGAAAGTTCCTGATGGAATAGATATACCGAATCCAAAGGCAAAGCGCAACATGTATTGCGTGAAGTTGCAGAAGTCATTATATGGCTTAAAACAATCGGGCAGAATGTGGTACAACCGATTGAGTGAATTCCTTTTACGTAAGGGATACACGAAAAATGATGATTGCCCATGCGTCTTCATCAAAAGATCCAAAGTGGGATTCTGTATCATATCAGTTTATGTTGATGACCTTAACATCATAGGAAATAAACTTGATATTGATGAAGCACGTCATCATTTAACGACGGAATTTGAGATGAAGGATTTGGGTAAAACCAAATTTTGCTTAGGTCTACAACTTGAGCATTTACCTTCTGGAATCCTTGTACATCAAAGTACATATACCCAAAAGGTATTGGAAAAATTTAATATGCATATGTCTTATCCTTCAAAGACTCCTATGGTGGTCAGATCTTTGGATTTAAAGAAAGATCCATTCAGACCACGGGATGATGAAGAACAGATATTGGGACCGGAGTTCCCATATCTCAGTGCTATTGGTGCATTGATGTATCTTGCTAATAATACCCGGCCGGATATTGCTTTTGCAGTAAATTTGTTAGCAAGGCACAGTTCTGCCCCAACAAAAAGGCACTGGGTTGGCATTAAGAATATCTTCCGATATCTAAATGGCACAAAGGATCTAGGACTCTTTTATAAGAGAAGTAATGATCCTAGTTTAATTGGGTATACAGATGCTGGCTATTTATCTGATCCCCACAATGGCCGATCACAAACAGGATTCGTATTCTTACAAGGTGGAACTGCCATCTCGTGGAAATCGTCTAAACAGACTTTGGTGACCACGTCCACCAACCATTCTGAAATAATTGCATTATTTGAAGCATCACGTGAATGTGTATGGCTTCGTAGAATGGTGAATCATATACTCACAACTTGTGGTATTGGTTCTCTTGACTCACCAACAATTATCTATGAAGATAATTCAGCTTGTGTTGTTCAGATGGATACGGGTTATATCAAGAGCAATATCAATAAGCATATTTCTCCTAAACTGTTTTATCCCCATGAACTTCAGGAAAAAGGGGATATAAACATCTTGCAAACAAAGTCTTGTGATAATCTTGCAGATCTATTCACAAAATCTCTACCATACTCTACATTTCAGAAATGTGTTGAGGGGATTGGTATGAGAAGACTTAAGTGCTTGCAAGGTTCAGGGGGAGTAATTCTCCATAATATATAACCTGTATTGAACCATCATATTACACTCTTTTCTTTGTATGAGTTTTGCCTTGCTAAGGTTTTCTCATCCAAAGTTTTTAACGAGGTAATATCAACAAAGCTATATGCTTCATCATTAATTTTCCCCACAGGGGTTTTTATACATGATGATTACAAGCATATTTTCTTTTGGAGACTATGTGAGATTATTCTCATTATCCAAAAGGATATTATGTACTCCTTATTTTTCCCACAGGGTTTTTGAGGAGAATAAGATAAATTGCAGATGATCAAACGGTTTTGGATTGATCAAGGGGGAGTGTTACAAAATAATGAGATGTGATCAAACCCATCTCTACCGTTGATCATACGGTTACTTGATCCAAGGGTCAGATGCCCTTTGTAACATGTATATATATGAACCTGTCTGCAATAAAGAATTGATCCCCTGTCATTTGTCTCTGTCCTCTCTCATTTTCCACTGAGCACTGCAAATAGAATCAAACAGCTCTCGCTCCTTCCTATAAAGTCGCTTGAAATGCATGGCAAAACAAGTCGCTCGCCATGCCGTGTTAGGCTGTCTCCAGCAGCGTCCCCTAAATTCCATCCCCTAAAAGAATATTCTCTGTCCTTTACAGCACACTCTAAAAGATTCTATCCTCTATATATTCTCAGTCTCCAGCAACGTCCCCTAAATTCGGTCCCCTATAGCCACAGTGTTAGCAGATTCCATATAACAAATTGTTTTTTCCTATTTACCATAGAGCCTACTCGTCACTATCACTTAGCAAATAAATAACTATTCATGAAAAGACGGGAAGAGAGAGGACGCTTGTCAGAACCAGCAACACTTGGGAGAGTAAAGCGGCCTTTACAGAAGCCAGCGGCGTCCGCCACATTTAAAGGACCAAGCACGCCCTATAAATTTTAGCGAACGTTATACCGGTCGTTGCTGGAGGCATCCAGAAGCTTATTGTGCGCTATATTTAGAGTACAGGAGCGTATAGCGAGTGTTGCTGGAGAGAGTCTTACGTCGGTTTGGATGGATCAAGTGGGAGTCGCCGGGAAAGCGAGCGAGGAGCCCTGGCCTGCCCCCCCGGGCCCCGGCCCTAGCTAGCTACACTACACGACGGTTAATCTTTAGCGACCCTTATTTGGGATCGACGGTTGGTCGCTAAATGCGTTTATAGCGACGGTCTGTGTGTCGCTAAAAGTCTAGAAATTTAACGACTTATGGTCGGTCGCTATAGAGGTAAGTGTGTGACTGATGGTGGGTCGCTATAGGGGTATATGATTTTTATGTTTCTTATTTACTCACCAAAGCCCATCTAAAGGCCTACTAAACAAACAAACGAACCCTATTCCACGCGCGTAGCCGTCGTCACTTCTCCTATGGCCGCCCCCTCCCTCAGCCGTGGAGGGTGCCGCGCACCACCTCACCCTTGGTGCTCGCTGAGCTCGCCCTTAGCCCTGTCGTGCCCCTGCGCTCGGTCCTCATTGGAGGGTGCTTTCCTGGTGCTCGCCTGTGACACCATAAAAAAATCATCAAATAAAAGTAATACATTTAGTTGTTAATGATAATAAATTTTATTTTAAGTGTTTGTTATTTTTTTTATTTGGAATGATTTTTGATTGCTCGTAATGGATTTTGGATATTGAATATCATTTTTAAAATGAAAAATAAATAATATAATAATTAGTCCAAAAATTAATATTTTATTTAAAATTAATTTTGGTTTAATTATTATGAATTTTAAGGTTATTTAAAACATGATTTTGAATTTAGAAAAAAAGAAATAGAAAAAAACTAACCTAACTAACCCTTGGCCCATTAGGCCCATGAGCCGGCCGCCCCCTGCCCCTTCCCTAACCCTAAGCCGCTGCCCCTGGCTCCTAGCAGCCGCTGCCATCCCTTCTCCCTCTCCCTCCTCTCTCCTCTAGCTTCTCTCCCTCTCTTCCCTCCCCTGCAGCTTCCTCACGCCATGGAGTCGCGCCCAGCCGCCGAACACCGCCAGGACCCCGGCAGCACCCGCGCCCCTGAAGCGCGACGCGCCAGGAAACCCGCCCCGAGCCGTCCCGGTGCCCCTGCGTCCGTAACCCCGACGGCCGCGCTCCGTGCCCTGCTTCCGGACCCGCGCCAGACCTTGGCCACGCAACCATCGGCGCGCATACCGGCCGCCGCGCCCTGTCCCGACCCCGCGCGACCTCGCGCAGCGAGCGCCCAACCCGACGCAGCCGCGACACCGACCCTGCCCCTCCCTGCACTCGACGCGCCTGGAGCCCCGCCAGCCGAGTACCGTGAAGCGCGCCACCGACCGGCATCCAGACCCGCGCCGAGCCCCAGCCCGACACCCCGGCTTCCCCGCGTCTACGCAGCAGCGCCCTGCTCATCCGCCCCGACGTCCGCGCAGTTTGGTCTCGTTTAATGTGTTTTGTCAATGCCGAATCAAATGTCCTTTTTTATTAGCACTGTTGAAGTCTGTTGCACTTTTTATGACTTCAAGCTTTCTTGCTACCACTCTTCCTATTTTAATTTCCCCTTTTTATGGTGTATCCATGCAGAAATTTCAATATCTATTGCGGTGCCTCAAACTATGGGCAAGAAAAAGAGGACTTGATTGCCATGTAGGTGCTTTGTCTACAGTAAATTATGTTTCTACAACTATGCTGTTATTGATTGCCTGATGGTATTTCAGCTACTTGGCTTCTTTGCTGGAATTCATTTGGCTATTCTTGCTGCATATGTTTGCCGCAGACATCCAAATGCTAGTATAAATACTCTACTGTCTTTGTTCTTCGATATTTTTGTTCACTGGCCATGGCCTCTTCCAGTGAGTTTGCTTGATCCGCCAGTTCTTTGTGGGGGTCCTGATGGGTGCTCTCTCATGCCCATAATGTTGCCCAGTATTCCACCAGAATTTTGCTCCTCTAGTACAACAGAAAGTACTTTCAGCAAAATCAAAGAAGAACTTCGGCGTGGTTATGCTCTTAGCAAGGTATAGTTATTCTTGCTATGTTTCCACTATCACACCATGACATCATGCTGGAATTTAATATACAAATTGCTAGAATGCATATGTTGCAGAGCAGAGAGACCTGACTTGTCATATTATCATATGCTTTTCAATACCTTCCCCTTTTCTCTTTTGCTGAATTGTTGTATTACATATTTGTCAATTGTGATTGCAAGTTAGTTCCTTTGTAGCACTTTGTTACAAGCTACCAAGTAATTTAAACAGAAAGGTATTATTTCTTATTTTGAGTCTCTCTTTTCAATTGTTGAATTTCTCTTTTGTGTGGCCATGTTTCTATTTTCTCTCAATACTTATAGGAAAGGGTTTAAGGTTTTGTTTGAATATTGGACAGCTATAGTGTCTTACAATACAATTTGTGGGTGTAATAGTCTATATCTTATCTAGTGGAGGTAGATAAGGCATCAAAACTGTATTTTTATTTGCAAATGTAGCAACAATATACTAATTTGATGTACTTTTTTCTAGGGTGCTCTGGACAAAGAAAGCTTGTACTTTAAAACAGGAGGATACAAGAAGCTGGAGTGGTTGTCTGAAGGCTTTTGAACTGCTTGAAGCATTAGTGTAGCTTTATTGCTTTTGTGACTGATCAGCTCTGGAGCAGCTAGAGTGATGTAGTTGTGGGCTTTTGAATAATAGCTGGAGCGATATGAAACATTAGTGATGTAGTTGTGGGCTTCTGAACTGCTAAGCTGGAGTGATGTCGCTGTGGTGCTTTTGTGACTGATCATCTCTGGAGCTTTTGTGAATGATCTAGCTAGCTATCTGTAAATGATCTAGTTGTGAATTATATTATAATTGTGATGCTTTTGTGAATATATAATTGTGCTGCTTTTGTGTTTATGTGATGGATCAATGACTGTGGTATACTGATTAACTATGTATTTCTTTATGATTTGTGTATAAAAATTTGTGATTTGTGGTGCTTAATTAAATGTATATTATTATTAATAACAACTGTAAAAAGGGTGACTTTCTGTTGGTTGCTAAATGTATAATATGACGACTTACGGTTGGTTGCTAAATCTATAGTACAACAACCCACGGTTGGTCGCTAAATATACAATATTAGCAACGGGCGGTCGGTCGCTAAAAAGATGTCGGTCGCTAAAGCCTTTAGCGACGGCACTTACAGCGACCATCCTTATGGGTCGCTAAAAGTTTTTAGCGATCAAACGTAGGTCGTTGAAGGCCGTTTTAGCAACCAACCGTAGGTCGCTGTAAGTGAACCGTCGTGTAGTACTACCTTCGTCCCCGGGGAAACAGAACACCGCCGCTCGGGACGGGAGGAGGAGCGGTTCAACACGCAAGGATAGATTAGTGGCCGGGAGGCGGCACAAGTACAGTTGTTTTGCATAGAACAGCCTGAAACGCATGCTAGCTAGCTAGCTAGCTGCTTCCGTTCAGGGAAGGAACAAATCATGCGTGCTGCTGGTGATAAGGATAGCTACGACGGCGAACTGTAAGCGATAGATGGGTGGGGTTTGGACGGGTTCCCTCTCCAGATCCAGATGCATCGGCTAGCTCGAATGACGTGTCCGTGCAGGAGTGTGCATGCTATATGTGTGTGGCATGGCATGAATCATGCATGGCGAGACAAGACCGGTAAATCATCGTGCAAGCATGAGTTGCCTCAGCTCCGGCTCCTCATGGGACTGACTGCCTGACTGCCTGACTCAGAATAAACAAGACTTTTAGTATGCACGGAGGAACTGGGCTGATTAATTAAATTAATAAAGTAGTACTGCTGCTGATTTCTAGATTATTAGGTCATACATATGAATGGTCTTTACCTCCACGCAAGAGATGAGTACAACCCTCCTGGGTATGGTCCAAGCGTATGGAGAGGAGCAACGGGGCGATCGTGTATGCATGTATGCATGTAGTAATCGATTCTGAGCGACAGGTAAGGCTGTGTTCGGCGCTAGCTGGTCCAGCTTCAAAATGTCAAGAAGGGGGAGTTCGTTGTCGCATTTGACGGTGACCACACACGGCTGATGCGAACCGGGACAGCTCGCAGTCCATCATGTTTGTCCGGGTGGGACGGAGTGGCTCGCCACATGCTCTTCCGTCCACAGACTATGATTCGGCCTAATGTATTGTATATCAGGTAAATATTGTGTATTCTATGCATTATTATATTTACTGCGTTCAAACAAAAACATATAAATAGAGAATCATGGATAACATAACATATAAATAGAGAATCATGAATAGTTGCCACTAGATACGATACGTAGTGCAGCAAAAAAAAAAGAACGCTTCAATAAAGTGAAATTAGTGAAACATCCTCGCGTACCAGTAGTAATGTAACACGTTTACATGCATGTGCTCCTTAAGTCTGTTGTTGATCAACATCATAACAACGCTTTCACAGTATCACAATTACGAGTAGGAATGAAAATGGTCAGTAAACACTAAAAGCATTACCGTTTTCGTATTTTTATGTGAAACAAAATCGAAAACGTTAACTCCATACACGGAAACGATATCAGTACATCGGAAACGAAAGTTTGGTGCGGAAAATACACCGATAACGATCGAAAACTAAAATACGATCGGTAACTTATCAAACTTCACAATACAACAAAGTTGACAAAAAATCACAAAGACCACAAGTTCACAATTCATGATATAACAAGTTCACGAGGATCACAAATTTATAATATAAAAATTTCACAAAGATCACAAGTTCATAATATAACAAGTTCATGACATAACAACTTTATAAAGATCACAAGTTCACAATTCATAATACCCACTCGATCTAGCTGACATGGCATGCTTACTCATAAAATATTTTTTCCTCACATAAAGAGTTTTTTCACAGCCTCACATGAAAACCCTAGAATCTAGTGTGTGGAAAAGGCAGACTGTCGGCTCTCTACCATTATATATTACTAATACATAACATGTGAATAGAAAATAGTGGATTCGTCTCAGAGACCAAATCGTTAATTCCAACTACCTTCCAACACCATCTATCCCAAAAAAACTTAATGCGTCCAAAAAATACAAAAATAAGTAATCCTTATTCAGAGACGTATAGACGATGCGCAAAATCACATGCTGGAAAATTCCGAAAAAATCCAAGACACAATTCCAAAAAATTCCGAGAAACAATTCCGGAAACTTCCAACAAAAACCGGTAGCCGAAGGAAACGGTTGGTAAAACACCACGCCGGTACCGATAGAAAATCCAAAAACCAATTCCATTTTCGAAAAATACTATTACCGGTGAATCCGATCGAAATCAGTTTCCGAAATACCGAAAAATTCCGAAATCGTTTTCATCCCTAATTACGAGAATAGAACGTTGTGACGTCCATGTGCCAGCATCATACATGCAACAGGCGGCATCATGGGTGCCCACAACCCTAGGGAGAGATAAGATGTGGTGGTGGCGGTTTAAGCGAGTCTATCTGAAAGGGAAATATGTCATTGGGTCATTTTTATATTGTTTTGGTGATTAGATGCACAACACATTATGCTTGGACTAACAATGATGTTGAGCAGAGGTATATGAAGCAAATTGTGTCAACACATAAAGACTAACATGATGTTGGACTAACATTATGCTTGGACTAACATGATGCACAACACATTAGCAACAAATTACTTTTAAAGCCATTAGACAATAGCGTTGTCAAGCAGCAAATATTAAATCCTATGTACACATAAAGATTGTATCAACTAAACGTTGATATACACGTATCTTGATCCTTTTGCCATACAATATCTATCGAACTCAAGGTGAGATTTATGTTGTTCTTGTAATAGCTCAACATTTCACTCGATATTATAGTGAATTACAATTTGTGATTAACTCCTTAGTCCCATCATGATTAACTATTTAATCATATCAGCATGGTCATGCACTTTCTTAACCCAACCACGTGGAGGGGCCTATATATATCTCGCCCATTATGTAGGAGAGATAAGTTCCATATTAATGTACTCACATCGTATACCATACTGAAAGGGAAATAGGATCAAACCTTTTCCTAAATGAATTTTGGTGGTTGAATTGGCCAACACAAATTATTGAACTAACTAGTTTTCTCTAGAATATATGTTCTACAGGTGCCAAAGGTTCACAACAAACTAATACAAAGATAAAAGAAAGGGTTCAAAACAAAGGAGCAAAGTATACTGAAGGCAGCCCTAGTCTGACGCACCGGACTGTCCGGTGCACCAGGGTGGATCAACTCGAACTGCTCAGCTTCGGGAATTTGGAAAAGCCGCTCCGCTATAATTCACCGGACTATCCGGTGTAGCACCGGACTGTCCGGTGTGCCAGCGGAGCAACGACTACTTCGCGCCAACGGTCGTCTGCAAATGAACATTGAAAGTAAACAGTGCGCGCCTACGCGCAGAAGTCAGAGCAGGCGCCAAAAGGCGCACCAGACAGTGAACAGGACCTGTCCGGTGCACCACCGGAATGTCCGGTGGCCCCACTTGTCAGAGCTCCATCAGTCAAACCCTAATGGTTGAGTGACGTGGTTGGTGCACCGAACAGTGTCCGGTGGTGCACCGGACTGTCCAGTGCGCCATACGACAGACAGCCTCCCCAACGACCACTTTGGTGGTTGGGGCTATAAATACTCCCTAACCACCACACTTCAAGACATCCAAGTTTCAGCCATTTGCATTCAATACAAGAGCTCTAGACCTCACTCCAAGACGCAAACAAGAGATCAAATCCTCTCCCGAGTCCAAAAGTTCATTCCAATCAAATAGTGACTAGAGAGAGTGACTTTTGTGTTCATTTGAGTTCTTGCGCTTGGATCGCTTTTCTTCTTCATTCTTTCTTGTTCCCAACTCAATTGTAATCAAGGCACGAGACACCAATTGTGTGGTGGTCCTTGTAGGGACTTAGTGTCCCGATTGATTGAGAAGAGAAGCTCACTCGGTCTAAGAGACCATTTGAGAGAGGGAAATGGTTGAAAGAGACTCGGTCTTTGTGACCACCTCAGCGGGGAGTAGGTTCGCAAGAACCGAACCTCGGTAAAACAAATCACCGCGTCTCACTCTTCATTTGCTTGTGATTTGTTTTTGCCCTCTCTTTCGGACTCGATTACATTTCTAACGCTAACCCCGGCTTGTAGTTGTGCTTAAAGTTTGTAAATTTCAGATTCCGCCTATTCACCCCCTCTAGGTGACTTTCAATTGGTATCAGAGCCTGGTGCTTCATTAGAGCCTAACCGCTCGAAGTGATGTCAGGAGAACACGCCAAGAAGGAGATGGTGACCGGCGAGAAGCCCGCTATAAGTCACGGGAAGGCTCCATCAGGAGAGTCCCGCAACAAGAAGGAGGAATCACCTCCTCACAAGTCGCATTGGAGTGGCGAGAAGAAAAGGAAGATGAAGAAGGTGGTCTACTATGAGACCGACTCTTCGTCGCCATCCACCTCCGGCTCCGACGCGCCGTCCGTAACTTTTAAGCGTCATGAGCGCAAGAAGTTTAGTAAGGTCCCCCTACGCCATCCTCGCATTTCTAAGCGTACTCCTTTACTTTCGGTCCCATTAGGCAAACCTCCCATGTTTGATGGTGAAGATTATAATATGTGGAGTGACAAAATGAGACACCATCTAATCTCACTCAACACTAGCATTTGAGATGTTGTTGAGATTGGAGTACAGGTACCATCACCGGGGGATGAAGATTATGATTCGGACGAGGTTGCCCAAATCTGGCACTTCAACTCACAAGCCACCACTATACTCCTCGCCTCTCTAAGTCGAGAGGAGTATAACAAGGTGCAAGGGTTGAAGAGCGCCAAGGAGATTTGGGACGTGCTCAAGACCGCACACGAAGGAGACGAGGTGGCGATCGAGGGGGAGCTCGGTCGTTTCATGCTCAACCAAGGAGAAGACCCGCAAGCCATGTACAACCGGCTAAAGACCTTGGTTAACCAAGTGCGCAACCTCGGGAGCACCAAATAGGATGACCATGAGATGGTCAAGGTTATTCTTAGATCACTCGTATTTCTTAACCCTACTCAAGTTCAATTAATTCGTGGTGATCCAAGATATAAACTAATGTCTCCCGAGGAAGTGATGGAAAAATTTGTGAGCTTTGAATTGATGATCAAAGGCTCCAAGAAAATCATCGAGCAAGGCGCCTCCTCCACACCCGATATACAACCCGTTGCATTCAAGGCGACGGAAAAGAAGAAAGAAGACTCTACACCAAGTAGAGTCCCCATCAATGCCTCCAAGCTCGACAATGAGGAGATGACGCTCATCATCAAGAGCTTCCGCCAAATCCTCAAGCAAAGGAAGGGGAAAGACTACAAGCCCCGCTCCAAGAAAGTATGCTACAATTGTGGTAAGCCCGGTCATTTTATCGCTAAATGTCCTTTATCTAGTGATAGTGACAGAGATAATGACAAGAGGGGGAAGAAGAAGGAGAAGAAGAGATATTACAAGAAGAAGGGCGGCGATGCACATGTTTGCCGGGAGTGGGACTCCGACGAGAGCTCCACCAACTCCTCCGACGACGAGGATGCCGCCAACATCGCAGTCAACAAGGGACTTCTCTTCCCCAATGTCGGCCACAAGTGCCTTATGACAAAGGATGGCAAGAAGAATAAGGTAAAATCAAGATCCTCCACTAAGTATGCAACTTCTAGTGATGAGGATAACTCTAGTGATGATGAGGACAACTTGCTTACTCTTTTTGTCAATCTTAACATGCAACAAAAAGAGAAATTGAATGAATTAATTAGTGCTATCCATGAGAAGGATGAACTCTTGGATAGCCAAGAGGACTTTCTAATTAAAGAAAATAAGAAGCATGTTAAGACTAAAAATGCTTATGCTCAGGAGGTAGAGAAAAATGAAAAATTAACTAGTGAGGTAAGCACTTGCCATGACACTATTTCTAACCTTAAAATCGAGAATGCTAATTTGATTGCTAAGGTTGAGAAGTCAAATATTTTTAATGATTCAATTACCAATCTTAGAAATGATAATGATAATTTGATTGCTAAAATTGATAAATTGAGTGCCTCTCTTGCTAGCCTTAAGATTGAAAATGAGCAATTGATTGCTAAGGCTAAGGATTTAAATGTTTGCAATGATGCTATTACCAATCTTAGAGATGAGAATGCTATTTTACATGCTAAGATTGTTAAATTAAATGATTGCAAACCCTCTACATCTACGGTTGATCATGTTTCTATTTGCACTAGATGTAGAGATGTTAATATTGATGCTATTCATGATCACCTTGCTATGATTAAACAACAAAATGATCATATAGCTAAATAAGATGCTAAAATTGTCGAGCATGAACTAGAGAATGAAAACTTTAAATTTGCTTGTAGTATGCTTTATAGTGGGAAACACCCTGGTATTAAGGATGGCATTGGCTTCCAACAGGGAGACAATGTCAAGCTTAATACCCCTCCTAAAAGATTGTCCAATTTTGTTAAGGGCAAAGCTCCCATGCCTCAGGATAACGAGGGTTATATTCTATATCCTGCTGGTTATCCTGAGGATAAGATTAGGAGAATTCATGCCAAGAAGACTCATTCTGTTTCTCACCATGCTTTTATTTATGAGAATGAGGCTTCTAGCTCTAGGCGTTCTACACATGTTAAAATGCCTAAGAAGAAAACTCCTATTGCATCAAATGATCATAACATTTCATTTAAGACTTTTGATGCTTCATATGTGCTTACTAACAAATCAAGCAAAGTAGTTGTCAAATATGTTGGGGGCAAACACAAGGGCTCCAAGACTTGTGTTTAGTTATCCAAGGTACTTGTTTCTAATGTAAAAGGACCCAAGACCGTTTGGGTACCTAAAAACAAGGCCTAAATTTGTTTTGTAGGTTTAAGCGTCCGGGGGCTCAAGTTGGATCATCGACAGCGGGTGCACAAACCACATGACTGGAGAAAAAAAGAATGTTCTCCTCCTATGAGAAAAACCAAGATCCCCAAAGAACTATCACATTCGGGGATGGAAATCAAGGTTTGGTCAAAGGATTGGGTAAAATTGCTATATCACCTGACCATTCTATTTCCAATGTTTTTCTTATAGATTCTTTAGATTACAACTTGCTTTCTGTTTCTCAATTATGTAAAATGGGTTACAGCTGTCTTTTTACGGATGTAGGTGTTACTGTCTTTAGAAGAAGTGATGATTCAATAGCTTTTAAGGGAGTATTAGAGGGTCAGCTATACTTAGTTAATTTCAATAAAGCTGAACTTGACACTTGCCTAATTGCTAAGACTAACATGGGTTGGCTCTGGCATCGCCGACTAGCCCACGTTGGAATGAAGAATCTTCACAAGCTTCTAAAGGGAGAGCACATTTTGGGACTAACCATTGTTCATTTTGAGAAAGACAGGATTTGTAGCGCATGCCAAGCAGGGAAGCAAGTTGGTGTTCATCATCACACAAGAACATCATAACGACTGACAGGCCACTGGAGCTACTCCACATGGATTTATTCGGCCCGATAGCTTACATAAGCATCGACGGGAGTAAGTACTGTCTAGTTATTGTGGATGATTATTCTCGCTTCACTTGGGTATTCTTTTTGCAGGAAAAATCTCAAACCCAAGAGACTTTGAAAAGATTCTTGAGACGGGCTCAAAATGAGTTCGGCTTGAGGATCAAGAAAATAAGAAGCGACAACGGAATGGAGTTCAAGAATTCATAAATTGAAAGCTTCCTTGAGGAGGAGGGCATCAAGCATGAGTTCTCTTCTCCCTACACGCCACAACAAAATGGTGTAGTGGAGAGGAAGAATAGAACTCTCTTGGACATGGCAAGGACCATGCTTAATGAGTACAAGACTTCGGATCGGTTTTGGGCCGAGGCGGTCAACACCGCTTGCTACGCCATCAACCGGTTATATCTACACCGAATCCTCAAGAAGACATCATATGAACTCCTCACCGGTAAAAAGCCCAATGTTTCATATTTTAGAGTCTTTGGTAGCAAATGTTTTATTCTTGTTAAAAGAGGTAGAAAATCTAAATTTGCTCCTAAGGTTGTAGAAGGTTTTTTACTTGGTTATGACTCAAACATAAGGGCATATAGAGTCTTTAACAAGTCCACTGGACTAGTTGAAGTCTCATGTGACATTGTGTTTGATGAGACTAACGACTCTCAAGTAGAGCAAGTTGATCTTGATGAGCTAGATGATGAAGAGGCTCCGTGCGTCGCGCTAAGGATATATGTCCATTGGGGATGTGTGTCCTAAGGAATTCGAAGAGTCTCCACAAGCACAAGATCAACCATCTTCCTCTATGCAAGCATCTCCACCAACTCAAGATGAGGATGAGGCTCAAGATGATGAAGGAGAAGATCAAGAAGATGAGCCACCTCAAGAGGACGGCAATGATCAAGGGGGAGATGCCAATGATCAAGACAAGGAGGATGAGCAAGATCAAAGGCCGCCACACCCAAGAGTCCACCAAGCAATCCAACGAGATCACCCCGTGAACACCATCCTAGGAAACATTCATAAGGGGGTAACTACTCGATCTCGTGTTGCTCATTTTTGTGAACATTACTCTTTTGTTTCCTCTATTGAGCCACACAGGGTAGAGGATGCACTTAAAGATTCGGATTGGGTGCTGGCGATGCAAGAGGAGCTCAACAACTTCACGAGGAATTAGGTATGGCATTTAGTTCCACGTCCTAACCAAAATGTTGTAGGAATCAAATGGGTCTTCCGCAACAAGCAAGATGAGCATGGTGTGGTGACAAGGAACAAGGCATGACTTGTGGCCAAGGGATATTCACAAGTCGAAGGTTTGGATTTTGGTGAAACCTATGCACCCGTAGCTAGGCTTGAGTCAATCCATATAATACTAGCCTATGCTACTTACCATGGCTTTAAGCTTGTCGGGGACCATAATTAGGGGTACCCTCAAGACGCCTAATTCTCAGCTGGTAACCCCCATCAGCATAAAGCTGCAAAGGCCTGATGGGTTTGATTAAGTCAGGGATCAGTCCATACGAGTGACTTGACCACGCCACGCCCGAGCCTAGCCTCGGGCGAGGGCAGCCGACCCTAAGATGACTCCGTCTCGTCTGAGGCCTCCTCTTTCACGGCAGACGCATCTCCGGCTCGCCCTAGGCCCCGCCTTCGATAAGAAGAAACCCTGACTAAATCACCGCGCCAACCGACCGAGTCACCGGGGCGTTTAGCGCAAAAGGTAAGACCGACGGGCGACCAGACTTCGCCAGAAGTGCCACAGGAGGCTCCGCCCAAGGGCTCGGACTCGGGCTAAGGCCCCGGAAGACGGCGAACTCCGCTCCGCCCAAGGGCTCGGACTCGGGCTAAGGCCCCGGAAGACGGCGAACTCCGCTCCGCCCAAGGGCTCGGACTCGGGCTAAGGCCCCGGAAGACGGCGAACTCCGCTCCGCCCAAGGGCTCGGACTCGGGCTAAGGCCCCGGAAGACGGCGAACTCCGCTCCGCCCAAGGGCTCGGACTCGGGCTAAGGCCCCGGAAGACGGCGAACTCCACTCCGCCCAAGGGCTCGGACTCGGGCTAAGGCCCCGGAAGACGACGAACTCCGCCTCGCCCGACCCAGGGCTCGGACTCCGCCTCGGCCTCTGCCTAACGATCTCCGCCTCGCCCGAACCCAGGGCTCGGACTCTGCCTCTGTCTTGCAGGACGGACTCGACCTCGGCTTCGGAGGAG
This sequence comes from Zea luxurians, assembly GCA_029449295.1. Classification (NCBI taxonomy): domain Eukaryota; kingdom Viridiplantae; phylum Streptophyta; class Magnoliopsida; order Poales; family Poaceae; genus Zea; species Zea luxurians. Next base: position 121,449,501 of record JAOPSE010000006.1, on the reverse strand, counting down.
CCTCCACGACGCCCGACCTAGGACACGAGACCGCCACGTCAACAGGAAGCGCCATCATCGCCCTGCCCTGAGCCGACTTGGGTCGCAGAGAACAAGACCGGCGTCCCATCTGGCCAGCCACGCCAGATAGGCAAATGATGGCGCCCCGCTAGACCATGACGACGGCGACTCTCAGCTCCCTTACGAAAGCAGGAGGACGTCAGCAAGGGCCCAGCCACTCCGACAGCTGTCTCCCCGTCCGGCTCCGTTACTTCTCCAACAGCCACGACGCCACACCAACAGGGTGCCAAGATCTCTCCGGCTGCCACCTTGGCATGTACATAGGGCGCTAGCTCTCTCTCGCTAGACACGTAGCACCTTGCTACACCCCCATCTTGTACACCTGGATCCTCTCCTTACGACTATAAAAGGAAGGACCAGGGCCTTCTTAGAGAAGGTTGGCCTCGCGGGGACGAAGGGCAGGGGCAGGCGCTCTCTCGGGGCCGCTCTCTCCCCTCACCTCGCGCGGACGCTTGTAACCCCCTACTGCAAGCGCACCCGACCTGGGCGCGGGACGAACACGAAGGCCGCGGGAATTCTCCGACTCCCTCACGACCCGGCTCCGGCCACCGACCTCTCTCTCTCTGTTCCCCCTTCGCGCTCGCTCCACGCGCTCGACCCATCTGGGCTGGGGCACGCGGCACTCTCACTCGTCGGCTCGAGGACCCCCCGGTCTCGGAACGCCGACAGTTGGCGCGCCAGGTAGGGGCCTGCTGCGTGTTGACGCTCGACTTCCCGTCAAGCTCCAGATGGGCAGTCTCCAACAACCTCTTCAACCCGGGACGGTGCTCCGTTTCGGGAACCTCGAGTTCATGTCTCTCGACGGCAACTACGACATGATACTCCTTCCACCGCCGCGCGACAGCGACAATGGTGGCGGACAGCCCGCCCGCCGGCGGCGGAATCGACGACGTCTTTCCCGCGTAGGGGAAGGACAACTTTCGAGCTCGCCCCATCCTCTCCCTCGCCATCGGAGGAGGAGGAGGCGGGGCAACCGGGGCCGAGCGGGAGATCGCGCTCTGACGGCTGTCGAGCAAATCGACATCCCCGGCGCCTCAACGGAGGACACGCCAAGCGTCGCCCTCGCGTTCAAGGCAAACGCGAGCGCCATCCCCCCGCAACACGTCGACTCCGAGCAAGTGGACGACGCCAGCACGCTCACGGAGGGCCTGCAGGACGTCGCCCTCGTACCCAAGACGACGGCGCGGTCAGCCCCCGACGTGACTTCATCGCTCCTCGTCGACAAAAAGGTACCGACTGCTACCCATCTTTCGTCATTTCGACTCGGCCTCAGCCCGCCTGGTGACCTCGCTTTGGCGGACGCTCACATTGAGGCGAGTGCAACCTCTCTGGGGTTTCGTGTGCGGTCGCCTTGGGACCGATTGACGGGTGTCTCGACCTACGGACCCTCTGGGTCCGAGGAAGATGACGACCCCAGCATCTGCTGGGATTTCTCCGGATCTGGCAACCCTAGTGCCATGCGGGACTTCATGACCGCATGTGACTACTGCCTCTCCGACTGTTCCGACGGTAGCCGCAGCCTTGGCGACAAGGACTGCGGCCCGAGTCGCGAATGTTTCCACATCGAGCTAGGGGATCCCTCCGGAGGCGGCTGTCTCGGCATGCCGGAGGATGGTGATCCCCCTAGGCCAGCGCCTCGCGCCGACATCCCGCGGGAGCTAGCTGTGGTCCCCGTTCCGGCGGGGGGTCGCGACCCACAGCTCGAGCAAGTCCGCGGGGCGCAGGCCGGGCTCGATGAGGGAGCAGGAGCGCTCGAGGCAATCCGCCAGAACATCGGGCAGGTATGGGCGAGCCAGCCCCCGGCCGGAGGAATACGTCACCTGCCCCAAGGTCTCCAGCACCGCATCGCCAACGATGCCAGGGACAGACCGCCTCCCGCATCCGGCGGAACCGGTCAGGACCTGGCCGCTGCAGCGATGCTCCTCCGCGCGATGCCGGAGTCATCAACCACCGAGGGTCGGCGAATCCAGGGAGAACTTAAGCATCTCCTGGGAGGCGCTGCGGCCCGGCGGGCCGAGAGCTCTGCCTCCCGAAGGCAGGGATACCCCTCGGAACCTCGTGCCGCGACTTCCCGACTCACGCGGGAAGCCTCGGTCTTCACCGGGCGCACGCGCAACACCGCGCCTGCGGCCCCGGGCCACCTCGGCGACGAGCACCCTCATCGCGACCGTCGAGCACGCCTCGACGAAAGGGTGCGCCGAGGCTACCACCCCAGGCGTGGGGGACGCTACGACAGCGGGGAGGATCGGAGTCCCTCGCCCGAACCACCCGGTCCGCAGGTCTTTAGCCGAGCCATTCGGCGGGCGCCGTTTCCGCCCCGATTCCGACCCCCGACTACTATCACGAAGTACTCGGGGGAGACGAGACCGGAATTATGGCTTGCGGACTACCGCCTGGCCTGTCAACTGGGTGGGACGGACGATGACAACCTCATCATCCGAAACCTCCCCCTGTTTCTCTCCGACACCGCTCGTGCCTGGTTGGAGCACCTGCCTCCGGGGCAGATTTCCAACTGGGAAGATTTGGTCCAGGCTTTCGCCGGGAACTTCCAGGGCACGTACGTGCGCCCCGGGAATTCCTGGGACCTCCGGAGCTGTCGGCAACTGCCGGGAGAGTCTCTCCGAGACTACATCCGGCGGTTCTCGAAGCAGCGTACCGAGCTGCCCAACATCACCGACTCCGATGTCATCGGCGCGTTCCTCGCCGGCACCACCTGCCGCGACCTGGTGAGTAAGTTGGGTCGCAAGACCCCCACCAGGGCGAGCGAGCTGATGGACATCGCCACCAAGTTCGCCTCCGGCCAGGAGGCGGTTGAGGCCATCTTCCGAAAGGACAAGCAGCCCCAGGGCCGCCCGTCGGAAGATGCTCCCGAGGCGTCTACTCCGCGCGGCGCCAAGAAGAAAGGCAGGAGGAAGTCGCAAGCGAAACGCGACGTTCCCGATGCAGACCTTGTCGCCGCCGCCGAGCGCAAGAACCCTCGGAAGCCCCCCGGAGGTGCTAACCTCTTCGACAAGGCACTCAAGGAGACGTGCCCCTACCATCAGGGGCCCGTCAGGCACACCCTCGAAGAGTGTGTTATGCTTCGGCGCCACTTCCACAGGGCCGGGCCGCCCGCAGAGGGTGGCAGGGCTCACGACGACGACAAGAGGGAGGATCGCCAAGCAGGAGAGTTCCCAGAGGTCCGCGATTGCTTCATGATCTACGGAGGGCATGCGGCGAACGCCTCGGCTCGGCATCGTAAGCAAGAGCGTCGGGAGGTCTGCTCGGTCAAGGTGGCGGCGCCAGTCTACCTAGACTGGTCTGACAAGCCCATCACCTTCGACCGGGACGACCACCCTGACCACGTGCCGAGCCCGGGAAAGTACCCGCTCGTCGTCGACCCCGTCATCGGCGACGTCAGGCTCACCAAGGTCCTGATGGATGGAGGTAGCTGCCTCAACATCATCTACGCCGAGACCCTCAGGCTCCTGCGCGTCGACCTGTCATCCGTCCGAGCAGGCGCTGCGCCCTTCCACGGGATCATTCCCGGGAAGCGCGTCCAGCCCCTCGGACAGCTCGACCTCCCTGTCTGCTTCGGAACACCCTCCAACTTCCGAAGGGAGACCTTGACGTTCGAGGTGGTCGGGTTCCGAGGAACCTACCACGCAGTGTTGGGGAGGCCATGCTACGCGAAGTTCATGGCCATCCCCAACTACACCTACCTAAAGCTCAAGATGCCGGGCCCCAACGGGGTCATCACCGTCGGCCCCACGTACGAACACGCATTTGAATGCGATGTGGAGTGCGTGGAGTACGCCGAGGCCCTCGCCGAGTCCGAGGCCCTCATTGCCGACCTGGAAAGCCTCTCCCGAGAGGTGCCGGACGCGAAGCGACATGCCGGCAACTTCGAGCCAGCGGAGACGGTCAAGGACGTCCCTCTCGACGCCAATGGCGACGCCTCCGAGCATGTCCGGATCAGTTCTGGACTCAGCCCCAAATAGGAAGCAGTGCTCGTCGACTTCCCTCGCGCAAACGTCGACATTTTTGCGCGGGGTCCCTCGGGCATGCCCGCCATGCCGAGGGATGTCACCGAGCACTCGCCGGATATCCGGGCAGGAGCTTGACTCGCCAAACGGCCTCTGCGCGAACGATGCCCGGGGGCTGCGCCCTTGTCCCACTCACACATAAGAATCGGTCATCAAGGAAGGGTCGACCTCGCCCCGGCAAAGCCCGACCCTCCCTCGGGGGCTAGAAAGGGGGAACCCCTCTCATCGAGTTTGGACGTACCGTTCCGCGCCAGAAAAACTCTTTTTCGGTCAAGAAGGGTTTTTTGCGTTCTCCCGGATGCGTCAGAAGCAGGGTCCCGAGGAGCGAACTTGGGTACGAGTAAATGGCGAGACCGACTGAGCCAGGGAACACCTATGCCTTCGGGCTAGGGACACCTCACTCGTCGCTTGCCACGAAAAAGGACCCAGCTCGGGAAATCACCCTGTTGTCGACACTACGGGCCAGGCGCGAAAATCAAAACGAAAAGCATGACTTCACGAAAGAAGAAGTAAGATGTTCAGGCCTCAGTGGCCGCGGCAAATTACACATCCGACAGAAATTGTCCCAACTAAAATCAGGCGTCGCCTCGGGCAGGAGCCGCGCCCTCAACTCCGCCCCCTCCGTCGGTAAGGTCCACCTCCGCTTCCGGCGGCGGCGCAGGAGGAAGAATCTCCGCCTCGAAGACGGTCGCCAGCGCCGCGCTCGGACCCGCAGCGACCGCGTCGAGCCGCTGAACCTCCGCCAGGGCCGCCTCGTCTTCGTCAGGCAGGCAGTACCCCTCGCTGACCCGCTCCAAGTCCACGACGTAGTGGGAAGCAAGCACGGCAAAGGCCCGCCTGACGCCGTGGTGCAGCGCCCCGCGGACTTTACCGCGTGCGTAATCACCTAGGGCTTGAAGACGGCTTTGGGGAGAGCTCCCTGAAGGGACGTCGCCGGGACCGAGTTTCCGATAGACCTCCGAGACGGCCTCGGACATAGCCGCGAGATCGGCCTCCCTTTGCTCAGCAGCCCCGTCGAGCGCCTCGGCAAGCGCCTTGGCAGACTCGTCAAGGGCAGACTCGAGCTCTGCGAACAACCAGAAGAAAGACTTCAAACCCAAGCGGAAGAAACGGACAAGATTGAGAACTGAGGACGGTCGAGCCATACCTCTGGCTCGGACGTGCTGCTCCGAGGCTGCGACTTGGGCTGCGGCCAGATCGGCCGCAAGGACCTTGGCCCGGCTCTCGGCCTCGGCAGCCTGGCCCCGAGTTTGGTCCCGCTCCTCGGCAACCTGGGCGAGCTCTGACCGCCGTTGTAGCACCTCCGTGCGCGCTGCCGCCGCCTCGGCCTTCAGGTCAGCGCAGAGCAGCTGGAGGTCCGCTATCTTAGCATCTTGCTGAGAGAGGCGCGCGGTAGCCCCGGCGAGCGAAGTCCTCAGGGACCGCAGCGAGCCCCAGACGACGGCCTCGCGGCGAATAAACGACGACTTGGCAGCGCTCCGGTCCGTCAGATCCTGGAAAGGAAAACGAGATATCACGGCGAACGCCTCACTCGCAGAAACAAGAAGGTATGCCTGAAGCCATTACCTGAAGGATCTTGGGGACGTCCCCGCAGAGAACCTCCAGCGACGATCGGAGCAACCCCACTGACGCCTCCGCACGCTTGCGGAGCTCGTCCCAGGACTGGTCCTCCTCTTCGTCGTCAAGAACGAAGATAGGGCCCGAAGCCTCACGGGTCCGGAATCGGAGCAACTGGCCCCGGGCCTCGGGGCTCCGCCCCACAGCGACAAGGCTGCCGCCCGCCTGGGAGCACTGCGCGTCCGCGCCCACCTCTTCCGAGGCTCCGGGCGCCGATGCCACGGCCGTCCCGACGCCGGCGGCGATCGTACGCTCTCCGACCGGGACGGTGCCAGCTGCAGTAGCGGCAGACGCCGGCATGGCCAACATGGCTGGCGAAGCTCGGGACCGCATCGGCGCCGGCCGCCTCCCCGGTCACGATGGCCACTTCGGCAGAGGAGCCCGCCTCAGGGACCTGCTCCCCCAGAACATGCGACGCCTGAGCCCCGTGCAGCGGAGCACCCTGCGAAAGGGTCGGCTGAGCGGCAGGGCCCGAGGTGGCGCCAGCCGCCTGGACCAACGCCGTCTTGAGGGCCTTCCGAGGCGCCAGGTCGGTAGGGCCATGGCTCCGTTTGCTGAAGAAAACAAGAAAGGAAAATTCACGGCCCAGACATATGAACGAAGCGCCGGGATGGAGAGATTCCAAGGTACCTACCCGCTCCGGATCATGATCCACGGTGTCTGGGGGGAGGTCTCTTGGCTCCCGCTTCCTGGAACCACCGCCGAGGTCCGCTTCACCAACAGCCCCGGCGCCGCCCTCGCCTCGGACGCCCCTAAGGCCTGGGAGGCGGACTGCCCAGGCGCCGCCATGGCAACCTGAGGACCGCTCCCCCATGCTGCCGGCGCGGGCGACGGTTCCCGAAGAACGGACCCCTCGGCCCGGCTCCCTGGAGTGGCGTCAGCTCCCCCAGCCGAGGAGTCAAGAACCCTCTCGGGTTGCCCCCACTCCTCAGGTTGGGGATCCGGCACCTCGGCTCCAGGGACCGACGATGTAGGCCCGCTCGGGGGCTGGCTCGACGACCCCCGGCCACATCCCAAGTCGGGGCTGAGGCCGAGACGGGCGGCCATGTCGTCCTCCTCCTCTTCGTCGTCGACGTCGTCGTCATCATCGGACGTCTCGGGCGACAGCTCCCTGGGAAGCCCTTCCCTCTCCTGCTGACGACGGCGTTTCTCCAGGGCATCCCGAGCCCGCCTCCGCCTGCGGGCCCGAGCCTTCTCTACATCCTTTTTCTTCTTCTCCTCCTCCGCGGCGACCCGCCTCGCCGCCCGACCCACCGCGTCCTCCGGGACCGGCGGCAGGGAGGGTTTGTGCCGCCCCACCTCCTAAAAAGGGGGAGAAAGAAAACCGATAGTGAGAATCAGGAGCAACCCGGCATGTGAAGAGGGGAGGGACGGACACTCACCAGAGCGACGCACCCCTGGTCGGGGCGCATTCGAGGCTGGGAGAGGGCGTGGGGGTCCGGCTTCCCCATCGCGACCGACACCCGCCGGTAGAGGGCGTCGTGGGGAAGAGGATCAGGGGACATCCATGACCCCTCCCAGTCGGCCTCCTGGGTCATCTCCCAAAGCGACAACCGCCGCTCCGCCAGGGGGAGCACCCTCCGGCGATGGATGGCGGCAACCACCCCCGCGGCGGTGAGCCCTTCCTCCCGCAACGCCTTCAGGGCCTGGAGAAGAGGTTCGAGTTTCTTCTGCCTCTCGTGTGGAGTCCCGTGACGCCAGGCGTCGGGGGCGGCGGTGACAACCCGCTGAGAGAACGGCGGGAGCGACCCTCCGTCATTCCGGAGGTAGAACCACCGGCGCTGCCAACCCTTGTTTGAGGGTGAAAGGACAGCAGGAATATACTGCAACGACCGCGACTGCCTCAGCAAGAGGGTGCAGCCGCCGGCCCGCACCGCCGCACGGACCCTCCTCTCCCCCGTCGACGAAGCAAAAAGCTCGGCAAAGAAGAGGTGAGTCCACAAATCCCAATGGGGGGCGATCCCCAGATACCCCTCGCACACCGCTACAAAGATAGCGGCTTGCGCGATGGAGTTGGGGGTGAGGTTGTGCAGTTCCACCCCATAGTGGAACAGGATGGCCCGCATGAAGCGGCTCGACGGCACTCCAAATCCCCGCTCATGGAAGGAGATGAAGCTCACGACATACCCCGGCGGAGGGGATGGAGCGACTCCGCCCGCGGGAGGAATCCATTCCGGCCGCTCCTTATCGGAGAGGGGGCGGAGCAAACCCTCGCCGACGAGGTCCTCCAGGTCACCCGCCGTCACCGTGGAGAAGGGCCACGGGTCGCGCGGCGAGAGGATGGTCACCCGGTCAGCCATCGCCAAGGCAGAAGGGGTGGCGGCGTGAAGGACAGGGGAGGGCGGTTTCCTTTTCCTGGCTAGATCTCTCAGGCTGCGAAAAACCTGAGAAGAAGGCGAGAAGTGAAGTCGAGAACCGTCACTAGACCCTCTCCGGGGCACACAAAGGCCAAGGTCGAGACGGTTCCAACGTACCGCCCGAACCGGACGCGGGGTTCAAAAAACGCGAAGCAAAACAGCCGTTCCTCGAACGGCTCGCGCACGCAACGGCAGCCTCGCCGACCGTTTACCCCGGCACATTAACTCCGCGGCGGAACAGGTGACGTTTCTGGCAGGGGCAGCTGGCGACGCTTCGCCTCCGCCAAAACGACCACGCCAAAAGAGGTACGCCACGACGTTCAATTTCGAATCCCTTTTTCCCTTTTCCTTCTTTCTCTATCTCTTGCAACAGGGACCGAGAAGGGGGATAACCCCAAAGGGATCCTTCCCCGTGAAGGAACTAGGCTCCGAGCCTCCCTACTGATCAGGGGTTCGAAGGCTGGCCCCCCGAGGGGTTCAACAGCCGCCTCAGATCGCGTGGGCCCGACACCCACTACTGGTCAGGGGTTCGAAGGTCGGCCCCCGAAAGGTTCCATGACCGCCTCAGGCTACTAGGGCTCCGTGCCCCCTACTGATCAGGGGTTCGAAGGCTGGCCTGTCGAAGGGTTCACAGCCGCCTCAGACGCCGAGCGAGGGATGACCAGGGGTACGTTCGATACATAACCAAGGCTCGGGCTGCGCTCCCGAGGTACCCTAGGACATTTCCGAGACCAGCGGGAACGACTCTGTAACGGAATCCCATCGGAGGGAGGCAACGAGCCCTCGGACCCCGTCGCTAGGGGACCGGGTCCGGCAGATCACCCGCAGGTACTTTTGGGCGTGCCTCCGGGCCCCTAGCCGACCCCCAACGAACGGGGCACGGACGTCCACTCGGATTACCCGATTGCAGCTCACCGGAGACACCATGTTCGGTACCCATCGAGGGTAACATGGCGCACTCCCCCCCTCCTCCTTGCGGAAAGGCGACGTAGGGGCGTATATAAAAAGCCGAGTCTGTCCCTGATCGTCCTCTTGCTCTGTGCGAAGGCTCGGGGGCTGCTCTCGCAAACCCGGCTCCGGCCAAACCGTTGACAGCGTCAACATACCAGCCCGAGAACTTGGGCCCCGACAGTGCACCTGGGTTACGCCTTGCTCGCATGAGGGAACCGCTAGTCCAGCCGAAGCATTACGCAAGGCATTAAGACCTCGAAGGAGTGAAACCACTCCTCCGAGGCCTCGGGGGCTACACCCGGCGGGTGCGCTCGCGCGCACCCACCGGAACAAAGTACCACCGAGAAAGGCTGGTCCCCTTGCAAAAAAGTGCGACGCAAGCCTCCAAGCGAGTGTTAACACTCCCTTCGAGGCTCGGGGGCTACTGTCGGGGACCATAATTAGGGGTACCCTCAAGACGCCTAATTCTCAGCTGGTAACCCCCATCAGCATAAAGCTGCAAAGGCCTGATGGGTTTGATTAAGTCAGGGATCAGTCCATACGAGTGACTTGACCACGCCACGCCCGAGCCTAGCCTCGGGCGAGGGCAGCCGACCCTAAGATGACTCCGTCTCGTCTGAGGCCTCCTCTTTCACGGCAGACGCATCTCCGGCTCGCCCTAGGCCCCGCCTTCGATAAGAAGAAACCCTGACTAAATCACCGCGCCAACCGACCGAGTCACCGGGGCGTTTAGCGCAAAAGGTAAGACCGACGGGCAACCAGACTTCGCCAGAAGTGCCACATGAGGCTCCGCCCAAGGGCTCGGACTCGGGCTAAGGCCCCGGAAGACGGCGAACTCCGCTCCGCCCAAGGGCTCGGACTCGGGCTAAGGCCCCGGAAGACGGCGAACTCCGCTCCGCCCAAGGGCTCGGACTCGGGCTAAGGCCCCGGAAGACGGCGAACTCCGCTCCGCCCAAGGGCTCGGACTCGGGCTAAGGCCCCGGAAGACGGCGAACTCCACTCCGCCCAAGGGCTCGGACTCGGGCTAAGGCCCCGGAAGACGACGAACTCCGCCTCGCCCGACCCAGGGCTCGGACTCCGCCTCGGCCTCTGCCTAACGATCTCCGCCTCGCCCGAACCCAGGGCTCGGACTCTGCCTCTGTCTTGCAGGACGGACTCGACCTCGGCTTCGGAGGAGCCTCCACGACGCCCGACCTAGGACACGAGACCGCCACGTCAACAGGAAGCGCCATCATCGCCCTGCCCTGAGCCGACTTGGGTCGCAGAGAACAAGACCGGCGTCCCATCTGGCCAGCCACGCCAGATAGGCAAATGATGGCGCCCCGCTAGACCATGACGACGGCGACTCTCAGCTCCCTTACGAAAGCAGGAGGACGTCAGCAAGGGCCCAGCCACTCCGACAGCTGTCTCCCCGTCCGGCTCCGTTACTTCTCCAACAGCCACGACGCCACACCAACAGGGTGCCAAGATCTCTCCGGCTGCCACCTTGGCATGTACATAGGGCGCTAGCTCTCTCTCGCTAGACACGTAGCACCTTGCTACACCCCCATCTTGTACACCTGGATCCTCTCCTTACGACTATAAAAGGAAGGACCAGGGCCTTCTTAGAGAAGGTTGGCCTCGCGGGGACGAAGGGCAGGGGCAGGCGCTCTCTCGGGGCCGCTCTCTCCCCTCACCTCGCGCGGACGCTTGTAACCCCCTACTGCAAGCGCACCCGACCTGGGCGCGGGACGAACACGAAGGCCGCGGGAATTCTCCGACTCCCTCACGACCCGGCTCCGGCCACCGACCTCTCTCTCTCTGTTCCCCCTTCGCGCTCGCTCCACGCGCTCGACCCATCTGGGCTGGGGCACGCGGCACTCTCACTCGTCGGCTCGAGGACCCCCCGGTCTCGGAACGCCGACAAAGCTTTATCAAATGGACGTGAAGAGTGCCTTCCTCAATGGACCTATCAAGGAAGAGATCTATGTTGAGCAACCTTCCGGCTTTGAAGATAGTGAGTACCCTAACCATGTATATAAACTCTCTAAGGCGCTTTATGGGCTCAAGCAAGCCCCAAGAGCATGATATGAATGCCTAAGAGATTTCCTTATCACTAATGGCTTCAAAGTCGGCAAGGCCGATCCTACTCTCTTTACTAAAACAATTGAAAATGATTTGTTTGTATGCCAAATTTATGTTGATGATATCATATTTGGGTCTACTAACAAATCTATTTGTGAAGAGTTTAGTAGGATCATGATTCAAAAATTCGAGATGTCTATGATGGGGGAGTTGAAGTATTTCTTAGGATTTCAAGTCAAGCAACTCCAAGAGGGCACCTTCATTAGCCAAACGAAGTACATTCAAGACATACTCACCAAGTTTGGAATGAAGGATGCCAAGCCCATCAAGACACCCATGGGAACCAATTGGTATCTCGACCTCGACACGGGAGGTAAATCTGTAGATCAAAAGGTATATCGATCGATGATAGGATCTTTACTCTATTTATGTGCATCTCGATCGGATATTATGCTTTCCGTATGCATGTGTGCAAGGTTCCAAGCCGATCCTAAGGAAGTTCACCTTAGGGCCATGAAGAGAATCTTGAGATATTTAGTTCATACACCTAAGTTTGGTCTTTGGTACCCCAAGGGATCCTCTTTTGATTTATTAGGATATTCCGATGCTGATTGGGCAGGGTGTAAAATTGATAGGAAGAGCACATCAGGGACTTGTCAGTTTCTGGGGAGATCACTAGTGTCTTGGGCTTCAAAGAAACAAAACTCAGTAGCTCTTTCTACCGCCGAAGCCGAGTACATTGCCACAGGCCATTGTTGCGCGCAATTGCTTTGGATGAGGCAAACCCTTAGGGACTATGGCTACAAATTTAGCAAAGTCCCTCTCCTATGTGATAATGAGAATGTAATCCGCATGGCGGATAATCCCGTTGAACACAGCCGCACTAAGCACATAGCCATTCGGTATCACTTCTTGAGAGATCACCAACAAAGGGGGGATATCGAGATAGCCTATATAAACACCAAGATCAATTGGCCGATATCTTTACCAAGCCTTTAGATGAGAAAACCTTCACCAAACTTAGGAATGAGCTAAATATTCTTGATTCTCAGAACTTTGATTGATACTTTGCACACATAGCTCATTTATATACCTTTGATCATATCTCTTTTATGACTATGACTAATGTGTTTTCAAGTGTAATCTTATACTTAGTCATAGAATTGAAAGGGAAATGGAGTATTCGGCAAAGAAGGCGCTTCCACTCAACTCCATTGATATTTGTCGATACTCCGCATCGTTCTCCACTTTGGTATAATCTTCACTCATATTTATTTGTTTGCCATTGAGGAGAAAATAAAAGGGCTTGTATTTCACTCACATGTATCCGTTTTTGGCGATTCATGCCAAAGGGGGAGAAAGTATGAGCCCAAAGCAAAAGGACCGCACCACCACCGAATTTTAAAAATGAAGTTTTTCAAATTGATATCTTATTGTGTTCAAAAGGGGGAGAAAGTTCTAGTATCTTCAAAAATTTGTAAAACCCTCTTGAACACTAAGAGGAGAATTTTTATTCAGGGGGAGTTTTGTTTAAGTCAAAGGAAAAGCATTTGAGACAGGGGGAGAAAATTTCAAATATTGAAAATGCTTCTTTCAGTCTTATTCTCATACCTTTGACTATTTGCAAAATGATTTTGAAAAGAATTTTACAAAGAATTTGCAAAAACAAAACTCGTGGTGCAAACGTGGTCCAAAATTTTAAATAAGAAGAAAACAATCCATGTATATCTAGTAGAAATAGTTATTGGTTTCATTCCAAGCAACCTTTGCACTTACTTTGTGCAAACTAGTTCAATTCAGCACTTTTATATTTGCTTTGGTTTGTGTTGGCATCAATCACCAAAAAGGGGGAGATTGAAAGGGAAATATGATCAAACCTTTTCCTAAATGAATTTTGGTGGTTGAATTGGCCAACACAAATTATTGAACTAACTAGTTTGCTCTAGAATATATGTTCTACAGGTGCCAAAGGTTTACAACAAACCAATACAAAGATAAAATAAAGGGTTCAAAACAAAGGAGCAAAGTATACCGAAGGCAGCCCTGGTCTGGCGCACCGGACTGTCCGGTGTGCCACCGGACAGTGTCCGGTGCACCAGGGTGGATCAACTCGAACTGCTTAGCTTCGGGAATTTGGGAAAGCCGCTCCGCTATAATTCATCGGACTGTCCGGTGTAGCACCGGACTGTCCGGTGTGCCAGCGGAGCAACGACTACTTCACGCCAACTGTCGTCTGCAAATGAACATTGGAAGTAAACAGTGCGCGCCTGCGCGCGCAGAAGTCAAAGCAGGCGCCAGAAGGCGCACCGGACAGTGAACAGGACCTGTCCGATGCACCACTGGACTGTTCGGTGGCCCCACTTGTCAGAGCTCCATCGGTCGAACCCTAACGGTTGGATGACGTGGCTGGCGCACCGGACAGTGTCCGGTGGTGCACCGGACTGTCCGGTGCGCCATACGACAGACAACCTCCCCAACGACCACTTTGGTGGTTGGGGCTATAAATACCCCCCAACCACCACACTTTAAGGCATCCAAGTTTCAGCAATTTGCATTCAATACAAGAGCTCTAGACCTCACTCCAAGACACAAACAAGAGATCAAATCCTCTCCTGAGTCCAAAAGTTCATTCCAATCAAATAGTGACTAGAGAGAGTGACTTTTGTGTTCATTTGAGTTCTTGCGCTTGGATCGCTTTTCTTCTTCATTCTTTCTTGTTCCCAACTCAATTGTAATCAAGGCAAGAGACACGAATTGTGTGGTGGTCCTTGTAGGGACTTAGTGTCCCGATTGATTGAGAAGAGAAGCTCACTCTGTCTAAGTGACCGTTTGAGAGAGGGAAAGGGTTGAAAGAGACCCGGTCTTTGTGACCACCTCAACGGGGAGTAGGTTTGCAAGAAGAACCTCGGTAAAACAAATCACCGCGTCTCACTCTTCATTTGCTTGTGATTTGTTTTCGCCCTCTCTTTCGGACTCGATTATATTTCTAACGCTAACCCCGGCTTGTAGTTGTGCTTAAAGTTTGTAAATTTCAGATTCCACCTATTCACCCCCCCTCTAGGCGACTTTTACATACTTTTGGGACATCCGATAACTACTTTTATAACTACCCAGTAACAAAATAGCATTTGACAAGCCTAAAATTGATCAGTACATATAGTGAGAAATAAATGATGGTCTCATATCTAAGGATTCAATAGCTATACCACTCGATAACTCTTGTTGGCACACTTTTAACATAGCAATCCCAATAATCTCTTAGAGTGGGTCAATCTAACATCATGAACTTTATCATATGTCTATATTATTCATTTCATACTTATGTATCAATGATCTATGAAACATGATTATCCATCAATTAACAATCTCATGAATAAGATGATAGCACCAAAGTATGTGTTTAGATTTTTGTGTGATCCAAGTTCTTTGGCATGTGCAATGGCACCATTATTATCATGATAAAGGTGTAAAGGATTTGGCACACTTTAAACCACAATCAACTAAGAAATAAACTTTTTGATCCAATCAACCCCTTTAGTAGCTTCAGACGTTACTATATACTTGGTCTCACTCGATCTTGTAGTGAATTACAACTTGTGACTAACTCCTTAGTCCCATCATGATTAACTATTTAATCATATTAGCATGCCATACACTTTCTTAACCCAACCACATCAAAGGGCCTATAAATATCTCTCCCATTATGTTGGAGAGATAAATTCCATCTTAATCTAGTCACATCTTATACCATGCTCTTGGTACATGTATACTCTTAGACATCACTCACTTTAGGGCACTTGTCTAACAACTTAAGGAGAGATAAGCAGTGGCGAATCGAGTAACGATGACAAGATGAAGATTATATGTGTTGGGGGTATTTACCTTGCCGAAGCACGTCAAAACATTAACACACCAATGGTTTCTAAGTCTATTTCAGGTCTTCAAAACATTAAGCCTTCGTTTTAGCGGTGTACATGTGAAGGCGAAGCTAGGAAGCTTCGGCTCTGTGATATGGGCGTGCAACAACAAGACATCAGAAACGAAGGAGAATGGATCTGAAGACTTGATCAACACGCCTGCAAAGAAAAAGACAATAACACCCTAGAGGACTTTGTAGCTTATATGTATAGGAACTGAGGGTATACTTATAATTTTATACAAAGTTGTATTGGAGCTCACTGCAATAAATAGATGTAAAGTGCCATTTTGTGATATCTTGGCCTCGGTGGATGTTGATATCCTGACCGAAGGCTTAATAGAATTAATAGTGTACTTATACCAACAAAGTGCATCTTTTTTCGTAAGCCTATCTCGAAAGAACCTCCAAATTAAGCGTGCTTGACTTGGAGCAATTTGGGATGAGTGATTGACCGGGAAGTTTTCTCGGGTGTGCATGAGTGAGGACAAAGTGCGCATAAAAGAATCGTGTTTATGTGTGGGGACAATATATAATCATATAGAGCTGTCAGGAGTAAGCACCGTCGGCCCTGCAGTAGATAGGGTGTTACACACGCAAACGGATATCCTTGGAGGGACATCTGAATCGCTCTACCTCCGAATTTATTTAGTTTTCTTACCTTCGTATCGCCATCTCAGCTTTCGAAGGTACATGGAAGAATAATAAATGGAATACATCAACAATGATCTATCTTAAGCATTTCCATCCTGTTATTCGAAGGTCTGTTATTATGATAAATTTTCTCCTTCAATCTATTCACTTGAGAGATTCAAGGAACGAGTGTCTTTTATTCTTAATTGTGTTGCTCTGTTTTGGTCCTCTTTAGGAATCAGAGTAGATGACCAATAATATAGCTCAGATAGAAAAAACGATTGATGAGAGAATAAAGCTTCTATAGGTGAGATAGAAGAAATGAAAGGGCACATGAGATCCAGAGACGGAGAATGGAGTGGGCATACAAGTTATAACCAGACTTGCTGAGACTCCATGGGAGATCAAGGAGACGCCGGACTTTCTGGAAGATCAAAGGCATGCATGGGATGTTTTTTTTTCTTTTCTACAGAAAACATGGGCTGTAGACTATGAATCACAACCGGGCATTACAGATTGTTTCTAGTTCATCGGGTACCATCACTGTCTCATACTTTTCAACCCCATCGTTAAATATTGAAGTACGTACGTACGCGCACCAAACACAGAAACCAAAACCAGCAGTAGTTAGTTCCTAGACGATAGGTCGATCAAACCAAATGTTTGACACCAGACCAGAGAAAACGCAAGCACACGAGCAAAAACCGAATCGACGAAGGCGCCATGCATGACATGACAGCAACGACCACTAGCGCCAGTCCACCACGACGAGAACAAGAGGAAGAATCGCAAGCGGTTACGTTACGTCCAACCACGCGAGGCGGGAGGGACCCCGAGCGTTTTGAAAAGAGAGAGAGAGAGAAAAAAAGGAGGATAGGATCACATGCCACGCCCGCCCAAGCCAACCCCAACCGCCGGGCCGGGGGGAAATACTTGTGATGCCATCATGGGGCCCGGGAGCGCAGCGCAGCGCAGGCACGCACGGCATCGGCATGGCATCCGCCACCAGTAGAGTAGTAGAGTTCTCGATCCAATTCATTCCGGGCACCAGCTCCGCCTCGGTCGGTCGCTCGCTCGCGCCTTTCCTTCGCCCGCACTTAATGCGTGTTGGGGTTGGGGACGGGCGGGCGTACGGTACGAAGCTGCCGTGCGTGCCTTGCATCATGCGAGCTTGTCCCTCCCGCGCGGCCGCTCAATAATCACCACGCACCGTACGTACGCACGTCACCGCCCGATGGCGAAACTGTCCCGTGTGTCGTCGCGCGCGTTTGAACCGTGTGCGTGCGCGCCGGGTTTGACCGGCCGTTCACGGCACGGGTGGGAGCCGGCCTGGTGCCTAAACCTAACAACAACAACAACAACAATAATAATAATAATAATAATAATCGGCAAACGCAGGAATGGGTTGATGAGGAAACACGCACGCACGCATGCCTAGCTGCCCCGTCTCCGCGCATGCATGTGTGTACGCAACGGCTAATTGGCTACTACCAGCTGCTGAAGAATACTACGCGCATCGCAACGCTGAAGCCTTTGTCCTATGCGAGCTGAGATGAGGTGTTTTGGCGTGGTGATTGACAACCCAAACACACATTGGATTTGACCATGCTGCGCGCGTTTCCAGTCCATCATCGAGTACTACGTACTACCTCTCGCTCGCGTGTGGACACGGGCGTACGTACTAGCTAGCCATGCATACGTGTAATTTAGGTCACGGATTAGCTAGCACGCATCGCGCCTCGCGCGCGCGCGAGAGAGAGAGGGCCACTGTTTCTAGTCTAACCTTTCTCCGTCCTCTCTAATTCGCCGAACGGTCGCGCGCGTCGGCGTCCGTCGTCGCGCGCTCTCCAGAGATGGTAGTAAAGCAGCCGGTAGCTAGCCTAATTAAGCCAGAGGTAGCTACTAACCCTATGCCCACCCAACAAGGATAGTAGTATTTGCCCTTTCCGTCATCACCGCTGATGACGCTTATTATTACTTTACGCTCTCCAGATCATTGCCGTACAAGTGCAAAACCTAGAAGCAGTCACAGTCACGTGCGGATGCATCGTCGAGGAGCGAGGAGGACGACGACGACGACGCAGAGACACGAAAGAAAGAAAGAAAGAAAAAAGCACGCCCAACAAATAAACGAGACGGCAAAACAAAACAATCGGAGCGAGGTTGTTTGCAAGGAAGGTAGATGCAGCGCTGCATCAGCTGACAGGCACCCTTGGGGAACAAAGATGGGCAGCATTTGATTCTTTCTCTAGCTTAGGCTAGCTAGCCAGCCAGCCAGCCAGCCGGCCAGCTCTCTTTTGCATTCCATCTTTCGGTCTCGAGAAATATTCTGGGAGTGGGGGTGGAGGTGGGGGTGGGCAGCGATAGATATTTTTTCTTTCTTTTTTTCCTCTGCCTTTGTATGTCCCCACTTCTTGCTTCAATCGCCATGCTAGCTCCTAGCTGAAAGGTGAGGGGAGGAGGGAGAGGCTTGTTCTACTTGTCCTAATGATGTTTACCAAATCCCAATCAACTCGCAACTAGAACGTACGTACTACTGGTCAATGAACTCTGCCTGCATCCGCTTTGGGTCCTACGCACGCCAATGCTTGCTAGTACTTGGCAGTTAAGCTATGCGCGCGTGTGTGTGTGTTGCTGCAGGCTATAGGAAAGAACCAAACCGGAAAGCAACAACAAATTTTTTTTTTCTATCAAATACGTTTAGTACTAGTAGTACAATGCAAGGAGGTAAGCATGGGCGCGCGTCCTTGTTTGTTGCATTGTTACTAATAACAATCCCACGTTCAAACACGACGTGCTGCTGACAACTCCCTCGATCGGACCCATATATAAATCACTAGCTAGCTAGCTGGACAATTAAAACCTGAATAACGTAACTATTTGCAACCAAGGTAATAAAGAGCGGAATATCTTGCAGCAAATCTGTCGTTACAAATTAAATTACCATCAGGGTCAACTCATCAAAAACAAAAACATTTTAGGGGTTCCAAATTTCCGAACCAATTTTTTTTTTTGGCAACGACACGTTAGTGGATCGGACGCCTTAGTTTCCTTCAGATTCCTCAGCCTTCAAAAAAAAAAAACATTGCATTCTTTTCTTTTGTCCACAAGACAATGAAAGTGGTGAAAACGAAAGGAACTTGATCCTCCAATAAAACCAAGCAGCTCTCTAGAACAAGACACCGGTTTTCTTTTTCACGAGAGAGAGGAAAAAAAAAACAAGCAGCCCCTTCTTATCAACGACGCGCGCGCGCATGAGAAAACGAAGCGAGGCTAAAAACTGCTGCCTCGCGTTTACACACGTAGGGTTATCGAGCGACGACGCGACATGTCGCCTGGTTTCGCTCGCTTACCACCACCGTTTGATTTAACGCTTGACAGCTGTGTGTGCTTGTGCGGAGGAAGCGCCAGGAAAATTAATAAGCGTTTGGAAGATTCCAGCGTAGAGTGCGAATTTGAATTTGTCACCTGACTTTGATGTTTCTTTTAACAACGTCAAGGGGATAAATGCGCAATAATCCCCTTTTGCATTTTTTTTTCTTCAGAAAAGGGTTTGATTGTTATATATGCACATCGTGGCGTATGTATACAATCTTTAGGATATATGAACGAAATTGTTTGAGGTTCTAATGGCACGTACTCCCTCGACAGACGGCTGGGTTTGAAAAAAATGATTCCAGTCTATTTTTTTTTCTTCTACTTATTAATTACTTCCTTTTGTTTATACTCAACTTATTCCTGAAACTAATAATTAGTGCTACCGCAATAAATAAAACCATTCCACTGAATTTTAGGAGTAGACCCGTAATATCCTGCCTCATCTAGGCTGGTCAAACACCCTATAACAGTGTGAGATAATTGAAATTTTGGATTAAATTCGATTCACTATCTATTTCTTTTACAAGATACTTTTTTTTTTGTTTCGAGGGTTGAAAGTTTGGAACTAATACAAGTAGATTTTTTATATGGATGATTATAAACCTAAACATATATATCGAACACATATATTAATTAATTATTTGTATAAATCTAGTAAAAAGATAAAATGAATTTTAGTTTAGGACGAGGGAGTAAGTAGCAGAAGTTTTGCTAATATATACGAGGATATATAAATAATAGAAGGTAGTAGTCAAAATAATGTTTTAGAGATACGTCGTCGATCTCCTTTATTTGCGACTAGGACTGAGTAACTGTACACTAATTTTAGTCGATGACGCAAACATATACGCACATGATACTCCAAGATTAACCTTGCCGCTAAGGCGTTGGTGTGTAGGTAGCGATCAGACCAACAGCCATTTCTTTCAGATTTGATTCAATTCACCTAAAACGATCGTCCCGAATGGTAACCCCCCACCCTGCGGCCTGCAGATCAATAATATAAGCCCCATATATAAGATGGCACCAAATGGCAATGGCTTAAATTAGATGGCGCAATGAAGCAATAATGGGCGATATCTTTTAGCTGGCGCACAACTACAGTACTGCGTGCGTTTGCTTGCATTGTACCGCGCGCCTTTATTCCGGCAGCCCAGCTAATTTTTGAAAGGTTAACGGCTAAGCTACTAGTTGTGTCACGGAAGGCTCCTCTCCTCTCCTCTCCTTGCGTTCCTCCAACGCCCGCCCCCCTTACTTTTCGAAACGCCTCCGCCTGCATTATTGCGTAGCGAAACCCGGCCGATCGATGGCGCAAGCGCGACTGCGAGGACCCAAAACTGAAAGCACCCCCCGTGTTGGGTTGGGTTGATCTCCCCGCATTCACGCCACCGAGCCGCGCTGTAACCCGCGATCCATCCACCGCCTAATTTTAACCCATGCGTCCGTGTCTTCTTCGCCACGAGCAATTTTTAGGCAGTCAGCCGCCCTCTTCCCCCGTCCAGTTCTCGCGTCGTCGTCGTTCGCTGGCTGGACGCGATCCGTTCCCATGTCCCGTGCCACTCTCCACACGAGCGAGCGAGCGAGGCAGCGGAGGTTTTTAAAAGCGCCGCGTGCCAAGTGGGTGCGGGACTGCGAGGAGTTGGACTCGGCTCGGCTAGGCTAGGCTATTAAAACCACGAGTGGGAAGTTTTCTTCTTCGTGACCTCCCGCTCGCTGCGCCAGCCAACCCACCACCCATCCGTTTCTCGTTCTCCGGCCCCTGCCTGACTCCCCTCCTCCCCCCCTTAACAATGGCAGTACAGGCGCAGTACCCATCCAATCTCCTCTTCCACGACAGGTGCGCCTCCTCCTACTCCGTCCCCTCGCTCCTCCTTATGCCCCTGCCCCTGCCCCTGGGGAGCGGTATCTGCTCTTGAGAGAGGTCTTTGGTTGCCGGGGAGTGGTCTCACGGCTTCCTCTGCTCCGTGCTGTTTATCGCAGAGGTGAGCCGGACAGGAAGAAGGCGATGGACATGCCCAAGCCGCCGCAGCTCGCCGGAGTCTCGCCGGCGGCGGTCTACTTCTCCGGCGGTGGAGGTGTGTGCCGCCCGCCGTGCCTGATGTTCCCTATGCTGATAGACAGGAGGACGTCGCTGCAGCGATTGTGACAAGTTTCGGTTCGATTTCTTTTGCAGCGAGTGGGAATAATCGGAGGAAGCGAGCCAGGGAGGCCATGGCGCCGCCGCCGGCGGTCAAGGAGGATTACGTCCATCTGTTCGCACTCCAGCAGCAGCAGCAGCAGTCGATGCCGTTCGCCAACATGGCGCTCTTCCAGAACCATAACAGAGTCTCGTCGTCGCCGTCCCCGGCCGCGACGGCGCTCGTGTCCACCGGCCTCCGCCTGGCATTCGACGAGCAGCAGCAACATCTGCTACAACAGCAGGAGGGCAAGCAGACGAATGCCTTGCGCTATTCGTCGCCGCCCTCGCTGTTCGCCTCTGTCTCCGACGAGCTCGCCGCGCAGGCGAAGCAGCATGAAGAGGAGGTCGACCGGTTCGTCCGCGAGCAGGTATCTTGGGCCCCCGCGACCCGCCTGTTCCCATCGCCGAGTCCGTTTCTTTGGTCCCAATCCTGACGATGTGCCGCGCCGGTCCGTCTTTGGTCAGGGCGAGCAGCTCAGGCGGGCGGTGGCCGATCGGCTGCGGCGCCACAACCGGGCGATTCTGGCCAAGGCCGACCAGTCCGCGGCGCGCAGGCTCCGCGAGAAGGCGGCGGAGGCGGAGCGCGAGGCGCGGCGCGGCGCCGAGCTGGAGGAGCGGCTGGCGCGCCTCCGCGGCGAGGCGGCGGCGTGGCAGGCCAAGGCGCTCTCCGAGCAGGCCGCCGCGGTCGCCCTGCACGCGCAGCTGCAGCAGGCCGCGGCCGCGGCGCGGGCGTCGGTCGAGGAGCTCGCCGCCGCCGCCGCCGCCGTGGGCGACGCCGGCCCGGCGGAGTCGTCGGCGTCGGCGTTCGTTGACCCTCGCCGCGCCGGGCCGCCGCCAGACCACGCGTGCCTCGCCTGCCGCCTCAGGCCGGCCTCCGTGGTGCTCCTCCCCTGCAGGCACCTGTCCCTCTGTGGCGAGTGTTTCGCCGCCGGCGACGCCGACGCCGCCATGCCGTGCCCCGTGTGCCTGTGCGTGCGGACGGGGAGCGTGGAGGCCATCCTCTGCTGAGCTTTCCCCGCCTCTCATCATCGATCATCCGACCGTCCACCTCGTGAGCCGGTGAGTGCATGGTGTGCAGGAACCCATCAATGCCTTCCCAAGAAATTGAGAAGGAGAAAAAAAAAACGTAGGAAAGCTAGAACTTTCTCCTTTTTTATTTCTTTTTCAAGTTTTTGTTCATATTAATTTCGACTCCTCTGCCCTACCTTCTATGGGTTTTAGGAGAATTCAATTGATAAGTTCATTGTTAATAGTAAGCAGCAAGTGCATCGGATGAACGGGGTGGCTCGGCACACCTTGATTGATTTCTTTCTTTCTCAATCTGTCGCTCTCGTGTTTCTTCCTGGGCACAATGATCAGAGGGCAGGTTTTCCATGACATGATGGTGGCGCCTAATTTTGCTGGCCGTGTCTTGAATTGGCGTCCTCGCAACCGGATATGGCGAGTCAGCAGATTGGCATGGCAGGCGAGCGGATTAACAAGTGATCGCAACCGCCGTGCCACTCGTGACGTCGCTCGTCTGATGCGACGCGAGGCGAGGCCGGCGTGAGAGGGGAGGAGGAACCGACGAACGGAAGCGCGCGCTCCCGCGCGCGGTGCGGGGCAGTTAATTGCGGGGCGCACGGTGGAGCCCCGGGAGAATAGATGCGTACCCCCCCTGCCCCACCCGTCGGTGGCAGCGGCAGCCTTCATGTTGGGAAGCGGATCTGAGGTGGCACGGACGAGCGGGCGCGTGATCTGCCTGTCTGTCAGTCAGCCAGCCTGCCACGAGGAACGGCCGCCGGGCAAGGTGGGGTGGGTGGAGGGCTGTCAGACTGTCACTGTGGCGGGAGGCGGCAGCGGGAGTGGCGCCTCCTCCCGTGGCTACGGCTACGGCTACGGCTACGAGCCTGCCTCTAGGATCGCACCTCGCGTCGGCAGGCACTCGGCAGTTCGGCACCGCACCGCACCGCCACAACCACCGCACGGACACATGCCGCCCTCTCCTTTGCTACGCCACTCCGTATAAAATCGTAGTAGCATGGCTCGTACACCAAGCTTGCCGTCTCGACGGGCGCGGCGCATTCCCAGAGCCTGTACTGGCACAACTTTATCAGCCATTGAAGGAGGCGATGCCGGGCAGCCACTGTACAGGCCGTTGGGATGAATTCGAGCGTGGATCTCTAATGAACAAACCAGCCCGTCCAAAGCGTACTGATCCTCTCGCCAGTACGCCTCATAAAGGCTGTCCTACACGCATTAACCGGTACCGTATACTATATACACTACATGTCATGCAACGCAGTGGCTCGAACCCGTCGGGAGATGCGAGAATTCAGACGGAAAACGTACGTAGACGCAGTGGTGTGGTGGTACCTGCAGATCGAGCAGTGCCATGGACGACCAACACGGCTCACCTGTGAGTTGTGCAATGGCGCGCGTGACCGGCGGGGATGGCGATTGGTTTCGTCGTCACAGGAATAATAAAAGATGGGCTCTGGCTGTGGGGAAATCCGTCAGGTGATGGAAGATGCAAATCTGACATGACGCTTCTTTCACGGGGAATCCGTCGCTGTTATACGGGGGCCAACGCGATCTGATCTGGTGCTCCGCGGGATTTACTGCGATCGCGAATCACGCCGTGGTCGCTCCATATCTGATCATGGTTTCGATGCGTCGAATTCCATGCCGCAGGCGTGCCCTACCGGCCGATTCGCGGGGAGAAGGAACCATTCCACAGGAAAGTTGTGCTCCTGTGGATACGCGAATGGAGTGGAAATCCGGCCGAAATAAAAAAAGCTGACGGACGGACTCCCGAGATAATGTTTACAACCAGATGCATGCGTAATGCGTTTGTCAACCCGGCCCATTAGGCTAGAAAATCATAAATGCTGTAGGCACCTAGCTAGCTCGTTGACCCTGGAGATGGACGTCACGTACTACTTGGGTAGTGCCTACATACTCACTACTCAGCAACTTGTAGTTAGAATATATGTGATGTGCGATTGCAAGTTTGTGTCAATGTTTGCCTTTCCTTCTTACGGTTTTGATCCTGAACTCGTACGCCAGATGACTCCGGGCTGTTTGAATCCTACATGCTATCAACTAGCCTTAAATTTTGAATGATAAATATGAGGGATAAAGATTATTCCTTGATCTTATATGTCAAATACGAGTAATAGACGGGTGCGCCTCGTATCCGTGCCTGCGGCGAGGGCGTGACTTTGCTATATGCACATTCTATTCTAGGCTAAAGCTAGCTAACTAGGTTACCAGCTTGTTGTACTATCCACTTCCTACTTATTTCAATTTGCTTGGCCCATAAACGACCCATTACCATCTAAATTTGCTTGGCCCATAAACTGAACTAAGAGTCCGTTGAGTTCGCTGTGGAGCTACATCACTTCTCACTATCACTACATGTCTCATGCCGTAGTTTAGGTCAGCTCGTCGTCTCGCCTATTGTGCTACCACAATTTAAAGTTCTTCACGAGTCTGGTGAATGATTCTTTCGCCACACCTACGACACAGCATCTGGTGACGATATCCACGCACGATTTTGCTTTTTCAAATTGGAGTGGGCATTTCGTTTTCACCTATGAAGATTTCAATTGTTTCCCTAAAATTAATACCCATGTGCATACAATTATACTCTCGCCATATTAGAATTATAATCATATTCTGTATGAGGAAAACCAGCTTATATAATTTTTTAGCAACAATCCATTTAAATTACATACATGTTTCAGACATAGAACTAGTATTAATAGATTTGTATTTGAAGTATCCATAAGATGATATTAATTATTTAGCTATTGGCAATACATAGTAAGGATAAATTAATGATCAAAAGCTATTTTCTTTGATTTTTCCGTGCCCAAAATGTGATCCTGCGACATGCATGCTAGGGTCTCCACAAGTATATATATGAAATGAAAGTATGAAACATAGAAAGTGGAAAGGGTCAGCTTGAACAATAGTACTACAGAATATGCAATGGCCAAACTATGAGCTGTAGCCTGCTGCATCACGATCAGCTTCCGTGCTTAACAGGCCTTATACTTGATTTTGGGCTGTTAACAATGACTTCCGAGGCTTTTCCATCCTATTTTGGGCGAGTTACATGTTGGGCCAAACATACAAACTCGGTCCCTGGACAAGAGTCCATAAGAGGTCCAGCTGAAATCCTAATCCTTTATACCATCTAGGGCAATCATGGGCTGCAAACTGGACCCATAGCGTCGTCATCTACTCATCTCACAAATAAAATGCTGTGCCGGTTGTGTGTCACGCAGAACTGGAGAAATATTCTCTAATATATAAATGCTCACCCGTTCCACGAAGTTTATGAACTTTTTATTAAGGTCCTATTTGTTTTCTTTTATTTCGAAGAATTAGAATCTTACTAATTGAAATAGGAACTAAACGTTCTACGGGTTTATTTGAAAGCGCTACAGTTTCTAAGAAACTGGCTTCTATTCCTAGTTTCTAGAAATTGGTTTATAAAGAGAGAAAAACAGGGTAGGCGTGTTGGGTCCTTGCTGACGTCCTCTTGCTTCCGTAAGGGGGCTGAGAGCCGCAGTCGTCACAGAGTATGCGAGGCGCCATCATTGCCTATCTGGCGGAGTGAGCCAGATGGGACGCCGGTCTTGTTCCCTGCGGCCCGAGTCAGCTCGGGGTAGGGTGATGATGGCGCCTCCTGTTGACGTGGCTGGTCTGCGCCCTAGGTTGGGCGATGTGGAAGCTCCTCCGAAGCCGAGGTCGAGTCTGTCTTCCGTGGCCGAGGCCGGGTCCGAGCCCCAGGTTCGGGCGAGGCGGAGATTGCCGGCTGGTGCCGGGGCGGAGTCCGAGCCCTGGGGTCGGGCGAAGCGGAGTTCGTCGTCTTCTGGGGCCGAGCCCTGGGTCCGGGCGAGGCGGAGATCGCCGGCTGGTGACGGGGCGGAGTCCGAGCCCTGGGGTCGGGCAAAGCGGAGTTCGTCGTCTTCTGGGACCGAGCCCAAGTCCGAGCCCTGGGTCGGGCGGGGCGGAGATCGTCGTCTTCTGGGACTTAGCCCGAGTCCGAGCCCTGGGTCGGGCGGAGTTCGCCGTCTTCCGGGACTTAGCCCGAGTCCGAGCCCTGGGTCGGGCGGAGTTCGCCGTCTTCTGGGACTTAGCCCGAGTCCGAGCCCTGGGTCGGGCGGAGTTCGCCGTCTTCTGGGACTTAGCCCGAGTCCGAGCCCTGGGTCGGGCGGAGTTCGCCGTCTTCCGGGACTTAGCCCGAGTCCGAGCCCTGGGTCGGGCGGAGTTCGCCGTCTTCCGGGACTTAGCCCGAGTCCGAGCCCTGGGTCGGGCGGAGCGGAGCTTCCTATTGTGCCTTTGGCCGGGCCTGACTGCCTGTCAGTCTCACTCTGTCCAGTGGCACCGCAGTCGGAGTGGCGCAGGCGGCGCTGTCCTTCTGTCATGCCGGTCAGTGGAGCGGCGAAGTGATGGCGGTCACTTCGGCTCTACCGGCTAGGGGGCGCGCGTCAGGATAAAGGTGTCAGGCCACCTTTGCATTAAATGCTCCTGCGATTTGGTCGGTCGATGCGGCGATTTGGTCAGGGTTGCTTCTTGGCGAAGGCAGGGCCTCGGGCGAGCCGGAAATATGTTCGCCGCTGAAGGGGGGCCTCGGGCGAGACGGAAATCCTCCGGGGTCGGCTGCCCTTGTCCGAGGCTAGGCTCGGGCGAGGCGTGATCGAGTCCCTCGAATGGACTGATCCCTGACTTAATCGCACCCATCAGGCCTTTGCAGCTTTGTGCTGATGGGGGTTACCAGCTGAGAATTAGGAGCCTTGAGGGTACCCCTAATTATGGTCCCCGACAGTAGCCCCCGAGCCTCGAAGGGAGTGTTTGCACTCGCTTGGAGGCTTTCGTCGCACTTTTTTGCAAGTGGACCAGCCTTTCTCGGTTGCGTTTTGTTCTGGTGGGTGCGCGCGAGCGCACCCGCCGGGTGTAGCCCCCGAGGCCTCGGAGGAATGGTTTCACTCCTTCGAGGTCTTAATGCCTTGCGTAGTGCTTCGGCTGGTCTGGTCGTTCCCTCATGCGAGCTGGCCGTAGCCCAGGTGTACGGTCGAGTCCCAAGTTCTCGGGCTGGTATGTTGACGCTGTCAACGGTTCGGCCGGAGCTGGGTTTGCGAGAGCAGCCCCCGAGCCTGTGCACAGAGCGAGAGGGCGGTCAGGGGCAGACTCGGCTTTTTTACATACGCCCCTGCGTCGCCTTTCCGCAAGAAGGAGGGGGGAAAGCGCCATGTTGCCCTCGATGGGCGCCGAACATGGTGTCTCCGATGAGCTGCAAGCGGGTAATCCGAGTGGACGTCTGTGCCCCGTTCGTTAGGGGTCGGCTAGGGGCCCAGAGGCACGCCCAAAAGTACCTGCGGGTGATCTGCCGGACCCGGTCCCCTGGCGACGGGGTCCGAGGGCTCGATGCCTCCCTCTGATGGGATTTCGTTACAAGATCATTCTCGCTGGTCTCGGAAATGTCCTAGGGTACCTCGGGAGCGCAGCCCGAGCCTTGGTTATGTATCGAACGTACCCATGGTCATCCCTCGCTCGGCGTCTGAGGTGGCTGTGAACCCTTCGGGGGCCAGCCTTCGAACCCCTGATCAGTAATGGGCGCGGAGCCCGAGTAGCCTGAGGCGGCCGTGGAACCCTTTCGAGGGGCCGGCCTTCGAACCTCTGACCAGTAGTGGGTGTAGGGCCCACGCGATCTGGGGCGGCTGTCGAACCCTTCCGGGGGGCAGCCTTCGAACCTCTGATCAGTAGGGGGGCTCGGAGCCTGGTTCCTTCTTGGGGAAGGATCCTTTTCGGGGTATCCCCCTTTCCCGGTCCCTGTTGCAAGAGAGAGAAAGAGGAAAAAAGGAAAAGGATACGAAATCGAACGACGCGGCATACCATTTTTGACGCGGTCATCATGGCGAAGGCGAAGCGTCGCCCGCTTCTCCTGCCAGAGGCGCCGCCTGTCCCGTCGCGGAGTTAATGCGACGGGGCGAGTGGTTCGCGGGGCGGCCGTTGCGCGTGCGCGAGCCGTTCGGGGAACGGCTGCTTTGCTTTGCGTTTTCGAATCCCGCGTCCGGTCCGGGCGGAACGTTTGAACCGGTCTTGCCTTGGTCTTTACATACTCGGGTGAGGGTCTGGTGGTGGTTCTTTGCTCCGCTTCTTGCCTCCCTTTTAGGTTTTCGCAACCCGAGAGACTTAGCCAGAGAAAAGGAAACCGCCCTCCCTGCCCCTTGCGCCGCCACCCCTTCCGCTCGGTGATGGCTGACCGGGTGACCATCATCTCGCCGCGCGACCCATGGCCTTTTTCCACGGTGACGGCGAGTGACTGTTGGATGTTCCAAGCGTTGCTGTAGACCTCGCCTTGACTGTTGGCCAGCTTGTATGTTCCGGGCTTCAGAACTTTGGCGATGACGAACGGCCCCTCCCAGGGGGGCGTGAGCTTGTGCCGCCCTCGGGCGTCTTGTCGCAGCCGAAGTACCAGGTCTCCCACCTGGAGGTCTCGGGACCGGACCCCTCGGGCGTGGTAGCGTCGCAGGGACTGCTGTATCGCGCCGAGTGTAGTAAGGCCTTATCCCGAGCCTCCTCCAGCTGGTCCAGTGAGTCTTCTCGGCTAGCTTGGTTGCTTTGGTCGGTGTAGGCCCTCGCCCTCGGGGAGCAGTATTCCAGGTCTGTGGGCAAGACGGCCTCGGCCCCGTAGACTAGGAAGAACGGCGTGAAGCCTGTGGCTCAGCTTGGCGTTGTCCTCAGACTCTAGACCACCGAGGGGAGTTCCTTCATCCATCGCTTGCCGAACTTGTTGAGGTCGTTGTAGATCCGAGGCTTGAGCCCTTATAGAATCATGCCGTTGGCACGCTCTACTTGCCCATTTGACATGGGGTGAGCCACGGCAGCCCAGTCCACCCGGATGTGGTGGTCCTCGCAGAAGTCCAAGAACTTTCTGCCGGTGAACTGGGTGCCGTTGTCGGTGATGATGGAGTTCGGGACCCCGAAGCGATGGATGATGTTGGTGAAGAACGCCACCGCCTGCTCGGACCTAATGCTGTTCAGGGGTCGGACCTCGATCCACTTGGAGAATTTGTCGATGGCGACCAGCAGGTGCGTGTAGCCCCCGGGTGCCTTCTGCAAGGGGTCGACGAGATCCAGACCCCACATAGCAAAAGGCCAGGTGATGGGTATCGTCTGCAGAGCCTGAGCGGGCAGGTGGGTCTGCCTTGCGTAGAACTGACACCCTTCGCAGGTGCAGACAATTCTAGTGGCGTCAGCCACCGCCGTCGGCCAGTAGAAGCCTTGCCGGAAAGCATTCCCGACAAGGGCTCGAGGCGCTACGTGATGGCCGCAAGCCCCCGAGTGTATCTCTCATAGGAGTTCCTGACCTTCGGCAATGGAGATGCATCGCTGGAGGACGCCGGAGGGGCTCTGGTGGTAGAGCTCCTTCTCATCTCCCAGCAAGACGAACGACTTGGCGCGCTGCGCCACCCGCCGAGCCTCGGCTCGGTCGCGGGGTAGCTCTCCCCGGTGGAGATATTGCAGGTACGTGGTCTGCCAGTTTTGATCAGGCGTGACCCCGCTTTGCTCCCCCTCGACGTGCAGCGTCTCGCCCTCGGGGGCCGAGGGTACCTCGGGTTGAACCGAGGATACCTCGGGCTGAGCCGAGGGTGCCTCGGAATGATCCGAGGGTACCTCGGGCTGGGCCGAGGGTGCCTCGGGCTCTAGCGTGTCGTCGACCTTGACGGAGGGTTGATGCAGATCCCGGGAGAAGACGTCCGGGGGAACCGTCGTTCGCCCCGAGGCTATTTTAGCCAGCTCATCCGCAGTCTCATTGTAGCGCCGAGCGATGTGGTTGAGCTCGAGCCCGTAGAACTTGTCTTCCAGGCGCCGAACCTCATCGCAGTAGGCCTCCATCTTCGGGTCGCGGCAGTGGGAGTTCTTCATGACTTGGTCAATGACGAGCTGCGAGTCGCCGCGAGCGTCGAGGCGTCGGACCCCTAGCTCGATGGCGATCCGCAACCCGTTGACCAGAGCCTCATACTCGGCCACATTGTTGGACGCCGGGAAATGGAGGCATAGCACATAGCGTAGGTGCTTCCCGAGGGGCGAGATGAAGAGTAGGCCTGCGCCGGCTCCTGTCTTCATCAGTGACCCATCGAAGAACATGGTCCAGAGCTCCGGTTGGATCGGAGCCATCGGTAGCTGGGTGTCGACCCATTTAGCTACGAAGTCCGCCAAGACCTGGGACTTGATGGCCTTCCGAGGAGCGAACGAGATTGTCTCGCCCATGATTTCCACCGCCCACTTTGCAATCCTAACTGAGGCCTCTCGGCACTGGATGATCTCCCCTAGGGAGAAGGATGACACCACAGTTACCGGATGAGACTCGAAGTAGTGTCGCAGCTTCCGCCGCGTTAGGATCACCGCGTACAGCAGCTTCTGAACTTGTGGGTAGCGGATCTTGGTTTCGGACAGTACCTCGCTGACGAAGTAGACTGGCCTCTGAACGGGCAATGTATGCCCCTCTTCTTGCCTCTCGACCACAATCGCGACGCTAACCATCTGAGTGGTCGCGGCGACGTAGACCAGGAGGGCTTCTCCGGCAGCTGGGGGCACTAAGATAGGCGCCTTTGTGAGGAGCGCCTTCAGGTTCCCGAGGGCTTCCTCGGCCTCAGGGGTCCAAGTGAAGCACTCGGCCTTCCTTAAGAGGCGGTACAGAGGTAGACCTCTTTCGCCGAGGCGTGAGATGAAACGGCTCAGAGCCGCGAGGCATCCCATGACCCTCTGTACGCCTTTCAAGTCCTTGATGGGCCCCATGCTAGTGATGGTTGCGATCTTCTCCGGGTTGGCCTCGATGCCCCGCTCGGAGACGATGAATCCCAAGAGCATGCCTCGGGGTACCCCGAAAACACACTTTTCGGGAATTAGCTTGACGCCTTTCGCCTTGAGACATCGGAATGTTGCTTCAAGGTCGGAAAGAAGGTTGGAGGCTTTCCTCGTCTTGACTACGATGTCATCGACGTAGGCCTCGACCGTGCGGCCAATGTGTTCACCGAACACATGGTTCATGCACCGCTGGTACGTCGCGCCCGCATTCCTCAAGCCGAACGGCATGGTGACATAGCAGTACATGCCCAAGGGTGTGATGAAAGAAGTCGCAAGCTGGTCGGACTCTTTCATCCTGATTTGATGATACCCTGAGTAGGCATCGAGGAAAGACAGGGTTTTGCACCCAGCAGTGGAATCCACGATTTGGTCGATGCGAGGCAGAGGGTAGGGAACCTTCGGACATGCTTTGTTGAGACTAGTGTAGTCTACACACATCCGCCATTTCCCCCCTTTCTTTCTCACAAGCACAGGGTTGGCAAGCCATTCGGGACGGAATACCTCTTTGATGAACCCTGCCGCCATTAGCTTGTGGATCTCCTCGCATATGGCTCTGCGCTTCTCCTCGTCGAATCGGCGCAGTGGCTGCTTGACGGGTCGGGCTCCAGCTCGGATGTCCAGCGAGTGATCGGCGACATCCCTCGGTATGCCGGGCATGTCCGAGGGACTCCACGCGAAGACGTCGGCGTTCACGCGGAGAAAGTCGACGAGCACTGCTTCCTATTTGGGACCGAGCTCGGAGCCGATCCGGACTTGCTTGGAGGCGTCACTGCTGGGGTTGAGGGGGACGGACTTAACCGTCTCCGCTGGCTCAAAGTTGCCGGCATGACGCTTCACGTCTGGCACCTCCTTAGAGAGGCTCTCCAGGTCGGCGATGAGGGCCTCAGACTCGGCGAGGGCCTCGGCATACTCCACGCACTCCACGTCGCATTCGAACGCGTGTTTGTACGTGGGGCCGACGGTGATGACCCCGTTGGGGCCCGACATCTTGAGCTTCAGGTAGGTGTAGTTGGGGACGGCCATGAACTTTGCGTAGCATGGCCTCCCCAGTACCGCGTGGTAGGTTCCTCGGAACCCGACCACCTCGAATGTCAGGGTCTCCCTTCGGAAGTTGGAGGGTGTTCCGAAGCAGACGGGAAGGTCGAGCTGTCCGAGGGGCTGGACGCGCTTCCCGGGAATGATCCCATGGAAAGGCGCAGCGCCTGCTCGGACAGAGGATAGATCAACACGCAGGAGCCCGAGGGTCTCGGCGTAGATGATGTTGAGGCTGCTGCCTCCGTCCATGAGGACCTTGGTGAGCCTAATGTCGCCGATGATGGGGTCGACGACGAGCGGGTATTTCCCCGAGCTCGGCACATGGTCGGGGTGGTCGGCTTGGTCGAAGGTGATGGGCTTGTCGGACCAGTCTAGGTAGACTGGCGCCGCCACCTTCACCGAACAGACCTCCCGGCGCTCTTGCTTGCGGTGCCGAGCCGAGGCATTCGCCGCCTGCCCACCGTAGATCATGAAGCAGTCGCGGACCTCGGGGAACTCTCCTGCCTGGTGATCTTCCTTCTTGTCGTCGTCGCGGGCCTTGCCACCCTCCGCGGGTGGCCCGGCCCTATGGAAGTGGCGCCGAAGCATGACGCACTCCTCAAGGGTGTGCTTGACGGGCCCCTGGTGATAGGGGCACGGCTCCTTGAGCATCTTGTCGAAGAGGTTGGCACCTCCGGGGGGCTTCCGAGGGTTCTTGTACTCGGCGGCGGCAACAAGGTCCGCGTCGGCGGCATCGCGTTTCGCTTGCGACTTCTTCTTGCCCTTCTTCTTGGTGCCGCGCTGAGTTGACGCCTCGGGGGCATCTTCCGAAGGGCGGCCCTGGGGCTGCTTGTCCTTCCGGAAGATAGCCTCGACCGCCTCTTGGCCGGAGGCGAACTTGGTGGCGATGTCCATCAGCTCGCTCGCCCTGGTGGGGGTTTTGCGACCCAGCTTGCTCACCAGGTCGCGATAGGTGGTGCCAGCGAGGAACGCGCCGATGACATCCGAGTCGGTGATGTTGGGCAGCTCGGTGCGCTGCTTCGAGAATCGCCGGATGTAGTCCCGGAGAGATTCTCCTGGCTACTGTCGGCAGCTTCGAAGGTCCCAGGTATTCCCAGGGCACACGTATGTGCCCTGGAAATTCCCGGCGAAAGCTTGGACTAGGTCGTCCCAGTTGGAGATCTGCCCCAGAGGCAGGTGCTCCAACCAGGCGCGAGCGGTGTCGGAGAGGAACAGGGGGAGGTTGCGGATGATGAGGTTGTCATCGTCCGTTCCACCCACTTGGCAGGCCAGACGGTAGTCCGCGAGCCACAGTTCCGGTCTCGTCTCCCCCGAGTACTTTGTGATAGTAGTCGGGGGTTGGAAACGGGTCGGGAACGGCCCGTCGTATGGCTCGGCTGAAGGCCTGCGGACCGGGTGGCTCGGGCGAGGGACTCCGATCCTCCCCGCTGTCGTAGCGCCCCCCACGCCTGGGATGGTAGCCTCGGCGCACCCTCTCGTCGAGGTGAGCCCGACGGTCGCGGTGATGGTGCTCGTTGCCGAGGCGACCCGGGGCCGCAGGCGCGGTGTTGCGCGTGCGCCCGGTGTTGACCGAGGCTTCCCACATGAATCGGGAAGTCGTGGCATGAGGTTCCGAGGGGTACCCCTGCCTTCGAGAGGCGGAGCTCTCGGCCCGTCGGACCGCGGCGCCTTCCAAAAGATTCTTGAGCTCACCCTGGATTCGCTGCCCCTCGCTGGTTGATGGCTCCGGCATCGCGCGAAGAAGCATTGCTGCTGCCGCCAGGTTCTGGCCGACCCCACTGGATGCGGGCGGTGGCCTGACCCTGATGTCGTCGGTGATGCGGTGCTGGAAGCCCTGGGGTAGATGACGTATTTCTCCGGTCGGAGGTTGGCCCGCCCATGTCTGCCCGACGTCCCGACGGATCGGCTCAAGCGCTCCTGCTCCCTCGTCGAGCCTGGCCTGCACCCCGCGGATTTGCTCGAGCTGTGGGTCATGGCCCCTCGCCTGAACGGGGACCACAGCTAGTTCCCGTGGGATGTCAACGCGAGGCACCGGCCTAGGGAGGTCACCGTCCTCCGGTATGCCGAGATGGTTGCCTAGGGAGGTCACCGTCCCCTAGATCGACGTGGAAGCATTCGCGACTTGGGCCGCAGTCTTCGTCGCCGAGGCTACGGCTACCATCGGAACAGTCGGAAAGGCAGTAGTCGCATGCAGTCATGAAGTCCCGCATGGCACTAGGGTTGCCAAGTTCAGAGAAATCCCAACAGATGCTGGGTTCGCCGTCTTCCTCGGACCCAGAGGGCCCGTAGGTCGAGACGTCCGTCAGCCGGTCCCAAGGTGACCGCATACGAAACCCCAGAGGGTTTTGGCTCGCCTCTACAAGAGCGCCCGCTAAAGCGGGGCCGCTAGGCGGGTCGAGGATGAATCCGAAAGACGTGGGATGGGAATCGGTCGGTACCTTTTGGTCAACGGGCGGCGATGAGGTCACGTTGGGGACTGACTGCGCCGTCGTCTCAGGTACGAGGGTGACGTCCAGCAAGCTTTTCGCGAGCGTGCTGGCGTCGTCCGCTTGCTTGGGATTGGCGTGTCGCGGGGGGACGGCGCTCGCCTTCGTCTCAAACGTGAGGTCGACGCCTGGTGCGCCCCCCGTTGGGGCGCTGGGGCCGTCTACTCGCTCGACAGCCGACGAGGCGCTGTCTCCAGCTTGGCCTTGGTTGCCCCGCCTCCTCCTCCGTCGGCGGGGGAGAGGACGGGGTGAGCTCGAAGGTTGTTCTTCCACCATGCGGGGAAGACGTCGCCGATTCCGCCGCCGGCGGGCGGGTTGTCGGCCGCCACTGTCGTTGTTGCACGGCGGTGGAAGGAGTATCACGTCGTAGCTGCCGTCGAGGGACATGAACTCAAGACTCCCGAAACGGAGCACCATCCCGGGTTGGAGAGGTTGCTGGAGACTGCCCATCTGGAGCTTGACGGGAAGCTGTTCGTCAACACGCAGCAGGCCCCTACCTGGCGCGCCAACTGTCGGTGTTTCGAGACCGGGGGGTCCCTAAGCCGATGAGTGAATGTCGCCGCGTGCCCCAGCCCAGATGGGTCGAGCGCGAGGGCGAGCGCGAAGGGGGGAGAGCGAGGCGGCCGGAGACCAGTGTGAGAGAGGTGGGAATCCCGCGACCTTCGTGTTCGTCCCGCGCCCAGGTCGGGTGCGCTTGCAGTAGGGGGTTACAAGCGTCCACGCGGGAGAGGGAGCGAGCGGCCTCTAGCGAGCGCCTGTCTCGTCCTCGTCCCCGCGCGGCCAACCTTCTCTAAGAGGGCCCTGGTCCTCCCTTTTATAGGCACAAGGAGAGGATCCAGGTGTACAATGGGGGTGTAGCAGAGTGCTACGTGTCTAGCGGAGGAGAGCTAGCGCCCTAAGTACATGCTGTTGTGGCAGCCAGAGAGATTTTGGCACCCAGCTGGTGTGATGTCGTGGCCGTCGGAGGAGTGCTGGAGCTTGACGGAGGGACAGCTGTCGGAGCGGTTGGGTCTGTAGGATTACGGGGATGCTACACTAGCGCAAAACAAAATTTTCAACCCCATAATACCAAGAACTACTGCGGTTATAGGTCATGGAATTACCACTAGACGCGCAGAGCAGCGGAAGACGTCTCGATGTAGACGAACGCGTCGAGCAGTGCCGTGCAGTCGCCGGCGTCCTTCACATCCTCGCACGGTTCGTCCAAGTGCTCCAGATGCAGCACCTCCGAGGTATCCACACGTACAGGGAGGAAGCGCCGCGTACCGAACTGCTAGGTTCGCGACGGCGGCTTGGCGAGGGCGAGAGGCGAGCGGCGGCTGCTGGTTTGCAGGTGGCGAATTAGGTTATCTCTTAACCGCGCCCCCGCCCCTCATTATATAGGTGTTATGGTGGGCTTCTGACGCCGAGGCCCATCATTAACCCTAAAGCCCAGTCTAATTTCGGATCTAATCCGAATTAGGCTTCCTTCCCCTTAAGTGTGTGACCCTATAGGTTCACGTACAAATAGACATAGCCCGAGTACTCTTACTTGGTCCAATAATTGACAGCCTCCTCTAGCAAGACATGTCAACTCCTATGTGTACGTAAAGATCATATCAGACGAACCATTGCGACATTACGTACATGCTGTTCCCTTTGTCTCACGATATTTGGTCTGGCTCTAAGCTGACCTCTCTTTCTCGATACTATGAATTGGAATCCTTTCAATGGTTAACTCTTAACCCTAGCACGGCCATGCATTTCTTGATCCAATCACTCGAGGGGCCCAGAGATATCTCTCTCACAAAGAGAGGGACAAATTCCATCTTGACTGACCATGCCTCATAGCATGCTTCCTAACAAACCCAAAACTACCTTTATAACTACCCAGTTACGGGATAGCGTTTGGTAGTCCCTAAGTAAGTCAATTCACATCTTGAGAACATGCGACAATCTCAGGTCTAAGGATACAGTATTCATGTTGCAAGAAGAGAACTATATTACAATATCTCACGTTGGGTCGGTCCAGCCTCATGTCATACATGCGCCCACATTATTAGTTTAACATCTCCATGTTCATGACTTGTGAAATGTAGTCATCAACTAATACATATGCTAGTCATCGACTTTGACTAGGGACATCATTTAGAATAACCATATAAGTAAAGAATCTCACAAACAATTCACATAATTGCTAATCAATACAAGGTGCCTTCCATGGATATTCAATTAAGCAATATATATATCATGGATACAAATAAATATGCTCATCTCTATGATTATCTCTAGGGCATATTTCTAACAGTCTCCCACTTGCACTAGAGTTAATCTAGAAGATATCTAATACCCATAGATCTCACGTGTGCCTCATGCTTAGGTTGTGGAAGAGGTTTTGTCAAAGGATCAGCAACATTCAAATCCGTATGTATTTTGCATATCTTTATCTCACCCCGCCTAATGAATTCCCGTATGAGGTGAAACTTCCGCAGTACGTGTTTGTTTTTCTGGTGGTTCCTTGGCTCCTTAGCTTGCGCAATAGCCCCATTGTTGTCACAGTAGAGGTTCAATGGGCTAGATGCATTAGGAAACACACCAAGCTCGATGAGGAACTTTCTTATCCAAACACCTTCCTTCGCAGATTCAGAAGCTGCAATGTACTCGGCTTCTGTTGTAGAATCAGTCACAGTCTCCTGTTTGGAACTCTTCCAACTAACAGCACCACCATTTATTGTGAACACAAAACCAGATTGCGATTTTAACTCGTCTGGGTCAGTTTGGAAGCTAGCATCGGTGTAACCAGTTACAACGAGCTCCTCCTTACCCCCATATACCAGGAACATATCTTTAGTCCTTCTTAAGTACTTAAGAATGCCTTTTACTGCTGTCCAGTGATCCTCACCTGGATCAGCCTGGTATCTACTCGTAGCACTTATAGCGTATGAAACATCTGGGCGTGTACTTATCATGGCATACATGATTGAACCAATTGCTGAGGCGTATGGTACCTTACTCATGCGCTCCTGCTCATTAGCCGTTGCAGGACATTGCATCTGGCTAAGGTGTTTACCATGTGACATAGGTATGAACCCTTTCTTGGACTGTTCCATGTTGAACCGTTTCAAAACCTTGTCAATGTACGTATCTTGACTTAATCCTATAAGCCTCTTCGACCTATCTCTATAGATCCTTATGCCCAAAATATATGCTGCTTCCCCTAAGTCCTTCATAGAAAAACTCTTTTTCAGTGAAGCCTTGACGGACTCCAGCATAGGAATGTCATTCCCAATCAATAATATGTCATCCACATACAAGATCAGAAATACAACAGCGCTCCCACTTTCCTTCTTGTAAACACAAGCTTCTTCTTCATTCTGATGAAAACCAAGCCCTTTGATCACTTCATCAAAACGAATGTTCCAACTCCGAGATGCTTGCTTCAACCCATAAATGGATTTCTGAAGTTTGCATATCTTTCCAGCATTGATCGGATCGACAAAACCCTCGGGCTGTAACATATACACATCCTCATCTAGGTTTCCATTAAGGAAAGCTGTTTTGACATCCATCTGCCAAATCTCATAATCGAAATATGCGGCAATAGCTAGAATGATCCGAATAGATTTAAGCATCGCTACTGGCGAGAATGTCTCGTCATAGTCAACTCCTTGAACTTGTCGAAAACCCTTTGCAACAAGTCGAGCCTTATAGATGTGAACATTTCCATCCATGTCTTTCTTCTTCTTATAGATCCATTTGCATTCTATAGGTCTAACACCATCAGGCGGGTCAACCAAGTTCCAAACTTGATTTTCTCCCATGGAATCTATCTCGGATCTCATGGCGACATGCCATTTCTCGGAATCTGGGTCCATCATCGCTTCTGAATATGTTGCAGGTTCGTCGTTGTCTAACAACAACACTTCCCCATTGCCCAACAATAGCACTTCTCCTCGTGCCTCGCGAAGCCTTGCTGACCTTCGTGGTTGTGGTGGTGATTCTCTTGCCATAGACGTCTCAACTTGTTCTGCTACATTAGCATCACTTGTTGAATCTTGTCCCACTGGCTCATCCTGAACTTCTTCAAGATACACCTTTTGTTTACTTTTCTCTCTTTTGAGAAACTCTTTCTCTAAGAACACACCGTTCCGGGCGACAAACACTTTGCCCTCTGACCGGTGGTAAAAGTAATATCCTAAAGTTTCCTTTGGATATCCCACGAACATGCACTTGTCCGATTTTGGAGTGAGTTTATCCGACTGTAGTCGCTTGACGTAAACCTCACAACCCCAAATCTTCAGAAAAGACAAACTGGGAGTCTTCCCAGTCCACATCTCATATGGTGTCTTAACTGCGGACTTAGACGGTACCCTATTTAGTGTGAAAGCTGCTGTTTCTAGAGCGTATCCCCAAAACGACAAAGGTAGGTCCGACTGGCTCATCATTGATCGAACCATATCCAATAAAGTCCGATTACGTCGCTCAGACACGCCATTCCTCTGAGGCGTTCCAGGTGGCGTAAGCTATGGAACAATTCCACAACTCTTTAGATGATTGCTAAACTCATGACTCAAATATTCACCACCACGATCTGATCGCAGTGCATTAATTTTCTTGCCACGCTGATTTTCTACTTCATTCTGAAACTCTTTGAACTTTTCTAAGGATTCAGACTTGTGTTTCATTAAGTAGACATACCCATATCTACTAAAATCATCAGTGAAGGTTATGAAGTATTGGAATCCTCCCCTAGCTGTCGTACTCATTGGTCCGCACACATCAGTATGTATGAGTTCCAATAAATCTAACATCCTCTCCAGTAAACCCGTGAAGGGCGCCTTGGTCATCTTACCAAGTAAACAAGCTTCACATGTCTCGTATGATTCAAAGTCAAACGAAGTTAAAAGCCCATCAGAATGAAGCTTCTTCATGCGATTCTCACTTATATGACCCAAACGACAGTGCCACATGTAGGTAGGACTTAAATCATTAGGCTGAGGCCTTTTAGCACTAATATTACAGATAGGTGCATCATCAAGATTTAAAATGAATAACCCATTCATAATGGATGCAAAAGCCACAAACATGCCATTCTTAGAGATCACACAACCATTGTTTTCACTCGCAAATGAATAACCATCCTTCATCAAACATGAAGGAGACATAATGTTTCGACTCATACTAGGAACTAGATAACAATTATTTAACTCCAAAATAAATCCTGATGGGAGGTGGAGTTGCATCGTCCCAACGGTCAACGCAGCAACTCTTGCATTATTGCCTACCCGGAAATCAACTTCTCCTCTTTTCACGCTTCTACTTCTTATCATTCCCTGCATCGAATTGCAAATATGGGCAACCGATCCGGTATCAAATACCCAAGAATTAATATAAGAATCAGCAAGAAAAATTTCTGTAATGTGAATAGCAAGTGTACCTGCTGCGGCTGTACCCTTACCGTCGCGATCCTTAATAGAGGCCAAGTACTGCTTGCAATTCCTTTTCCAGTGACCAAGTTCTTTGCAATAAAAGCACTCTGCATCTGCAGCTGGTCCAGCCTTGGGCTTTTGATTTGGCTTGGATACTGTATCCTTTGCCTTGCCCTTCTTCTTTTGAGTTTTACCCTTCTTCTTAAAGTTGGGTTTGTTTTGGACCGCCATCACATGGCCGCTGCTGCCAGCGCTTTTCTTTATGTCCCCCTCTGCAGTTTTCAGCATGCCACATAGTTCATTGAGGCCCCTCTCCGCCCCATGCATATGGTAGTTCGTGATGAAGTTTCCATAGCTGGGCAGAAGAGATGCCAAAATGAAGTCAGTGGCCAACTCTTGGCTTATTGGGAAGCCTAGCTTCTCCAACCTCTGACTGTAACCAACCATTTTGATTACGTGTGGCCCAACTGCTGCGCCTTCTGCTAGCTTGCATTCCAGAAAGGCTTTGGACACATTGAACCTTTCAGTCCTAGCCTGAGTCTGGACATATCCTTGAGCGCCACGATCATATCGTGTACCTCATGGTTTGTCTCAAACTGCATCTGCAGCTCAGGCTCCATGCAAGCAAGCATTAGGCAACTCACTTCAAGATTAGTATCCATTGCTTTCTTGTAAGCGGTTTTAGCTGCAGCAGTTGCATTTTCACCAGGATCCTCTGGTAGTGGGGTGTCTAGAACGTCTTCCTTTTTTTCAGCCCTGAGAACAATTCTCAGGTTACGGATCCAA
Organism: Zea luxurians; assembly: GCA_029449295.1. Taxonomy (NCBI): domain Eukaryota; kingdom Viridiplantae; phylum Streptophyta; class Magnoliopsida; order Poales; family Poaceae; genus Zea; species Zea luxurians. The sequence continues at coordinate 121,408,739 of JAOPSE010000006.1, read as the reverse complement.
TCCGTATAGTTTGTTCCATTTAACTTATCCTTTTCAAGAATTGATCGCAAAGTAAATGTTGGTGTGCTAGGTGCCATTTATCTACAACAAAATAATGCAAAATACTAAGACAAAAATATCCATGACAGAGTAAATCATATTAAACATTTAATAGTCTACTCCCACTAAAATCAATATCCCTCGATTGATACTTAGTGATTCAGAACCCACAACTAACAAGTCTACTAGTGAGCTTTAGCATCACCGCTAGAAGACAAGGTAGATCGGTAAGCAACTCCTTGCTAATCATATCATATATATGACTCCTGTTGTTGGGTGACATCTCTATGTCTCGGCTCCCAACCTTATGCCTCAAAGTCCTTAACCATTAAGCTGACTTTGTTTAAGTTAACCAACCCTTTCTACAGTTCGTATCCGATACAAACCTATCTAGTCAAGGAAAACTGGTGGCACCCTAATTTCATAGACCCACCACCAATTGTACAAGACTTATGATAGTGCAAGGTTTGGAGAGGCATTAAAGCTTAAACATTTATGAGGGATCGTCCTACTTATAACATCGCACGCAAGGACATATATGCAATATAAACAAGTAGAACAATAAGAATGGCATTCACACAACAGTTGTGATTCGGTATGGCTTGCTGTCACATGGTGATCCCCATCTCCAATAATCTGTCCATCACGATGATCTCCATCTCCATGATATAGGTATGCCATCCTCCAGGTGATGAGTCCTTCAAGACCTATCTAACGTATGCTGGTAAACAAATTACATATACGCTTTGGATCATCACATGTTGACACACAGGTCATTACATTAAATTTGGACAATACATGTGGCTCCAGCCGTATTGCCCTGGTCACGACACGTAGGTCATGAATAATTTATTAACATGCATAATATACACAATAGCCATACCGATCACAAGATGTCCTGCAAAAACAGGTTAGACAAACACGTTTCTATACGTTCGCCACTTCAGCAGATAGCCACGGCGGAACCTCACAGGATTCCATGCATCATATGTATGGAAATTCCACTGGAAATCTCATGCGGTTGATCAAATCAACCCAAATCCGAGACTTTCAACCCGAAGAAGATTACACTCATGACGTTGATCTGTTACGTCAATCTGCTGGTTGTGTACGCAGTTAGCCCCGATGGTGATTCCAGCCGGTAGGGGCAAGTCGCGCATACAACAGAGAAGGACGAACTGATCTCTCCAGTCATATCCGATGTAATCTACTTCAACCCTTTATTACCAATTGATCTAATCAAACCGTGCATCAAGTAGATCCATCTCATGAACCTAGATCCAGACCTAAAACTATGCAGAACCTGGCTCTGATACCACTGTAGGATTACGGGGATGCTACACTAGCGCAAAACAAAATTTTCAACCCCATAATACCAAGAACTACTGCGGTTATAGGTCATGGAATTACCACTAGACGCGCAGAGCAGCGGAAGACGTCTCGATGTAGACGAACGCGTCGAGCAGTGCCGTGCAGTCGCCGGCGTCCTTCACGTCCTCGCACGGTTCGTCCAAGTGCTCCAGATGCAGCACCTCCGAGGTATCCACACGTACAGGGAGGAAGCGCTGCGTACCGAACTGCTAGGTTCGCGACGGCGGCTTGGCGAGGGCGAGAGGCGAGCGGCGGCTGCTGGTTTGCAGGTGGCGAATTAGGTTATCTCTTAACCACGCCCCCGCCCCTCATTATATAGGCGTTATGGTGGGCTTCTGACGCCGAGGCCCATCATTAACCCTAAAGCCCAGTCTAATTTCGGATCTAATCCAAATTAGGCTTCCTTCCCCTTAAGTGTGTGACTCTATAGGTTCACGTACAAATAGACATAGCCCGAGTACTCTTACTTGGTCCAATAATTGACAGCGGCCTCTAGCAAGACATGCCAACTCCTATGTGTACGTAAAGATCATATCAGACGAACCATTGCGACATTACGTACATGCTGTTCCCTTTGTCTCACGATATTTGGTCTGGCTCTAAGCTGACCTCTCTTTCTCGATACTGTGAATTGGAATCCTTTCAATGGTTAACTCTTAACCCTAGCACGACCATGCATTTCTTGATCCAATCACTCGAGGGGCCCAGAGATATCTCTCTCACAAAGAGAGGGACAAATTCCATCTTGACTGACCATGCCTCATAGCATGCTTCCTGACAAACCCAAAACTACCTTTATAACTACCCAGTTACGGGATAACGTTTGATAGTCCCTAAGTAAGTCAATTCACATCTTGAGAACATGCGACAATCTCAGGTCTAAGGATACAATATTCATGTTGCAAGAAGAGAACTATATTACAATATCTCACGTTGGGTCGGTCCAGCCTCATGTCATACATGCGCCCACATTATTAGTTTAACATCTCCATGTTCATGACTTGTGAAATGTAGTCATCAACTAATACATATGCTATTTATCGACTCTGACTAGGGACATCATTTAGAATAACCATATAAGTAAAGAATCTCACAAACAATTCACATAATTGCTAATCAATACAAGGTGCCTTCCATGGATATTGAATTAAGCAATATATATATCATGGATACAAATAAATATGCTCATCTCTATGATTATCTCTAGGGCATATTTCTAACAGGGTCCTTGCTGACGTCCTCTTGCTTCCGTAAGGGGGCTGAGAGCCGCAGTCATCACAGAGTATGCGGGGCGCCATCATTGCCTATCTGGCGGAGCGAGCCAGATGGGACGCCGGTCTTGTTCCCTGCGGCCCGAGTCAGCTCGGGGTAGGGTGATGATGGCGCCTCCTGTTGACGTGGCTGGTCTGTGCCCTAGGTTGGGCGATGTGGAAGCTCCTCCGAAGCCGAGGTCGAGTCTGTCTTCCGTGGCCGAGGCCGGGTCCGAGCCCCAGGTTCGGCCGAGGCAGAGATTGCCGGCTGGTGCCGGGGCGGAGTCCGAGCCCTGGGGTCGGGCGAAGCGGAGTTCGTCATCTTCTGGGGCCGAGCCCAAGTCCGAGCCCTAGGTCTGGGCGAGGCGGAGATCGCCGGCTGGTGCCGGGGCGGAGTCCGAGCCCTGGGGTCGGGCGAAGCGGAGTTCGTCGTCTTCTGGGGCCGAGCCCAAGTCCGAGCCCTGGGTCGGGCGAGGCGGAGATCGTCGTCTTCTGGGACTTAGCCCGAGTCCGAGCCCTGGGTCGGGCGGAGTTCGCCGTCTTCCGGGACTTAGCCCGAGTCCGAGCCCTGGGTCGGGCGGAGTTCGCCGTCTTCCGGGACTTAGCCCGAGTCCGAGCCCTGGGTCGGGCGGAGTTCGCCGTCTTCTGGGACTTAGCCCGAGTCCAAGCCCTGGGTCGGGCGGAGTTCGCCGTCTTCCGGGACTTAGCCCGAGTTCGAGCCCTGGGTCGGGCGGAGTTCGCCGTCTTCTGGGACTTAGCCCGAGTCCGAGCCCTGGGTCGGGCGGAGTTCGCCGTCTTCCGGGACTTAGCCCGAGTCCGAGCCCTGGGTCGGGCAGAGTTCGCCGTCTTCCGGGACTTAGCCCGAGTCCGAGCCCTGGGTTGGGCGGAGTTCGCCGTCTTCCGGGACTTAGCCCGAGTCCGAGCCATGGGTCGGGCGGAGTTCGCCGTCTTCCGGGACTTAGCCTGAGTCCGAACCCTGGGTCGGGCGGAGCGGAGCTTCCTATGGTGCCTTTGGCCGGGCCTGACTGCCTGTCAGTCTCACTCTGTCCAGTGGCACCGCAGTCGGAGTGGCGCAGGCGGCGCTGTCCTTCTGTGTAACGCCCCGAATTTTGCAGTTGAATTTTTTTCTTTTCTTTACTCGCCAAAATTCGGGCGTTACCTTTTCTTTTTCTTTTCCCCTCGCTAAACCTTGACCTTTTCCAAAGTTTTAGCGGGACTCGGTTTGGATTTCCCGTGTAAGAAAACTCTAAAAATACTTTATGATTGATGCACCATGCCGAACCATGCATTTTTCGATTGCTTTGAAAGTGCAATTGCATTCATCTAGAAAGATCGGATTTCGAAAACAGGGAAATAATCTTTTCTTTTTCTTTCTCTCTCTTTCTCTCTTCTCTTTTTCTCTCTCCCGCGCCGTGGGCCGACCCCGGCCGGCCCAGGCCCCTGCGCGCCCCCCTCTTGGGCCTTGGCAAGGCCCAGCCGCCCCCCCTCTCCCTTTTTCCCCTAACCCTCTCCCTCTCCCTCTCATTTTCTCTCTCTCTCCCTAAGCCGCCGCCGCCCTAACCCCTGCCCTAGGCCGCCGCGCCGCCCCCTGCCGCCGGCCGCCCCTCGCCGTCGGCCACCCCCGCCGGTGAGCCCCCTCCCCCTCCCCCCCTCCTCCCTCTCCTCCCTCCCCTCTCCCCTCCTCTCCCCCTCCCTGCCCGGCCAAGGCCTGGCCGCCCCTGGCCGCGCCGGCCACCCCCCAGCCCAGCCGTGGCCGCTGGCCGGCCGCTGCCGCGCCGCCCGGCCGCCTGGCCGCGCCCTGGCCGGCCCCGGCCGCGCCCAGCCGCGCCCTGGCCCGCCCCCTGCTCGGCCCAGCCGGCCGCTGGCCGCCCCAGCCCGACCCCCCCCCCCCCCCCCCCCCCGCGCCCGCCTGGCCGCCGGTTCAACCGACCGGCTCAGCGGCTCAGCCGCCCCGCCCCAGCTCGGCCGCCCCGCCCTAGGGCCGGTTCAACCGCCCCCCCCTCTGTTTTTTTTATTTTTTTTATTTTATTTTATTTACTTTCTGTGATCATAATTACTTTATTTTAGGTAGACTGATCATTGTTCATGCTATGGAAAATAGGAAGTTTAATTTAAAATTTCGTTATGCTATTGATTCACGTAGTTAATTGTTTATCCCGTGCAATGTTGATCAACTAAAAATGATTAGGTTTCCATTAGTACATATATATAACAGAATTCTTTTGTTAAGAATCAATTGTAACTAATCATTAGTGCATAAGATTTAACCCCCTGCGAGATCTTTCCCGTTTCTTTCTAACCATAACAAATGCGATATCGAACGTCATACTTGATGCATATTCACTTTATTTGTTCCCTTGTATGGTGTACTGTTCTTTTGTATTAAATATGTGGATGGATGTATGTATGTTTGCGCTCGCATAGAGAACGATCCGGTCGAAGAGCCCGAGGAATTCGCAGGAGAAGCCCCTGAGCAGCAGTCGGTTGGTGGAGGCAAGTGTCCTTTGACCTATCTCTGTCCTATTCATTCTTTAATTCACCTCCCGCATTACACATTTATACCTAAGGATTGACTAGCTTTTGTTATCTATGTCCTTGTTTACCTATTTGGGTCGGATTATTACTGCTTAGTTTGATGCTATTGCTCAACTCTAATCAATGAACATGATGTGATTATCTATGATACGCTGTTTTCCCCTTCTTATTTATGATCATACTTGTGGCATTTAAGGGGACTCGAGCGGTTTCTCGAGTGCCTCTCCGTAAGGACCTGTTCAATGGATGACCGCCCGGGAAAACAGTGCAACCATGAGGGTGGAATGGGACGCCCTTAGCTGAATAATTAGAGGAACCGGGGTGTAGTTCGCTTAGCCGTTGTGCCGTCAATGGGGCTCGGTGTATGTGGCTCGCTCTGCCAAGGTTGATTTGTCCCTTGGGGAGGAGTGCGGTACATTTAGGAAACCTAACGGGCGGCTACAGCCCCGGGGAATCTTTGTAAAGGCTACGTAGTGATGCCCTGCTGGACCACCTAGGTAGTGGTCAATGGGGAGTCGCTCTCTCCGGGCAGAAAGGGAATCACGGCTTGTGGGTAAAGTGCACAACCTCTGCAGAGTGTTATGAAACTGATATATCAGCCGTGCTCACGGTTACGAGCGGCCAAGGGAGCTCCAGAGATTAGTGATACTTGATCAGAGATACTTTGGTACAGGTGGCAATGAGATTGATGGTTCTGATTATGATTATGGTATTGGTAAGTGGTATTCTTTCCGTTTGGAAAGGATACATTGGGCTAATAACTTGGGTTAATGTTAAAACCTGGCTCTCTACTAGTAAGTAATAACCTGACCAACTAAAAGCAACTGCTTGACTTATCCCCACATAAAGCTAGTCCACTACAGCCAAACAGGATACTTGCTGAGTATGTTGATGTGTACTCACCCTTGCTCTACACACCAAATCCCCCCCAGGTTGTCAGCATTGCAACCACTGCTCAGGAGAAGATGAAGCTGTGGAAGGAGACTTCCAGGAGTTCCAAGACTACGACGAGTTCTAGGTGTGGGTTAGCGGCAACCCCCAGTCGGCTGCCTGTGAAGGCCGTGTTATCTACGTTTCTTTTCCGCACTTTGATTTATTGTAAGAACTATATGGACGTCTCAGACGTATGATGTAATCGACTATTATTTCCCCTTTTAATACTATTTGAGCACTGTGTGATGATGTCCATGTTATGTAACTGCTGTGTACGTGAATAACTGATCCTGGCACGTACATGGTTCGCATTCGGTTTACCTTCTAAAAACCGGGTGTGACATAAGTGGTATCAAAGCCGTGCTGACTGTAGGACCGCTAACCTAGAGTAGAATGGTCGTTCTAAGGACTATAGACCTCTGTCCTTGCCTTGACTTTGGTATCCCTTCAAAAGTTGGTCCTACTGACCAAACCTATGTTCTACTACATATTATACCTTGCTGAAAATTTTGTTTTATTCTGATCCTTCATTTATTTATGATTCATTATTATTCTGATCCTTCATTTATTTGTGATTCATTATTTGCTGGTCATATTAATTCTGTTCTCACCCTTTTGCTTGCGATGTCTTTTGTAGATGGCTCGACTTAGACACACTGCACGAAAGTCCGTCATCCCCTTCTTACCCTCCCGCCTTGCTGAGCGTCCGCTTCGCCGTCCCGTGGCCGGACAGTCCAGCCACTTGGAGAGACTGCACCACCGCCTGCATGAGGAGCAGGAACGTCGACGACAGGAGCAGCAGGGCTCTTCCTTCTCGCTCCAGCAGGAGATAGAGTCTGTGAGGAGCTGCTCCCCTGTGCTTCCCCTGGAGGCGCCCCCTGCACCACCACTGGGCGTCCCAGCTTCTGGAGTAGCTGCTGGAGGAGACCCAGACGACGGAGTTGGCGACGACAGCTCGAGCCACGACACCGACCTCGACCTCTCTAGCCATGAGCCGGAAGGATGGGTTGCTCGACCCATCACTCGCGACGCTGCTCGCGGGTGTCACTTCCACGACGCGCTCGACACCCTGCTGCGTCGGGCACTTGACCGGCGTACTTGGTCCATCGAGTATCGCTGTGTGGTCTACCAGCATAGTCGCGGGGTCTACCCGGACCGCTGGGAGGCGACCTGCTTGGTGCGCCGTCCGGAGAACAGTCTCCAGGGCGCGGAGGCTTGCTCAGAGCACTATTCTATCTCTGAGCGGGACTTAGCTGAGGCAGCCATGCAGGATGCTGCACGGCGTGCGCTTTCGCACTACTGCTCGGTTCTCGGTGGGGTAGCTGACGGTCTCGACCTGAAGTATTACCCCCGCCGTCCATCTGGCAGCACAGGAGGCGTGATTGTTTCACGTGCTGGTGAGGACAATCCTAGGTTGAGCAGCACAGTCAACCTAGCCGCCGTGCTAAACACGGAGCTGGACCATGCATTAGACGAGCTGAGTAGGGCTCGTGCTGAGATCGCCCTGCTGCGGGCTGAGCGCGCGGAGCGTCGTCACTTGGATGATGGTTCCCCCGCTCCCGTTGGGACTCAGCACCCGTACCGCTCACCTCGGCGTGGACTCCAATCTTATGGCAATCCCGACTGCAAGACCAAGATAAATCTAGAACCATAGCTCGTTAGAGTTGGATCTTGTAATTAATACGAAATATATATACATAGAAGCTTCAGTCTTAGCGTTAGTCTCGGTCTTAGTTAGTCTTAGTTAGACAGGGTAGTTTGCTATATCCTGTGCATTTATGTTTGTCATGATGAACTATGTTTGGTTTGGATCTTTGTAATGATTGTCACCAGAGTGTGGGTATCCCCTGCATTCTGGCTTACCTATTATGTTAATGGAGTTAGTTATATAGTTGGGAAAACCTTTATTCTACTTTCCTCTTTATCTGAGAAGCTGTGTGGTCTGTGTTGGAGATCAGTGAAGATGCTCATCTGTTCAGTGCTGTTGGAGAATTCTATACTCTTTTCTTATGCTGCAAGATTTGCCAGATCAGTTCTGATGTGTGGTTGCGTTCTGCAGATGTCAGAGAACAGGCGCAGAGGAGGAAGGCGTGCTCAGCAGGAGCAAGCCGGTCAGCAAGATGAGGCGCCCCAGCAGCAGCAGCTGCCGCCCCCGCCCCCGATGTCGATCGAGCAGATGTTTCTGATGCAGACTCAGGCAGTTCAGGCCATTGGTTAGACTCTGGCCGCCATTCAGCAGTAGCAGCAGCAAGCTCCACCCCAGCCTCAGATGCCTCAGATGCCCAGAGACAAGCGTGCCGAATTCATGAGAGGTCATCCCCCAACGTTCGCTCACTCTTCTGACCCCATGGATGCTGAAGATTGGCTGCGCACTGTGGAGCGGGAGTTGCATACCGCTCAGTGTGATGACAGGGAGAAAGTCTTGTATGGTCCCCGTCTGTTGAGAGGAGCAGCCCAATCATGGTGGGAGTCTTACCTCGCCACCCATGCCAACCCCGATGCCATCACCTGGGAAGAGTTCAGAGGTAGCTTTCGTCAGTACCATGTGCCTGCAGGTCTGATGACAGTGAAGAAGGAGGAGTTCCTGGCCCTTAAGCAAGGGTCATCATCTGTCAGTGAGTATCGGGACAGGTTTCTGCAGTTGTCTCGCTATGCTCCTGAGGATGTCAACACCGACGCCAAGCGACAGTACCGTTTCTTGAGAGGCTTGGTTGACCCTCTGCAGTATCAGCTGATGAATCATACCTTCCCGACATTCCAGCACCTGATTGACAGAGCAATCATGACAGAAAGGAAGCGTAAGGAAATGGAGGATCGTAAGCGCAAGATCAGTGGACCCCAGCCTGGAAGCAGCAGCCGCCCTCGTTTCTCAGGCAATCAACCTCAGCAGTTCAGGCAGAACCAGCGTCCACCTCAGCAGCATCAGCAGCGTCAGCAGTATCAGCAGTTCCAAAGGCAGTATCCTCAGCACCAGTACCAGAACCGTCAGAGCAATCAGTCAGGAGGTCAGTTTCAGAGGCAGAATCAGCAGACACCTCGTCTTCCTGCCCCCGCAACTCAGCAGAGCAGTCAGGCAGCACCAGCTCAGGTTGGAAACAGAGCATGTTTCCACTGTGGAGAGCAAGGCCATTGGGTGATGCAATGTCCGAAGAAAGCAGCCCAGCAGCAGTCAGGCCCCAATGCCCCAGCGAAGCAGAATGTGTCTCAGCCTGGATCAGGCAACCGCCCTCAGCAGCGCTATAATCATGGAAGACTGAATCACTTGGAGGCTGAAGCAGTTCAGGAGACCCCCGGCATGACAGTAGGTATGTTTCCAGTCGACTCCCATATTGCAGAAGTGTTATTTGATACTGGAGCAACGCATTCTTTCATTACTGCATCATGGGTAGAAGCACATAATCTTCCAATTACTACCATGTCAACCCCCATTCAAATTGACTCAGCTGGTGGTAGAATTCGAGCTGATAGCATTTGTTTGAATGTAAGTGTGGAAATAAGGGGGATAGCGTTTCCCGCTAACCTTATAGTAATGGGTACTCAGGGAATAGATGTCATCCTAGGGATGAATTGGCTAGATAAGTATCAGGCAGTTATCAGTTGTGATAAAAGGACAATCAAGTTGGTGTCCCCACTAGGAGAGGAAGTGGTGACCGAGTTAGTCCCGCCTGAGCCGAAGAAAGGAAGTTGTTATCAGATGGCTGTCGATAGCAGTGAAGCAGACCCAATTGAGAGTATCAAGGTTGTGTCTGAATTCCCAGATGTGTTTCCAAAGGACTTACCGGGTATACCACCAGAGCGGAAAGTTGAGTTTGCCATAGAGCTTCTTCCTGGAACCGCCCCTATCTTTAAGAGAGCTTATAGAATATCTGGACCAGAGTTGGTTGAGCTTAAGAAGCAGATTGATGAGCTGTCAGAGAAAGGTTACATCCGGCCTAGCACCTCGCCTTGGGCCGCCCCTGTCTTGTTTGTGGAAAAGAAAGATGGCACAAAGAGGATGTGTATCGATTACCAAGCTTTGAATGAAGTCACGATCAAGAACAAGTATCCCTTGCCCAGAATAGAAGATCTGTTCGACCAGTTGAGAGGAGCCAGTGTGTTCTCCAAGATAGATCTGAGGTCAGGTTATCATCAGCTCAGGATCCGACCTTCGGACATTCCGAAGACGGCATTCATTACCAAGTATGGTTTGTATGAGTTCACAGTGATGTCTTTTGGTTTGACCAATGCACCAGCGTTCTTCATGAATTTGATGAACAGTGTATTCATGGATTATCTCGATAAGTTTGTGGTGGTATTCATTGATGACATTCTGATTTATTCTCAAAGTGAAGAAGAGCATGCAGATCATTTGAGGATGGTATTGCAGAGATTGCGAGAGCACCGGATGTATGCAAAGTTGAGCAAGTGTGAGTTCTGGATCAGTGAAGTCCTATTCTTGGGTCACATAATCAACAAGGAAGGATTGGCTGTGGATCCGAAGAAAGTGGCAGACATTCTGAACTGGAAAGCGCCAACAGATGCTCGAGGAATCAAGAGCTTCATTGGAATGGCCGGATATTATCGGCGATTCATTGAAGGGTTTTCGAAGATTGCGAAACCAATGACAGCATTGCTAGGCAACAAGGTTGAGTTCAAGTGGACCCAGAAATGTCAAGAGGCCTTCGAAGCGCTGAAAGAGAAGTTGACAACAGCGCCTGTCCTAGTCTTGCCTGATGTGCACAAGCCCTTCTCTGTGTACTGTGATGCTTGTTACACAGGTTTGGGATGCGTGTTGATGCAAGAGGGAAGAGTTGTGGCTTACTCGTCCCGACAGCTGAAAGTTCATGAGAAGAACTACCCAATCCATGACCTAGAGTTGGCAGCAGTGGTTCACGCACTGAAGACATGGAGGCACTATCTGTATGGACAGAAATGCGATGTTTACACAGACCACAAGAGTCTGAAGTACATATTCACTCAGTCAGAATTGAACATGAGGCAACGAAGATGGTTAGAGTTGATCAAAGATTATGAGTTGGAGATCCATTACCATCCAGGCAAAGCAAACGTAGTGGCAGATGCTTTGAGCAGGAAGAGTCAAGTCAATCTGATGGTCGCTCGTCCGATGCCTTATGAGTTGGCCAAAGAGTTTGACAGGTTGAGTCTCGGATTTCTGAACAATTCGCGAGGAGTCACAGTTGAGTTGGAACCTACCTTGGAGCGCGAAATCAAAGAAGCGCAGAAGAATGATGAGAAGATCAGTGAGATTCGGCGACTGATTCTAGATGGCAGAGGCAAAGATTTTCGAGAAGATGCAGAAGGCGTGATATGGTTCAAAGACCGCTTGTGTGTTCCCAATGTCCAGTCCATTCGGGAGTTGATTCTCAAGGAAGCTCATGAGACAGCTTATTCGATTCACCCTGGCAGTGGGAAGATGTATCAGGACCTGAAGAAGAAATTCTGGTGGTATGGAATGAAGAGGGAAATCGCAGAGCACGTGGCTAAGTGCGATAGTTGTCGAAGAATTAAGGCAGAGCACCAGAGACCTGCTGGATTGTTGCAACCGTTGCAGATCCCTCAGTGGAAATGGGATGAGATTGGTATGGATTTCATAGTCGGATTGCCTCGCACTCGAGCCGGCTACGATTCCATTTGGGTAGTAGTGGACCGTTTGACCAAGTCAGCCCACTTCATACCAGTCAAGACCAGCTACAGCAGTGCAGTACTGGCAGAGTTGTATATGTCTCGGATCGTTTGTCTTCATGGTGTGCCAAAAAAGATAGTGTCAGACAGAGGAACGCAGTTCACCTCTCATTTCTGGCAGCAGTTGCATGAAGCCTTGGGCACACATCTGAATTTCAGTTCAGCTTATCACCCGCAGACAGATGGTCAGACTGAAAGAACCAATCAAATTCTTGAAGATATGTTGAGAGCCTGTGCGTTGCAAGATCAGTCCGGATGGGACAAGCGATTGCCTTATGCAGAGTTTTCCTATAACAACAGTTACCAGGCCAGTTTGAAGATGTCACCGTTTCAAGCGCTTTATGGAAGGAGTTGCAGAACTCCGTTGCAATGGGATCAGCCTGGAGAGAAGCAAGTGTTTGGGCCAGATATTTTGCTCGAAGCCGAAGAGAACATCAAGATGGTCCGAGAGAATCTGAAGATAGCGCAATCGAGGCAGCGAAGCTATGCAGACACAAGAAGAAGAGAGCTGAGTTTTGAAGTCGGAGACTTTGTCTATTTGAAAGTGTCACCGATCAGAGGAGTCAGAAGGTTCGGAATCAAAGGCAAGCTAGCACCCCGCTACATTGGTCCGTACCAAATCCTCTCAAAGCGTGGAGAAGTGGCCTATCAGCTCAGTCTGCCAGAGAATTTGTCAGCTGTGCATGATGTCTTTCATGTGTCTCAGTTGAAGAAGTGCTTGCGTGTGCCAGAAGAGCAGTTGCCAGTGGAAGGTCTGGAAGTCCAGGAGGACTTGACCTATGTCGAGAAGCCAGCTCAGATCCTTGAGGTTGCAGACAGAGTCACTCGAAGGAAGACCATCAGAATGTGCAAAGTCAGATGGAGTCACCACTCTGAGGAAGAAGCAACCTGGGAGCGTGAAGATGATTTGATGGCCAAGTACCCAGAGCTCTTTGCTAGCCAGCCCTGAATCTCGAGGGCGAGATTCTTTTAAGGGGGATAGGTTTGTAACGCCCCGAATTTTGCAGTTGAATTTTTTTCTTTTCTTTACTCGCCAAAATTCGGGCGTTACCTTTTCTTTTTCTTTTCCCCTCGCTAAACCTTGACCTTTTCCAAAGTTTTAGCGAGACTCGGTTTGGATTTCCCGTGTAAGAAAACTCTAAAAATACTTTATGATTGATGCACCATGCCGAACCATGCATTTTTCGATTGCTTTGAAAGTGCAATCGCATTCATCTAGAAAGATCGGATTTCGAAAACAGGGAAATAATCTTTTCTTTTTCTTTCTCTCTCTTTCTCTCTTCTCTTTTTCTCTCTCCCGCGCCGTGGGCCGACCCCGGCCGGCCCAGGCCCCTGCGCGCCCCCCTCTTGGGCCTTGGCAAGGCCCAGCCGCCCCCCCCCTCTCCCTTTTTCCCCTAACCCTCTCCCTCTCCCTCTCATTTTCTCTCTCTCTCCCTAAGCCGCCGCCGCCCTAACCCCTGCCCTAGGCCGCCGCGCCGCCCCCTGCCGCCGGCCGCCCCTCGCCGTCGGCCACCCCCGCCGGTGAGCCCCCTCCCCCTCCCCCCCTCCTCCCTCTCCTCCCTCCCCTCTCCCCTCCTCTCCCCCTCCCTGCCCGGCCAAGGCCTGGCCGCCCCTGGCCGCGCCGGCCACCCCCCAGCCCCGCCGTGGCCGCTGGCCGGCCGCTGCCGCGCCGCCCGGCCGCCTGGCCGCGCCCTGGCCGGCCCCGGCCGCGCCCAGCCGCGCCCTGGCCCGCCCCCTGCTCGGCCCAGCCGGCCGCTGGCCGCCCCAGCCCGACCCCCCCCCCCGCGCCCGCCTGGCCGCCGGTTCAACCGGCCGGCTCAGCGGCTCAGCCGCCCCGCCCCAGCTCGGCCGCCCCGCCCTAGGGCCGGTTCAACCGCCCCCCCTCTGTTTTTTTATTTTTTTATTTTATTTTATTTACTTTCTGTGATCATAATTACTTTATTTTAGGTAGACTGATCATTGTTCATGCTATGGAAAATAGGAAGTTTAATTTAAAATTTCGTTATGCTATTGATTCACGTAGTTAATTGTTTATCCCGTGCAATGTTGATCAACTAAAAATGATTAGGTTTCCATTAGTACATATATATAACAGAATTCTTTTGTTAAGAATCAATTGTAACTAATCATTAGTGCATAAGATTTAACCCCCTGCGAGATCTTTCCCGTTTCTTTCTAACCATAACAAATGCGATATCGAACGTCATACTTGATGCATATTCACTTTATTTGTTCCCTTGTATGGTGTACTGTTCTTTTGTATTAAATATGTGGATGGATGTATGTATGTTTGCGCTCGCATAGAGAACGATCCGGTCGAAGAGCCCGAGGAATTCGCAGGAGAAGCCCCTGAGCAGCAGTCGGTTGGTGGAGGCAAGTGTCCTTTGACCTATCTCTGTCCTATTCATTCTTTAATTCACCTCCCGCATTACACATTTATACCTAAGGATTGACTAGCTTTTGTTATCTATGTCCTTGTTTACCTATTTGGGTCGGATTATTACTGCTTAGTTTGATGCTATTGCTCAACTCTAATCAATGAACATGATGTGATTATCTATGATACGCTGTTTTCCCCTTCTTATTTATGATCATACTTGTGGCATTTAAGGGGACTCGAGCGGTTTCTCGAGTGCCTCTCCGTAAGGACCTGTTCAATGGATGACCGCCCGGGAAAACAGTGCAACCATGAGGGTGGAATGGGACGCCCTTAGCTGAATAATTAGAGGAACCGGGGTGTAGTTCGCTTAGCCGTTGTGCCGTCAATGGGGCTCAGTGTATGCGGCTCGCTCTGCCAAGGTTGATTTGTCCCTTGGGGAGGAGTGCGGTACATTTAGGAAACCTAACGGGCGGCTACAGCCCCGGGGAATCTTTGTAAAGGCTACGTAGTGATGCCCTGCTGGACCACCTAGGTAGTGGTCAATGGGGAGTCGCTCTCTCCGGGCAGAAAGGGAATCACGGCTTGTGGGTAAAGTGCACAACCTCTGCAGAGTGTTATGAAACTGATATATCAGCCGTGCTCACGGTTACGAGCGGCCAAGGGAGCTCCAGAGATTAGTGATACTTGATCAGAGATACTTTGGTACAGGTGGCAATGAGATTGATGGTTCTAATTATGATTATGGTATTGGTAAGTGGTATTCTTTCCGTTTGGAAAGGATACATTGGGCTAATAACTTGGGTTAATGTTAAAACCTGGCTCTCTACTAGTAAGTAATAACCTGACCAACTAAAAGCAACTGCTTGACTTATCCCCACATAAAGCTAGTCCACTACAGCCAAACAGGATACTTGCTGAGTATGTTGATGTGTACTCACCCTTGCTCTACACACCAAATCCCCCCCAGGTTGTCAGCATTGCAACCACTGCTCAGGAGAAGATGAAGCTGTGGAAGGAGACTTCCAGGAGTTCCAAGACTACGACGAGTTCTAGGTGTGGGTTAGCGGCAACCCCCAGTCGGCTGCCTGTGAAGGCCGTGTTATCTACGTTTCTTTTCCGCACTTTGATTTATTGTAAGAACTATATGGACGTCTCAGACGTATGATGTAATCGACTATTATTTCCCCTTTTAATACTATTTGAGCACTGTGTGATGATGTCCATGTTATGTAACTGCTGTGTACGTGAATAACTGATCCTGGCACGTACATGGTTCGCATTCGGTTTACCTTCTAAAAACCGGGTGTGACATTCTGTCAGGCCGGTCAGTGGAGCGGCGAAGTGACGGCGGTCACTTCGGCTCTGTCGGCTAGGGGGCGCGCGTCAGGATAAAGGTGTCAGGCCACCTTTGCACTAAATGCTCCTGCGATTTGGTCGGTCGGTGCGGCGATTTGGTCAGGGTTGCTTCTTGGCGAAGGCAGGGCCTCGGGCGAGCCGGAAATATGTTCGCCGCTGAAGGGGGGCCTCGGGCGAGACGGAAATCCTCCGGGGTCGGCTGCCCTTGTCCGAGGCTAGGCTCGGGCGAGGCGTGATCGAGTCCCTCGAATGGACTGATCCCTGACTTAATCGCACCCATCAGGCCTTTGCAGCTTTGTGCTGATGGGGGTTACCAGCTGAGAATTAGGAGCCTTGAGGGTACCCCTAATTATGGTCCCCGACAATAACGGGTAACTGATAACGTTAAATCATGTTTGTTTTAATCCAACCGTAATCAGATACCATAGTAAAAATTAATATCAACCTATTCAAACTTGTTACCGTCAGTAATCGAGCGTAAACCATTATCATTTGCGTTACATTTCGTGAACCAAACAACACCTAAGTGTAGTTCATTAGAAATTAGGAATACAATTTCTAGAAATCGGAGCATAAATTGATATGTTTGGAAGCACCCTAGTTTATACAAATCAATTTTTAAGAAATTTTAGTGCTTTCAAATATGACTAAACTTCTCATCTATTTTTATCTGCTAAATAATAATTTTAGAGGTTTGGAATATATACAGAGAGAAGGGAGAGAGAGGTAGTCCGTCTGTCACGCACAAGTCTTGTGATACCACCGCCCGCGCGTAATTCAGGCCTGGTTTACAAAACTGTGAAAAACCGGCGGTAAACCGGTCGGTTTACCGAAACCGTCGGGGTGTGGTTTCGGTAAACCACCGGTTTTTTTTCAAAATTCGTTTGAAATTCAAAAGATTTGAAAAAATTCATAAAAACCAAAAACCGCTGATAAACCGTTTTCTAGGACCGGTAAACCGCTATTTGAGACCGGTAAACCGCCAATTTTTACCGAAAAACCGGATTTAATGCTAAAATTGAGTATTTAGTGGTTAATTTAGACAATATTAGTCTTGTTTACTATTATATGCTATATGTGAAGATGTTATATGTTAAAAGTGAAGATAAACCCATAGCTCAAGTCCAGTTTAGGCATTTAGTGGTCAATTTCGGTTTCATTTCCTGTCCAAGATGGAATCCGTAGATCAAGTAGCTTCGGTTCTTCTAATAACTATCCGTCTAGACAAGACTCAATCTAGAACCCTTAGCTCTAGTTCTTTTATATGTGTTCCTAAGAGTTGCTTATTAGGAGAAAAGTCCAACACTTGGTGAGGTGCACATACAATACACAAACATCAAACACACATACCGGTATGTTTTTTGCTTTGTGGATAAATATTGATTTGCCATTCTTGTTTTCTCGCTAATGTATCTTATATATTTTGTATAGACCTATCACTATCACTATAACGGATTGGAACATTATCACGATCCTTCCAACATACCTGAGTACTATAAATATGACTCGAGATAAACATGTGAGTATTGTGAAATAAGTCGACCTATGTGTTGTTGACTCGTTGGAGAGTTATAAAAGAACTTGTATTTGAGTATTGCGAAGTTCGCTGATTGTTTGTTGCATGAGAATTGGAGTTTGTGGTTGTATATGTATGCTATATGTTATTTTGGTGAATACATGTCATGTGGATTAATTAATATTTAGTGTGCAATGTGAATTGAACAAACTACAAATAAATCTTGTCAAAAATTTTCATATTTTCTGTAAAAAACAGCAAAAACCAGTTGATTTCGCGATTAACCGGCGGTTTAAAGCGGTTTTCGCCGGTTTTTCACCGGTAAACCAGTTCAAATTCAAATTAATTTGAGTTGGTCAACCCAGTCGGTTTTTACCGATTTCTACGGTTTACCGTTGGTAAACCGTTACCGGTGGGGGGCGGTTTTTAACTATGGAACGGTTTTGTAAACCGTGAATTCAGGTCCAGCTCGGTCGCCACGCGTCAAGTTCGGCATCGAGGACGGAGACTTGGTTCCAAGTCGTGTCAACGCGACACCCAATCACACGGCGGGAGCGGGACGAGACCCTTGTCAGTTACGTTGCCTTGTTTGTCGCAGCGCCAGTGTGTGCCTGGATCCACCGCGAAAGCCAAGGACATGACGACGACAGGAGGAGAGTGGAGACACGGCGAGGCGCGTGGAAAAGGCGAGCACACCGAGCAGCGCACAAAAGCAATGTGCCACACAAAAGCAAGCTCGCCGATTCGACCTCGCACACCGTCTAGGTAAGCCGTAGCCCATGGCTTCCTCGTCCTTTCGCTCATTTTTAACCCCGCCGGACAACCTCTAGATCCCAAACCTCCGCCTGTTCCGTTCCGGTGTCCTCGGGCCAACAGTACGTCCAACCAACACCATGTGCATGCCTTCTCAGTTCTCCTCCCTGTCATTTTGCCCAAGCTTGGACTAGAAACTTTCGCGGTCTAATAATACTATAATAGAATCAATAATCTTCTGCCATGTTCCATCGCTGAGTTGCACTACACTGCAATGAACTAGTACAAATCTAATTTTGCATCGGAGGGATCGGCAGTAGTCGTACTGCACTTGGACCGTTTGTAGTACAGAGGTTACCAGGCTGTAGTTAACGCTGTTCCGGTCTCGTAAATACAGCACGTGGCGACACCGCCGCACTAAACAAAGCAGCCAGCAGGAGGCCCCCACTGCCCCACACCGAATCGAGCGTGGAAAATAAATAAATAAATAAATAAATAAATAATTGGACCGCCGTTGTTGTTTAGTGCTACTGCAGATCTTCCGGTGGATTCTGCGGCAGAGCAGAGCAGGAGGGCCTAGCATGGCACGCGGGTATTGCCAGCCAACAGACAAAAAAAAACCCGGTACTGCATGCATCTTCTTGTTGCCCCTAGCGCTGCTCGTACGGCCAAAATGCGCTGGCGGTCTGCTGCGAATCTGCGATGCACTGCAGAACAAGGGGGGGAGGAACGAGAAGAGGAACGGTTCCTGGAAAAACTAGCCGTGGTTTCTCGCGCATCCACCCGGACCCGGGTGACCTGACACCTGCCCGTATTCTCCCGCCCTCTGCCGGCCCCTTTTATTATAAAAGCACACGACAAGACTGCCTCCTCTGGCCATCGCTGGCGACGAAGCTTCAGTGCTTCAGACTTGTTCGGTTCATCGATCTGTGCTTCAGTGTAGTGCTACTGGCACTGGCAGTGCCCTAACTAAGGTCTCCTCGGTCTCATCTCATCTCCATGATGGCTTCTTCCTCCTCCTTCTCTTCCTTCTTCGGCATCGAGCCTCTCGACGGAGGCGACGGCGACGCCTACCGCCGCGCCATGGACGCCTGCTCCCTCTGCGGGAAGCGCCTCGCCGGGGACCGCGACATCTTCATGTACAGAGGGGACACGCCGTTCTGCAGCGAGGAGTGCAGGCACCATCAGATGGCCAGGGACGATTTCGGCGCGGCGTTGAAGACGGAGCGGCGTCCGGCGAGGAGAGGGGAGCGACGCCGCCGCAGGCACGAGGCTCCTGCATCTGCATCCGCCGCCGAGCCGGCCCGTGTCCCGCTAGCGCCAAATGTGCCCGCCGTTGTGATCTAGTGGTGCAGTGGTTAGCTGCCACAGAGCGGCATCCGATCGGCTCCTCTCAAGGAACCAACCAGCGAACAGTCCGGTCGAGATGAGTAGCGGCAGAGAATATGTGTGCAACCACGCTGTTCAGTATCTTTGTGTTATTTCGGTTTCTTCTGCTGCTGTTTGCCTTGTTGGTCACTTTTCTTTCTGCATGTGCTGAGCAAACAGTTGTGAGAGAAATGGATGTACATAACGGCATGTTCATGCAAGTCTGTGCATTTTGGTAGTGCTGTCCTTTTGCTCTTTGCAATCAGGTACGTTTTCTCTCTGGCTGCACCTGGCTTGAATCCAAGGTTTACAAAACCGGTAAAAACCGGCGGTAAACCAGTCGGTTTACCGAAACCGCTGGGGTGCGGTTTCGGTTAACCACCGGTTTTTTTTCAAATTCGTTCTAAATTCAAAAAATTTGAAAATTCATAAAAACCGAAAACCGTCGATAAACTGTTTTTTTTGGACCGGTAAACCGTTATTTTAGACTGGTAAACCGCCATTTTTACCGAAAAAACCGGATTTAATGCCACAATTAAGTATTTAGTGATCAATTTAGGTATATATTAGTCTTGTTTAATGTTATATGCTATATGTGAAGATGTTATATGCTATATATGAAGATGAAACCCGTAGCTCAAGTTAAGTTTAGACATTTAGTGGTCAATTTTGGTTTCATTTCCTGTCCAAGATGGATTCCATGGATCAAGTAGCTTCAGTTTTTCTAATAAGTATTCGTCTGTACAAAACTCAATCTTGAACCCTTAGCTCTAGTTCTTCTGTATGTGTTCCTAAGATTCGCTGAGCATGAGAAAAGTTCAACACTTGGTGAGGTGCACATGCAATACACAAACACCAAACACACATACTGGTATGTTTTTTTTTGCTTTGTGGATAAGTATTTGTTTGTCGTTCTTGTTTTCTCGATAATGTATCTAATATCTTTTATATAGACCTATCACTGTCACTATGACGGATTGGAACAATATCACGATACTTCCAACATGCCTAAGTACTATCATTATGACTCGAGCTGAACATGTGAGTATTGTGAAATAAGTCGATCTATGTGTCGTTGCCTCGTTGGAGAGTTATAAAAGAACTTGTATTTGAGTATTGCGAAGTTCGCTGGTTGTTTGTTACATGAGAACTGGAGTTTATGGTTGTATATGTATGTTGTATGTTATTTTGGTGAACACATGTCGTGTAGATCAATTAATATTTACAGTGCAATGTGAATTGAGCAAACTACAAATACATCTTGTCAAAAAATCATTTTTTCTATAAAAAGCAGCAAAAACCGGTTTGTTTCGCGGTTAACCGACGGTTTAGAGCGGTTTCTCGCCGGTTTTTCACCGGTTTTCCATCGGTAAACCGATTCAAATTCAAATTGATTTGAATTGTCAAACCGGTCGGTTTTTACCGGTTTCCACCGGTTTACCAACGGTAAATCGTTACCGGTGGGTAGCGGTTTTTGTAGACTAAACGGTTTTGTAAACCGTGCTTGAATCCGAGGGAAAATCTGGGTGTAATAACGACCTCAGTTAGAAGCGTGCCTAGAACCATATTAGTTTTAACTGTAAGCAGTTTAGCAGATGTTTTGTACTAAAAAATAATCGATCCGTTTGAAAATATAATTTGTTTGACTTTTTAACTCCAATTTTGACCACTCGTCTTATTACAAAATCACGAATTTTTTTTTAAAAAGTAAGTCATATGTAAAGTATTTTTTTGTTTTTTCTACAATTTTTTTGAATAAGACGAGTTGATCAAACTTGTGATAAAAAAGTTAAATGAATAATAAATTAGGGCGGAGTAAGGCCCTGTTTGGGAGAGCTTCACTTCAAGAATTTCAATTTCGTTCTAACTTCTTGAACCCAAACAGGTCCAGCTCTACGAGCTTTAGTTTTAAAAAAATCGAAACTAGAGGTCTGTTTCATGAAATTCATGAAGCTCTTTAGAATGTGCTTCAAAAACACTGTTTTTATATCTCCTCATGAAGCTGTACGAAAATTACCCACCATGCCACTGGTTACGCAACATACAACTTCCGTTCTCTGGCGACAACACACTAATCATCAAGGGTAATCAAGGAAACCCACACAAATCAATTGTACTATAGAAGTTGGAGTCCATATACAAACCAAACGCTCCTATAACTCACCTTAACAATTTGCTGGAGCTGTTTTATAGTGAAACTGGAAAACCAAAGCTGAAGTTTTTGAAGCAAAGCTCTCTCAAACAGGCCCTAAGTATAGAACAACTTACATTTCAAAAGAGAGTAATACTTTAGGCCCTATTTGGGAGGGCTACATTTCAAGAATTGCATCTTTTGTTTTCCAGCTTCACCATGAAACAACTTTGATAGATTGGTAAGACAGCGGTCAAGAGTGTTTGGCTTACACATAGACTCCAGCTTCTATAATATAATTAATTTGTGCAGTTTCCTTAATTACCCTTAATGATTAGCTGGTGAAGAAAGAGATATGAATCGGCAGGTCATGTAACCAATGGTATGGTGAGTAATTTTTGTGCAACTTCATAAGTAGGTATGAAAACTTTTTGAAGAACCCTCTAAGAAGCTTTGAAAAGTTTATGAAACTGGTCTCTAGTTTCAGTTTTTTTGAAGCTAGAGCTCGTAGAGCTGAACCTGTTTGGATATAAGAAGCTCAAATAGACATGACATCTTCTAGACTACAAGTATGAGAAGCGCCAGACACCGATGCTTTTTTTTATAGAAAAAGGTGGTATAGGAGCTACTATTACAATGCAAGTAGGTTGCCATGGCACACAAGATCCACTACTTGCTCCGCTATAAATTATAATTCGTTTGACTTTTTATACTAAGTTAAATCGGCTCGTATTATTAATTTTTTTTGCGAAGAATAGAAAATTTAAAGTCATACTAGAAGTATATTATATGTTAAACAATATCACAGTAGAAATTAATAATAATTATGATTTTTTAATAAGACGAGCCGGTCAAACTTAGAGTAAAAAGTCAAATGACTTATAAATTAAAATGGAAGGATTACTATAAAGTATTAGTATCGTCGATCACAATCATAATCCCTGATGGTGCGAGACATGGCGAGGTCGATGATGCCCCAAACGCGTGTGCCCTCCCAAAAAGATGATGCCCCTGTTTGTTTCAGCTTTTTGGAGCTTCTGGCCACCAAAAGCTGCTGCAGACTCCCAAACGCTCAACTTTTCAATCAGCTTCTATAAAATTCATTTGAATAAAAACCATTTAAAATCAACATAAACATATAATCGGTTGAGGCGTTGCAATAGTAGGAATCCATCACTTTCTAGATTCTGAGTCTTATGGACACCTTTATCGTCCTCCGCACGTAATCCTAATGATACTCAGATTCTCTACACAGCTAGATTCTCCCCACAGCCACATTCTCAGAAAACTGGTCAAAAAAAAGCTGAACCAAACAGGCCCGATGTGCCCGCATGCGGACTTGATCCGCTCCACCTCGTGAGGGGTGGTCGAGCTTGTGAGGGATTTTTTTTAAAAAAGTGACGACGATGTAACCATAAAAATCAGTGCTTTATATAGTAAAGATTTAGAAAAAAATTATATTACTTCTCCCATCTATGGATAATGTTCACTAACCCCCTAAAGTATTTTAAAGTTTATTTTATCCACCATTCCTTTGAGTTGGTTCGATTTACCACTTAACAAAATTTGTATTTTTATTTCTTTACGTACAAACTAAGTTTTCAATTCAAATTTTGTTGGTTAGTAGCTAATAACATAATTTATCTTAAAAAAATATATTATGATTTTTTATAGTTGAACTAACTTAAAGGGGTAGAGGGATAAAATGAACTAGAAAATACTTTACGAGGTTATATGAACAGTTTCCATAGGTGAGTGGAATAATTTAGACTTTTTCCTAGAGATGTCCTATTTAGATGGGCTAATTGGAGCATGAACTAAAGTTAGACCGTCTGCAACAGACTACTCATAATTTACCCAAAAGTACTGTTTTGCACTATTATACACTATAGACTGTACTGTTCGCATAGTGAAGTTTGAATATGAATATGTGGATGGGTAAACTGCACTATTAGTCGTAAGGTTATTCTCAATACATAGTAACATACTCATGTAATACATGCCACATAAACATTTTTGATGACATGACAAAGAGTTAATAGGAAAGAGAAGAAAGTTGTATCTTGCTGGAGATACTCCTTGGGCAAAGGATCTTAGACATTGAAACTTAAATCATCCAAGTGACCCAAATAGTCTCATATATATACTAGTGATACCATGTATTGAGATAGTTGTATATTATGTAATTTTATATGAACATGTTGTTTTAATTTTAAGGTCCGACTTTCTAAGAAACCGCCTGTAGAAATACGACTTCTAGTAACAGTTTTCTTAAGAAACCGTCACTAAAAATAACACAGACGGTTGATAACCGAATTCGCGTGTAATAATATATCGCCTCACAGGATTTCATCCTTTTTGTACTAGTGTAGGTTGTCATACGGGTGATACACCTGTACTCATTTGATTGGAACTATTCATGATCATGAATACATGATCGGTGACAAGGTCACAATGTAGTCGCCCCTAATTGCCGCCCTGTCTGGCAATCAGTTTCCCCCCATCAGAGATCGAGGCATCTGTGGGGTTCCGAGTTTCCACTTCGGCTGATCTGATTGTGGCAAAAGCTCCTCCGTGGTACCTCTCTCTATCTTTGGGTGATGCAGCTAAGTTAAAACATACGACGCCAGGTAGATGGAGCTGTATGCCTGCCAGAGCCAGAGCACAAGGCGCCTCTGGGCTGGCATGCCAGATTTAACCACGGCAATGCAGGAAGCCAGACACGAGTCTGTTAATTAACCGCCACACCGTTGCCTTCATGAGGCCCTGGTTTAAAAACCGAGCCCCTCCGCCTCTCCTCTCTCTCCAAGCCCAGCTGCCGTCCTGAGCCTCCGTTTGCGGTGCGACAGATCCTCCAGGACCGGCCCCCGCGCGCGTGCCGTACGTGCCAGGGACGACGCCGGGCGGCCGATGGAGTTCACGTCGTCCTACTTCCACGCCTTCGGCAACCCCGACCTCGCGGCGGTGGTCTCCGGCGACGGCGGCAGCGCGCAGGCACACCGGCCGCGCCGCTCCACCGACGGCGCGAAGGCGGAGGACGGCAGGAGCCCCACCACCACAACGGCGAGGCGCGCGCCGTCCATGTTCTGCGTCCCCGACACGGAGGCGGAGGAGCCCAACGGCTTCCTGGACGAGTGCACCCTCTGCCGCAAGGCGCTCTGCGGCGACATCTTCATGTACAGGTCGGTCGCTTGCGCTGCGTGCATGCCTACACGTATATTGATTGGTTGCGCCGATGGAGAGGACTGTTAACTAACACTGCGTGCGTGCGTGCGTGAGTACGCCACTTGCCGCTTCGGTCGGATGGAGCAGAGGGGACACGCCATTCTGCAGCGACGATTGCAGGAGGGAGCAGATCGAGATGGACCGCATAAGGCACCGGAGGAAGAAGCAGCAGGCCCTCATAGCACAGCAGCAGCAGCAGGCGGCGGCGGCGGCATCGGCATCGGCGGCGATGGCGCAGAGGGACCGACGTACGCAGCGGCAGCTTCAGCCACAGCACTAGACGGAGCTCACGGAAGCTTCACATACACCGGTTCCGGGCTCGTCCCAACGTACCCAGCAGAGATGGCGGATGAATTCTTGCACGTTCCTAGTACTAGGCAAGGATTCTCCTCGCAAGGACCTTTCTTTGCGTTTGTATCCGACGCGAAACAACGTAGTGAGCGGAGGTTTTCCGAGGCTATTGCAATGACTAAATGGGCAATGCAAGCCGTGCTCGTTTTTGTTTGATTATTCCTGATTAAAACAGGGGCCGTCGAAGACGCTAGGGGCCAGTTTGGCAACCAAATTTCTCTGAGTGATTATTATTTTTTAAGAGAAATTAGCTCATTTTTACTTGAAAAAATAGAAATTTTTTGGAAAAATGAAGTTACCAAACTAGCTCTAATTGAGCTCTTTTCTATATTAAGTATGTGCTTTTTGTACTTTTATTTGAATGTTTGCATACGACTTTTCCTCAAAACGTCGGTAAAAGATCTGCCACTGTATTATTAAAACAAAATATAGAATAGATGGTCCATTTTACAAAAAGAAAATCAAAGAACAAACTACAACTAGAGGGTAAAACCACCACTCATGACTACTAGACTAACAACTTAGGTATTATTCGTAAGGCTAGAGATTGTTCCATCTGATCATACCTTATATCGCTAAGTGGTTGAGAAGTGCAAAATCAAGAATCAAGGTATGTTTTCTAGCCTTAGTAAATTGTTTTTGGATACTAACATATTTCTCTAAGTGCTAGTAACCTTGTCAAGAAAAGTAGAAGTGGATTGGAGAAGTTTGGCTAAGTCTAGCCAAGACTTGCATCAGCCTGTGGCGCACCGGACAGTGTCCGGTGCACAGGCTGTTCAGCAGTGAAGTCACTGCTCTCGGAAATCGGCGTAGGCGACATGGCTAAAAATCACCGGACTGTCCGGTGGTGCAATCAGCGCCCGTGTTCAGCACCCGGCGACGAACTCGTCGCTCTCGGAAAAAAGTAAAGGCGTCGCGGCTAAAAATCACCGGACTGTCCGGTGCGCCAACGGCGCCCGCGACCTACGGTCGGCTGCGCGATCAACGAACGACACGTGGCCCGAGCCAACGGTCGGTTGGACACACTGGACTGTCCGGTGTGCACCGGACAGTGTCCGGTGCGCTAACGGGACTCGAGGTCCAACGGTCAGCTGCACCTGATAAGGAAGGAGATCAGGCATCGGACTGGTACTATTCATATCCAGTGGTGCACCGGACTGTCCAGTGCGCCACCCGACAGAAGGCAAGAATTGCCTTCCAATTGGATCTCCAACGGCTCCTAGCTGCTGTCACACCTGGTTTTAGAAAGTAATCCGAATGCGAACCATATACGTGTCAGGATCAGAAATTCACGTACACAGCGATTACATAAATGACTCACCATAGCACAATGTTTAGAATAATAATAAAGAGTAAGTAATAATATTACAGACTAGAATCATTTACATAATATAAATCAAAGTGCACATAATAGAAACGTAGCCAACGTAAATAAACCGACCACAAGCAGCTGACTGTGGGAGGTCGCTAGCCTAATCCTCGAACTCGTCGAAGTCCTGGACCTCCTGTAGATCCACCTCGACACCTTCTTCTTTACCTGAGCATAGATTGCACCAAAGGCAACCTAGTGTTTTGTGAAAGCAAGGGTGAGTACACATCAACGTACTCAGCAAATATCCTGTTTGGCTGTAGTGGACTAGCTTTATGTGGGGTGAAGGTCAAACAGTTGCTTTTACTTGGTCAGGTAATTATTACTATTAGAGAGCCAAGTTTTAACAGTAACCTAGGTTGTTAACCCAAAAGTACTCTTTCCAAACAGAAAGAATATCAGAAACCATAATCATAATCATAATCACAATAGAAACCGGTATTATCCTCATCATCATCCGTAAACAAAACATCTCTGATCAATGTGTCTCTAATCAATGGAGGTCCCTTGGCCGCTCATAACCGCGAGCACGACTGATATATCAGTTTTATAATACTCTACAGAGGTTGCACACTTTACCCACAAGCCGTGATTCCCTCTCTAGCCCGGGCTTGCAAGACCCTTGTTCACTCCCGAGGTGAATGGCCAGGAATTCACTACGAAGCCTTTACAAAGATTCCCTGAGGCTGTAGCCACCCGTTAGGTTTCCTAAATGTACCGCACTCCTCCCCAAGGGGCAATCCACCCTCGGCAGAGCGAGCCACATACACCGAGCCCCATTGACGGCACGACGGCGAAGCGAACTACACCTCAGTTCCTCTTATTAATTAGCTAAGGGCGTCCCATACCACCCACATGGTTGTACTGTTTTCTCGGATGGTCTTCCAACGAACAGGTCCTTACGGAGAGGCACTCGAGAAACTGTCGGCGTTTTGGACCCGGGGGACCCTCAACCGGACCGACTAGTGAATTTGTTGTTGTGTGTCCCTGCCCAGATGGGTTGATGCAAGATGGAACACGAGAGGGAAATAAGGCTTATGTTATCTTGCACCGAGGTGCTCATAGTAGGGGTTACAAGCATTGCGGGAGAGCGAGAACGAGTGAGAGAGAGAAGGAGAGGGTTCGGCCTTGAGGCGAGCTGTCTGAGTCTGCCTCTACCGCGTCTCTCCTACTCTGCCTGCCTCTACTCGTCTACGCCGCGTGTCCGTGTGTTCGTACGTCGCGCGTTCGTCTCTCCCCTCTCCCTTTTTTCCCCTCGTGGGGCCCGGGACATCCCCTTTTATAGATACAAGGAGATGCCCAGCTGTACAATGGGGGTGTAGCTATGTGCTAACGTGGCTGGCAGGCAAGTGCCTTGAGCCCTGTACAGGTAATAACGTGGCCGTCGGAGAAGTGCCTTGAGCCCTGTAGATGTACCAACATGTCCGTTAGAGAAGTGCCTTGTGCCCTGTAGAAGCATAGCTGGCGGTGCGGCATGGATCTTGCTGACGTTTCCTTGCTTCCGTAGGGGGTTTGAGAGCACCCAACGTCATGGGCGTACGCGGGGAACCATCATTACCTGTTACCGGAGTAACTTAGATGGGACACCGGTCTTGTTCCTTCGTAGCCTGAGGCGGCTAGCTAGGGGTAGGGTAATGATGGGTCCCCAGTAGCGTAGTTGATACAGGGCCGAGATCGGGCGAGGCGGCGACTCCTCCGAGGCTGAGGCCCAGGGTCGGGCGAGGTGGAGACCTTCTCCTGAGGCCGAGGTTGAGGCCGAGACCCAGGGTCGGGCGAGGCGGAGTCCTTCTCTCGTGGCCGAGGCTGAGGCCGAGGCCCAGGGTTGAGCGAGGCGGAGCTCCCTCTCCCGAGGCCGAGGTTGAGGCCGAGGCCCAAGGTCGGGCGAGGCGGAGCTCTTTGTTGCGCCCGAGGCCGGACTCAGGGGAGGTCGTGACTTGCCGTTGTTAGTCTTTCCCTGGTGGCTGCCACAGTTGCCGGAGCGGGGTGAACAGCGCTGCTTTCCTATCAGAACGGTCAGTAAGGGGGGCGAAGTGACTGCGGTCACTTCGACCTTACCGACTGAGGCACGTGTGTCAGGATAAGGTGCCAGACGATCCCTGCATTAAATGCGCATGCGATACGGTCGGTTGGTAAGGCGATTTGGGCAAGGTCGCTGCACGACAAAGTCTGCCCGCGCTGGGCTTTGGGGCGAGCCGAGGGTGCGTCTGCTGACTGAGGGGACCCTCGGTCGAGGCGTGAATCCGTCAGGGACTACCATCCTTGCCCGAGGCTGGGCTCGGATAAGGTCATGTCCCTTGGTAGACAAGGCCTGCGCTTTATCATTCGTTTATGGTTTGTTCTGAAGATGTTTTCCAGCCGGATTAAGGAGCATTGGGGGTACCCCTAATTACGGTCCCCGACAGTAGCCCCTGAGCCTTGAAGGGAGTGTTAGTACTCGCCTGGAGGTTCTGCCGGATTTTTTGCAAGGGGACCGGCCCTTCTCGGTTATGCTTTGTTCCGATGGGTGCGCGCGAGCGCACCCGCCGGGTGTAGCCCCCGAGGCCTCGGAGGAGTGGTTTGACTCCTCTGAGGTCTTCATCCTTTTTGCGATGCCTCGGTCTGCCTTGTTGTTCCCTCATGCGGCCTGGCCGCAGCCCGGGTGCACGGTCGGGTTCCGAGTTTTCGAGCTGGTTTGTTGACGTGGTCAACAGTTTGGCCGTAGCCTGGCGTGAGAGCAGCCCCCGAGCCTCTGCACGGAGCGAGAGGATGATCAAGGACCGTCTCGACTTTTATTGTAAGCCCCTTCATCGCCTCTCCGCGAGGAGGAACGGGGGGGGGGGGGGGGGGGGGAAGCGCCATGTTACCCTCGGAGGGCACCGAACATGGTGTTTCCGGTGAGTTGCTAACGGGTGATCCGAGCGGGCGCCCAAGCCCCGTTTGATAAGGGTCGGCTAGTGGCCTAGAGGCGCGCTCCAAAAGTACCCGCAGGTGATTTGCTGGACCCGGACCCATTCGATAGGGTCCAAGGGCTCGTTCCCGCTGGTCTCGGAAATGCCATAGGATACCTCGGGAGTGTAGCCCGAGCCTCGGCCATGTAACGGACGTACCCAGGGTCATCCCTGACTCCTGCGTGCTCTGGGGCGGCTGTCGAACCCTTCCGAGGGGCCAGCCTTCAAACCCCTGATCAGTAAAGGGCTCGGAGCCCGAGTGCTCTAGGGTGGTTGCCGAACCCCGGAGGGCGCAACCTTCGAACCCCTCATCAGTAGGAGGGCTCGGGGCCCGTTTCCTTCGCTGAGAAGGATCCTTTTTGCAATATCCCCTTTCCCGGTCCCTGTGGCAAGAGAGAGAGAGAGGGAAAGAAAAAGGATATGAATTTAAATAAGGTGGCGCACCTTTTTTGACGCGGTCATCATGACGGAGGCGAAACGATGCCCGCTTCTCCTGCCGGAGGTGTCGCTTGCCCTACCAAGGAGTTAATGCGACGGGACGGGCGATTTGCGAGGCGTCTGTTGCGCGTGCACGAGCCATTCAAGGGACAGAAAGACCGTTTCACCTTCGAGTTTGAATTCCATGGCGGGTTCGGGCGAAGCCTTCGGTGGATCTCGCCCGGGCCTTTATATACCCGGAAGAGGGGCTGGTGGTGGTTCTTTACCCTGCCATTTGTGCTTGCCTTCTGCTTTGGTTTCCGCAACCTAAGAGAGCAGCTAGAGAAAAGGAAACCACACACCTCTTCCCTTCCGCCTCCACCACCTCCATTCGGTGATGGCTAACAAGGTGACCGTCATTCCGCCGCGCGACCCGTGGCCTTTCTCCACCGTCGCTGTGGAGGATCTGGAGGCCCTCGTTGCCGATGGTCTGCTCTGTCCCCTCTCTGATGGGTCGCAGCTGGAGTGGATGGCCCCCGCTGGTGAGGCTTCCCACCGCAGCGGTTGCCTCCGCCGACGAGACCGTCAGTGCCACCTGCGCTCGGGGCCTCCGGCTCTTTGGCTTTAATGGCTGGTTCTCGTCCCCTGTGAGGGGATGTGAACGAGGGCCTTTCAGCAGTAGCGTTTGCCCTAAGGCCATCGCTGCTGTTGTCTAACCGCCCGAGGCGGAGGTCGTTGTCGCGTTGCTGGTGCAGTGGTCGCCGGCGAGCCGCTTGGAGCTCGTTATCCCGCAGGCCTTCTGGTGTGGAGGTTGTTCATTCCTGCGGGAATGGACCCGGAGTCCTGTTTGTAATGGTACCTTCTTGAGAGCAAGATGTAATAGCTTTAAGTACTAAGACATCTGCCGTAGGTCGGGAAAACCGCCGAGGGCGCTGCCGATGTCTAAGTCTAGGTACCATTGTTATCCCATGTGTGTTTGTTCTTTATGGCTGCTGAGGCCTGAACATTTGGGCATAAAGCCGTGCTTCTTTCCTCTTGTTTCGAGCATTAGGACTTGTTCGGTAGCAGAATCACTTATCCGAGCGTGAGTTACTTTTCGCGGAAGGTGATGAGTGAGGTATCCATATCCCGGAGGCGTAGGAGTCCCTCGGCTCGGTCGGCCTTGCCGCTTACGTGTTCTCCCGTCGTCATTAGGATTCCGTTAACGATGCAGTCGAAAGGCATGAAAGTCATTTTGGCGAAAAACTTTTCCGAGGAAAGTTTTCGGTGTAGAGGGGGCCTCCCCCTTTCTAGACCCGAGGCAACCGCTTGGGCCTGGACCCTTGCGGAGGGTCTGGCCATGGTTGTCGGGTCTGCCCGGTCTGCCCGAGCCATGGCCTTGCAGCAGTGTGCCTGGGCCGAGGGTATGTTTTGCTCGCTCTGTGACTTTGTTTTTGTCTCCATTCTTCTCCTTGCGTCTGAAGAATGTTGTCCTGCTGTCTGCAGGGTTCGAGACGGCTCTTAACGAGTCCGTCAAGAACTGTAAGGCGCTTGCCGAGGCGGCTGAGCGGAAGGAGGTCGAGCGCGTGGCCATGTCCGAGGCTGTCTCGGCTTTCTGCCAGGCCTTTGGCCTCGACGGCGTCCCTTCGGGTAGCTCCCCCTAGAGTCATCTGCGTGCCTTGGGCGGCCATGTGCGCAGCAGACTCCGCGGGGCGCTGCACCACGGCATTAGGCAGGCCTTCGCCGTACTCGCTTCCTACTACGACGTGGATTTGGAGCGGGTCAGCGAGGGGTACTGCTTACCCGACGAAGAGGAGGCTACCTTAGCTGAGGTCCAGAGGCTTGACGCGGCTGTCGAGGGCCCAAGTGTGGTCCTGGCTTCCTCCTTTGAGGTGGAGATCCTTCCGCCCGTGTCGCCGTCTGAGGCCGTGCCAGATCCTGCCGAGGGTGGGAATGACGCCGAGCGTGCTGCTTCTCCCCCTGCCGATGTCTGAGCCTGCAGGAACAGCTTGCTTGAAGTATGCGTATGTTTTTTGCGGTCGCTGAGGCCTAAACATTTTAATGTCGGATTATAAAGCCGCGTTTTCTTTCTTCTCGTTTCGTGTATTAGGACTTGTTCGGTAGCAGAATCGATTATCCGAGCGTGAGTTGCTTTTCGCGGAAGGTGATGAGTGAGGTATCTGTATCCCGAAGGCGTAGGAGTCCCTCGGCTCGGTCGGCCTTGCCGCTTACGTGTTCTCCCGTCGTTTTAAGGATTCTGTTAGCGACGCAGTCGAAAAGGCATGAAAGTCGTTCTGGCAGAAAAGTTTTCGGGCGTTAGGACTTGTTCGGTAGCAGAATCGCTTATCCGAGCGTGAGCTACCTTTCGCGGAACGTGATGAGTGAGGTATCCGTATCCTGAAGGCGTAGGAGTCCCTCGGCTCGATCGGCCTTGCCGTTCAAGGTCTCTCTCGCTCGTCATTAGGATTCTGTTATCGACGCAGTCGAAATGCACGAAAGATGTTCTGGCAAAAGACTTCTCCGAGGAAAATTTTGACGCGGAGGGGGTTCCCCCCTTCTAGCCCCCGAGGGAGGGTCGGGCTTTGCCGAGGCAAGGCTGATCCTTCCTTGACGGTTAGACTTTATTTATGCATGTAAAGAAAACGAGATACATGAACGACTTGAAACATTTTAAGGGTAAAAGCGATGTAGTTGTTCGATGTTCCAAGCGTTGTTGTAGACCTCGCCTTAATTGTTGGCCAGCTTGTATGTCCCAGGCTTTAGGATTTTGGCGATGATGAACGGTCCCTCCCAGGGAGGAGTAAGCTTGTGGCGCCCTCGGGCGTCTTGTCATAGCTGAAGTACCAAGTCTCCCACTTGGAAGTCTCGGGGCCGAACCCTTCGGGCGTGGTAGCGTCGCAGGGACTGCTGGTACCGCGCCGAGTGTAGTAAGGCCACGTTCTGAGCCTCTTCCAGCTGGTCCAATGAATCCTCTCGGCTGGTCTGGTTGCTTTGGTCGTCGTAAGCCTTTGTCCTCGGGGAACCGTATTCCAAGTCCGTGGGTAAGATAGCCTCGGCCCCATAGACTAGGAAAAACGGCGTGAAGCCCGTGGACCGGCTCGGCGTCGTCCTCAGACTCCAAACCACCGAGGGTAGTTCTTTCATCCATCGCTTGCCAAACTTGTTGAGGTCGTTGTAGATCCTCGGCTTTAGTCCCTGCAAAATCATATCGTTGGCGCGTTCCACCTTCCCATTTGTCATTGGGTGCGCTACGGTGGCCCAGTCCACAAGGATGTGGTGGTCCTCGCAGAAGTCTAGGAACTTTTTCCCAGTGAACTGCATGCCATTATCGGTGATGATTGAGTTTGGGACCCCAAAGCGATGGATGATATTTGTGAAGAACGCCACCGCCTGCTCAGACCTGATGCTGGTTAAGGGTCGGACTTGGATCCACTTGGAGAATTTGTCGATGGCGACCAGCAGGTGCGAGAAGCCCCCGGGTGCCTTCTGCAAGGGACCGACGAGGTCCAGACCCCACATGGCAAACGGCCAAGTGATGGGTATTGTCTGTAGGGCTTGAGCGGGCAGGTGCGTCTGTCTCGCGTAGAATTGACACCCTCGGCAGGAGCGTACAATCCTAGTGGCGTCGGCCACCGCGGTTGGCCAGTAGAAACCTTGTCGGAAAGCATTTCCCACGAGGGCTCGAGGTGCTGCATGGTGACCACAAGCCCCCGAGTGTATTTCTTGTAACAGCTCTTATCCTTGGGCAATGGATATGCATCGTTGGAGAATGCCTGAGGGGCTGCGGTGGTATAGCTCCTTTTCATCACCCAGTAAAACGAATGACTTGGCGCGCCGAGCCAGTCGCCGAGCTTCGGCCTTGTCGAGGGGCAGCTCTCCTCGGAGGAGATATTCTAGGTACGGGGTCTGCCAGTTTGGAACCGGTGTGACCCCATTCCGCTCCCCCTCAACGCGCAGGGCCTCACCCTCGGCGGTCCAGGGTACCTCGGGCTGGGCCGAGGCCTCCTCGGGCTCGAGCGCGTCGTCCATTTTGATGGATGGCTGATATATATCCTTGGAGAAGACGCCCGGGGGAACCGTCGTTCGCCCCGAGGCTATTTTCGCTAGCTCATCTGCGGTTTCGTTGTACCGTCGAGCAACATGGTTGAGTTCCAGCCCGTAGAACTTATCCTCCAAGCGCCGAACTTCGTCGCAGTAGGCCTCCATTTTTTGGTCGTGGCAGTGGGAGTTCTTCATGACCTGGTCAATGACGAGCTGCGAGTTGCCACGAGCATCAAGGTGCCGAACCCCTAGCTCGACGGCGACGCGTAGGCCATTAACCAAGGCCTCGTACTCGGCCACGTTGTTTGACGCTGGAAAATGGAGGCGCAGTACGTAGCGCACATGTTTCCCGAGGGGTGAAACAAAGAGCAAGCCAGCACCTGCTCCTGTTTTCATAAGCGACCTGTCAAAGTACATGGTCCAAAGTTCGGGCTATATTGGGGCCGTCGGCAACTGGGTGTCAGTCCATTCAGCCAGGAAGTCCGCCAAGAATTGGGATTTTATGGCCTTCCGAGGGGCAAATGAAAGTGTTTCACCCATGAGTTCCACTGCCCATTTTTCTATCCTACCCGAGGCCTCTCGGCTCTGGATGATTTCTCCCAAGGGGAAAGATGACACCACAGTAACCGGATGAGACTCGAAGTAGTGTCGCAGCTTCCGCCGTGTCAGAATCACTGCGTAGAGCAGCTTCTGGATTTGCGGGTAGCGGACTTTGGTCTCGGATAGCACTTTGCTGATGAAGTAGACTGGCCTCTGGACAAGCAGTGCGTGCCCTTCTTCTCGTCTCTCGACTACGATCGCAGCGCTGACCACCTGAGTGGTTGCGGCGACGTAAATCAAGAGGGCTTCTCCCGCAGCGGGGGGCACCAAGTTGGGCGCATTTGTAAGGAGCACCTTTAAGTTTCCGAGGGCTTCCTCGGCCTCGGGGGTCCAAGTGAAGCACTCGGCTTTCCTTAAGAGGCGGTATAAGGGCAACCCCTTCTCGCCGAGGCATGAGATGAAGCAGCTCAGAGCCACAAGGCATCCCATGACCCTTTGTACTCCTTTCAAATCTTTGATTGGCCCCATGTTGGTGATGGCCGCGATTTTCTCTGGGTTGGCTTTGATGCCTCGTTAGGAGACGATGAACCCTAAGAGCATGCCTCGGGGGACTCCGAAGACACACTTCTCAGGATTGAGTTTTAAGCTCTTCGCTTTTAGGCAACTGAATGTTACCTCAAGGTCAGAGAGGAGGTCGGAGGCTTTCCTTGTTTTGACGACGATGTCATCAACGTAAGCCTCGACCGTTCTGCCGATGTGTTCTCCGAACACATGGTTCATGCACCTCTGGTAGGTTGCACCTGCATTCCTCAAGCCAAATGGCATAGTAGTATAACAATACATGCCAAAAGGTGTGATAAAAGAAGTCGCGAGCTGGTTGGATTCTTTCATCTTGATTTGGTGATAGCCTGAATAGGCGTCGAGGAATGACAGGGTTTCGCACCCAGCAATGGAGTCCACAATTTGATCGATGCGAGGCAGAGGGTAGGGAACCTTCGGACATGCTTTGTTTAAACCAGTGTAGTCTACGCACATCCTCCACTTCCCACCTTTTTTCTTTACAAGAACAGGGTTAGCTAACCATTCGAGATGGAATACCTCTTTGATGAACCCTGCAGCCATTAGCTTGTGGACCTCCTCGCCTATGGCTCTGCGCTTTTCTTCATCAAAACGGCGCAGGTGCTGCTTCATGGGTCGGGCTCCAGCTCGGATGTCCAGTGAGTGCTCGGCGACATCCCTCGGTATGCCTGGCATGTCCAAGGGACTCCACGCAAAAACTTTGGCATTTGCGCGGAGAAAGTCGACGAGCACTGCTTCCTATTTGGGGTTAAGCTCGGAGTCGATCATGACTTTCTTGCTGGCATCGTTGTTGGGGTCGAGAGAGACAGACTTGACTGCCTCAACTGGCTCGAAGTTGCCGGCGTACCGCTTCGCGTCGGGCGCCTCTTTGGAGAGGAAATCCAGGTCGGCGATGAGGGCTTCGGACTCGGCGAGGGCCTCGGCATACTCCACGCATTCCACGTCGCACTCGTAAGCGTGGCGGTACGTGGGCCCGACGGTGATGACTCCCTTGGGGCCAGGCATCTTGAGCTTGAGGTAAGTGTAGTTGGGGATGGCCATGAACTTGGTGTAGCACGGTCTTCCCAGCACCGCGTGATAGGTCCCTCGGAACCCAACTACCTCGAAGGTGAGGGTTTCCTTTCGGAAGTTGGAGGGAGTTCCGAAGCAGACGGGCAAGTCAACCTGTCCGAGGGGCAGGATACGCTTTCCGGGTGCAATACCGTGGAAGGGTGCTGCACCAGCCCGGATCTCAGATCGATCAACCCCCAAGAGCTTCAGGGTCTCGGCGTAGATGATGTTGAGGCTGCTGCCTCCGTCCATGAGGACCTTGGAGAGCCTAACGTTGCCGATGATTGGGTCGACGATGAGCGAGTACCTTCCTAGGCTCGGCACAAAGCCGGGGTGGTCGCCTTGGTCGAAGGTGATAGGCTTGTCGGACCAGTCTAGGTAGACCAGCGCCGCTACCTTCATCGAGCAGACTTCCCGGTGCTCCTGCTTGCGGTGCCAAGACAAGGCGTTCACCACCTGTCCGTCGTAGATCATGAAGCAGTTGTGGACCTCCGGGAACTCCTCTTCCTTGTCGCCCCCTGGTTGTTACCTTGGTCTTTGCCACCTTCTGTAGAGGGTCCAGCCTTGTTGAAGTAGCGCCGGAGCATGTCGCACTCTTCAAGGGTGTGCTTGACGGGACCCTGGTGATAGGGGCACGACTCCTTGAGCATTTTGTCGAACGTGTTGGCCCCACCAGGAGGCTTCCGAGGGTTCCTGCGTTTGGCTACAGCGACGAGATCCGTGTTGATGGCGTTGCGCTTTGCTTGAGCCTTCTTCTTGGCCTTCTTCTTCGTGCCACGCTGGGCGGACGCCTCGGGGGCGTCTTCCTTCTGCCCTCCTTGAGGCTTCTTGTCTTTCCGGAAGATGGCTTCGACCGCCCCCTGACCAGAGGCAAACTTGGTGGCGATGTCCATCAATTTGCTCGCCTTGGTAGGTGTCTTGCATCCTAGTTTGCTCACCAGGTCCCGGCAAGTGGTGCCGGTGAGGAAAGCCACGATGACATCCGAGTCGGTGATGTAGGGCAGCTTGGTGCGCTGCTTTGAAAACCGCCAGATGTACTCTCGCAGGGATTCCCCGGGCTGCTGGCGACAACTTCGAAGATCCGATGAGTTCCCAGGGCGCACGTACGTACCCTGGAAATTTCCAGCGAAAGCCTTGACTAGGTCATCCCAGTCGGAGATCTGCGTAGGAGGCAGATGCTCCAGCCAGGCCCGGACCGCGTCGGAGAGGAAATGGGGAAGGTTGCGGATGATGAGATTGTCATCGTCCGCCCCTCCGAACTGGCATGCCAGCCGGTAGTCCGCAAGCCACAACTCCGGCCTTGTCTCCCCTGAGTATTTGGTGATGGTAGTCGGGGTTAGGAACCGGGTGTTGGGGCGAAGGCGAAGACACTACCCCTCGCTCGATGCCTTCGCCAATCTTGCTGCATCAACAGAGGCAAAACGACCGGCAGCTCCGACCCTTCGTCCTACACGTTGCAAGACGAAGGCCCATGACGAGGTCGCCCCGCCCCGCGTCCTCGTCGAACACGAAGGCCCACGTGGAATTCAGCCCATCGTAACAGGCCCCACACGGCCGGTTGTATTACAGGCCCGATTCGCAAATGCTTTTATGTAATGATAGTCTGTAACCCTGCTTTATGGGAATATTCCGGGAATGACCTAGGCGCTTGAGGGCACATGCTGCGTCCTTAATTCGAGACGCTGGGCGCTCAGGCACCTATAAATACCCCTGCACAGTGCCCTTGAGAGGCTAGATTAACAGAGCAATTGCCATCCCGAGCTAAAACCTCATTTGTGCTTTACTCGTTCCCCCGTTGGATCATCTTGCCTAGGAGAGCAAGCTCCAACATTTGGCGCCCACCGTTCGTGCTACGAAAAATCACCCGCGATGGCACCCAAGAGAGCTAGCTCAAAGGCAGCCCCATCCGTTGATGAAGCAGCGAAGGCAACGCTGCTGGCCGAGAAAAAGGGCAAGGCCCTTGTCGACACCACCCACAAAGAAGCCTGCAAAGACGACGCACTCAGCAAGAGGCAGCGCAATGAACAACATACACCCGAAGGCAGTCTCCGCACCTGCAGCTCCGGAGGACAACAGCAACCTCCCCCAGGCTTCGCCCCACCGGAGGGCGCGGACGCCACTGAGGATGGCGAAGTCATCGGCGTTTCAGCAGAGGAACAGTTACAGCTGCGGGCCTTGCACATCAAGAACCGCAACCTCCAGAAGCAGAAGGAGATCCTCGAGGCCAAGCGCCAACGTGTTTCTGCGCAGGTCAAGGTGTGCCAGATGATACGCGACGAGGAGCAGAAGGCTCAGGAGCTTGAGCAAGAGATCACGCTCATGCAGCGCGAAGGCCAATTTGGCCTGCAACACGGCCCACCCCTCCAACAGTGCGCGCCATTCGAAGACCTGTTCATCCCTCAGCGCGGACCCGTCATCCCGCACGCCACAGCATTCCAAGGTGTCAACTACCTTGACGAGCGAAGTCCCCTCGCGCCGCACCTGTAGGTGTCAACATGGCTTGCCAACTTCAGGGCAGGGACCTACCCCAAGTATAACGGCAGCACTGACCCAGCACAATATATCATGAGCTATCAAGTCGCCGTTGCATCATCCGGAGGGGACGACGCCACGATGGCCAAATCATTCATCATTGCCCTCGAAGGCCCGGCTCTCACTTGGTACACCAGATTGCCCCCGTTGTCCATCGACTCCTAGAGAAGTCTCTGGGACAAATTTCTGCTCAACTTCCAAGGGTACCGCCCAGACACCGACGCCTTGGCTGAACTGTCACTCTGCAAGCAGCTGGAAAGAGAGACTCTGCGGGAGTACTACCGCAAGTTTCTGACCCTCAAGTCACAATTGCCTTCGGTTGATGACCAAATAGCCATTCACTACGCCATCAATGGCCTTTGGGCTGGCGTCCTTTACAGCCACTGCATCAGAGATCCACCCAAGAACCTCTAATAGATGTATCAGCTGTTCGAGAAGTATGCTAGATCCGAAGAGCTCCACCAGCGCAAGGTCGAGTCCTAGAGGAAACCCAAAGACCCTCTGCAGTCCAGCCGCACGTGGACGAGACCTTCACAGACAGAATCCGGTCGGGACGGCCGCAGCCAGCAGCAGGTACACAACATCGCCAACCAGCACCCCGCTGGTGAGGCCCCTCGCCGCCAAGATTATCCCCCCAGGGCCGCGGCGGAGGAACCCGTGGTCGAGGCCGAGGAAGGGCGCAGCAGCCACGCCGATTTTACTGCTTGTTCCACGGCGAAGACTGCGCGCACCCAACAAGGGACTTCCCGGAGACGAAGGCCACCAGAGATAGAATGTCTCGGGCGCAGCCAGCCGACAACCCAAGAATTGTCGCACACATATAAACAACTCCCACCACCATACAACCACGGCCCCGCTCAACATCCACCTAACCACGCATACCAACATCACCAGGAGGTACAAATCGTACCTCCCCCACCCCCACCCCCACCTCCACACCCGCAACAGCCAAACATCCACCACCCCCACGCACCAAAACAAGAAGACTTCGCTGATCAGCCGTATCGTGGAGTCATTCACATGATCAATGGGGGATCCAGCGCCGACTTCGACACAAAGCGACAGAAGAGGGACCACTACCGCAGCATCAACCACGTCGCTGTCACCGGCCCAGTCGTGCAAACGAAGTGGTCCCATGTGCCGTTGACCTTCGACGCCAGAGACGTCGACCTGCGCAGTGCACCCCACATCGACGCCATGGTGATCAACTGCAGCGTGGCAGGCTGGGACCTGCGCAAAGTCTTAGTGGACAATGGCAGCCAGGCGGATATCATTTTCCTCCACGCCTTCGACCGCATGGGCATCAGCCACAGCTTGCTCAAGCCTTCAGACAACCCGTTGTATGGCTTCGGTGGCAAGGGCACCTTTCCTATCGGCAAAATAGAACTACCCCTCTCCTTCAGCGTAGCACCCAATGCCCGAAGTGAGCAAGTTACCTTCGACATTGTCGACATGGTGTACCCGTACAATGCCATCATGGGTCGGGGCTCCATCAACAAGTTTGAGGCAGCCATTCACGGACTTTATCTGTGCATGAAGATCCCGGGTCCACAAGGCGCAATCACAGTCTACGACAACCAGCAGGTCGCGCGCAACATAGAAAGAGACTTCGTTCCAGGGCAAAGGAACGTACACTGCCTCACAGCGCAGCGTGAGGCCCCCGAGTCAACCAGCCCGATCGCCAAAGAACATGAAAAGGCACAGCTGCAGAGCAACGATAGGACCAAGACTGTCCCCCTTGACCAGTCAACGCCCAAGCAAACGGTCATCATAAGCGAAGACCTTACTTCGCATGACGAGGAGAGACTCCTCTCCTGTTTGTCCAAAAATAAGGACGTCTTCGCCTGGTCCGCCCTCGACCTGGTCGGAGTCAGTCGCTCTATCATCGAGCACAGCTTGGGAATTGACCCTTCGGTGAGGCCGAAGAAGCAGCGGCCGCGCAAGATGTCTGATGAGAAGACAGAAGCCGCCAAGGCCGAGGTACACCGCCTGCTTGAGGCCAAGTTCATCGAGCCAGTCGCCTACCCTACGTGGCTCACCAACGTAGTCATGGTGCAAAAGAAGAGCGGCAAATGGTGAATGTGCATTGATTTCACCAGCCTCAACAAAGCCTGCCCCAAGGATAATTTCCCGCTGCCTCGGATTGCTTCTCCGGCTACCACCAAATTTATATGAAGGAGGAAGACAAGGCCAGCACCAGTTTCATAACACCCTTCGGCACGTACTGCTTCATCAGAATGCCGGAGGGACTCAAGAACGCTGGGTCCACATTTTCTCGCCTCACCAAAACAGTGCTCAAGAGCCAAGTCGGTAGAAACATATTTACGTATGTGGACGACATCGTTGTTGCCAGCAAAAGCAAAGAAGACCATCTGGCTAACCTCGCAGAAACATTCACGAACATGCGAGACGCACGACTTCGCTTAAACCCCGAAAAGTGCATCTTCGGCGTTTTCCAGGGGAAGATACTAGGCTACCTGGTGTCGCACCGCGGGATCGAAGCCAACCCGACCAAAATAAAGGCCATCATCAACATGATGCCCCCGCAGTCAGCCAGAGACGTCCAACGACTGACAGGCAGATTGGCCGCCCTCAACAGATTCAACTCCAAATCCGCAGAGCGAAGCCTACCTTTCCTCAAAATGCTACGCGGCGCAAAAGACTTCGCATGGGGACTAGAGCAAGCGGCGGCCTTCGCTTCACTAAAGCAGCATCTGTCAAAGATGGCAATTCTTTCAAGCCCCAACCCCTCGCTGCCCCTGTTGCTCTACGTCATGGCTTCGCCGCACGCGGTCGCGCTGCGCTGGTTCAGGAGCAGGACAGAGAGGGCACGACCAGGCAATGCCCAGTTTATTACGTCTCCGAAGTACTCACAGCATCCAAATGCAATATGACGGAACTGGAAAAAATTGCCTATGCAGTAGTTATGGCTTCGCGCAAATTGCGCCATTATTTTGAAGCGTTCAAGGTGCGGGTCACCTCGGACAGGGGACTCGGCGAATTATTTAGAAATCCGAAGGCATCAGTCCGGATCGCCAAATGGGCAGTCGGGCTTTCCAGCTACCATATCACCTTCGAGCCCCGGACAGCCATCAAGTCACAAGTCCTGTCAGACTTCATCGTCGACTGGACCGGGCCAATAACGCAGTCGGACACGTCTACAGAGACGGTGTGGACCATCCATTGCGACGGCGCATGGTGCCATGCGGGGGCAGGCGCTGCTGCAGTCATCACCTCACCCGCAGGGGTCAAGCACAGATATGTAGCATGCCTCAGCTTTGCTTTGGAGTCTGATAGGTGCACCAACAATATAGCAGAGTACGAAACAGTCATCCTCGGCCTTCGCAAGCTAAGGGCACTTGGCGTTACTACCTGCATAATCAGAACAGACTCCAAGGTAGTTGCCGGCCAAATTGAGAAAGATTACGCAGTGAAGGACCCCGCACTTATGCAGTACCTCGCGGCTATCCGCAGTCTCAAGAGACAATTCAAAGGCTTCACCTTGCAGCACGTGGACCGCACCAAGAATGAGGAGGCCGACGCGTTGGCCAAAGTGGCCGCCAGGGGCGAGGCCCTACCCTCGGACGTATTCTACCATGTCATCGGCATGCCAGCCGTCCGCAGCCCAGAGGGCCACCGCATAGTCAACCTCATTATGACCGAAGACTGGCGGGCACCAATAACCCTGTTCCTGCAAGGATACTACCATCCAGCCGATGTCAACAAGGCCAAGCGCCTCAAACACCGAAGCCGGGACTTCGCTCTCATCGGAGGCCAGCTTTACAAGAAGCAGGTCAGCCAATCCATGCTCAAATGTATCACCGAGACCGAAGGCGTCCAAATCCTATGCGAAGTCCACAGCGGGACTTGCGGCTCTCACGCAGGGCCTAGGACCCTAGCTGCCAAGGTGATCCATCAAGGTTTCTACTGGCCTGCCAGAAGTTTTCTCCATGCTCGGGAGGCCCTTCGCAACTCACAAAGCTAATCGCACACACATGGCCCCTTCAGCACTGGGGGCCTGGACATTGTTGAGCCACTACCCACGGCCCAAGGGAACCTCAAGTTCACCTTCGTCGTCGTCGAGTATTTTACCAAGTGGATCGAGGCAAGGGCAGTATCCACAATAACATCGAAGACTGCCCAGAAATTCTTCTGGCAAAACGTTGTTTGCTGGTTCAAAGTCCCGTCCGAGCTCACAGTTGACAATGGCAAGCAATTCGACAGCCAAGACTTCAGGGATTTCTGCTTCTCCATTGGCACCAAGCTTGCCTTCGCTTCAGTCTACCACCCACAATCCAACGGCATCGTGGAGCGCGCCAACGGCAAGATCTTCACGGCGATCAAGAAAATGCTCCTCGATGACAAGAAGGGCAAATGGGCCAACCTACTACCTGAAGCAGTCTGGGCACTGAACATGATCGAGTGTTGGGCGACCAGATTCACTCCTTTTTGCCTGCTATACGGATCGGAGGCCATGACCCCGCAGGAAATCAAACATGGGTCCCCGCGGACAACCGCTTCAGCAGTACCCGACGTCGATGAGCCAACTTCCAAAGACCTCATCGACGGAGACTGTGTCTTCGCCCTGTAGGCCCTTAACAAATATCAAGCCCAAACGAAGGCCTGACGCGACCATGCAGTCGTCCCAAGAGAATTCAACAAAGGGGACCTCGTACTCGTCCGCACAACCCGG
This sequence comes from Zea luxurians, assembly GCA_029449295.1. NCBI lineage: Eukaryota > Viridiplantae > Streptophyta > Magnoliopsida > Poales > Poaceae > Zea > Zea luxurians. The sequence continues at coordinate 121,365,722 of JAOPSE010000006.1, read as the reverse complement.
ACAGAGTCACGAGGTAAGCTGGAACCAAAGTGGGAAGGACCATTTATCGTCAAGACGAAGTCGTCTCCCAGGGCGTACAGATTAACAACATAATCAGGCGAAAACCTGGAACACTCCTGGAACATAGATAATCTTCGCAAATTTTTTGTTTGAACCCTCAGGGCCATCATGCCCTTGTAATTCACCAAACATTATTATTTCGGCCCGCACTCTTTTCCTCCTTGGGGGGTGAGGTTTTTAATGAGGCGGAGCCATGTAATATACAAGCAAAAATCCCCCGCAAAAAACTAAGCCAATGTCAAAAAAGACCGCATCGACGGTCTTCGGCATTCGACCACACCAAAGTCACCGCGAGTGACAGCGCTAGCTACCCTCGCGTGTGACACTCCGTGCAAAAGTCGCCTACGGGTGCAGCCGGACTAGCACAATAAGTGCGCAAAATCGAAGTCCTCTCTAAAGGACTCTCCGTGCAAAAGTTGTCTAAGGGTGCAGTCGGACTCTCCGTGCAAAAGTCGCCTACGGGTGCAGCCGGACCAGCACAATAAGTGCGCAAAATCGAAGTCCTTTCCAAAGGACTCTCCATGCAGAAGTCGCCTAAGGGTGCAGCCGGACCCCCTGTGCAAAAGTCGCCTACGGGTGCAGCCGGACTAGCACAATAAGTGCGCAAAATCGAAGTCCTCTCCAAAGGACTCTCCGTGCAAAAGTCGCCTACGGGTGCAGCCGGACTCTCCGCGCAAAAGACGCCCACGGGTGCAGCCGGACTAGAACAATAAGTGCGCAAAATCGAAAGTATTTTCCAAAAGGTTCCCCGCGCACAAGTCGCCTACGGACACGACCGGATCAACGAAGGCACACAACCACATATAAATCACGGGTACATACATACAGCGAGGGCATCACACGTTACATTGGCTCAACCTTAGGGATGATACCCATCTCCCTGTAGTTGAACAACATTATCCTCAGCTCCTCACCCTCAAAAAGATTTCGCAACTCCCCCTCACCAACACTCGTCCCAGTCGGCGAGGACAACAATTCTCGTTTGCCAGCCCCGTCCACACGAAGGCGATTTCCCTCCACCTCACTAACCCTCCACTTCGCGACCGCCCTTCGCCGCCTACGCCCAACACTCGCACTAGGAATAACTTTAGCACCTACCACGTGCGGAGAAGCTTCCACCGCAGCCACATCCAGTGCCACAAAATAATCCAAGTCCTCATCCGAAGACTCCTCCGCCCACACAACCGAACCCCCAGAATCATCAGACTCAAAAAACTTAGACACAGAATCATCTGAAACATCTTTAGCAACCACAGTCGAAGCCAAGACAAAATTAGCATTGTCAGTAGCGGTTGCGTGTGCAGGCCCAAAACCCTGAACCTGCGCAGCAACCGAGGTTCAGTAACATGCAGACAAAATTTACACACTTCCCCGCACCTATTTAGCTACTTAGCCACCTGCGAGGGCCCGACCACGGCCGTGGGGTCTCCGACTGATGGCTCGGCCGCTACCTTCAGGGCACCTTCGATCGTTGGCGCAGGGGCCGACATAGAGTCTTCGCCGCCGGCCATAGCAGGAATGGCCACGGCTGGGGGCCTTCACCGGCGTCCAAGGGTAGCACCGGATTGACCTCCGCAGCCTCGGGCGGCGCGCCGACCAGACTTCCAAAGTCCTCGATGTCCTCGGCACGCTCCATCTGCAGCAACAGCACACTCACTCAGCAAAAACTATACATACCCACACGCAACCAACCACACAAAAATAATAACCTTCACCTGCTCTCTCGCCCGGTCGGATCGCTCCCTGACTGCCTCCCGACCATGCGCCCCCCACATCCTATCAAAAAGTGCCCCCACTGACTGCTTCACAACGGGGTCTTCGGCCTTGAAGATCTCGCGTTCAAAGCTCTCGTCTGCTTGGTCGAAGACCTCGTAGTGTCTGCAGCCCTCGCGGGACAACGCATTCACAGGCCCCTCGCAGGTGACGAGGGAGGCAAAGGACATGAAACCCTCCACGATGGTTGGGAGTACCAGCAACTCCTCCTGCAACCATTCGAGGAAGCGAAGGCCCGCCTCCCGGTCGGGCACTTCGAAGTCAGCAGTACGCGCGCCCAGCTTGCGATACGAGCTCACGAACTGTGCGAGCGTCCGCTCAACCTCAGAGCGCGTAGAGGCCTCGGCCTTATCCACGCGGCCGCGCAGGGCCTTGAACCTCGCCTCCCACTCCTCGGCGTGTTGGCTGGCGAGACTTCCCTCCGCCCGTGCCACCTTGGCCTCCGCCTATGCCTCAGTGATGGCCTGGTTCGCCTCCTTCCTCTCCTCCGCCAGCTGGCGCCGAAGGTCCGTCTTCTCAGTCTCCAAGGCGGCCACTTTCTCCGCCAGCCGGCGGTTTTTGCTCTCCGCGGCCGACTTCTCCCGGACGGCATCCATGTGCTGTGCCCGAAGTCTCTCGACTTTGGCAGCCATGTCCGCAGTTAGGACACCAGACGCAACGCGATCGGCGAAGTCGGCCGCCTGACAAAAACACATGAGACCCAAATCTTCATGGAAACAACTAACACCGAAGTCCAACTCAACTTACTTGACTTAGCTGTTGCGAAAGCTGCTGCGACAGCCGCTGTGATGCCTCCCTCAGCCGCAGGGACATGGTGCCCACCACGTCCTTAGCAGCAGCGGTTGTCAGAATCTCGCCACTCGCGCAGAAGGCGGCCCACGGGTCCTGCGCAGTCCCCCTCGCCCTTACCTCCGCCGATGGCACAGCAGTTGCCACCGAAGGTGGGACAACAACCATCTGTCCCTCGCCGGACCCTGCAATGCAACATATCACTGGTCAGAAGACCTCGTAAAAAAACTTACAAATAAAAAAGTCCTCCACGCTGATGTTCGTGCCGAAGTCGGTAACACGTTTCCCTGGCGAGGGAAGTTCCCGTCCCCTCGCAGCTTCGACCAGGGGAGACTTGGTTCCTCCAGCGGCGGCTGTCTTCGCGCCCGCCGACGACTTGCTGGATCCAGGCGCGGCCGGTTTCGCAGCTGGCACCGGCTGGCTGCTACTGGAGGCAACAGCCTTTGCGCTCCCTCGCGCTCTCTTCGCCTTGCGCCTCGGATCCGCCATCCTAATAACCGCCCGGCGCTTCTATGCAACGTCTTGACGGTCCTTATTCATCATTGCCGACACAACAGCAGCAATATTCCGTCCGTAAGGGAAAATCCTCAAGCCACGAGCTATACGAGACGTAGACATGTCTTCGCCTTCCGCCCAGGGGATCGGAAGACTCTTTGGCCATCGACCCCTGGTAACCTCCAGCATTCGCACCGAAGACTCTCGGAGCTCGGGCAAAGACATCCTTCCCCCGGGGGCCGCGCATGTCCCCATCAACTCCACAGCAAAATTATCAGACACCCCCATTCCTTCCACTATAGTACCTAATTTCCTCTTCTTAGTGGCCGGGGCAGCCTCCTACGAAGGCTCTTCCTCAGTCCCGCCCATCGGTTTCTTCCCGCGGCGGTCGACGGCATCCACACCGGGATAACCACCGTACGGCAAGCGATTCAGGTCAAAGACCCGGTACAATCTGTCGTTGGACCCATGGATATCCCAGCTCTGATGGCCCTCTGTCTTCGGCACGTAGCGCCCCACGATCCTTGCCACCCCATCTTCCGCTTCACGCACGAATGCGGCGGGATCTCGGCCACGCAAATCCAGCGTGAAGGCAAGACTTCGCACCAACTGCCCGCCACGGGAGGGCATCTCGCGAGGGCATACTTCGCCCAATGCCCAGCCATGCGCCAAGGGCCATACACCATACTCGACAAATTCCTCAACTAAACCGCGCCCGCTACTCATGCGGGCAGCGCAACGAAGGCCTCCTTCGTCTTCGTCATCCTCCGCTACCTCAAATTGCGGGTATGCTACATAATGATGGGAGCACATGACGGCCACGGGGAGCCCTGGGTGGTCTTCGACTGCGCCTTCTGAAACGTAAAACCAGAAATCCCACCAATTGCCCCACTTATTGCGGGCGCAGGGAACCAACTCCACAACCTCCATCGAAGTCTTCCCGGACTTTGGCGTGAATGTGCATGATCCAAACTGTGCAATCTCATCTCCAATTTTCCTCTTTTGCCAATGCAGACAGTAATGTTTTGCAAAGACTTCCACTGAGGTCTGGCCGCCATACGAAGTCGTCGCCCAGACGTACTTCGCCAGGGCCACCACGGCATTTGGCGTCAGCTGGTGGACCTGGACCTCGAACTTCCGTAGGACCTCCGCCACGAATCGATGTGCGGGCAGACGAAGGCCAGCGGTGAAAAAAGCCTCAAAAACGACCAACTCGCCTTCTGGCTCGGGGACCTCCTCCGCCCCTAGGACACGCCCCACTCCGCTGCCAAAATATCCAAGCTGCTGCATGTCCTGAACACGGACCAAGGAAATCCGCGACACGCCAAACTCCAATGTATCACCAGGATGCAACTCCTCCACCTCCACGTTGCTCAAAGTGTCCTCGGACGATGCACCGGCCGGCGGTGTATCGGCAGCAGATGAAGAAGAGGACAGCATGGCTACGTACCGGCGGCGGCGGCGGGTGGTCTGCTTCACGCGGGCCAGATCTCCGACGAGCAGGAGCAAGGAGGGCAAGCGAGCAGACAAACGGTTTCAAAAGGAGGCTAGGGTTTCGCGGCGCGCAGAAAGAGTATCTGACCCACGCTGCCCCGCCCCCCTTTTATACACAGGACGCGACGCTTCGGGAAACCCGCAGTCCAACAGTACCGCGTCCATCAACGGTCACATCAAAAACCCCCGCGGAACCACTTCGAGCGAGGGCAGCGTCTCCACCATCTAGCGACGTCTTCGGCACCAGATGACTCAGTCGAACTGGTCCCTCGGAGGGCAAATCTTGGGGCGAAGGCGAAGACACTACCCCTCGCTCGATGCCTTCGCCAATCTCGCTGCATCAACAGATGCAAAACGACCGGCAGCTCCCACCCTTCGTCCTACACGTTGCAAGACGAAGGCCCACGACGAGGTCGCCTCGCCCCGCGTCCTCGTCGAACACGAAGGCCCACGTGGAATTCGGCCCATCATAACAGGCCCCGCGCGGCCAGTTGTATTACGGGCCCGATTCGCAAATGCTTTTATGTAATGACAGTCTGTAACCCTGCTTTATGGGAATATTCCGGGAATGACCTAGGCACTTGAGGGCACATGCGTCCTTAATTCGAGATGCTGGGCGCTCAGGCACCTATAAATACCCCCGCACAGTGCCCTTAAGAGGCTAGATTAACAGAGCAATCGCCATCCCGAGCTAAAACCTCGTTTGTGCTTTACTCGTTCCCCCGTTGGATCATCTTGCCCAGGAGAGCAAGCTCCAACACCGGGCCAGGAACGGCGCTTGGCGTATGGCCCGGCTAAAGACTCACAGACCAGGTGGCTCGAGCGAGGGACTTCGATCCTCCTCACTGTCGTATCGTCCCCCGCGCCTGGGGTGGTAGCCTCGGCGCACCTTTTCCTCTAGGCGGGCTCGACGGTCGTGGTGGCACTGATTATCGCCAAGGCAATCCGGGGCCACAGGTGTCCCGTCCCGTGTGCGCTCGGTGTGGACCGAGGCCTCCCGCATGTGTCGGGAGGGCGTTGCGCGATGCTCCGAGGGGTCTCCTTGCCTCCGGGAGGCAGAGCTCTCGGCTTGTCGGACAGCGGCGTCTTCCAGGAGGCCCTTGAGCTCGCCCTGGATACATCGCCCTTCGGTGGTGGATGGCTCCGGCATTGTCCGAAGCAACATTGTTGCTGCGGCTAGGCTCTGGCCTGCCCCGTTGAAGGCAGGGGGCGGCATCGTCCTAGCATCGTCAACAATGCGGCGCTGGATGTCATGGGTCTGATGACGCGCTCCTCCGGCGAGTGCCTGGCCTGTCCACTCCTGCTCGATGTTTTGCCGGAGCTGCACAAGTCGCCCTGCTTCTTCGTCGAGCTTGGCCTGTATCTCGCGGAGTTGCTCAAGTTGTGTGTCCTGACCCCCCGTGGGGACTTGGACCACAGCTAGATCCCGCAGGATCTCAACGCGAGACGCAGGTGCAAGGGTGCCGTCACTTCCTGGCATGCCAAGGTGGTTTTCTCCGTCGTGATCCTCATGATCGATGTGGTAGCACTCGCGAGTTGGGTCGCAACCCTCGTCGTCAAGGCTGTGACCATCATCAGAGCAGACGGAGAGGCAGTGGTCACATGCGAACATGAAGTCGCGCATGGCACTGGGATCACGGAGTCCGGAGAAATTCCAACTGACAACGGGGTCATCCTCTTCCTCGGAACCCGCGGGTCCGGAGGTTGAGACGGCCGTCAGTCGGTCCCAAGTTGACCACATATGGTACCCCGGAAGGTCAGGATAAGCCCTAGCGAAAGCGCTCACCGAAGCGGGGTCGCTTGGTGGATCGAAACTGAATCTAAAGGGAACAGGGTGAAAAACGGATGGTACCTCTTGGTTGATGGACGGTGGTGAAGTCGCATCAGGGACGGACTGCATCGTTATCTCAGGTACGAGGCTAACGCCCAACAAGTCCTTCGTGAGGGTGCTGGCATCATCAGTCCGCTTAGGGTTGGCACGTTGCTAGGAAGCGACGCCCGTCGTCGTCTTAGGTGCGAGGACAACACCTGACATGTCCTCGCAGGGGTGCCGGCGTCGTCGACTCGCTCTGGCCCGATAGGCGACGAGGTGCCGCCTCCTGCCTGGCCATGGTTGCCCCATCTCCTTCTCCTCCGGCGAGAAGGGTTGCGGGGCAAACCCGGGTGTTCCTCTTCTGCCACGGGAGGAAGTCATCGTCGAGTTCGCCTTCGCCGGGCGAGCCGACGACCATCGTCGTTGCCGTGCTGCGAGGGGAGGAGTACCATGTCGTAGCTGTCGTTGATGGACATGAACTCGAGACTCCCAAAGTGGAGCACCGTCCCGGGCTGAAGAGGCTACTCAAAGCTACCCATCTAGAACTCAATCGGGAAAGTATTCGTTAACACGCAGCGAGCCCCTACCTGCCGCGCCAACTATCGGCGTTTCGGACTCGGGGGACCCTCAACCGGACCGACTAGTGAATTTGTTGCTGCGTGTCCCTGCCTAGATGGGTTGATGCAAGATGGAACACGAGAGCGAAATAAGGCTTATGTTATCTTGCATCGGGGTGCTCGTAGTAGGGGTTACAAGCATTGTGGGAGAGCGAGAACGAGTGAGAGAGAGAGAAGGAGAGGGTTCGGCCTTGAGGCGAGCTGTCTGAGTCTGCCTTTACCGCGTCTCTCCTACTCTACCTGCCTCCGCTCGTCTGCGCCGCGCGTCCGTGTGTTCGTACGTCGCACGTTTGTCTCTCCCTTCTCCCTTTTTTTCCCCTTGTGGGGCCCTGGACATCCCCTTTTATAGATACAAGGAGATGCCCAGCTGTACAATGGGGGTGTAGCTATGTGCTAACGTGGATGGCAGGCAAGTGCCTTGAGCCCTGTACAGGTAATAACGTGGTCGTCGGAGAAGTGCCTTGAGCCCTGTAGATGTACCAACGTGTCCGTCGGAGAAGTGCCTTGTGCCCTGTAGAAGCATAGCTGGCGGTGCGGCATGGATCTTGCTGACGTTTCCTTGCTTCCGTAGGGGGTTTGAGAGCACCCGACGTCATGGGCATACGCGGGGAACCATCATTACCTATTACCGGAGTAACTTAGATGGGACACCGGTCTTGTTCCTTCGTAGCCTGAGGCGACTAGCTAGGGGTAGGGTAATGATGGGTCCCTAGTAGCGTAGTTGATACGGGGCCGAGATCGGGCGAGGCGGCGACTCCTCCGAGGCCGAGGCTGAGGCCGAGGCTGAGGCCGAGGCCCAGGGTCGGGCGAGGCAGAGACCTTCTCCCAAGGCCGAGGTTGAGGCCGAGGCCCAGGGTCGGGCGAGGCGGAGTCCTTCTCCCGAGGCCGAGGCTGAGGCCGAGGCCCAGGGTCGGGCGAGGCGGAGCTCCCTCTCCCAAGGCCGAGGCTGAGGCCGAGGCCCAGGGTCGGGCGAGGCAGAGCTCCCTGTTGTGCCCGAGGCCGGACTCAGGGGAGGTCGTGACTTGCCGTTGTCAGTCTTTCCCTGGTGGCTGGCACAGTTGCCGGAGCGGGGTGAACAGCGCTGCTTTCCTATCATAACGGTCAGTAAGGGGGGCGAAGTGACTGTGGTCACTTCGACCTTGCCAACTGAGGCACGCGTGTCAGGATAAGGTGCCAGGCGATCCCTGCATTAAATGCGCATGCGATACGGTTGGTTGGTAAGGCGATTTGGGCGAGGTCGCTGCACGACAAAGTCTGCCCGCGCTGGGCTTTGGGGCGAGCCGAGGGTGCGTCTGCTGACTGAGGGGACCCTCGGTCGAGGCGTGAATCCGTCCGGGACTACCATCCTTGCCCGAGGCTGGGCTCGGATGAGGTCGTGTGCCTTGGTAGACGAGGACTGCGCTTTATCAGTCGTTTATGGTTTGTTCTGAAGATGTTTTCCAGCCGGATTAAGGAGCATTGGGGGTACCCCTAGTTACGGTCCCTGACAGAAACCGCTCGAGTCCCCTAAAATGCCACAGATATATCATCATATACAGAATAAAATCATAGTATTATCATTGTATCTCATCATGTTCATTGATTAAATTAAAGCGCTAGCATAGAACTAATCATAATAATTAATTCCCAAAGGGTAAACAAGGACAGGAAAACAGAATACTAGTCACTCCTTAGGTTGATCATGGTATGCGGGTTGATGAATTATAAAGTAAATGGACATAATAGGTCAGAGGATACTTGCCTTCACCAAACAGATGCTCAGGATATTCACCTTCGTAGAACTCGTAAAGTTTTGATCTCTTGGTCGCCGGAGCTTGATCCTCGATTCCTTGAAGCTCGAAAAAGGATCGCAGTCTATTCGCGACGCATAGCGAATACAAACAGGAACAAACAAACATATATATATGCATAAGAACATTACACCATACAAGATAAAATGTTATAAAAACTTGCAGCATAAAATAGAGCTCGATTTTACGGTCACACGAGGGAAAGAGACGTCGAACTCGAAGCTACGGTTGAGAAGTTAGCACGTTTACGCTGAACAAGTATTAACTATAACATTTAATTCGACATTATCAAATATAAATAATATCTATCATTTAGTTTCGCTTAACCTGTCACACTAACAACTATCAGTTAAACCAGTAATTTAATTAAAGCGAGAGCTTCTAAGCGAGGCAAATTTGCGACACAAGAAACATCATGACAGCGTGCGAAACGACGCGTAGACATGCGCGACAAAGCATACTGACGACACACGAAACAACACGCGCGACAGACGCGAAAATTAAATAGGTGACACGTTTATACTAAACAAATATTAAATAAATAAAAGGTAGTTAAGTTAATATCAGTCATGTTGATATTTATTATAAAAGCCCAAGTTGAACACTACACATTTAATCTAATCTAATTAGAATATTAATCTAATAAATATTAGTAGAGCGAACCTTAAGTTAGTTATCTAAAATATATAACCTGACAAATTAACGTTATTAACATGAGTGTTTATAAGCGAAAAATAATTTATTATCACGCGCAGACGTCGCACGACACACGCGAACAGCGCGCGACGATGTGTGCGAACGCCACGCGCGACACTCGCGAACGACACGCGACGACATGCGCGAAACAGAACTGCGGCACGCGAGACAATCCGCACGACAGATCGTGACTACGCACGCGAACAACCCGATGATGCGCAAACGATGTCATGCACGAACAACGACAAACAAATAATTAATTAAAAGTATTCAAGCTGGTATTAATCAAGTTAATTAACATTTATATTATAAAATCCCGAGTTAAAAACTACAACCTAGTTTTAATTAGAAGGTCGTTTTTTAATAACTATAGAATACCGAATATGTAGATAATTAATTAATCAATTAAACTTGTGACATGACTAGATAACATTACTACTACAAAATTGACGTTGCTACAGAGTTGACGCGACTGAAGTGAATAAAAACGGGTTTATGGCGCATTATATATTGAATAGCTAACAATTTGTGGCTAATAAACAATTTTCTTAAAGCGCCCGAATCACGACTCGCGCGAACGCCGACACGTGAACAACATGCGTGAACGTAGTGCGGATAGAACATGCGAGAATTACTAACTAAATGTTGTTTTTATACTAAACACTAAATAAATATTAAATACAACATCTAAGCTGTTAAAATCAGATCACCACGTATTTACAATCGTATAATTAAAATCATAAATTTGATCCAATTGAGTATTCAATTTAATGACCGACAACTAAGTAGAAAATTAATTAGCGCAGGGGGATAGATGCAGGATTCTCACTTTGCGACGATGGTGGACGGCGAGGCGAGTCGACGACGTGCTGCCGTGGCGAGACGACGGTGAGACTAGGAGAGCGTGGCACGACAGGGGCCTCAACCACGGAGCCCGAGCAACAAAAGCCAGTGGTGAGGACACGGCACGCCTATGCACGGAATCGAGGGGAACGGCGTGGCGGGGAACGCGCAAGCGCTCAGCGAGCCGGCCGGTTGCGTCCACACACACACACACGTCGCGCTGGGTGGGGTCACTGGCCGCACTGGCCTGGGCGAGTTCGCCACAGAGGGCGCAAGGCCTGGCCACTCGCCGACGCAGGGGCATGCGCGCCAGGGGATAGACGATGTGCATGAACTGCGGGGCGGCCTCGGCAGGAAAGCGGCGTGGGGGTGAGCTCTGGCACTCGGCACAGCTGTGGGGACTCCGAGCGCGCGATAGCTTCTCCATAGGGCGGACATGAGATGGTGGCTGCGCTGGCGGCGAGCGTGCCAGGCGCGCACGGCGAGCAGCGGCGAGGCGAGAGCAAGGCGTGGCTCGCGCACGACAAGCAGCAGTGAGGCGAGAGCAAGGCATGGCTGTGCATGCGCGAGAGCGGTGGCTGAGAAGCGAGGAGGAGTTGAGGCTATACAATACAAGTGAGCGCTAGGCTTGAACATGGGAAGGTGGCAGTTGCCGAGATCCTTGCGAGGGCGCGTGCCGAGTGGGAGAAAATGGAGGAGGTGGTTTAGAGTTAGATGAGATGAAGGTGATGGACAGGGACCGCTACTCAGTGAACCGACCCGGCTAGGAGTTCTCATGTGACCGCTGAGTGGGACCCACAGCGCAGCCAACAGGCTAGGCGTAGTGCGGCGCTGGACTCCCTGTGGGTGCACGTGGGACCCATGGTGCAGGCACACATGCAGCTGCGAGCGCGAGGCCAGCAAGTGCGCTGGGCGCTGCTCACATGCGCGAGCGGCTGCGGCTGCCTAGACACACGGCGCAGCTGACTGGGCTGCATGCGATGCCTGCCTTTTTTTTTGCTTCTTTGACCAAGCCGAGTGGAGGGGCGGTTGGGCAGACTGGTAGAGGCAGTTCGTGCATGCGAGCGAGTGGACACTAGGGTAGTGTTTGGTTGAAGAGCTAAGTAGAACGGAACCGTTCTGTTCCAGTTTTGTTGTTGTTTGGTTACAAAGGAACTAGAACGGAATGGCTCCAATTAGGGAATATTCTCCTCAGATCCGGAACCATTCCGCTCCAAAAAATCAACCGGACGGAGCCGCTCCGTTCTCATCCCGCTCTCACAGTCACGCTCCGTTCCGTTCACTCTGCAACCAAACAAAAAACAGAGCCGCTCCGTTCCAGATTACCAAACACAGAACAGAGCGGCTCCGTTCCTAGAATCAGGGATGGAACGACTCCGTTCTACTTGGCTCCTCAACCAAACACTACCTAGGTGCGCGCATCTACGCATGCCGCCATGCGGACAACCAGGTGGCCTTTTCCTTTTCCAATTTCTTTCTCTTTCTCTTTTCTTTATTTTGTTTCTTTTTCTATCATTTAAATTTAACATAGAGTGCACAAACAAACTAAGTGAATGCACATCCAATAAATTCGTCAATCAAAACATATGTTCCAGCATGATATGTCAATAACAATTCCAGTAGGGTTTTATTAGCAACTATATTTGAAGTAACATTTCTTATTACTTGGGAAGAAAAGAATAAAGGAGCGAACAGAAAGAGGAAAAAGGAGATAACACCTAAATTTGGTGGATATTAGAAAAGAAAAAAATTATACTCCCAAATTAAGGGTGTTACAGCTGTCTTGGGGCTATAAAAGGGACCCCTAGACGCATGGAGCAGAAACCCAAGCATTCTCTGATCATCCTAAGACACCTATACTCCGCCTCCACGCATTTGGATCGTTGTGTTAGATATTTGAGCATCGTTTGAGTTGTGAACTCCCTGCGGCGTGTTTTGAGCTCAAGTCTTGGCTTGTGTGCGTGTGTGCTGCGAATTGAGTCTGGCGTGTGTTGTTTTCCCTCCTTTACTCTTGTGCTTCTCTTGTGATCAACTTTGTAAGGGTGAGAGGCTCCAATTTATGGAGATTCCTCGCAAACAGGAAAAGTCTACTAAGAAAGAAAAACGTGGTACTCAAAGTAGATCATTGGATCACTTGAGAGGGATTGAGTGCAATCCTTGACAGAAGGAGGTCACCACAACGTGGAGTAGGCATTGGCCGAACCACATGATAAATCACTATGTCTTGTGTCCATCTTCTTTGTGATTGGTTTTCTTCTAAAGTCCACACTTTAGCAACTTGATTTTAATTGCACCAACATTTCATAACCAAGTGTTGGCTATTTAGTGTTGAATTTCATAGGATCACCTATTCACCCCCTCTAGTTGCTCTCAATTGGTATCAGACTCGTACTCTTCATCTAAGGGACTAACCACCCGAAGAGATGGATCCTAAGGGCAAGTGGATGGTGATCAACGACAAAGAGAAGGAGTCTCTCTTCAACGAGCTAAGAGATGACAAGTCCACTGACTCAGCCTCAAGTCACAAGAAGAGGGACGGGAAGAAGAAGAGGCGCATCAAGAAGATTATCTACTACGATAGTGATGCCTCCTCTTCTTCACCAAGGGATGACGACGACTCCTCGTCTAAAAAGAAAACGGTTAATCAAAATACTCTTTTGATTATTCCTGTATTCCGTACAATTCAAATGCTCATTTACTTTCTATTCCACTTGGAAAACCCCCACACTTCGATGGAGAGGATTACTCATTTTGGAGCCATAAAATACGTAGTCATCTATTTTCCCTCCATCCTAGCATTTGGGAAATTGTAGAAAGTGGAATGCATTTTGATAATACTGATAACTCTATGTTTATAAATGAACAAATTCATAAAAATGCCCAAGCCACTACTGTTTTGCTAGCATCTCTATGCAGGGATGAATATAACAAGGTCAACGGCTTGGACAATGCCAAACAAATATAGGACACCCTCAAAATATCTCATGAAGGTAATGACGCCATCATGATTACCAAAATGGAACTGGTGGAAGGTGAGCTGGGGAGGTTCGCGATGATCAGGGGAGAGGAGCTAACACAGACCTACAACAGGCTCAAGTCCTTGGTCAATAAAATCCAAAGCTACAGGAGTACAAGATGGATGGATCATGACGTCGTCCGACTCATGCTCAAGTCATTTACAGTTATTGACCCCCATCTTGTAAATCTTATTCTTGAGAACCCCAGGTACAACAAGATGACGCCTGAGGAAATCCTCGGAAAATTCGTGAGCGGGCGCATGATGGTGAAGGAGGCACGATACATGGACGTTGCCTTGAACGATCCACTACCTGTCTACGAGCCGCAGCTCGTTGCTCTCAAAGCAACCAGCAACAAGGAGGCTGAAGCGTCCCGGTCCTCTGGGACTCAAATGTGATACAATTACTAGTCCCAGGAGGCTAGTAAACACATTTATACAACAGATGATTCCAAATCTTCTTAAACGAGACAAACCTATAAAGGTGGTGAACAACTTTAAGAGTTGGTCCACAACTCGGGACATATCATCAGAGTGGGGCTGAAGCAGCCCGATATACGCAGCGAAGCAAATCAGCAGTCCAACAGCCACAGGCAAGGTTGGGAACAGTCGTAACTCTTACCCGATCTCCTTTTTCTAAAAAACATCAAATAAGCAAGGGTGAGTACAAACGTACTCAGCAGCCCACCTTCACCCGCGGAATGGGGAAATCAGATATAATGCATGGAATATGTGGAGCTCATGATATTTTGCAGAAACAGCAATATTTTATGCAGGATTGTTTTGTAAAACATTTTGTATTTTGCAAAGTGCATCCTCTCCCAAAGGAGCAGGAAGTTTTTTCAATATTAGAACAAAATCCCCTGGACTAAACCATCCAGATATCTCAGCAGTTTCCCACTGGTTTTCATTTTCAAAAACAGCTATTGGACTTCCCGTCCACCATAGCTCACGGCTCAACCGCCGGACCTTTTAAAAACCATTTTTCTCAAACGCACCTTTTTTTGAAAACAAAACACTAATTGCCATACCACACCAGACTCGTCCATACCAGTGGACATGGACTATTCGAATAGGTTTTCAAACTCTGCGCAGAGGTGTACACTTTACCCACTAGTCCGGCTCTGCGATCTCATAGCTAGTGAGACCCGAAACTGAATCTCTTTCTTTCCTCGCATGTCCTTACCTTAGCGGTTATACCGGAAGGAGTCAGGCCACCGCCATGCCCAAACCGGACAAAACATTCCCCCTCCTTATCCTCCCGGTGCTCCCCAGCCTTCATAACCCTGGGGTTTGGACCGTACGAGTTCAGATTGAGTGACTGCCCATACAGTCTCGAGTGGTTGTACTTGTCATGAGTACAGGTAGTGAAGGATGACAAACCGGTCCTTATATGAGGGGACAATCCTTCTGTTCACGCCTAAACCAGCTGAGCCATCACCTTAGGCCCTCCCCTAAACCAGGGAGTCCCTGATCATCCCTACTCAAAGGTGATAAGGGTGAAAACCCTTCATCATACTCATTTTGAAAAGCATTTTCTTTTGAAAACTCACACATTTTCTCACATCATTTGTAACAAATATGTCAAGGATTGATTGCGGCAAGCGGCTGGGTGGCCATAATAACTTGTCTCAAAATCATATCATGCATAAAATAACAGGCTAAGGTTGTGGTTGAAAAATCATAGGTAATTTATGCATCAAAGGGATCCAGTGAGCTTGTCGTGCTTATTCGGTGAAGGGGGAAGGGGAGGTGCTCCACTGCTTGGCGTAGACTTGCAAATCTGGCCTCCACGAGACGGCACGAACGCTCCGATAACTATGCAACATGAATAAGCAAACATATAAACCAGCAAGTATATCAACAGATATTTAGTATAGTGGTCAGAATAGCGATATATGGATGGGTAGAGTCTTTAGTAGAATCTGTGTCATGTGGTGTTGTGATATTACTGGTGGTGGAGTGGAGATGCTTACCAGGAAGGTGGATTGGAGGCGAAGCGACACTATGCACGTAGCCGGCAGAGCGGGGTAACTGAGTGGGTGGAGTGTTTGCCTTGGCTGAGGTTGTTGAGTGTGTGGAGAGGGAGAGGGTAGCTGGGTGTATGTGGTGTAGCACAGTGAAGTTCACTGTTGGTGAGAATAGTGATGAATGAATCATCTGACTTAGTATGAACAAGAGAGTTATAGGCAGAATATGGGACAAGAGTATTTTGGGAGTTTTCTGGAATATGAACCATGCTTAAGGGATGACATGGTTGGATAGGGAATAGTTTGATAAGAATTTAGAAACAAGAATTATTGGAATCTGAGTTTGGAAGCCCGGTTCAAAGGAATCTCAAAGTTAAGCATGCTCAATTTGGAGAAACCTGGGATGGGTGACCAGATGGGAAGTTCCCACTGGAAGGAAAATCATAGTCACCAGAGTTCGTATGACTGGAATATTAGTCTGGCAGGTCTTAGGTGGACTAGACAGCATGATGGATGAGTAGTTGAAATTTAGGGTGATCGGACGATCGATGAATAGTTACGATGAATAGTAACGCCGGAAAAAGTTACCATAGGTATCATCGATGAATAGTAACGATGGTGAATAGTGTCGATGAATAGTAACGATGATGAATAGTAACGGTGGATAGTAATTGTGAATAGTGATGGTGAACAGTTCGTATGAACGAACGGTGAACGATGAATAGTGGCGATGAACGATGAATAGGAACTATGAACGAATGGACAAACGATCGAATGATCGGACGAACGAATGATCGGAATTTTAGCAGCATAACGGCAGGATAAAGATTATCTGGAAGAACGATGAATAGGGACGATGAACGATGAATAGGAACTATGAACGAACGACGAACGATGAATAGGAACTACAAACGAACGATGAACGATGAATAGGAACTATGAACGAACGGACGAACGATCGAATGATCGAACGAATGAACGATCGGAATTTCGACAGCATAACGGCAGGAAAAAGATTATTTGGACGAACGAACGGATGAACGATCGGACGAACGGACGAACGAACCATGAACGATCGGACGAACGATCGAACGATCGGACGAACAAACTAAGAACAGGGGGACGAACGATCGAAGAACGACCGAACGATCCTTGTGCTAGTGTGTGCTTGTGTGGGAAGTGGAGTGGGCGTGTGGGGGGGAGGGAGAGAGTTGCCATGAAATGGCTTGGGGTGGGATGAGAGGAGGCCCTTGCCCCTCTATTTATAGTCATGGTGGGGGGATTAGGGGGAGGGATGAGAGGATTAGTGGGAGGATGAGAGGATTAGTAGGAGATTAGCATGTATTTGTCTTGTATAAGTGAGATTAGCTTGTAGAGCTCAACGTATGACATCGGAGGCATACGTATACGTATGAGCATGAGGAAAGTTATGAAGAAAATATTTGTAGGGACTTGAAAATTGATTCTGAAGGTATTTCTAAGGAGGAAAATATCTAGAGAATTATCGGTGGAATATTTGGGCAGTATTTCTGGAAAGAAATTGAGGGGGGTTACTGGGGAAATATCTGGGCAGTATTTCTGGAAAGAATTTGAGGGGGATCACTGGGGAAATATTTGTAGGATATTTTGAGGAGGATTTTGGAAAAAATATAGACCACTATATTTTATTTGTTGATATCAACTCGCAAATAAACATTTTGAAATGAAATTTGAAATTCATTTTGAATTTAGAGCGAGTTTGAGAAATTTTAAGATTTGAATTTTTGGGATGCTACAGAGGCGCTACCTAGCAAGGTAACACAAGTGGAGGCTGTCGGGCTCAATGAGGATGAGATGGCGCTCATCATCAAGCGCTTCAAGACCGTACTAAAAGGACGCAAGGAGTACCCCAACAAGAACACGTCAAGGGGAAAATGCTCTTGTTTAAAATGCAGTAAGACTGGTCATTTTATAGCTCAATGTCTTGATAATGATAGTGACCAGGCACAAGAAAAGCATGGGAAGAGGGAAAAGAAAAAGAACTACAAGAAGGCCAAGGGCGAGGCGCACATCGGAAAGGAATGGGACTCCGACTGTTCTTCATCCGACTCCGAAGATGAAGGACTAGCTGCCTCGGCCTTCAACAAATCTTCGCTCTTTCCCAACGAATGCCATACGTGTCTTATGGCTAAAGAGAAGAAGGTATATTTGAGTCACTTTATGATGTGCCCTATATTTTCTGATAAAAATGTAAAATAGGGCATTGTTGGAGCTAGTTTTTATAAGTTGAGCTTTATATTTAAAGATAGGGCACTGATTTAAGACACTATTAGAGATGATTTAATGAAACTCTACAAAACTCTCTCTATCTCTTTCTTCGTAATTAAGTTCTTAAGCCATCAATGGCTAGTTTGAAAACTCAAATCCTCTTCTAAATTGGAGAAAAATTGAGTTTGCAAACTAGCTATAAATGTACTAACATGTCACACCCGTTTCCCAAGGGCAGAGCCGGGTGCATAGCATATGTGTGCCAGGATCTATTTCCACACATATGTTGACGTCACAAGTGTAATATATCAAAAGAACAATGCATAAAAGCGTAAATAACGATTACATTAACATATTACACTTTGAACAGACATAATGTCTTAACCTTTATTCATCAAAGTATAGCGAAACAAGGACATCCATCCACAGGAAGATGACCGGGGGTATCACTACTCTAGCATCCATGGAGTTTAGCATCATATCTTCATCTGCAACTTCTGATCAAAATTAAGCAATGGTGAGCTCACTTATGGTCGGGGCTCAGCAAGTGGGGGGAAAACTAATGCAAGTCTAACAAGGTGAGGCTGAGGTTGAGCAGTAAGCATTTTAGTTGGTCAACATTTTATTAACAACACATGTCTTACTAATAAGTGTGAATCCCATGTATTCCCATTAAACAAAGGTACAAGAGTATATCAACAACACTTAAGTGAAACCACTTAAGCAAACCATTGGCAGATCATCGAATCTCGATTTATTTCCATCTTCAAGTTCAATTATCATGTGAGGAGTCCAGGCTGCTCATAACCGTGAGCACGGCTGATTTATCAGTTTTACACTCTGCAGAGGTGGCGCATCTTTACCCATGAGTCGCGATTCCCTTCTAGCCCGGGTTAGCCAGACCCGTATTCACTTCCGAGGTGAATGGCCAGGGTTTCACTACGAGGCTTCTCCCTAGAGTCCTCATTATGCAAATGCTGGAAATGGTCAAACTGCATAAGGCACACCTACCGTAACCAACTTATAGTCCAGACTACAGGGTAAAGCTTTGGGAACTATGCCCGTATCCAATCTGCCTGAGCCGGAACTATAAGAGCTTGCCAGATGCCCCTGTTCTGGTCGACCACGACCAACACCCAACATAAGACTTTCCTAGTTATTTAGCCAAGACCAGAGCCATGATAGTCCTCATGGTAGCACTGTTTTCTCGGGTGGTCACTCCATGTTCCAATTAATATGCAATAATCTTGTTTAACCATCGGGTTAACAACAATAATGTAAACTTACCAAGTTTGGAACATTAATATCATAAGCGGGAGTGACTGCATAAAGTTAAGTTGTAGCAATAGCATAGCTACTTGCTTAGATCATAATCCCAGGTTAACAAGGAATAAGGTTGGAAAGGTTATCTAAATAGGTAACCCGTCAAATTATTCATATATATCCGAAGAGTAAACTTTATTAAGTGTTGTCGGCGTTCCGAGACCGGGGGGTCCCTGGGCCGACGAGTGAATGTCGCCGCGTGCCCCAGCCCAGATGGGTCGAGCGCGAGGGCGAGCGCGAAGGGGGGAGAGCGAGGCGGCCGGAGACCGGCGTGAGAGAGGTGGGAATCCCGCGGCCCTCGTGTTCGTCCCGCGCCCAGGTCGGGTGCGCTTGCAGTAGGGGGCTACAAGCGTCCACGCGGGAGAGGGAGCAAGCGGCTCCGAGCGAGCGCCTGTTCTCGTCCTCGTCCCCGCGCGGCCAACCTTCTCTAAGAAGGCCCTGGTCCTCCCTTTTATAGGCGTAAGGAGAGGATCCAGGTGTACAATGGGGGGTGTAGCAGGGTGCTACGTGTCTAGCGGAGGTGAGCTAGCGCCCTAGGTACATGCCGTTGTGGTAGCCGGAGAGATCTTGGCACCCAGCTGGTGTGATGTCGTGGCCGTCGAAGGAGCGATGGAGCTTGGCGGAGGGACAGCTGTTGGAGCGGTTGAGTCCTTGCTGACGTCCTCTTGCTTCCGTAAGGGGGCTGAGAGCCGCCGTCGTCACAGAGCATGCGGGGCGCCATCATTGCCTATCTGGCGGAGCGAGCCAGATGGGACGCCGGTCTTGTTCCCTGCAGCCCGAGTCAGCTCGGGGTAGGGTGATGATGGCGCCTCCTGTTGACGTGGCTGGTCTACGCCCTAGGTTGGGCGATGTGGATGCTCCTCCGAAGCCGAGGTCGAGTCCGAGCCCCCGGGTCGGGCGAGGAGGAGATTGCCGTCTTCTGGGGCCGAGCCCAAGTCCGAGCCCTGGGTCGGGCGAGGCGGAGATCGTCGGCTTCTGGGGCCGAGCCCAAGTCCGAGCCCTGGGTCGGGCGAGGCGGAGATCGTCGTCTTCTGGGGCCGAGCCCAAGTCCGAGCCCTGGGTCGGGCGAGGCGGAGATCGTCGTCTTCTGGGACTTAGCCCGAGTCCGAGCCCTGAGTCGGGCGGAGCGGAGTTCGCCGTCTTCCGGGACTTAGCCCGAGTCCGAGCCCTAGGTCGGGCGGAGCGGAGTTCGCTGTCTTCCGGGACTTAGCCCGAGTCCGAGCCCTGGGTCGGGCGGAGCGTAGTTCGTCGTCTTCCGGGACTTAGCCCGAGTCCGAGCCCTGGGTCGGGCGGAGTTCGCCGTCTTCCGGGACTTAGCCCAAGTCCGAGCCCTGGGTCGGGCGGAGCGGAGTTCATCGTCTTCTGGGGCCGAGCCCAAGTTCGAGCCCTTGGTTGGGCAAAGCGGAGCTTCCTATGGTGCCTCCGGCAGGGCCTGACTGCCTATCAGTCTTACTCTGTCCAGTGGCACTGCAGTCGGTGTGGCGTAGGCGGCGCTGTCCTTCTGTCAGGCCGGTCAGTGGAGCGGCGAAGTGACGGCGGTCACTTCGGCTCTGCTGGCTGGGGGGTGCGCGCCAGGATAAGGGTGTCAGGCCACCTTTGCATTAAATGCTCCTGCGACTTGGTCGGTCGGTGTGGCGATTTGGTCAGGGTTGCTTCTTAGCGAAGACAGGGCCTCGGGCGAGCCGGGAATATGTTCGCCGCTGAAGGGGGGCCTCGGGCGAGACGGAAATCCTCCGGGGTCGGCTGCCCTTGTTCGAGGCTAGGCTCGGGTGAGGCGTGATCGTGTCCCTCGAATGGACTGATCCCTGACTTAATCGCACCCATCAGGCCTTTGCAGCTTCGTGCTGATGGGGGTTACCAGCTGAGAATTAGGAGCCTTGAGGGTACCCCTAATTATGGTCCCTGACAGTAGCCCCCGAGCCTCGAAGGGAGTGTTTGCACTCGCTTGGAGGCTTTCGTCGCACTTTTTTGCAAGGGGACCAGCCTTTCTCGGTTGCGTTTTGTTCCGGTGGGTGCGCGCGAGCGCACCCACCGGGTGTAGCCCCCGAGGCCTCGGAGGAGTGGTTTCACTCCTTCGAGGTCTTACTGCCTCACGTAGTGCTTCGGCTGGTCTGGTCATTCCCTCAAGCAAGCTGGCCGTAGCCCAGGTGTACGGTCGGGTCCCAAGTTCTCGGGCTGGTATGTTGACGCTGTCAACGGTTCGGCCAGAGCCGGGTTTGCGAGAGCAGCCCCCGAGCCTCTGCACAGAGCGAGAGGGCGGTCAGGGGTAGACTCGGCTTTTTTACATACGCCCCTGCGTCGCCTTGCCGCAAGGAGGAGGGGGGAAAGCGCCATGTTGCCCTCGATGGGCGCCGAACATGGTGTCTCCGATGAGCTGCAAGCGGGCAATCCGAGTGGACGTCCGTGCCCCGTTCATTAGGGGTCGGCTAGGGGCCCAGAGGCATGCCCAAAAGTACCTGCGGGTGATCTGCCAGACCCGGTCCCCTAGCAACGGGGTCCGAGGGCTCGATGCCTCCCTCTGGTGGGATTCTGTTACAAGATCGTTCCCGCCGGTCTCGGAAATGTCCTAGGGTACCTCGGGAGCGCAGCCCGAGCCTTGGTTATGTATCGAACGTACCCATGGTCATCCCTCGCTCGGCGTCTGAGGCGGCTGTGAACCCTTCGGGGGCCAGCCTTCGAACCCCTGATCAGTATTGGGCGCGGAGCCCGAGTAGCCTGAGGCGGTCATTGAACCCTTTCGAGGGGCCGGCCTTCGAACCTCTGACCAGTAGTGGGTGTAGGGCCCACGCGATCTGAGGCGGCTTTTGAACCCTTCCGGGGGGCCAGCCTTCGAACCTCTGATCAGTAGGGGGGCTCGGAGCCTAGTTCTTTCTCGGGGAAGGATCCTTTTCGGGGTATCCCCCTTTCCCGGTCCATGTTGCAAGAGAGAGAAAGAGGAAAAACGGAAAAGGATACGAAATCGAACGACGCGGCGTACCTTTTTGGACGCGGTCATTTTGGCGAAGGGGAAGCGTCGCCCGCTTCTCCTGCCAGAGGCGCCGCGTGTCCCGTCGCGGAGTTAATGCGACGGGGCGAGTGGTTGGAGGGGCGACCGTTGCGCGTGCGTGAGCCGTTCGAGGAACGGATCACGGGAGCGTCGTCTTCACGCCGTGGGAGAGGGTTCTCTCGCTGCCCCCGGGTGGGGCGTAAGCTTGGCTGACGACGTGATCGCTGCTCCTGCTCGCCTGCCACCGCCATTACTGTCGGCCCACTTTTGGCCGTGTTGACCGTCGCGCCAGGCTGGTGCTGCTGGGTCGCGCGCCGGGTCGCCTCGAGTCGCGGTATTGGTTCCGCAGTCGAGGAGGTGTGGTGGTGGCGCGGGTGGCGATGCAGTTACCCACACGTAGCAACCGGCGCAACGGTTGCATGACGCGTGGGCCTGGGCCTCCATGCCGGGCGTGTTGGGAGTCGGAGGAGCGCGCCCACTTGGCGCGGTTGCATGCCGCCTGCATGGCTGCCCACCCTTTCGCCCGTTGGTCTGGACAAAAGTGGAGGGTCGCTTGTAACCGCTGGGCGGTTGTATGCGCCGCGCACGGCGGTTTGGCTTCTTCTGCCCTTAGTTGGCTTGCATGACGTGTGGGACCCAGCCCCCGCGCCGTAGGGGAGGACCTTGGAGTGTGTTGGAGAAGACTCAGCCCGTGACGGCTGGGGACGCGAGTAGGGAGAACCGCCCTTAAAAGGAGGGTGACCCCCTTGGAGGGCAACCGTGTCTTCGCGCTCCCTTATGCGTCGTGTCTTTCCACCTTCCAGGCCCCGGATGGGGGAGATCCGCCGTCTTTCCGCCTCGTCGTTGGGGGAACGCAACTCCGCGGGAGTTGGTACCTTTCAGCCATCGTTCGGCTTCAAGGATTTTCATCATGCAGCCCGGCTGCACCCCTCCACCGGCGGTCACCCAAGATGGTGACCTCCAGTTTGATGGTGGGGGAAAGCGAGCCGGGCTGCGGCCTCCGCCCCTCCCTCAGCCTCAAGGATTTTCATCACTAGTGCTGGGGAGGGGAGTGTGCCGAGTTGGGGTCGGCCCCTACGAGGGCGGTGGCCCGCTCCTTCCCTCAGTGATCGGGGGGAAGGGCGGGAGTTGTCCGTGGCGCTGACAGCTGCACCGTGCCCGGCTCGCTGGGCCGAGCGGCTTCGGAGCCGCTCCCGGTGCCGCCTCCCGCCACGGCAGCTGGAAGAGGTTCCGCCGCCGACGAGTTTGCCGGCGCCACCCGCGGACCGACCTCCAACTCTACGGCCTTCTGCCCGTCCTTGCCTCTCGAGTTTGGGCACGGGCGGGGGCCTCCTGGCAGCAGCATCCGCCCTGAGGTCATCGCTGCTGCTGTTCGGCCCCCCGGGACAGAAGTTGTCGTCGTCGTCGCGGCTGGGGCGGGCGACGACAAGCCGTTCGTCGATCTTCTGTTGCTCCGCAGGCCTCTCCCCCGTCGAGTGGGGTTGTTCGTACCTGCGGAGGCAGAACCGGAGTTCCGTTTGTAATGGCACCTTGAGTGCTAGTGTTTTTGTTCATTGTGGCTGTCGGGGCCTGAACATGTATGTGATTTCGGCACGGAGCCGTGTATTTTCCTCCTTTTCGAGCACTGAGACTCACCTGTTGGCTGTCTGAACCGCTTCACCAAGCGTGAGTCGCCCCGTGTACAGGTGACGAGTGAGGTATCCGTATCCCGGAGGCGTAGGAGTCCCTCGGCTCGGTCGGCCTTGTTGTCCGAGGCTTCTCTAACTTAGTTAAAGGAACCCCTCGGCCGCTCTTCGATGAGCCGAGGCCAGGGGTAGCGACGTCAACATGGACAGAGGCAGAGTTGGCTCGAAAAGGAAACCTGGTTGGCCGGAGCCTGGCCGGGTCGTCCGTTAGCGGGACCAACGCCTGAATTGACCAGCCGAGGCCTCGGGCCGGGCTGACGTCCTTGGAGGGCAGCTAGCCGAGGCCCCGGGGTGACCGGCCGAGCCGCCTGCTCGGGCCGGATTAACGTCCTTGGAAGGTAACTGGCCGAGGCCCCGGGGTGACCGGCCAAGCCGCCTGCTCGGGCCGTATTCCCGGAGAAGACCCTGGCGGCGATGGCCCGGGCATGGTGATGACGTCGTCCTCCAGAGTGGAGATCCTCGGACCGCGTCGCCGTCCGAGGCTAGGTTGGCCCTCGCCGAAGGTGTCGTCGATGCCAAGGGTGCTGCTGCTCCCTTCAGCCGTCAAGATCCGAGCCTTCAGGATCGGATTGTCTTGTAGCGTGTGTTTCCTGCGGCCGCCGAGGCCTAAACACACCCTCGCCGTGTTGTAAAGCTATGTCTCTTTTCCTTTTATTTCGAGTATCTGGACTTTTTGTTGGTAACAGAAATGTTTGTGCGAGCAAGAGTTGCTTCTCGCGGAAGGTGATGAGTGAGGTATCCGTATCCCGGAGGCGTAGGAGTCCCTCGGCTCGGTCGGCCTTGCCGCTTACGCGCACTCTTACCCGTCCATGGGGCTCTGTCACCGACGCAGTCGAGAAGGCTCGAAGGATCGCTTCGGCAGAAGAGCTTTCGAGCGTGAAGACTTGTTCGGTCCGCAGAATCACTTATCCGAACGTGAGTTACTTATCGCAGAAGGTGATGTAACACCCAAATTCTGAATTTGGAATTGGTAGAAGAAATCTGAACAAAGTATCATTTGGAAATAAGAAAATGAGGTGAAAAAGAATTTTTCTTTCAAAGGAAACCATTTATACATCTCATGAAATAAATAAACAAGGAGAATAAAAATTAAACTAGTAATAATAAAATAGTATGGTTTATATTCACCCTTGGATTTCAATTGATACATTTGAAAAATCTGAAAACTAAAATAGAAGTATAAATTTGAATTTGGAATAGAAAATAGAAAATAAAGGAGTAGGGAAGAACTAAGAAAAATACTACATAAAATAAAATAAAATCAGAATAAAAAAAAATTCTTCACACTTATAATATTAAATTATACCTTTCAAACTGAGGACAAGTTATTCACAAAGTTTGAACTCAAACTTGAAATTCAAATTGGATTTGAAAATGGAGAAAAGAAAATAGAAAAGAAAAAGAAAAAGAATAAAAATCCTAACTGGGCCAACTCTCCTCAATTCGGCCCACTAACACCGCGCAGCCCACTCCAGAAACCTGGCGCCGATAGACCGGGCCCGCGCGTCATTCTCTCACCCGCGCCCGCGTATTCCTTTTCTCGCCGACATCGTGGGCCCCTCGGGCAGCCTCTCGTCCCTCTCACGCGTACTCGCTGTCTCACCAACACGCGGGCCATGCCCGTCAGCCGCCAGCCACACACTCATTTCTTCCTCTCGCGTCCCAGTCCCTCTGACTCGTGGGCCCAACTTGTCAGGGGTTCTCCTTCGTAGCTGAACTCGCGACTCCGCCGGCCGTTGGCTACCGAACTCGCCGCGGATGCTTCGCCGGTCAACACCGCAAAGCTCGCTACTCCCTCGTTCCTCGCTCGGACTTCACCTGCACCTGGGTATAAAGGCGACCCCTCTCTCTCTCTCTCTCGTCATCCACCTTGTACCGTTGCCACGCTTTCCCTGTGACGACCGCCGCCGCTTGGATCCACCGTCCCCGCCGTTCGGTGCCCATAACCGGGGCTCGGTCGTTTGCTGGGGTATGCGGAGTGCGTTCGGGGGACAATCGGGGTGAGCAAGGCCTCGGCTAACTGCGAATTCGTCGCCGTTGTGAAGATCTCCGCCGTGCGCCGTGTGTGGACCTCCCGGCGATCTAATCCTCGGTAAAACTCCCATCGCTGTACTCGCCATCTTCCCCTCTCGGTGTAGTAGCAATCAATTTCGATATGGTGGCGGTTTTTCACCGGATTGCGTGCTCCGGCGATGGCTCCACCGCGATGGTGGGCGGCGCCGCCGTCCGCTCGACCGAAGGGTTGGGAGGGGTTTCGGGCCGTCGGATCGGTGGTGGATGGTTGAGATCACACCATCACATACCCCTTCGCCCGTCGAATTCGTACCGTAGATCGTCGATCGGATGGATCGGAGTGGGTCTCCAGTATTTAAAATGTGGTGCGTTGGATGGCGATCCGATGGTCTTGATGCGGTAACGGTTCGGTCGGGGGAAAGATTTAATCTGGTCCCTTGACTCATGATCGGACGGTCTGGATCGCCAGATACCCCTTTGCCACGCCTGTTTTGCTAAAGAGCCCCTGAAGTATTTAGTAATCAACCCGCCATCCCCGTTTTACTGTTTCCTGAGTCTGGGACGACTTACCCCGAGCCCCCTGGCTTTTCTTATAATTGAGGCCCAGTCCAGAACTCATTTAAATTGAATAAATAAAATAGAAAATAGATTTTTAATATGAAAATAATTGCTAGAACTTAGATAATTCATAGAAAATTCATTTTAGCTCCAAATTGAACCATTCCAATTCCTAAAATTTTGTAATAATATTCTCTATCATTTAGAATCACTGTTTTGACATGAACTCTGTTAAGAAATTAATTTATCATCTAACCCTATTATAATCACCTTAAATCTTAGGAAATTCATAACTTGAATTCTATAACTCAAAAATTAATAATTCTTTTTCTTGTGATCTTATTTTAATATGTAGATTATTAATATGTATTTTGCATATATGTTTGGTGTAATGTTAATCTTGCCTATACCATGTATGTTTGTATTGCTACGACTAGCAGTGAGGTCACGAGTCCTCTGAAGATCATCCTGGTACCTGGAATCTCAAGGCCCAGGCAAGTTGTGCCCTTGATCACTTCTTTTTACCCACTCATGTTCTAATTAATCATAATGATCTGCATAGGTTAATTTTGATGGGACCCAATAGGTTACCCTAGTTTGTCTATCTTTATACCTTGTTTACCACTGAACTTTCTGGGTAGTACTTGCTAGTGCTATATGTGGTTTTGGGTATGGAGATACACCATTCATGATTATACTTTTGTTATCAGTTGTTATTTATGGTTCATGTTAAGATCATTATGTTAATTGGAACATGGAGAACCACCCGGGAAAACAGTGCTACCACGAGGGTGGAATGGGACGCCCTTGGCTGATTAATTAGGAAAGCTAGTGGAAGACTACCTTACCCGAAAGGGGCAAGGGCAGTAGGGGAGAGGTCAGTGTAGGGAGGCCCTCGGGAGGATTTTGCTGCGATGGCGGTCCTGCAAGGGATTCCTGCACTGGATCTTCCTATAAACTGTAGCGGGTTTTCGGAAGCTAGTGGAACTTTGTAAAGGCCTCGTAGTGGATCCCTAGCCATTCACCTCGGAAGTGTCTAAGGGCTTTGCAAACCCTGGCGACATGGGATACACGACTTGTGGGTAAAGATGCGCAACCTCTGCAGAGTGTAAAACTGGTATACTAGCCGTGCTCACGGTCATGAGCAGCTCGGACACTCACATGATTAAATGATGGAACTAAATTCAATTTGTCATATGCATTGCATCGCAGGTGAAGTTGTTGATACTTTTGTTCTATTACTTAATTGGGTTTGGTATTTACTTATACTTAGTAATTGCTAATAAAATTTTGACCAACATTAAAAGCAATGCTCAGCTCTAACCATCTTCTTTGGTAAGCCTTACACTTCACGTGAGCTCCCACCTTTGGCGAGTTCATGCACATTGTTCCCCACAACTTGTTGAGCGATGAACGTATGTGAGCTCACTCTTGCTGTCTCACATACACCACAGGTCAAGACAGGTACTGCAGGATGATGCTCATGGAGGATGCTGTGATGAGTTCGTGAGAGGTCTAGGTCGTCGTCTCCCAGTCAACTTTGGGTTGCTGGACTGTTGTCTCCTTATAATGTAATTATTTATTTTGTATAGAACTCCTGTTATATATAAAGATGTGACATTCGATCCTGTGCCACTATACATCATATGTATGAGACTTGGTCCCAGCATACCTGGTGTTTATGTTAACCCCGGGTTTTGGACCCCTAAAATCCGGGTGTTACAGAAGTGGTATCAGAGGAATGTTGACTGTAGGACGAAACCTAGATAGAACTGGACAACCATTCTTTACTTACCTTTACTACTCTGATTCTTTTCTAAACTTATCCTAATCTTTTCTCATCTATTTCCGCTTTACTCTGATTACTCTTACCTTTATCCTTCTAAAGACAAATGTGGATTTCACACTTTGAAAATCCTGTGCCTAAAGTGATTTTAGGAATAGGAGACCTATTCTTAGGAACAAAAACAAAACTATTTTTGTAAATATTTATATGCTTGAATGTTTGTTCTTATGATACTTGTCTGATTTAGATCTTTGATTGAATGTGATGGGTTGTGGAGTAATGTCCACAATTGCATCTGCATATACACATAGGTATAAAAATATATTTATAAAATAACTAGACAACCTAGAATATTCCCATTGGAATATATCCAGCCTAAGAGATTTATCTTATCCTAAAAGATCTCATTCTAACCAATTCATCTTATCTTAAAAGATTCTCCCTTATCTTAATAAGATCCATCTCATCTTAAAAGATACTCATCTTATCTTGAAAAGATTTTATCTCATCCTAATAGATCTAACTGACCTCAAAAGATTTTATCTTATCTTTATGGATCCATCTTATCCTAGTAGGCATACTTATCCACCCCAGTTTATCAACCATGATCTAATGCAAATTAATTAGATCTTGTCTAGTTAAACTAGTCATACCAATCTAATTTAGATCTCATCTAACCTAATATGATCTAATCTAAAGTGACATATCAAACATGTTAGATAACACTAGTGAAATTGATTAGACCTTACTCCTATAAAAAAAATGTGTTAACCTAAATTGGTGCCATAGACTAGCTTGACCATATACAACTACTTGGCTATATGCAACTACCTTAACCATCTGATAGTTGCATAACCCCTCAATTTTAACCTAGCAAGAGATTTTATCTTATCATAACATATCTAATTAATCTTAAAACATCCTAACATATCTTAATAATACATATTCTACCCTGCTGGACCTATCTAACCTAAACTAGTCTAATCTAGTCATATCCAATTTAATCTAGATCTTATCTTACCTAAATGACCTGATCTAGTGTGGTCTAATGTGATCTAACTTAATGTGGTCCACTTAAACAGATTAATGACACTAATAGAAGAGATTAGACCCCACTAGCCATGTATTAACTTAACTTAGCACATTGGATCAATTCAAACCATAAGCTAACCCCACCCATAGAGCCATGATGAATGGTATAACCTTTCTATTCCCACCTAATAACAAATAAGCTTTTGACCTACATCATGTAGTATATCTCATCCATGTCTACCTTAACCATATTCCCCAGCCTGATAATATCACTAACTCCTAATCAATGAGACAAGCCTGGAGAAGATGATCAACTTCATCAAGGAAGGATGAGCACCAACTCAAGTCTTCAAGGATCAAGTGTGGTCACCAAGATGAGTCAAGATCCACAATCTTGGATGGAGTTTTTCTTATCCTACTCTTTCTTACCCAAACCTATATATGCCCTAAAGACATCTTCTATCCTACATAATAAAGTGGACATACATATAATACCCATGCTCTCCTATCACTTACTAATAATAAAAAGAGAGACTCTTGATTTTGAACTAATTAGAAACTAAAAGCTGGATTTCAAATCACTCTTCCTATATCCTCTTTCTTACAAATCTCGAGGGCGAGATTATTTTTAAGGGGGGTAGGATTTGTAACACCCAAATTCTGAATTTGGAATTGGTAGAAGAAATCTGAACAAAGTATCATTTGGAAATAAGAAAATGAGGTGAAAAAGAATTTTTCTTTCAAAGGAAACCATTTATACATCTCATGAAATAAATAAACAAGGAGAATAAAAATTAAACTAGTAATAATAAAATAGTATGGTTTATATTCACCCTTGGATTTCAATTGATACATTTGAAAAATCTGAAAACTAAAATAGAAGTATAAATTTGAATTTGGAATAGAAAATAGAAAATAAAGGAGTAGGGAAGAACTAAGAAAAATACTACATAAAATAAAATAAAATCAGAATAAAAAAAAATTCTTCACACTTATAATATTAAATTATACCTTTCAAACTGAGGACAAGTTATTCACAAAGTTTGAACTCAAACTTGAAATTCAAATTGGATTTGAAAATGGAGAAAAGAAAATAGAAAAGAAAAAGAAAAAGAATAAAAATCCTAACTGGGCCAACTCTCCTCAATTCGGCCCACTAACACCGCGCAGCCCACTCCAGAAACCTGGCGCCGACAGACCGGGCCCGCGCGTCATTCTCTCACCCGCGCCCGCGTATTCCTTTTCTCGCCGACATCGTGGGCCCCTCGGGCAGCCTCTCGTCCCTCTCACGCGTACTCGCTGTCTCACCAACACGCGGGCCATGCCCGTCAGCCGCCAGCCACACACTCATTTCTTCCTCTCGCGTCCCAGTCCCTCTGACTCGTGGGCCCAACTTGTCAGGGGTTCTCCTTCGTAGCTGAACTCGCGACTCCGCCGGCCGTTGGCTACCGAACTCGCCGCGGATGCTTCGCCGGTCAACACCGCAAAGCTCGCTACTCCCTCGTTCCTCGCTCGGACTTCACCTGCACCTGGGTATAAAGGCGACCCCTCTCTCTCTCTCTCTCGTCATCCACCTTGTACCGTTGCCACGCTTTCCCTGTGACGACCGCCGCCGCTTGGATCCACCGTCCCCGCCGTTCGGTGCCCATAACCGGGGCTCGGTCGTTTGCTGGGGTATGCGGAGTGCGTTCGGGGGACAATCGGGGTGAGCAAGGCCTCGGCTAACTGCGAATTCGTCGCCGTTGTGAAGATCTCCGCCGTGCGCCGTGTGTGGACCTCCCGGCGATCTAATCCTCGGTAAAACTCCCATCGCTGTACTCGCCATCTTCCCCTCTCGGTGTAGTAGCAATCAATTTCGATATGGTGGCGGTTTTTCACCGGATTGCGTGCTCCGGCGATGGCTCCACCGCGATGGTGGGCGGCGCCGCCGTCCGCTCGACCGAAGGGTTGGGGAGGGGTTTCGGGCCGTCGGATCGGTGGTGGATGGTTGAGATCACACCATCACATACCCCTTCGCCCGTCGAATTCGTACCGTAGATCGTCGATCGGATGGATCGGAGTGGGTCTCCAGTATTTAAAATGTGGTGCGTTGGATGGCGATCCGATGGTCTTGATGCGGTAACGGTTCGGTCGCGGGAAAGATTTAATCTGGTCCCTTGACTCATGATCGGACGGTCTGGATCGCCAGATACCCCTTCGCCACGCCTGTTTTGCTAAAGAGCCCCTGAAGTATTTAGTAATCAACCCGCCATCCCCGTTTTACTGTTTCCTGAGTCTGGGACGACTTACCCCGAGCCCCCTGGCTTTTCTTATAATTGAGGCCCAGTCCAGAACTCATTTAAATTGAATAAATAAAATAGAAAATAGATTTTTAATATGAAAATAATTGCTAGAACTTAGATAATTCATAGAAAATTCATTTTAGCTCCAAATTGAACCATTCCAATTCCTAAAATTTTGTAATAATATTCTCTATCATTTAGAATCACTGTTTTGACATGAACTCTGTTAAGAAATTAATTTATCATCTAACCCTATTATAATCACCTTAAATCTTAGGAAATTCATAACTTGAATTCTATAACTCAAAAATTAATAATTCTTTTTCTTGTGATCTTATTTTAATATGTAGATTATTAATATGTATTTTGCATATATGTTTGGTGTAATGTTAATCTTGCCTATACCATGTATGTTTGTATTGCTACGACTAGCAGTGAGGTCACGAGTCCTCTGAAGATCATCCTGGTACCTGGAATCTCAAGGCCCAGGCAAGTTGTGCCCTTGATCACTTCTTTTTACCCACTCATGTTCTAATTAATCATAATGATCTGCATAGGTTAATTTTGATGGGACCCAATAGGTTACCCTAGTTTGTCTATCTTTATACCTTGTTTACCACTGAACTTTCTGGGTAGTACTTGCTAGTGCTATATGTGGTTTTGGGTATGGAGATACACCATTCATGATTATACTTTTGTTATCAGTTGTTATTTATGGTTCATGTTAAGATCATTATGTTAATTGGAACATGGAGAACCACCCGGGAAAACAGTGCTACCACGAGGGTGGAATGGGACGCCCTTGGCTGATTAATTAGGAAAGCTAGTGGAAGACTACCTTACCCGAAAGGGGCAAGGGCAGTAGGGGAGAGGTCAGTGTAGGGAGGCCCTCGGGAGGATTTTGCTGCGATGGCGGTCCTGCAAGGGATTCCTGCACTGGATCTTCCTATAAACTGTAGCGGGTTTTCGGAAGCTAGTGGAACTTTGTAAAGGCCTCGTAGTGGATCCCTAGCCATTCACCTCGGAAGTGTCTAAGGGCTTTGCAAACCCTGGCGACATGGGATACACGACTTGTGGGTAAAGATGCGCAACCTCTGCAGAGTGTAAAACTGGTATACTAGCCGTGCTCACGGTCATGAGCAGCTCGGACACTCACATGATTAAATGATGGAACTAAATTCAATTTGTCATATGCATTGCATCGCAGGTGAAGTTGTTGATACTTTTGTTCTATTACTTAATTGGGTTTGGTATTTACTTATACTTAGTAATTGCTAATAAAATTTTGACCAACATTAAAAGCAATGCTCAGCTCTAACCATCTTCTTTGGTAAGCCTTACACTTCACGTGAGCTCCCACCTTTGGCGAGTTCATGCACATTGTTCCCCACAACTTGTTGAGCGATGAACGTATGTGAGCTCACTCTTGCTGTCTCACATACACCACAGGTCAAGACAGGTACTGCAGGATGATGCTCATGGAGGATGCTGTGATGAGTTCGTGAGAGGTCTAGGTCGTCGTCTCCCAGTCAACTTTGGGTTGCTGGACTGTTGTCTCCTTATAATGTAATTATTTATTTTGTATAGAACTCCTGTTATATATAAAGATGTGACATTCGATCCTGTGCCACTATACATCATATGTATGAGACTTGGTCCCAGCATACCTGGTGTTTATGTTAACCCCGGGTTTTGGACCCCTAAAATCCGGGTGTTACAGGTGATGAGTGAGGTATCCGTATCCCGGAGGCGTAGGAGTCCCTCGGCTCGGTCAGCCTTGGCTGCTTACGTGTACTCAGTCGTTTTCAGGATCCACTTTCGAAGTAGCCAAAAAGCACGAAAGACATTCTGGCAGAAAAGATCTTTTTTCGAGGAAAATTTCGACGCAGAGGGGGTTCCCCCCCTTTTAGCCCCCGAGGGAGGGTCGGGCTTTGCCGAGGCGAGGCCGACCCTTCCTTGATGACTAAACTTTGCGTGGGTGCGAGGTATATGATCAACTTGAAAACATCTTAAGGGTAGAAGCGACGTAGCTGTTGGATGTTCTAGGCTTTGTCGTAGACCTCGCCTTGGCTGTTGGCCAGCTTGTATGTTCCGAGCTTCAGAACCTTGGCGATGACGAATGGCCCCTCCCAGGGAGGCGTGAGCTTGTGCCGCCCTCGGGCGTCTTGTCGCAGCCGAAGCACCAGGTCGCCCACCTGGAGGTCTCGAGACCGGACCCCTCGGGCGTGGTAGCGTCGCAGGGACTGCTGGTACCGCGCCGAGTGTAGCAAGGCCTGGTCCCGAGCCTCCTCCAGCTGGTCCAGCGAGTTTTCTCGGCTGACTTGGTTGCTTTGGTCGGTGTAGGCCCTCGTCCTCGGGGAGCCGTATTCTAAGTCTGTGGGCAAGATGGCTTCGGCCCCATAGACTAGAAAGAACGGCGTGAAGCCCGTGGCTCGGCTCGGCGTTATCCTCAGACTCTAGACCACCGAGGGGAGTTCCTTCATCCATCGCTTGCCGAACTTGTTGAGGTCGTTGTAGATCCGAGGCTTGAGCCCTTGTAGAATCATGCCGTTGGCATGCTCCACCTGCCCATTCGTCATGGGATGAGCCACGGTGGCCCAGTCCACCCGGATGTGGTGATCCTCGCAGAAGTCCAGGAACTTTCTGCCGGTGAACTGGGTGCCGTTGTCGGTGATGATGGAGTTCGGGACCCCGAAGCGATGGATGATGTTGGTGAAGAACGCCACCGCTTGCTCGGACCTGATGCTGTTCAGGGGTCGGACTTCGATCCACCTGGAGAATTTGTCGATGGCATCCAGCAGGTGCGTGTAGCCCCGGGTGCCTTCTGCAAGGGGCCGACGAGGTCCAGACCCCACACCGCAAAAGGCCAGGTGATGGGTATTGTCTGTAGAGCCTGAGCGGGCAGATGGGTCTGCCTCGCGTAGAATTGGCACCCTTCGCAGGTGCGGACGATTCGGGTAGCGTCGGCCACCGCCGTCGGCCAGTAGAAGCCTTGCCGGAAAGCGTTCCCGACAAGGGCTCGAGGCGCTGCGTGATGGCCGCAAGCCCCCGAGTGTATCTCTCGCAGGAGTTCCTGACCTTCGGCGATGGAGATGCATCGCTGGAGGATGCCTGAGGGGCTGCGGTGGTAGAGCTCCTTCTCATCTCCTAGCAAGACGAACGACTTGGCGCGCCGCGCCACCCGCCGAGCCTCGGCTCGGTCGAGGGGTAGCTCTCCTCGGTGGAGATATTGCAGGTACGGGGTCTGCCAGTTTCGATTAGGCGCGACCCCGCTTCGCTCCTCTTCGACGCGCAGTGCCTCACCCTCGGGGGCCGAGGGTCCCTTGGACTGAACCGAGGGCGCCTCGGGCCGAGCTGAGGGTGCCTCGGGA
Organism: Zea luxurians; assembly: GCA_029449295.1. Classification (NCBI taxonomy): domain Eukaryota; kingdom Viridiplantae; phylum Streptophyta; class Magnoliopsida; order Poales; family Poaceae; genus Zea; species Zea luxurians. The sequence goes on along the minus strand of JAOPSE010000006.1, from coordinate 121,331,083 downwards.
TGAGCCGAGGGTGCCTCGGACTGAGCCGAGGGCGCCTCGGTTTGAGTCAAGGGTGCCTCGGACTGGGCTGAGGGTACCTCGGGCTCGGACGCGTCGTCGATCTTGACGGAGGGTTGATGCAGGTCTCGGGAGAAGACGTCTGGGGGAACCGTCGTTCGCCCCGAGGCTATTTTAGCCAGCTCGTCCGCAGTCTCGTTGTAGCGCCGAGCGATGTGGTTGAGCTCGAGCCCGTAGAACTTATCTTCCAGGCGCCAAACCTCATCGCAGTAGGCCTCCATCTTCGGGTCGCGGCAATGGGAGTTCTTCATGACTTGGTCGATGACGAGCTGCGAGTCACCACGAGCGTCGAGGCGTCGGACCCCTAGCTCGATGGCGATCCGCAACCCGTTGACCAGAGCCTCATATTCGGCCACATTGTTGGACGCCGGGAAGTGGAGGCGTAGCACGTAGCGTAGATGCTTTTCGAGGGGTGAGATGAAGAGTAGGCCTGCGCCGGCTCCTGTCTTCATCAGCGACCCGTCGAAGAACATGGTCCAGAGCTCCGGTTGGATTGGAGCCGTCGGTAGCTGGGCGTCGACCCATTCAGCCACGAAGTCCGCCAAGACCTGGGACTTAATGGCTTTCCGGGGAGCGAACGAGATTGTCTCGCCCATGATCTCCACCGCCCACTTTGCAATCCTACCCGAGGCCTCTCGGCACTGGATGATCTCTCCCAGGGGGAAGGATGACACCACAGTTACCGGATGAGACTCGAAGTAGTGTCACAGCTTCCGTCGCGTTAGGATCACCGCGTACAGCAGCTTCTGAACTTGTGGGTAGCGGATCTTGGTTTCGGACAGTACCTCGCTGACGAAGTAGACTGACCTCTGAACGGGCAATGCATGCCCCTCTTCTTGTCTCTCGACCACAATCGCGGCGCTAACCACCTGGGTGGTCGCGGCGACGTAGACCAGGAGGGCTTCTCCGACAGCTGGGGGCACCAAGATAGGCGCCTTTGTGAGGAGCGCCTTCAGGTTCCCGAGGGCTTCCTCGGCCTCAGGGGTCCAAGTGAAGCACTCGGCCTTCCTTAACAGGCGGTACAGAGGTAGACCTCTTTCGCCGAGGCGTGAGATGAAGCGGCTCAGAGCCGCGAGGCATCCCATGACCCTCTGTACGCCTTTCAAGTCCTTGATGGGCCCCATGCTGGTAATGGCTGCGATCTTTTCCGGGTTGGCTTCGATGCCCCGCTCGGAGACGATGAACCCCAAGAGCATGCCTCGGGGCACCCCGAAGACACACTTTTCGGGATTGAGCTTGATGCCTTTCGCCTTGAGACATCGGAATGTCGTTTCAAGGTCGGAAAGGAGGTCGGAGGCCTTCCTCGTCTTGACTACGATGTCATCGACGTAGGCCTCGACCGTGCGGCCAATGTGTTCGCCGAACACATGGTTCATGCACTGTTGGTACGTCGCGCCCGCATTCCTCAAACCGAACGGCATGGTGACATAGCAGTACATGCCGAAGGGTCTGATGAATGAAGTCGCGAGTTGGTCGGATTCTTTCATCTTGATTTGATGATACCCTGAGCAGGCGTCAAGGAAAGACAGGGTTTCGCACCCAGTAGTGGAATCCACGATTTGGTCGATGCGAGGCAGAGGGTAGGGAACCTTCGGACATGCTTTGTTGAGACCAGTGTAGTCTACACACATCCGCCATTTCCCCCCTTTCTTTCTCACAAGCACAGGGTTGGCAAGCCATTCGGGATGGAATACCTCTTTGATGAACCCTGCCGCCATTAGCTTGTGAATCTCCTCGCCTATGGCTCTGCGCTTCTCCTCATCGAATCGGCGCAGCGGCTGCTTGACGGGTCGGGCTCTGGCTCAGATGTCCAGCGAGTGCTTGGCGACATCCCTCGGTACGCCGGGCATGTCCGAGGGACTCCACGCGAAGACGTCGGCGTTCGCGCGGAGAAAGTCGACGAGCACTGCTTCCTATTTGGGACCGAACCCGGAGCCGATCCGGATCTGCTTGGAGGTGTCGCCGCTGGGGTCGAGGGGGACGGACTTAACCGTCTCCGCTGGCTCAAAGTTGCCGGCGTGACGCTTCACGTCTGGCACCTCCTTAGAGAGGCTCTCCAGGTCGGCGACGAGGGCCTCGGACTCGGCGAGGGCCTCGGCGTACTCCACGCACTCCACGTCGCATTCGAACGCGTGTTTGTACGTAGGGCCGACGGTGATGACCACGTTGGGGCCCGGCATCTTGAGCTTCAGGTTGGTGTAGTTGGGGACGGCCATGAACTTCGCGTAGCATGGCCTCCCCAGTACCGCGTGGTAGGTTCCTCGGAACTCGACCACCTCGAACGTCAGGGTCTCCCTTCGGAAGTTGGAGGGTGTTCCGAAGCAGACGGGAAGGTCGAGCTGTCCGAGGGGTTGGACGTGCTTCCCGGGGATGATCCCATGGAAGGGCGCAGCGCCTGCCCGGACAGAGGACAGATCTACACGAAGGAGCCTGAGGGTCTTGGCGTAGATGATGTTGAGGCTGCTGCCTTCGTCCATGAGGACCTTGGTGAGCCTGACATCGCTGATGACGGGGTCGACGACGAGCGGGTATTTCCCCGGGCTCGGCACATGGTCGGGGTGATCGTCTCGGTCGAAGGTGATGGGCTTGTCGGACCAGTCTAGATAGACTGGTGCCGCCACCTTGACCGAGCAGACCTCCCGGCGCTCTTGCTTGCGGTGCCGAGCCGAGGCGTTCGCTGCTTGCCCACCATAGATCATGAAGCAGTCGCGGACCTCGGGGAACTCTCCTGCCTGGTGATCTTCCTTCTTGTCGTCGTCGCGGGCCTTGCCACCCTCCGCGGGTGGCCCGACCCTGAGGAAGTGGCACCGAAGCATGACGCACTCCTCAAGGGTGTGCTTGACGGGTCCCTGGTGATAGGGGCACGGCTCCTTGAGCATCTTGTCAAAGAGGTTGGCACCTCCGGGGGGCTTCCGAGGGTTCTTGTACTCGGCGGCGGCGACAAGGTCCGCGTCGGCGGCGTCGCGTTTCGCTTGCGACTTCTTCTTGCCCTTCTTCTTGGCGCCGCGCTGAGTTGACGCCTCGGGAGTACCTTCCGATGGGCGGCCCTAGGGCCGCTCGTCCTTTTGGAAGATAGCCTCGACCACCTCCTGGCCGGAGGCGAACTTGGTGGCGATGTCCATCAGCTCGCTCGCCCTGGTGGGGGTCTTGCGGCCCAGCTTGCTCACCAGGTCGCGACAGGTGGTGCCAGCGAGGAACGCGCCGATGACATCCGAGTCGGTGATGTTGGGCAGCTCGGTGCGCTGCTTCGAGAATCGCCGGATGTAGTCTCGGAGAGACTCTCCCGGCTGCTGTCGGCAGCTTCGAAGGTCCCAGGAATTCCCGGGGCACACATACGTGCCCTGGAAATTGCCGGCGAAAGCTTGGACTAGGTCGTCCTAGTTGGAGATCTGCCCCAGAGGCAGGTGCTCCAACCAGGCGCGAGCGGAGTCAGAGAGGAACAGGGGGAGGTTGCGGATGATGAGGTTGTCATCGTCCATTCCACCCAGTTGGCAGGCCAGACGGTAGTCCGCGAGCCACAGTTCCGGTCTCGTCTCCCCCGAGTACTTTGTGATAGTAGCCGGGGGTCGGAACCGGGTCGGGAACGGCGCCCGTCGAATGGCTCGGCTGAAGGCTTGCGGACCGGGTGGTTCGGGCGAGGGACTCCGATCCTCCTCGCTGTCGTAGCGTCCCCCACGCCTGGGGTGGTAGCCTCGGCGCACCCTCTCGTCGAGGTGGGCCCGTCGGTCATGGTGGTGGTGCTCGTTGCCGAGGCGACCCGGGGCCGCAGGCGCGGTGTTGCGCGTGCGCCCGGTGTAGACCGAGGCTTCCCGCATGAATCGGGAAGTCGCGGCATGAGGTTCCGAGGGGTACCCCTGCCTTCGGGAGGTAGAGCTCTCGGCCCATCGGACCGCGGCGCCTTCCAGGAGATTCTTGAGCTCTCCCTGGATTCGCCGCCCCTCGGTGGTTGATGGCTCTGGCATCGCGCGAAGAAGCATTGCTGCTGCCGCCAGGTTCTGGTCGACCCCACTGGATGCGGGTGGTGGCCTGAGCCTGACGTCGTCGGTGATGCGGCGCTAGAAGCCCTGGGGTAGATGACGTATTTCTCCAGCCGGAGGTTGGCCCGCCCATGCCTGCCCGACGTCCCGACGGATCGGCTCCAGCGCTCCTGCTCCCTCGTCGAGCCTGGCCTGCATCCCGCGGATTTGCTCGAGCTGTGGGTCATGACCCCCCGCCTGAACGGGGACCACAGCTAGCTCCCGTGGGATGTCAACGTGAGGCACCGGCCTAGGGAGGTAACCGTCCTCCGGCATGCCGAGATGGTTGCCTTCGGGGGGACCCCCTAGATCGACGTGGAAGCATTCGCGACTTGGGCCGCGGTCCTCGTCGCCGAGGCTACGGCTATCGTCGGAACAGTCGGAAAGGCAGTAGTCACATGCGGTCATGAAGTCCCGCATGGCACTGGGGTTGCCAAGCCCAGAGAAATCCCAACAGATGCTGGGTTCGTCGTCTTCCTCGGACCCAGAGGGCCCGTAGGTCGAGACGTCCGTCAGCCGGTCCCAAGGTGACCGCACACGAAACCCCAGAGGGTCTGGATTTGCCTCTACGAGAGCGCCCGCCAAAGCGAAGTCGCTAGACGGGTTGAGGCTGAAACCGAAAGACGCGGGATGGGAATCGATCGGTACCTTTTGGTCGACGGGCGGCGATAAGGTCGCGTCGGGGACTGACTGCGCCGTCGTCTCAGGTACGAGGGTGACGTCCAGCAAGCTTTTCGCGAGCGTGCTGGCGTCGTCCGCTTGCTCGGGATTGGCGTGTCGCGGGGAGACGGCGCTCGCCTTCGTCTCAAACGCGAGGTCGACGCCCGGTGCGCCCCCCGTTGGGGTGCCGGGGCCGTCGACTCGCTCGACAGCCGACGAGGCGCTGCCTCCTGCTTGGCCTTGGTTGCCCCGCCTCCTCCTCCGACGGCGGGGGAGAGGACAGGGTGAGCTCGAAGGTTGCTCTTCCACCATGCGGGGAAGATGTCGCCGATTCCGCCGCCGGCAGGCGGGTTGTCGGCCGCCACCGTTGTTGTCGCACGGCGGTGGAAGGGGTATCATGTCGTAGCTGCCGTCGAGGGATATGAACTCAAGACTCCCGAAACGGAGCACCGTCCTGGGTTGGAGAGGTTGCTGGAGACTGGCCATCTGGAGCTTGACAGGAAGCTGTTCGTCAACACGCAGCAGGCCCCTACCTGGCGCGCCAACTGTCGGCGTTCCGAGACCGGGGGGTCCCTGGGCCGACGAGTGAATGTCGCCGTGTGCCCCAGCCCAGATGGGTCGAGCGCGAGGGCGAGCGCGAATGGGGGAGAGCGAGGCGGCCGGAGACCGGCGTGAGAGAGGTGGGAATCCCGTGGCCCTCGTGTTCGTCTCGCACCTAGGTTGGGTGCGCTTGCAGTAGGGGGTTACAAGCGTCCACGCGGGAGAGGGAGCGAGCGGCTCCGAGCGAGCGCCTGTTCTCGTCCTCGTCCCCGCGCGGCCAACCTTCTCTAAGAAGGCCCTGGTCCTCCCTTTTATAGGCGTAAGGAGAGGATCCAGGTGTACAATGGGGGTGTAGCAGGGTGCTACGTGTCTAGCGGAGGCGAGCTAGCGCCCTAGGTACATGCCGTTGTGGCAGCCAGAGAGATCTTGGCACCCAGCTGGTGTGATGTCGTGGCCGTCGAAGGAGCGATGGAGCTTGGCGGAGGGACAGCTGTTGGAGCGGTTGAGTCCTTGCTGATGTCCTCTTGCTTCCGTAAGGGGGCTGAGAGCCGCCGTCGTCACAGAGCATGCGGGGCGCCATCATTGCCTATCTGGCGGAGCGATCCAGATGGGACGCCGGTCTTGTTCCCTGCGGCCCGAGTCAGCTCGGGGTAGGGTGATGATGGCGCCTCCTGTTGACGTGGTTGGTCTACGCCCTAGGTTGGGCGATGTGGAAGCTCCTCCGAAGCCGAGGTCGAGTCCGAGCCCCCGGGTCGGGCGAGGCGGAGATTGCCGTCTTCTGGGGCCGAGCCCAAGTCCGAGCCCTGGGTCGGGCGAGGCGGAGATCGTCGTCTTCTGGGGCCGAGCCCAAGTCCGAGCCCTGGGTCGGGCGAGGCGGAGATCGTCGTCTTCTGGGGCCGAGCCCAAGTCCGAGCCCTGGGTCGGGCGAGGCGGAGATCGTCGTCTTCTGGGACTTAGCCCGAGTCCGAGCCCTGGGTCGGGCGGAGCGGAGTTCGCCGTCTTCTGGGACTTAGCCCGAGTCCGAGCCCTGGGTCGGGCGGAGCGGAGTTCGCCGTCTTCTGGGACTTAGCCCGAGTCCGAGCCCTGGGTCGGGCGGAGCGGAGTTCGCCGTCTTCCGGGACTTAGCCCGAGTCCGAGCCCTGGGTCGGGCGGAGTTCGCCGTCTTCCGGGACTTAGCCCGAGTCCGAGCCCTGGGTCGGGCAGAGCGGAGTTCGTCGTCTTCTGGGGCCGAGCCCAAGTCCGAGCCCTTGGTTGGGCGAAGCGGAGCTTCCTATGGTGCCTCCGGCAGGGCCTGACTGCCTGTCAGTCTTACTCTGTCCAGTGGCACTGCAGTCGGTGTGGCGTAGGCGGCGCTGTCCTTCTGTCAGGCCGGTCAGTGGAGCGGCGAAGTGACGGCGGTCACTTCGGCTCTGCTGGCTGGGGGGTGCGCGCCAGGATAAGGGTGTCAGGCCACCTTTGCATTAAATGCTCCTACGACTTGGTCGGTCGGTGCGGTGATTTGGTCAGGGTTGCTTCTTAGCGAAGGCAGGGCCTCGGGCGAGCCGGGAATATGTTCGCCGCTGAAGGGGGGCCTCAGGCGAGACGGAAATCCTCCGGGGTCGGCTGCCCTTGTCCGAGGCTAGGCTTGGGTGAGGCGTGATCGTGTCCCTCGAATGGACTGATCCCTGACTTAATCGCACTCATCAGGCCTTTGCGGCTTCGTGCTGATGGGGGTCACTAGCTGAGAATTAGGAGCCTTGAGGGTACCCCTAATTATGGTCCCCGACAAATGTATTGTTTGGGATCAAACAGAGTATGCAGAGGGAGAAGTCCACTTGCCTTGCTAATTGAAAACTCGAGGTCCTTCCACGGATAGGAATAGATCTTGATTCTTAACTACTAGATCAACCACTGAATATCACACAAACAAACAAGAAGAACAAACACCACTCAATAACATACAACATTCACCATACGTAAAGCTAAAATAAAGCCTAACGAAAAGAGCGTTCGCTTTTCAAAAACATCACAAGTAATGGTTATATTAAGAAGGTATTTGTTTCAAAAATGTGTGATCTATACTTTATAACACAAGACATGAGCTTAAAATATCTTAATTAAAATATACCAATATTAGGTTCACTAATTTAATCTTTTATAAAACGTCATACGCGATACATCTAGATTAAGGGTTTATAACACGATAAACACGTTATAACGATATTAAACCTTTTAGAATAGATAAGTTATATATATCTAAGGTTAATGGGCTACTAATCGCGTTATTAATTTTAGAAGCATTATGAAGCATTTTATAAATATTGTTAACCAATTACTTATGACAAATTAAGATATAAGTCTAAATAGATTTTATGTGAAAAGATCATTATTATTAAACACCTATTTATGGAAAGTTATGATATATGTCTTAAATGAACTTTTATGTAAAAGACAATGAATAAGCAACTTTATTTTTATTAGAAAGTACATGTCCTATATTCTTTATTAAGAAAGCTATATACAAAACAATATACAAACTAACCTTATTATTAAAGAACATGAACAATAATTTCTTTAGTTTATTCTTTAGGAAAAACTAAGTGACACATATATAAATAATATGAACTAATTTTGATTAAATGATTAATTAAGCCTACATAACCAGTTGTAAACAAATATAAATCTAATTAACTAGGTTATGAGAGGACATAATTACTCTATTATTTGTCTTTACATTTAGTCTAGAAACATATGACCTAAGAATGAATATTATATTCATTGGTATGTTATTAACTCTTATTTTAGTTATGACGATATGAGCACTTAATTAAGCCATTATATAATTATTAGAAAAGTTATAGGACATATTACTTTTAAGTTTCTATTTAATACGGCATACTTAAACATCTATAATGAATCTAATTAAATCAAAATCATGGTGTCTATTAAAAGGTCGTTTTGAACTAGAAACAAATTATCTAATTCTTTAGTAAGAAACCTATATTTATCAACATAACTATCAATTTCTTCATTAGAAAAGTATGAGCGCCTAATTAAAATATTATAAATTCTATCCTTTCGGTTTTCTTCCTTTCTTTTCTAAATAGAGTTTATAAGTATAACTAAAAATTATTTATTTATAATTCTTCTAACATTTATATTCTAAAAATTAATGTAACTTACTAAATGAGACTTTTAATAACATAATCATGGTTATTATGACATAAATAAATGTCTTACTAATTCTAAGTACTTAAGTGCCATACTTATGAATTCATTTATTATGAATAGTAAACTATATCCTCATTTGACCGAAAATACGTGGCTTAGTATTTCTTCTATTTCTTCATGCAAATAAGTTTATACTTAACATACTACTAACAATTATCGTTCCACCCACAAAAGTGAAAACAAATCCGTAAACATTTCTAGTATGAAAATCACTGAAGTAGTGAATAGTATCCGTACTTATTAAAATTATAAAATCATACATATATTAAAGCGTTGTCGCGGGGTTCGATTTTGGTTACACGTGTATATCGAAATATCTAAAATCATACACGAATCGCCAAGTCGCATCATCTCAATATTAAAACAATAGTTCATAAATTAATTCAACACATACTGTACAAAAATAAAATTAATGTTTTGAGTTGTCTTCCACCTTGTGATTTCGTTCATGCGCAGCAGGGATGAACGGACGATGGCGAACGACGAACGGGCGTCAAGGCGAAAGCTCGGTACGACGGGTGCGGGCACATCTCCGGCGAGGCACGACGGCGAGCAGTGGTGCTGCAGCGCGTGTGGGCAGGGGTTCTTGACGTCGGGCGGGGCTCCGATGAGGTGTTGCGTGGACAGTCCGGCGACGAACTTCACGACGACGAACGGCGAGGGAGAGAGAACTGAGAGGAGGAAGCGAGCTTGGGGTAGAGAGAAAGAAGAGGGCTTGGCCGGATTTATAGAGGGGAGAGGGCGAGCCGGGGAAGGAAGAACGGTCGGCCATAAGCACCATTAATGGGAGATGAATGGGAAGGGACAAACGGCAGTCGTTAATGGCTCGGCATCAAAGGGCGGAAATGGTCGAGTTAACGAAGGATGAACGGACTGAGTGCGGCGTTTCGGTTTCCGGGCAGCAAGGTCGCGCGGGTCCTGGCCGAGTGCGCGGGGTCGGACTTGGCCGGTCGGGGTCGCGCGCTTGGTCGCGGGACACGGCGCGCGGGGTCTTCGTCGGGGCGGTCCTTGGGCGGGTGCGCGCTGGCGTGCTCGGGGCGGGTCGAGGTCGACGCCTGGGCGCGAGGCGCGTTGCTCGGTGGCGTCGGGTCGGCGTTAGCTCGGGCGCTGCGCGCGGGCTGGGCGCGCATGGAGCTTCTGGCTCGGGGTCGTGGCGTCGGGCGGAGTCGCCTGCTCGGTCGCGCGCGGTGGCGTCGGGCGGGGCCTTGGGCGCGTTGATGGCGCGGGTCCTGGGCGCAGGCGGCCGGGTCGCTGCTCGGCGGCTTGGGCAGGGGCGCTCGCCCGCGGGCGCGACTGGGAGGGAGAGGGACGCAAGGGAAGAGAGAAAGCTGGGTGAGAGAGAGAGAAACGGGAGGGGAGGGAGAGTCCCTGGCGGCGCTAGCGAGAGAGCAAGGGGAGAGAGAGAAGGATAGGGGCGGCGGCCACAGGGAGAGGGCGCGGTCGGCTAGGGTTAGGGCGGCTGGGAAATGTTGGGCCCTGGTGGGCCGAATTCGTTAGGGTTTAGGTTTTTTTTGTAAATTCGAGTTATATTTTTAAGTAACTCTAAATTTCATAATAATCACAATAAAACTATAAATAAAATATTTATTTTGGACTAATAGTTATTATATTATTTATGTGAATTTTCATTTAAGAGGAAATGCTATTTAATATCTAAAATCAATTATGAGAAATCAAAAATCATTCCAAATGCACATAAATAACAAACACTTAAAAGAAAATTTTTATTACCATAAATTTCATTCATAACCAAATGTATTATTTTTATTTAATGATTTTCATAGTGTCACATAACATGTCACAATATTAAATGCAAGGCCTATGAACCAGCACAACTACACGATTAACAAAAACTAATGAGCATGTTCATTATGGTTGCAGCTGCAGCGAAAGGAGACAATGGTGTAAAAACACGTTCCTCCAACAAAAATAAGATAATCATAATCCATAAAAACACCAATAGACTTTTAGGGTAAAAGACTATTAGCATGCACAACTGTCGTGCTAGAGAAGAGAGGCTCATCCTAGCTGTTGTCATCGTCTCTCTCTCTCAAGGGTGTTGTAGACACCCTAAGACATCGTCGTCGTTTTTCTCATGTGCAGTTCTAGCGCGCTAGTATCATGGTGTTTCATCCCCGTATTTATGTATATTGCGAAGATGTTGCTTCTATTGTTTTGATTAGCAATGCACATGAGGAGCACATGTAAGTGTGTTACTGGTATGCAAATATGTATGAACAATTCCACTATGTCGTCACACCCTTCTTTTGTTGTGCTACGTGTCTAGTGATGACAATCTTTGATCCTCTACTCCTATATTATCTTGGTTGAATATAGTAGATGTGCTAGTGCTCATTTCCCTATATTGGTACCAAAGTCGTTCATGCATATGCATAGTTTTTAATTTGGGTGGTTTGCATATAGGCGACATATACCTATGAGATTGGATATAGTTTTGTTTTGGTTATAGTGTGGATCGGAATAGATGAGGTACTTGTCGGTATACTCACATAGCTTATTTACACCTATCAGCTGGAATCATCATCGAGACATAAGATCAATTTGTTTTCCTTTCTAACTACTCGCACAACTTGCCCCTAAGGTTGCCTCCAGCATCTTACCCATCCTAACTCCCATCACATCTCCTATTCAAACTTACTCAATGAATAGTGCAATCTACAGTGTAAAATGATGTTTTGCATGACTATATGCACTATCTGCTGGAGACATTCTAACAGCTAGTATCACAATCGGAGCTAACAACATGTGTACGTTTTAGGATGGGAAAGGCAACAAATATAAGTTGGGTGTACTCTTATTGTTATACCTAATGTGATTGACAATGTTATTGATGGTGAAAATAGAGACATCTCTAATGTCTCATAATCATCTTGATCTGATCAATTTAATTAATTTTTTCTAGATATTTCATTTCAAGAGGTTTTAGGGCGCTGTCATGAGACCCGTGGGGGCAACTGCCCCCTTGACCATTCACCCATCGTTTGCGTACAACACATAGATTATTTGGACAATATCTTCTCACGTCATGCAGTAGTATTCGGTTCTCTGTCTAACTTGGTTTTTGCAAGAAATATTGTGAATGATATGGCCCAAATGTAACAACCACGAACATGAATTTGGTGATGGAGATCACCATGATAATAGGCCATACTATATTATATTTAATATGATTATCTATGATATTTTATTTTCTTAACATACTATTTTTCCATGTATTAAATATGATAGAATAGTTTCTCTTACAAAAATAAGAGTTCACTTTGATGCCCTTCCCACTGTTGCACCTATAAAAATTATAATCATCGTTTGGTACACCTACCAAAAACAGAGTACCATCGGTCACCTTGATCTAAATATGGTAGATATCAGACATCTACATGCATAATGTTAGTGTATTTAACGAGGCTATCAAATCGGTTTAGGCATGGACATGAGGCTAGGAGCCATGGCGTTGGATGCCACACAACAAACAAGTGTCAAAAATGATGTAATTAGCAAACATTGCTAGCCTACGTTATTATATTTCTTACGGTAATGTCAAAGCTTACTAGAATTTAGTGAACATGAATTATGTGTACTATATGCCATATCGCATGCAACTTAGGCTAAATTTGTGACTGTTAGACCATCTGACGATCACCGTCGAACTATCTCCTACTCCTAGGGTTCAACGAGACACAATAGTGACTAATGTACTACTGCGTTAGAACTAGCCATTTGAATACTTCATTAGGCATACGATCCAACGTCATGTGTATGCCCCGAATCGACACTTAAAGCTAGTCCATGCTTAATCTCGTCTTTCAACCTTTCAAAAGAACCGTAACAAAATCCATAAAGTAGGGCACTTGAACCATACACATTACGTAAGCCATTCTTCACCACTGTAACCTAACTCAAATTTGTCTCCACAAAACATATATTAGTTACTTGTCATTAATCATCAAAACTCCTTAGAGTCTAGATGCTTTGATGGAACAATTTGGCCCCTCCTTATCATGTTGATCATTTTGGCGAGGAGGACGGATGGATATGTAGTTGGAGTTGGTACCCGAAGACCTACATCGATCTACTTCCATGATTTGTATGTTATCTTAGTTGATTAGGATAGATATGCTAGTGCATAGTGTAAGCGTTCTTTTTTTCTCTTTCAAAACTAGGTGCAGTCCTACACCAGCTTAACCAATCACAAATTGACCGCCTTTTGATTGGACAGGTTCCTTACAGCTAAAGTAGAGCGACTGATGCTAATTTTTCTACTAGCTAGTTTAGGTGGTAAATGCCATTGCAGTGTGTATGTATCTCGTGATCTCGTCCGATGAGCAGCCGAAACGAACACTGCCGCTCGCACTGTCGTTCACGTACAGGTCAACGAATCAAAAAACCCCATCATCCAAGCATGCAAAAGCGTTCGCACCAGAAAAGAGAATCCTCGGAGAAGTGTGCAAGAGAAGTGACGCCCCCAAGCAGTGGATGATCGAGGGAGTCGTGGGGTCAAGGTCTTCTCAGCAGCGTTTCGGGAATTCAGGCCACCGTGCAAAAGCATTCGGTGGCTTCGATGCGAGTAGCTCAACTACCCGGGAAAATGCCCTCCACTGACTCCAAGGCTGAAGATCGCACCGAGCGCCGGCGAATCTGTGCTGTGCTGTGCATCTCTTCTCGCTCAAGCGTTGTGCGGTCGTGCCGCCAGATGTCGTCCCGAAAAATTCTCGAGCAAGTTGATGAATCTCCATTGATACGGCAGGCACGCCAAAAAAAAATTAAAAATGGGGTGGGGCAGGGCTCCAACTCCAAGCTGAAAGCATGAGAACGCATTCCTGTACCTGTTGCGCGATCGAGAGCTCTTCAATTCTTCGGCAGGTTCTGGAGATTCGCAGGCCAAAGAGAATCCGAGGCTTCATTATTTTTATGATTGCATCGAAAGGCTGCTGTGATCCCACGGACACGACCACACCGAGCCCGTATGGCTACATGCTACTTGACGAGAAGATTCTGTTAAGAACCCTTGCCAGCGAGTATAGTCCAAAGACTACTTAACTGAATAATAGTACAACAAGGAGATAAGAATGTAGAGAGCAACTGATTCTTTATTACTGTATGGTATTGTATGGTATTTGTCGGCGTTCCGAGACCGGAGGGTCCCCGAGCCGACGAGTGAGAGTGCCGCGTGCCCCAGCCCAGATAGGTCGAGCGCGTAGGCGAGCGCGAAGGGGGGAACAGAGAGAGCGGTCGGTGGCCGGAGCCGGGTCGAGAGGGAGTCGGAGAATTCCCGCGGCCTTCGTGTTCGTCCCGCGCCCAGGTCGGGTGCGCTTGCAGTAGGGGGTTACAAGCGTCCGCGCGAGGTGAGGGGAAGCGAGCGGCCCCAAGAGAGAGAGCGCCTGCCTCTGCCCTTCGTCCCCGCGAGGCCAACCCTCTCTAAGAAGGCCCTGGTCCTTCCTTTTATAGTCGTAAGGAGAGGATCCAGGTGTACAGAATGGGGGTGTAGCAAGGTGCTACGTGTCTAGCGAGGGAGAGCTAGCGCCTAAGTACATGCCAAGGTGGCAGCCGGAGAGGTCTTGGCACCCTGTTGTTGTGGCGTCGTGGCCGTTGGAGGAGTAACGGAGCCGGGCGGGGGGACAGCTGTCGAAGTGGCTGGGCCCTTGCTGACGTTCTCCTGCTTTCGTAAGGGAGCTGAGAGTCGCCGTCGTCATGGTCTAGCGGGGCGCCATCATATGCCTATCTGGCGTGGCTGGCCAGATGGGACGCCGGTCTTGTCCTCTGCGACCCAAGTCGGCTCAGGGCAGGGTGATGATGGCGCTTCCTGTTGACGTGGCGGTCTCGTGTCCTAGGTCGGGCGTCGTGGAGGCTCCTCCGAAGCCGAGGTCGAGTCCGTCCTGCAAGACAGAGGCAGAGTCCGAGCCCTGGGTCGGGCGAGGCGGAGATCGTTCGACAGAGGCCGAGGCGGAGTCCGAGCCCTGGGTCGGGCGAGGCGGAGTTCGTTGTCTTCCGAGGCCTTAGCCCGAGTCCGAGCCCTGGGGTCGGGCGGAGCGGAGTTCGCCGTCTTCCGGGGCTTTAGCCCGAGTCCGAGCCCTTGGGCGGAGCGGAGTTCGCCGTCTTCCGGGGCCTTAGCCCGAGTCCGAGCCCTTGGGCGGAGCGGAGTTCGCCGTCTTCCGGGGCCTTAGCCCGAGTCCGAGCCCTTGGGCGGAGCGGAGTTCGCCGTCTTCCGGGGCCTTAGCCCGAGTCCGAGCCCTGGGTCGGGCGGAGCCTCCTATGGCACCTCTGGCGAAGTCTGGCCGCCCGTCGGTCTTACCTTTTGCGTTAATCGCCCCGATGACTCGGTCGGTTGGCGCGGTGATTTAGTCAGGGTTTCTTCTTATCGAAGGCGGGGCCTAGGGCGAGCCGGAGATGCGTCTGCCGTGAAAGAGGAGGCCTCAGGCGAGACAGAGTCATCTTAGGGTCGGCTGCCCTCGCCCGAGGCTAGGCCCGGGCGTGGCGTGGTCAAGTCACTCGTATGGACTGATCCCTGACTTAATCAAACCCATCAGGCCTCTGCAGCTTTATGCTGATGGGGGTTACCAGCTGAGAATTAGGCGTCTTGAGGGTACCCCTAATTATGGTCCCCGACAGTAGCCCCCGAGCCTCGAAGAGAGTGTTAACACTCGCTTGGAGGCTTGCGTCGCACTTTTTTGCAAGGGGACCAGCCTTTCTCGGAGGTACTTTGTTCCGGTGGGTGCGCGCGAGCGCACCCGCCGGGTGTAGCCCCCGAGGCCTCGGAGGAGTGGTTTCACTCCTTCGAGGTCTTAATGCCTTGCGCAATGCTTCGGCTGGACTAGCGGTTCCCTCATGCGAGCAGGGCGTAACCCAGGTGCACTGTCGGGGCCCAAGTTCTCGGGCTGGTATGTTGACGCTGTCAACGGTTCGGCCGGAGCCGGGTTTGCGAGAGCAGCCCCCGAGCCTTCGCACGGAGCGAGAGGACGATCAGGGACAGACTCGACTTTTTATATACGCCCCTACGTCGCCTTTCCGCAAGGAGGAGGGGGGGAGTGCGCCATGTTACCCTCGATGGGCACCGAACATGGTGTCTCCGGTGAGCTGCAATCGGGTAATCCGAGTGGACGTCCGTGCCCCGTTCGTTGGGGGTCGGCTAGGGGCCCGGAGGCACGCCCAAAAGTACCTGCGGGTGATCTGCCGGACCCGGTCCCCTAGCGACGGGGTCCGAGAGCTCGTTGCCTCCCTCCGATGGGATTCCGTTACAGAGTCGTTCCCGCTGGTCTCGGAAATGTCCTAGGGTACCTCGGGAGCGCAGCCCGAGCCTTGGTTATGTATCGAACGTACCCCTGGTCATCCCTCGCTCGGCGTCTGAGGCGACTGTGAACCCTTCGACAGGCCAGCCTTCGAACCCCTGATCAGTAGGGGGCACGGAGCCCGAATAGCCTGAGGCGGTCGCGAGTCCTTTCGGGGGCCGACCTTCGAACCCCTGACCAGTAGTGGGTGTCGGGCCCACGCGATCTGAGGCGGCTGTTTGAACCCCTCGGGGGGCCAGCCTTCGAACCCCTGATCAGTAGGGAGGCTCGGAGCCTAGTTCCTTCGCAGGGAAGGATCCCTTTGGGGTTATCCCCCTTCTCGGTCCCTGTTGCAAGAGATAGAGAAAGAAGGAAAAGGGAAAAAGGATTCGAAATTGAACGTCGTGGCGTACCTTTTTCGGCGTGGTCGTTTTGGCGGAGGCGAAGCGTCGCCAGCTGCCCCTGCCAGAAACGTCACCTGTTTCGCCGCGAAGTTAATGCGCCCGGGTAAGCGGTCGGCGAAGCTGCCGTTGCGCGTGCGCGAGCCGTTCGAGGTACGGGTCACGGGCGCGTTGTCTTCACGCCGTGAGAGGGGGCTCTCTTGCTGCCTCCGGATGGGACATGAGCTTGGCAGATGGCGTGACCGCTGCCCTCGCGCGCCTGCCACCGTCATTACTGCCGGCCCATTTTTGACCGCTTTTGACCGCTGCGCCAGGCTGGCGCTGCTGGGTCGCGGGCTGGGTCGCTTCGAATCGCGGTATCGGTTCCGCAATCGAGGAGGCGCAGTGGTGGAGCGAGTGGCATAGCGGTTCGCATGCAGCGCCCGGCGCGCCAGTTGCACGACGCGTGGGCTTGAGCCGTCGCGCTGGCCTGTCAGGAGTCGGAGAGGCGCGTCCACTTGGCGCGGTTGCATGCCGCCTGCATGGCCGCCTGCCCCTTTCGCCCGCTGGTCCGGGCAAAGGTGGAGGGTTACTTGTAACCGCTAGGTGGTTGCGTGCGTCGTGCGCGGCGGTTCGGCTTCTTCTGCTTAGAGCCGGTCTTCATGACAGGCGGGTCCCAGCCCCCGCGCCGCAGGGAAGGGCTTTGGAGGCGTGTTGGAGAAGACTTAGCCCGTGACGGTTGAGGGCGCAAGCAGGGGGAGTTGCCTTTAAAAGGAGGGCGACCCCCTTCGTGAGGTAACCATGTCTCCTTCCTCCCCGATGCATTGTGTCTCTCCATCTTCCGAGCCCCCGGATGGGGGGAAACCGCCGCCTTTTCGCTCCATCGCTGGAGGAACGCAACTCCGTGGGAGTTGGTACCTTTCAGCCGTCGTTCGGCTTCAAGGATTTTCATCGTGCAGCCCGGTTGCCCCCCTCGGCTGGGGGTCACCCGAGACGGTGACCACCTGCTCCTGGGTGGGGAGGAGCAAACCGGACTGCGATCTGGGTCCCACCCTCAGCTTCAAGGACGTTCATCATCCTTGCTGGGGTGGGTGCCGGACTGAGCCGGCGCTCCACCTCCCGCACGGGTTCGTGGGTCATCCTCTCCCACGATATTCGAGGGAGAAGGCGCTCATTGGCCCTGCGGGCGGCGCGGACTTCGACAACGTGGGATGGATCGGCGGCGAACGCCGTCACCTCCAGCGTGTCGGGTCCGCTAGCTCGGCTCCGGCGGCCCCTTTTGTCGGGGGGCGGCTGCCGCGCCGTGTACACGGGAGGTCCACCCTAGACGCCGCACGCCGCTAGGGCGGCGCTCGTGTTCTGGGGTGGCCCTGCCTTTGCACCAGGGCGGCGCCTTCGCGCGGAGGCCGGTGCCCCACTCATCGGGGAGGACTTGAGTGGGGATCTGCCGGTAGGCCGATGGCTCCTGGCGTCAGTGCCGAGGTGGAGGCGGCTCGAGAAGTCCCCGTCAGCGACGGGATCACCGCCACCATCGGCGCTTCGGACCTCCGGCTCTTTGTACTTGTCCTCGCCCCTCGGGTGGCGTTATGGGCGAGGGCAAGACAGCAGCTGTGCCTTCTCCTGAGGCCCGTGCTGCGGCGGAGGGAGGAACCGGAGTTCCGTTTGTAATGGCACTTCGGGTGCCGGGCTTTTTTGTTCATTTCGGCTTTCGGGGCCTGAACATGTATGTAACTTACGGCACAGAGCCATGTTTTTTCCTCATTTCCGAGCACTAAGACTCGCCTGTTGTTTGCCTGAATCGCTTCACCAAGCGTGAGTCGCCCCGTGTCAAGGTGACGAGTGAGGTATCCGTATCCCGGAGGCGTAGGAATCCCTCGGCTCGGTCGGACCTGTTGTCCGAGGCTCCTCTAGCTTAGTTAAAGAGACCCCTCGGCCGCTCTTCGACGAGCCGAGGCCAGGGGTAGCGATATCAGCACGAGCAGAGGCGGAGTTGGCTCGGAAACGAAACCTGGTTGGCCGGAGCCTAGCCGGGTTGTTTGTTGGCAGGATCGACGTCGGAGCTGTTCAGCCGAGGCTTCGGACCGAGCTGGCGCCCTCGGAAGGAGGTCAGCCGAGGCCCCGGAGGTGGCCGGCCGAGCCGTCCGCTTGGGCCGGGTTCTCGGAGAAGTCCCTGGCAGAGATTGCTCGAGCGTGATGATGACGTCGTCCTTCGGAGCGGAGGCCCTCGGACCGCGTCGCCGTCCGAGGCTAGGTCGGGCCTCGCCGAAGGTGCCGTCGCCCTCTTCCAGCGTCAAGATCCGAGCCTGCAGGGTCAAATCGTCTTGTAGCGTGGGCCTTGCGCGGCCGTTGAGGCCAGAGCACATACCCTTGTTGCGTTATAAAGCTGCGTCTCTTTTCCTCTCGTTTCGAGTATCTGGACTTCTTGTCGGTAGCAGGGATGTTAGTGCGAGCAAGAGTTGCTTCTCGCGGAAGGTGATGAGTGAGGTATCCGTATCCCGGAGGCGTGGGAGTCCCTCGGCTCGGTCGGCCTTGCCGCTTACGCGTACTTTTACCCGCCCATGAAGCCCTGTCACCGACTTGGTCGAAAAGGCTCGAAGAATCGCTTCGACAGAAGAGCTCCCGTACGTAAAGACTCGTTCGATCCGCGGATTCGCCTTATCCGAGCGCGAGTTACTTATCGCAGAAGGTGATGAGTGAGGTATCCGTATCCCGGAGGCGTAGGAGTCCCTCGGCTCGGTCAGCCTTGACTGCTTTACGTGTACCCCGTCGTTTCCAGGACCCGCTTTTCGAAGTAGTCAAAAAGCACGAAAGATGTTCTGGTGAAAGAGATTTTTTGTTCGAGGAAAATTTTGACGCAGAGGGGGTTTCCCCCCTTTTAGCCCCCGAGGGAGGGTCGGGCTCTGCCGAGGCGAGGCTGACCCTTCCTTGTTGACTAAACTTTTGCGTGGGTGTGAGGTATATAAACAACTTGGAAACATCTTAAGGGTAGAAGCGACGTAGCTGTTGGATGTTCCAAGCGTTGTCGTAGACCTCGCCTTGACTGTTGGCCAGCTTGTACGTTCCGGGCTTCAGTACTTTGGCGATGATGAACGGCCCTTCCCAGGGGGGCGTGAGCTTGTGCCTCCCTCGGGCGTCTTGCCGCAGCCGAAGCACCAGATCGCCCACCTGGAGATCTTGGGGTCGGACCTCTCGGGCGTGGTAGCGTCGCAGGGACTGCTGATACCGCGCCGAGTGTAGTAAGGCCCTGTCCCGAGCCTCGTTCAGCTGGTCCAGCGAGTCCTCTCGGCTAGCTCGGTTGCTTTCTTCGTTGTAGGCCCTCGTCCTCGGGGAGCCGTATTCCAGGTCCGTGGGCAGGATGGCCTCGGCCCCGTAGACCAGAAAAAACGGCGTGAAACCCGTGGCCCGGCTTGGCGTCGTCCTCAGGCTCCAGACCACCGAGGGGAGTTCCTTCATCCACCGCTTGCCGAACTTGTTGAGGTTGTTGTAGATCCGAGGCTTGAGCCCTTGTAGGATCATGCCATTGGCACGCTCTACTTGCCCATTTGACATGGGATGAGCTACGGCGGCCCAGTCCACCCGGATGTTGTGATCCTCGCAAAAATCCAAGAATTTTTTGCCGGTGAACTGGGTGCCATTGTCGGTGATGATGGAGTTCGGGACCCCGAAGCGATGGATGATGTTGGTGAAGAACGCCACCGCCTGCTCGGACCTGATGCTGTTCAGGGGTCGGACCTCGATCCACTTGGAGAATTTGTCGATGGCGACCAGCAGGTGCGTGTAGCCCCCGGGCGCCTTCTGCAGAGGGCCGACGAGGTCCAGACCCCACACAGCGAAGGGCCAGGTGATGGGTATCGTCTGCAGAGCCTGAGCGGGCAGGTGGGTCTGCTTCGCATAGAATTGGCACCCTTCGCAGGCGCGGACAATTCTAGTGGCGTCAGCCACCGCCGTTGGCCAGTAGAAGCCTTGGCGGAAAGCGTTCCCGACGAGGGTTCGAGGTGCTGCATGGTGACCGCAAGCCCCCGAGTGTATTTCCCGCAGGAGTTCCTGGCCCTCGGCGGTGGAGATGCATCGCTGGAGGATGCCCGAGGGGCTGCGGTGGTAGAGCTCCTTCTCATCACCCAGCAAGACGAACGACTTTGCGCGTCGCGCTACCCGCCGAGCCTCGGCTTGGTCGAGGGGCAGTTCTCCTTGGCGGAGATATCGCAGGTACGGGGTCCGCCAATCTTGATCTGGCACGACCCCGTTCTGCTCCTCCTCGATGCGCAGCGCTTCGCCCTCGGGCTCCGAGGGTTCCTCGGGTTGAGCCGAGGATGGCACGGGCTGGGCCGAGGTCACCTCGGACGAAGCCGAGGGTGCCTCGGGCCCGGGCGCGTCATCTATCTTGACGGAGGGTTGGTGCAGATCCCGGGAGAAGACGTCCGGGGGAACCGTCGTTCGCCCCGAGGCTATCTTCGCCAGCTCGTCCGCAGTCTCGTTGTAGCGCCGAGCGATGTGGTTAAGCTCGAGCCCGTAGAACTTGTCTTCCAGGCGTCGAACCTCCTCACAGTAGGCCTCCATCTTCGGGTCGCGGCAGAGGGAGTTCTTCATGACTTGGTTGATGACGAGCTGCGAGTCGCCGCGCGCATCGAGGCGTCGGACCCCTAGCTCGATGGCGATTCGCAATCCGTTGATCAGAGCCTCGTACTCAGCCACATTGTTGGACGCCGGGAAATGGAGGCGAAGCACGTAGCGCAGGTGTTTCCCGAGGGGCGAGACGAAAAGCAGGCCCGCGCCAGCTCCCGTCTTCATCAGCGACCCGTCGAAAAACGTGGTCCAGAGCTCTGGTTGGATTGGAGCCGTTGGTAACTGGGTATCGACCCATTCGGCTACGAAATCCGCCAGTACCTGGGACTTGATGGCCTTTCGAGGGGCAAACGAGATTGCCTCACCCATGATTTCCACCGCCCACTTTGCGATCCGTCCGGAGGCTTCCCGGCACTGGATGATCTCCCCCAGGGGGAAGGATGACACCACAGTCACCGGATGGGACTCGAAGTAATGTCGCAACTTTCGCCTCGTCAGGATCACTGCATATAGCAGCTTCTGGACTTGTGGGTAGCGGATCTTGGTCTCGGACAGCACTTCGCTGACGAAGTAAACTGGCCTCTGAATGGGCAAAGCATGCCCCTCTTCCTGCCTTTCGACTACGATCGCGGCGCTGACCACTTGAGTGGTTGCGGCGATGTAGACCAGGAGGGTTTCTCCATCAGCTGGGGGTACCAAGATGGGCGCCTGGGTGAGGAGCGCCTTCAGGTTCCCGAGGGCTTCCTCGGCCTCGGGAGTCCAAGTGAAGCACTCGGCCTTCCTTAAGAGGCGGTACAGGGGCAGGCCTCTTTCGTCGAGGCGCGAGATGAAGCGGCTCAAGGCCGCGAGGCATCCCATGACCCTCTGTACGCCTTTTAAGTCCTTGATGGGCCCCATGTTTGTGATCGCTGCGATCTTCTCCGGGTTGGCTTCGATGCCCCGCTCGGAGACGATGAACCCCAAGAGCATGCCTCGGGGCGCCCCGAAGACGCACTTCTCGGGATTGAGCTTGACGCCCTTCGCCTTGAGGCACCGGAATGTCAGTTCGAGGTCGGAGAGAAGGTCAGAGGCTTTCCTCGTCTTGACTACGATGTCATCGACGTAGGCCTCGACCGTGCGACCAATGTGTTCGCCGAACACATGGTTCATGCACCGCTGGTACGTTGCACCCGCGTTTCTCAACCCGAACGGCATTGTGACATAACAGTACATGCCGAAGGGCGTGATGAAAGAAGTCGCGAGCTGGTCGGACTCTTTCATCTTGATTTGATGATACCCTGAGTAGGCATCGAGGAAAGACAGGGTTTCGCACCCTGCAGTGGAGTCCACAATTTGGTCGATGCGAGGTAGAGGGTAGGGGACCTTCGGACATGCTTTGTTGAGACCAGTGTAGTCTACGCACATCCGCCACTTCCCCCCTTTTTTCCTCACAAGTACAGGGTTGGCAAGCCATTCGGGATGGAATACCTCTTTAATGAACCCTGCTGCCATCAGCTTGTGGACCTCCTCGCCTATCACTCTGCGCCTTTCCTCATCGAATCGGCGCAGAGGCTGTCTGACCGGCCGGGCTCCGGCCCGAATATCCAGCGAGTGCTCGGCGACATCCCTCGGTATGTCGGGCATGTCCGAGGGACTCCACGCAAAAACGTCGGCGTTTGCGCGGAGAAAGTCGAAGAGCACTGCTTCCTATTTGGGGTCGAGCCCGGAACCGATCCGGATCTGCTTGGAGGTGTCGCCACTGGGGTCGAGAGGGACGGCCTTAACCGTCTCCGCTGGCTCAAAGTTGCCGGCGTGCCGCTTCACGTCCGGCACCTCTCGGGAGAGGCTTTCCAGGTCGGCAATGAGGGCCTCGGACTCGGCGAGGACCTCGGCGTACTCCACGCACTCCACATCGCATTCGAATGCGTGTTTGTACGTGGGGCCGACGGTGATGACCCCGTTGGGGCCCGGCATCTTGAGCTTTAGGTAGGTGTAGTTGGGGATGGCCATGAACTTCGCGTAGCATGGCCTTCCCAACACTGCGTGGTAGGTTCCTCGGAACCCGACCACCTCGAACGTCAAAGTCTCTCTTCGGAAGTCGGAGGGTGTTCCGAAGCAGACAGGGAGGTCGAGCTGTCCGAGGGGCTGGACGCGCTTCCCGGGAATGATCCCGTGGAAGGGCGCAGCGCCTGCTCGGACGGACGACAAGTCGACGCGCAGGAGCCTGAGGGTCTCGGCGTAGATGATGTTGAGGCAGCTGCCTCCATCCATCAGGACCTTGGTGAGCCTGACGTCGCCGATGACGGGGTCGACGACGAGCGGGTACTTCCCCGGGCTCGGCACGTGGTCGGGGTGGTCGTCCCGGTCGAAGGTGATGGGCTTGTCGGACCAGTCTAGGTAGACTGGCGCCGCCATCTTGACCGAGCAGACCTCCCGACGCTCTTGCTTACGATGCCGAGCCGAGGCGTTTGCCGCATGCCCTCCGTAAATCATGAAGCAATCGCGGACCTCCGGGAATTCTCCTGCTTGGCGATCCTCCCTTTTGTCGTCGTCGTGAGCCCTGCCACCCTCTGCGGGTGGCCCGGCCCTGTGGAAGTGGCGCCGAAGCATGACGCACTCCTCGAGGGTGTGCTTGACGGGCCCCTGATGGTAGGGGCACGTCTCCTTGAGTGCCTTGTCGAAGAGGTTAGCACGTCCGGGGGGCTTCCGAGGGTTCTTGTGCTCGGTGGCGGCGACAAGGTCTGCATCGGGAACGTCGCGTTTCGCTTGCGACTTCCTCCCGCCTTTCTTCTTGGCGCCGCGCGGAGCAGACGCCTCGGGAGCATCTTCCGACGGGCGGCCCTGGGGCTGCTTGTCCTTTCGGAAGATGGCCTCTACCGCCTCCTGGCCGGAGGCGAACTTGGTGGCGATGTCCATCAGCTCGCTCGCCCTGGTGGGGGTCTTGCGACCCAGCTTGCTCACCAGGTCGCGGCAGGTGGTGCCGGCGAGGAACGCGCCGATGACATCAGAGTCGGTGATGTTGGGCAGCTCAGTGCGCTGCTTCGAGAACCGCCGGATGTAGTCTCGGAGAGACTCTCCCGGCAGTTGCCGACACCTCCGGAGGTCCCAGGAATTCCCGGGGCGCACGTACGCGCCCTGGAAGTTCCCGGCGAAAGCCTGGACCAAATCTTCCCAGTTGGAAATCTGCCCCGGGGGCAGGTGCTCCAACCAGGCACGAGCGGTGTCGGAGAGAAACAGGGGGAGGTTTCGGATGATGAGGTTGTCATCGTCCGTCCCACCCAGTTGACAGGCCAGGCGGTAGTCCGCAAGCCACAATTCCGGTCTCGTTTCCCCCGAGTACTTCGTGATAGTAGTCGGGGGTCGGAATCGGGGCGGAAACGGCGCCCGCCGAATGGCTCGGCTAAAGACCTGCGGACCGGGTGGTTCGGGCGAGGGACTCCGATCCTCCCCGCTGTCGTAGCGTCCCCCACGCCTGGGGTGGTAGCCTCGGCGCACCCTTTCGTCGAGGCGTGCCCGACGGTCGCGATGAGGGTGCTCGTCGCCGAGGTGGCCCGGGGCCGCAGGCGCGGTGTTGCGCGTGCGCCCGGTGAAGACCGAGGCTTCCCGCGTGAGTCGGGAGGTCGCGGCACGAGGTTCCGAGGGGTATCCCTGCCTTCGGGAGGCAGAGCTCTCGGCCCGCCGGGCCGCAGCGCCTTCCAGGAGATGCTTAAGTTCTCCCTGGATTCGCCGACCCTCGGTGGTTGATGACTCCGGCATCGCGCGGAGGAGCATCGCTGCAGCGGCCAGGTCCTGACCGGTTCCGCCGGATGCGGGTGGCGGTCTGTCCCTAGCATCGTTGGCGATGCGGTGCTGGAGGCTTTGGGGCAGGTGACGTATTCCTCCGGCCGGGGGTTGGCTCGCCCATACCTGCCCGATGTTCTGGCGGATTGCCTCGAGCGCTCCTGTTCCCTCATCGAGCCCGGCCTGCGCCCCGCGGACTTGCTCGAGCTGTGGGTCGTGACCCCCCGCCGGAACGGGGACCACAGCTAGCTCCCGCGGGATGTCGGCGCGAGGCGCTGGCCTAGGGGGATCACCATCCTCCGGCGTGCTGAGACAGCCGCCTCCGGAGGGATCCCCTAACTCGATGTGGAAACATTCGCGACTCGGGCCGCAGTCCTTGTCGCCAAGGCTGCGGCTGCCGTCGGAACAGTCGGAGAGGCAGTAGTCACATGCGGTCATGAAGTCCCGCATGGCACTAGGGTTGCCAGATCCGGAGAAATCCCAGCAGATGCTGGGGTCGTCATCTTCCTCGGACCCAGAAGGTCCGTAGGTCGAGACACCCGTCAATCGGTCCCAAGGCGACCGCACACGAAACCCCAGAGAGGTTGCACTCGCCTCAATGTGAGCGCCCGCCAAAGCGAGGTCGCCAGGCGGGCTGAGGTCGAGTCGAAATGACGAAAGATGGGGAGCAGTCGGTACCTTTTTGTCGACGAAGGGCGATGAAGTCACGTCGGGGGCTGACCGCGCCGTCGTCTTGGGTACGAGGGCGACGTCCTGCAGGCCCTCCGTGAGCGTGCTGGCGTCGTCCACTTGCTCGGAGTCGACGTGTTGCGGGGGAATGGCACTCGCGTTTGCCTCGAACGCGAGGGCGACGCTTGGCGTGTCCTCCGTTGAGGCGCCGGGGATGTCGATTTGCTCGACAGCCGTCGGAGCGCGATCTCCCGCTCGGCCCCGGTTGCCCCGCCTCCTCCTCCTCCGATGGCGAGGGAGAGGATGGGGCGAGCTCGAAAGTCGTCCTTCCCCCACGCGGGAAAGACGTCGTCGATTCCGCCGCCGGCGGGCGGGCTGTCCGCCACCATTGTCGCTGCCGCGCGGCGGTGGAAGGAGTATCATGTCGTAGTTGCCGTCGAGAGACATGAACTCGAGGTTCCCGAAACGGAGCACCGTCCCGGGTTGAAGAGGTCGTTGGAGACTGCCCATCTGGAGCTTGACGGGAAATCGAACGTCAACACGCAGCAGGCCCCTACCTGGCGCGCCAACTGTCGGCGTTCCGAGACCGGGGGGTCCCCGAGCCGACGAGTGAGAGTGCCGCGTGCCCCAGCCCAGATGGGTCGAGCGCGTAGGCGAGCGCGAAGGGGGAACAGAGAGAGCGGTCGGTGGCCGGAGCCGGGTCGAGAGGGAGTCGGAGAATTCCCGCGGCCTTCGTGTTCGTCCCGCGCCCAGGTCGGGTGCGCTTGCAGTAGGGGGTTACAAGCGTCCGCGCGAGGTGAGGGGAAGCGAGCGGCCCCAAGAGAGAGAGCGCCTGCCCCTGCCCTTCGTCCCCGCGAGGCCAACCCTCTCTAAGAAGGCCCTGGTCCTTCCTTTTATAGTCGTAAGGAGAGGATCCAGGTGTACAGAATGGGGGTGTAGCAAGGTGCTACGTGTCTAGCGAGGGAGAGCTAGCGCCTAAGTACATGCCAAGGTGGCAGCCGGAGAGGTCTTGGCACCCTGTTGTTGTGGCGTCGTGGCCGTTGGAGGAGTAACGGAGCCGGGCGGGGGGACAGCTGTCGAAGTGGCTGGGCCCTTGCTGAAGTTCTCCTGCTTTCGTAAGGGAGCTGAGAGTCGCCGTCGTCATGGTCTAGCGGGGCGCCATCATATGCCTATCTGGCGTGGCTGGCCAGATGGGACGCCGGTCTTGTCCTCTGCGACCCAAGTCGGCTCAGGGCAGGGTGATGATGGCGCTTCCTGTTGACGTGGCGGTCTCGTGTCCTAGGTCGGGCGTCGTGGAGGCTCCTCCGAAGCCGAGGTCGAGTCCGTCCTGCAAGACAGAGGCAGAGTCCGAGCCCTGGGTCGGGCGAGGCGGAGATCGTTCGGCAGAGGCCGAGGCGGAGTCCGAGCCCTGGGTCGGGCAAGGCGGAGTTCGTTGTCTTCCGAGGCCTTAGCCCGAGTCCGAGCCCTGGGGTCGGGCGGAGCGGAGTTCGCCGTCTTCCGGGGCTTTAGCCCGAGTCCGAGCCCTTGGGCGGAGCGGAGTTCGCCGTCTTCCGGGGCCTTAGCCCGAGTCCGAGCCCTTGGGCGGAGCGGAGTTCGCCGTCTTCCGGGGCCTTAGCCCGAGTCCGAGCCCTTGGGCGGAGCGGAGTTCGCCGTCTTCCGGGGCCTTAGCCCGAGTCCGAGCCCTGGGTCGGGCGGAGCCTCCTATGGCACCTCTGGCGAAGTCTGGCCGCCCGTCGGTCTTACCTTTTGCGTTAATCGCCCCGATGACTCGGTCGGTTGGCGCGGTGATTTAGTCAGGGTTTCTTCTTATCGAAGGCGGGGCCTAGGGCGAGCCGGAGATGCGTCTGCCGTGAAAGAGGAGGCCTCAGGCGAGACGGAGTCATCTTAGGGTCGGCTGCCCTCGCCCGAGGCTAGGCCCGGGCGTGGCGTGGTCAAGTCACTCGTATGGACTGATCCCTGACTTAATCAAACCCATCAGGCCTCTGCAGCTTTATGCTGATGGGGGTTACCAGCTGAGAATTAGGCGTCTTGAGGGTACCTCTAATTATGGTCCCCGACAGTATTGCTCTTTAAAGGTTACATAATATAGAGATCCTCTTTATTTATAGATAAAAACTAGAGTTTCAGTCTTACGTGCCACATGCGCGTTTGGCCTAAGAAAGGTTTTTTAACAGATTCATCGCCCCCGTACAGGTACAGATCTCCCCGGCAAGTGGGGGCAACTGCTAGACCGTGACCGTTCTGCCGAGATTAGCTGGAGCGCAGCAAGTGGACGAATCGCGAGCGTGGGACCCGCGGATCCGCACCCCCAGCGCGCCGGCCTCCAGGCTCGCTCAACACATGCTGACAGGTGGGCCCATGCTGACCTCCAGGAGGTTCCTTCGTCCTGGTCCTGGCTGCTGTTGCGTTGCGCCCGTCATTTTATTAAACGGCTGGAGCTCCTTGCCTTGCCTTGCCTTGCCTACCCACCAAGCATCATCGCGCGCGGCATTTGACGCGGACGCGCGAGCGAGGAAGCAAGCGCCTGTGGCAGCATAATCGCAGGGGGCGGGCGAAAGGGATCGGAGCACGGCGATTTGCGGCCGCAGCCTACTCACACAGGCGCGAGAGAAGGAAGAGAAGCCCCCCGATCGTCTCAGCTCGCCGGCAGTGCACTGCAGCGCGGGCCTCGCACGCACGTGGAGCCGGATCCGGATTGCTCGCTCGCAAGCCGGTGGCGGTGGTCGGGTCCTCGGGGGGAAGATCCGATCCATGGGAGCCGCGGGGCCGGCCGGCGTGCATTTCTTGGACGCGTGCTTCCTCTGCCGGAAGCCGCTCGCCGGCAACCGCGACATCTTCATGTACAGGTAGGTAACGGCACTACTGCTATTCCTCCCCTTCCTCCCCCTGTTGTTTCCGGAACGGCGCCCTCACCAGCAGCCATGCATGCGTGCCGGCAAACAGGGGCGACACGGCGTTCTGCAGCGACGAGTGCAGGAGCGCGCAGATGGCGGCGGACGAGGCGGCGGAGAAGAGGAGGAAGGCCAGGGCGGTGACACGTGGGGCCATGTTCGCCAGGGAAGCGGAAGGCCCACAGGAGCGCGGCAAGGTCCGGGCCGGGTCGTCCATCCTGGCCCTGTAACCGTCAGGAGTCTGTCTTTTTCTCTACCAGTCTACCTGACGAGACGCGCCAGCCACCGGACATCACGTTCGTGTACACGGGTTTGTGTTTTTTCTGTTGGGGAAAAAAAGAGAGGCCCTTTTGGGATCATCCTCTGGTGTGCTTGTGCATTGCTTGCTGGTCCGTGTATACTGCACGTACGTATGCATCATTGTTTAGTTAGTCTACAAGGAAACAGTAATCAATCGAGATGAACATGTGTGAAAATATGTGTTTTCTGATCGAAGTGGAGGCGCTGTGTATTGCTTTAAGAAATGCTGGTCCGTCTCTATCTGTACGTATGGTTATTATCGCGTGTAAGAAAGCTTGGAGCCGGTATCGTATGATCATTTGGTGCAAGCGGGGGCAGGTGGTTAGCTGGAGACACCGCACTCACATTAATACACTAGTGTTCATTTAGGCTAGTTTGGAGCCTCATTTTTATGGGGTTTTCATTTTTCTAAAGTAAATTCGTTCATTTTTTGAAAAAAATAGAAATCTTTTAGGAAAATGGAGTTAATTTAAAATCCGACGCATCCCGTTAATTTAAAATCCATTAGGCTCGTCCGCTCGTGCAAACAAAGTACGTGGACCAATGCAATCTGATCACCGGTGAACTGATTACTATTAAGTATTAACAAACGGGGCATCATCTATCTCTTCGCGTGAACCAACGTTTTCAAAGGCACAAACAGATACGTACGTGTGGGCGCAGAGTCGGTCACGTGCCTGGAGAAAACGGAGCAGGGCCCAGTGTTTTACGTTCTTGATTCTTGCATCGCATCATCAGCTGGTGGTGTCGCGTCAGCGGACAGTTGATGGGGAGTGTCGCTGTGCGCCTGTGCCGGTGCACTGGCTCCAGCTGCAAGGTGGCAGCGGCAGTGGCAGAAACAATAGCTAGCAGGTGCAATCAGTGGCCGACCGAGCTGGGCCACCCGTCAGTCCGTCACCATCAATTTCGTTTGCCGTTGTTGCCTGCTGGCTGGGTCGGTACATACATGTCGGAGCAAATGGACAATCATCCTCCGTGACGCACCCAGCGGCCGGCGGGGACGGGATGTGTACTGCTGTGCCGAACACGCATGCTATCGGGGCGTGTACTACTGTAGCACACGCAGGGAGGGAGAACAAAACGGGACGCGGTATACGACACTCCGAATTGTTGGATCCAGATCAGAAATCAGGAGGTTTTGATCCATCAAGTCAGTCTGTGCATATCTCCGCAGGTCGCCTGATACGTCGACCATCAAAGTAATTCGGAGTCAGCATGCGAAAACACGGCCGCGAAAAAAAACACACGATATAGGCGCACAGTCTAAAGAGGTACAATGTTTTTTTTTGTGACCTAATTTCAGCTTCATGTCAAAGCCGAGCAGATCCTGCACCATCATGTAAATGGGCTGGGTGGACCACATATATTAGCCCATTTATAACATGACATCAGTTGGCGAGGATATAGGCCTTATTTGGATCTCATGTTGGGTTGATATGCTCTGATACTTTTTTTGGGCCGGGTAATGCTGGCTTTCACGAATTTCTTTTAGCATAAGCTTAGGACAACCTGATTTTGTTTTTTTCTTCTTCTTGTAAATGGCATATCCATCTTCGTGGATGACATGGGAACACATTAGCAATGCAAAAATAGCCACATGGAAAATCATCTGAGCACTTTCTTCTAAGAATTAAACAGTACACCATTGTTTTTAGCTATTTTGTTTCTTTGTCATGTTGAGCAGAAGAAATGTCTTACTCAGTGATAAAATATCATCTTTTTTTTGTTTGTTCTCAAATATGCAATAATTCCACGCGCAACAACTATAATGCATATAGTGAGACATTAGTACTAGTAATAATAATAAAAATAAACAAATAAATAAACGAGAGCATAGCAGAACAGCAAAAATAGCATGTCTTTTGAGAGGAATTTGAGCACAGTCTCTGGCTTTCCAACCCCCACCCCCCCCCCCCCCCCCCCCCCCATTCCGGATTGTTCACCTCGGTCTTTTTTTCCATCATCGACTTTTTAGAGCTTGTTGGGTTAGGGGTGGATCGAGGGGATTGGAATTCCCTCTAATCCTTTTAATCCATCCTTAATTGAACAAGTCCATAGAGAGATTTTTGCCAGTGCTGTCTTAGTGTCACTGGTCATAAAGCCGAGTAGTTTTATGCTATGGATAGCAGCCCTAGCTTATACATGTGATAGCACATGGTTAAATTTCGTCAGCTTCCTGGGCCTGGTTAAACACACGCAGATGACGATAAACTTGGTATGATTTTAACACCATATAAAAGTATATATTAGAAACACTTAGAAGGGCCATTGACAAATCAGACTGGGGGTCTGCGTGTGTTTTCTGTTGATCTTAAACAAAGGTGACATCGTCTCCTAGATATTTCCGCCCGTTTGTTACAGCCGTCGGCAGCGTTGCTATTGAGATGGCTACGACGAAGCTAAAAATCGGCCGCTCATGCCACCCACTTAAGCTAACCTTATCTTATCGTAAAACCAGTGCCTTTAGCCCAGATGCCCTTTCACGCTTTGCCAGTCGGCAGTCCGAATCGTCTCGGATTTAAAGTTGGTCCCATTTTCAATCCATTCATTCATGTACAGCTGGGACACCGACATACATGCATGCTACTTGCTAGCAATTCTAGCTGCACTTCAAAATTCAAACACCTGCAGTACGTAGCTAGCCCAGTTCAAACATGTTATATACGTATTACATAACCTTCCAGGCCAATTCTATCACCTGGTTAGATCTGGATATTTCTTTTCCTTTTTCTGTATTCACGTATGCAGTGAGCCCGTGCCATATACTGCCATATTCCAAAGCTGTTTTTTTTCCTGATAATAAGCAAGGCTGCGACGTGGTAACGAAAGCCGTGCGGTCGAGATCAGCGTACTCCTAACAGCCTAACGTGCGCGCACGCAGGCTGCTCCGTCCCATCTCGTAGATATTTGTGTATATATACGATGATGTCGATGCTCGTGGTCCAAGCCCAGGAGAAAGCAAATTAAAGGCGCCGTTTTTAACATGAGGTACCATCTGAATAGGAGAAAGCAAATTAAAGGCGTTGTTAACGTGAGAGGTACCGTCTGAATTGGATTCCGAAGGTAATGGAACGGCTGCGCCTGCGCCGCTTGTGCGTCTCACACTCCCACCCGCCTTTGGATGGTTCAGCCCCTTTTGTTATTAATAAAGACTTAAAGAGCGAGTCTTCGATACTGACGGTTCCGGGCGAGTGGGCGTTCATCTTTTTTTTTTCTTGAACAAGAGCCTGAAGTGATCGTCATTTGCACCATGGTCCTTGTCCTTGCGATTTCGGACGCCACCCCTTTTGTTATTGCTCCTGTCCAAATGAAGGGGTTTGAATAAACTAGAGTTAATATTTAGCTAGTAAAATTAATCCAAATGTTGGGGTCATGCTTCGTCGCCGAAGGTCCCGCAGGAAGAAACATCTTCGGCAAACCCGTTTAAACGTAGTACCGAAGCTACCACTCATGAAGCTTCGGTACTATAACGTATCTGAAGACGGAGGTTTGAACCGACTTAAAAATGAAATGACTTCATAGTCCATAAGGGTCTGAGTCATAATTGTAATCTTTTGTAAGGGGCATGACTGTAATTTCTCACAGGCTACGCCCTGTGTCTATAAATAGATGAACAATACTCCTTTACTGTTCACGCGATCTTGTAATCCCTGGCACGTTACGCTTGAGTTATTGCTTTCCGCCAAGGTGAAGGTATAAATGTGCATAAATATTATATTCTAACACCTGTATATTCAAATAATGAAATATGCAAATACACTTTATATTATATATGTCATTTCTTATTGTTCGTTATTTTACAAGCATAATTACGAAGATCACATCTTCGTAATGACTTACCCCTGACCTTCGCCCGAAGCTCATTAAATTCTTGGGGAGATAATGCTTCAGCGGACGAAGGGCATTTATATTTAACATTTTTGTGTTGCCTTGTTCTTGATTCATAGCACTTGAGAACAAGTCCCCAACATTGGCGCCCACCTCCGGTGAACTCAGATCCACTTGCTGAGCTGATGGCTTCGTTCAAAGCCGGAGTTGCTTCGGCTCCGAAGCTTGTGCTCCCGATAACAGGCAGTTCATGCTCAGAGCCAGCTAACAAGAAGCAGAAGAAGGAGGCACAAAGAAGGGTACAACATGTAGGGGTGCAAGGACCCTTCATCAAGACATGATGGTCTCACATTCCGATTACCTTCTCCCAAGAGTATCTTCAGCTTAAGGATTACCCTCACAATGATGCTATGGTTATCTCTTGTGTTATCAAAGGATTTCTCGTCCACAATGTTTTGGTTGACACAGGCAGTGCAGCGGATATTATATTTGTCAAAGCCTTCAGACAGATGCAAGAGCCCGAAGACAAG
Source organism: Zea luxurians (assembly GCA_029449295.1). Lineage (NCBI taxonomy): Eukaryota > Viridiplantae > Streptophyta > Magnoliopsida > Poales > Poaceae > Zea > Zea luxurians. Next base: position 121,298,397 of record JAOPSE010000006.1, on the reverse strand, counting down.
ATCCATGATGCCACACATCCTCTTTGTGGCTTCGGAGGAAGGCAGATTGTAGCACTTGGCAAGATCACGATGCCGGTAACCTTCGTATTTATCAACAACACAAGGACTGAGCAAGTCGTGTTTGATATTGTTGACATGGAGTATCCTTACAACACAATCATTGGTCGTGGTTGAGAGCACCTAGAGGGGGGTGAATAGGTGATCCTGTAAAAACTTAAACTTAAAGCCACAAAAACTTGATTAATCGTTAGCACAATAATGCCAAGTGGCTAGAGAGGAGTCTAAGCAAGACACGATAACCACAAGAAGATCAACACAGATAGACACAGTGGTTTATCCCGTGGTTCGGCCAAGTCCAACGCTTGCCTACTCCACGTTGTGGCGTCCCAACGGACGAGGGTTGCAATCAACCCCTCTCAAGCGGTCCTGAAAGGGAAATGTGCCCTTGGGCCATTTCTAAGTATTTTGGTGATTGAGTGCCAACACATGTGCTTAATTGTGAATTTATGTACATGGATGAACAAGGTGCAAATGATGAAGTAAAGGTATGTTTCTAAGCCTTAGTACATTGGTTTTGTGTACTAATATATTTGTCTAAGTGTTAGAAACAGAAAGAAGAAGAAGAGAGAAGAGGAGAAAAGACTTGGCTGTGTGCTGCCAAGACCCAGCTCGGTCTGGAGCACCGGACTGTCCGGTGTGCACCGGACAGTGTCCGGTGCGCCAGACTGACTCGGCGCAAACTAGCCGCTCTCGGGAAATTGGCCGACGGCGTACGGCTAAAATTCACCGGACTGTCCGGTGTGCACCGGACTGTCCGGTGAGCCAACGGTCGGCCGGGCCAACGGTCGGCCGCGCAATCCGCGCGGGACACGTGGCGGAGCCAACGGTCGGAAGACGGCACCGGACTATCCGGTGTGCACCGGACATGTCCGGTGCGCCAACGGCTCCAGATCTCCAACGGTCTGCAACGGTCGGCAGCGCCAGTTAAGGAAACAAATCGGGCACCGGACACTGTCCGGTGTGCACCGGACTGTCCGGTGCCCCCGACGACAGAAGGCAAGGATGGCCTTCCGGATTTGCTCTCAACGGCTCCTAGCTGCCTTGGGGCTATAAAAGGAGCCCCTAGGCGCATGGAGGAGACACATAAGCAACCTTTGAGCATTCTTGATCATCCACACTTAGTCTTTGCGCTTTCATTTGTGATTCTAAGTGATTCGAGCTCCATTCTAGTGAGAACTTTGTGATACTCTTGTAAGCTCGAGTCTTGGCCGTGTGTGTGCGCATTTCGCTGTGGATTTGTGTGTGTTGCTTCCCTCCCTTACTCTGTGTTTCATTTGTGATCATATACTTGTAAGGGCAAGAGACTCCAATTTGTGGAGATTCCTTGCAAACGGGATAGTGAAAGGAACAACAAAACACCGTGGTATTCAAGTGGGTCTTTGGACCGCTTGAGAGGGGTTGATTGCAACCCTCGTCCGTTGGGACGCCACAACGTGGAGTAGGCAAGCGTTGGTCTTGGCCGAACCACGGGATAAAACCACTGTGTCACCTCTGTGCTTGATTTTCTTGTGGTACTGTGTTTTGTTGAGACTTCACCTTAGCCACTTGGCAATAATCGTGCTAACACTTAACAAGTTTTTGTGGCTTAAGTTTGAAGTTTTTACAGGATCACCTATTCACCCTCCCCTCTAGGTGCTCTCAATTGGTATCAGAGCCGTTCTCTTCATAAAGGGACTAACCGCCCGAAGAGATGGATCCTAAGGGGAAGAGTATTGTGATCAATGACAAAGAGAAGGAATCCTTCGTCAACGAGCCGAAGGACGATAAGCCTACCGACTCCGGCTCGGGCCAAAGACGGAAGGAAGGGAAGAAGAAGAAGACAAGGCGCATCAAGGAGATCGTCTACTACGACAGCGACGAGTCTACTTCTTCCCAAAAGGACGAGGACCACAACGACTACGAGAGAAGGAAACCGGTTAATTCGAACTTTTCTTTTGATTACTCTCGTATTCCGCAAAGTTCACATTCTCATTTGCTCTCCATTCCACTCGGCAAGCCCCCACACTTTGATGGAGAGGACTACGGATTTTGGAGTCACAAAATGCGTAGTCACCTATTCTCTCTCCATCCTAGTATATGGGAGATTGTAGAGAGTGGAATGCACTTTGATAGTTCGGATAGTCCCATGTTCATTAATGAACAAATTCATAAGAATGCACAAGCTACTACTGTTCTTCTAGCTTCTTTGTGCAGGGATGAATATCATAAAGTGAGCGGCTTGGATAACGCCAAGCAAATCTGGGACACCCTCAAGATTTCTCATGAGGGGAACGACATCACCTTGCTCACCAAGATGGAGTTGGTGGAGGGTGAGCTTGGACGGTTCGCAATGATAAGGGGCGAGGAGCCGACGCAAACATACAACCGGCTCAAGACCCTTATCAACAAGATAAGGAGCTACGGAAGCACACGATGGACGGACCACGACGTCGTCCGCCTAATGCTCAGGTCATTTACCGTTCTTGATCCTCATTTGGTGAACATTATACGTGAAAATCCCAGGTACACCAAGATGTCGCCCGAAGAAGTTCTTGGGAAATTCGTTAGCGGGTGAATGATGATCAAGGAGGCGAGGTATGTGGACGACGCCTTGAATGGTCCGATCAACGAGCCGCAACCTCTTGCTCTCAAGGCAACACGAAGCAAGGAGGCGCTACCTAGCAAGGTGGCACAGATTGAGGCGGCCGGACTCAATGATGAAGAGATGGCTCTCATCATCAAGAGATTCAAGACGGCGCTAAATGGCCGCAAGGGGCAGCCAAGCAAGACCAAGACAAAGGGGAAGCGCTCATGCTTCAAGTGCGGTAAGCTTGGTCATTTTATCGCTAACTGTCCCGATAATGAAAGTGACCAGGAAAAGGGGAACAAAAGAGAGAAGAAGAAGCAATACAAGAAGGCAAAGGGCGAGGCGCATCTAGGAAAGGAGTGGGACTCGGATTGCTCCTCCTCCGACTCCGACAATGAAGGACTCGCTGCTACTGCCTTCAACAAGTCTTCCCTCTTCCCCAACGAGCGTCTCACATGCCTTATGGCAAGGGAGAAGAAGGTGAGTACTCAAGACTCCACTTATGCTTCTTCTAGTGATAGTGAGTCTAGTGATGATGATGACATAGATTATTCATGCTTGTTCAAGGGCTTAGATAGATCTAAGATAGATAAAATCAATGAATTGATTGATGCATTGAATGAAAAGGATAGGCTTTTAGAAAAGCAAGAAGATTTATTGTATGATGAACATGATAAATTTGTTAGTGCACAAAATTCTCTTGCTCTAGAAATTAAAAGAAATGAAGTACTTTCTAGTGAATTATCTTCCTGTCATGAAACCATTGATACCTTAAGAAGTGTTAATAATGATTTAAGTGCTAAACTAGAAGTAGCTAGTAAATCAAATTCCTGTGTTGAAAATGTTACAATTTGCACTAGGTGTAAGGATTTTGATTTTAATGCCTGTAGTGAACACTTAGTTTCAATTTCCAAACTAAGTGATGAATTGGCTAGTCTTAATGCACAACTTAAGACTAGCAAAAGTGAATTTGACAAGTTAAAATTTGCAAGGGATGCCTATACAATTGGAAGACATCCCTCAATTAAGGATGGGCTTGGCTTCAAGAGGGAAGCCAAGAACTTAACAAGCCATAAGGCTCCCATCTTCGTCAAGGAGAAGGGGAAGGCCCCTATGGCTAGTAGTGCTAAAAAGAACCATGCTTTCTTGTATCATGATAGGAGAAATGCTAGAAATGCTTATAATGATTTTGATTCACATGTTTATGATTCTCATGCCATGTTTGCTTCTAGTTCTTCTTATAAGCATAATAGAGATATGTGTAGGAGAAATGTTGTACATATGCATAGGAGAAATATTGCTCATGTGCCTAGAAAGAATGTTATTCATGCTCCTAGGAAAGTAGTGAATGAACCTTCTATAATTTATTGTGCTTTAAACACTTCCTTTGCTATTTGTAGAAAGGATAGGAAAATAGTTGCTAGGAAATTAGGGGCAAAATGCAAGGGAGACAGGACTTGCATTTGGGTCCCTAAGGACATTTGTGCTAACCTTGCAGGACCCAACATGAGTTGGGTACCTAAGACCCAAGCCTAAATTTGCCTTGCAGGTTTATGCATCCGGGGGTTCAAGCTGGATTATCGACAGCGGATGCACAAACCATATGACGGGGGAGAAGAAGATGTTCACCTCCTACGTCAAAAATAAGGATTCCCAAGATTCAATTATATTCGGTGATGGGAATCAAGGCAAGGTAAAAGGGTTAGGTAAAATTGCAATTTCTAATGAGCACTCAATTTCAAATGTGTTTCTAGTTGAGTCTCTTGGTTACAACTTGCTATCTGTTAGTCAACTATGCAACATGGGATATAATTGCCTTTTTACTAATGTAGATGTGTCTGTCTTTAGAAGATGTGATGGTTCACTAGCTTTTAAGGGTGTACTAGACGGCAAGCTTTACTTAGTTGATTTTGCAAAAGAAGAGGCCGGTCTAGATGCATGCTTAATGGCTAAGACTTGCATGGGCTGGCTGTGGCATCGCCGCTTAGCACATGTGGGGATGAAGAACCTCCACAAGCTTCTAAAGGGAGAACACGTGATAGGTCTAACAAATGTTTATTTCGAAAAAGATAGACCTTGTGCAGCTTGTCAGGCAGGTAAACAAGTGGGAGGAGCACATCACAGCAAGAATGTGATGACCACGTCAAGACCTCTGGAGCTGCTGCATATGGACCTCTTCGGACCCGTCGCCTATCTAAGCATAGGAGGAAGTAAGTATGGTTTAGTTATTGTTGATGACTTTTCCCGCTTCACTTGGGTGTTCTTTTTGCAGGATAAGTCTGAAACCCAAGGGACCCTCAAGCGCTTCCTCAGGAGAGCTCAAAATGAGTTTGAACTCAAGGTGAAGAAGATAAGGAGCGACAACGGGTCCGAGTTCAAGAACCTTCAAGTGGAGGAGTTTCTTGAGGAGGAAGGGATCAAGCACGAGTTCTCCGCTCCCTACACACCACAGCAAAATGGTGTGGTAGAGAGGAAGAACAGGACGCTAATCGATATGGCGAGGACGATGCTTGGAGAGTTCAAGACCCCCGAGTGCTTTTGGTCGGAAGCTGTGAACACGGCTTGCCACGCCATCAACAGGGTCTATCTTCATCGATTCCTCAAGAAGACTTCGTATGAGCTACTAACCGGTAACAAACCCAATGTATCGTACTTTCGTGTATTTGGGAGCAAGTGCTACATTCTAGTGAAGAAGGGTAGAAATTCTAAGTTTGCTCCCAAAGCTGTAGAAGGGTTTTTATTAGGTTATGATTCAAATACAAAGGCGTATAGAGTCTTCAACAAATCGTCGGGTTTGGTTGAAGTCTCTAGCGACGTTGTATTTGATGAGACTAATGGCTCTCCAAGAGAGCAAGTTGTTGATTGTGATGATGTAGATGAAGAAGATGTTCCAACGGCCGCTATACGAACCATGGCGATTGGAGACGTTCGGCCACAGGAACAAGATGAACGAGATCAACCTTCTTCCTCAACGACGGTGCATCCCCCAACTCAAGACGATGAACAGGTTCATCAAAAGGAGGCGTGTGATCAAGGGGGAGCACAAGATGATCATGTGATGGAGGAAGAAGCGCAACCGGCACCTCCAACCCAAGTTCGAGCGATGATTCAAAGGGATCATCCCGTCGACCAAATTCTGGGTGACATTAGCAAGGGAGTAACTACTCGGTCTCGACTAGTTAATTTTTGTGAACATTACTCTTTTGTCTCCTCTATTGAGCCTTTCAGGGTAGAGGAGGCCTTGCTAGATCCGGACTGGGTGTTGGCCATGCAGGAGGAACTTAATAACTTCAAGCGCAATGAAGTTTGGACGCTGGTGCCTCGTCCCAAGCAAAATGTTGTGGGAACCAAGTGGGTGTTCCGCAACAAACAAGACGAGCACGGAGTGGTGACAAGGAACAAGGCTCGACTTGTGGCAAAAGGTTATGCCCAAGTCGCAGGTTTGGACTTTGAGGAGACTTTTGCTCCTGTGGCTAGGCTAGAGTCTATTCGTATTTTGCTAGCATATGCCGCTCACCATTCTTTCAGGTTGTACCAAATGGATGTGAAGAGCGCTTTCCTCAACGGGCCAATAAAGGAGGAGGTGTACGTGGAGCAACCCCCTGGCTTCGAGGATGAACGGTACCCCGACCACGTGTGTAAGCTCTCTAAGGCGCTCTATGGACTTAAACAAGCCCCAAGAGCATGGTATGAATGCCTTAGAGATTTCTTAATTGCTAATGCTTTCAAGGTTGGGAAAGCCGATCCAACTCTTTTCACTAAGACCTGTGATGGTGATTTGTTTGTGTGCCAAATTTATGTCGATGACATAATATTTGGTTCTACTAATCAAAAGTCTTGTGAAGAGTTTAGCAGGGTGATGACGCATAAATTCGAGATGTCGATGATGGGCGAGTTGAACTACTTCCTTGGGTTCCAAGTGAAGCAACTCAAGGACGGCACCTTCATCTCCCAAACGAAGTACACGCAAGATCTGCTAAAGAGGTTTGGGATGAAGGACGCCAAGCCTGCAAAGACGCCAATGGGAACCGACGGACACACCGACCTCAACAAAGGAGGTAAGTCCGTTGATCAAAAAGCATACCGGTCCATGATAGGTTCTTTGCTTTACTTATGTGCTAGTAGACCGGATATTATGCTTAGCGTATGCATGTGTGCTAGATTTCAATCCGATCCTAAGGAGTGTCACTTGGTGGCGGTGAAGCGAATTCTTAGATATTTAGTCGCTACGCCTTGCTTCGGGATCTGGTATCCAAAGGGGTCAAATTTTGAAGCGTCCCCAATCCTCTGGGACTCAAATGTGATACAATTACTAGTCCCAGGAGGCTAGTAAACACATTTATACATCAGATGATATCAAATCTGCTTAAACGAGACAAACCTACAAAGGTGGCGAACAACTTTAAGAGTTGGTCCACAACTCGAGACATATCATCAGAGTGGGGCTGAAGCAGCCCGATATACGCAGCGAAGCAAATCAGCGGTCCAACAGCCACAGGCAAGGTTGGGAACAGTCGTAACTCTTACCCGATCTCCTTTTTCTGAAAAAACAACAAATAAGCAAGGGTGAGTACAAACGTACTCAGCAGCCCACCTTCACCCGCGGAATGGGGAAATCAGATATAATGCATGGAATATGTGGAGCTCGGGATATTTTGCAGAAACAGCAATATTTAATGCAGAGTTGTTTTGAAAAACATTTTGTATTTTTGCAAAGCGCATCCTCTCCAAAAGGAGCAGGAAGTTTTTCAGTATTATAACAAAATCCCCTGGACTAAACCATCCAGGCATCTCAGCAGTTTCCCACTGGTTTTCCTTTTCAACAACCGCTACTGGACTTCCCGTCCACCATAGCTCACGGCTCAACCGCCGAACCTTTTTAAAAACCACTTTTCTCAAAACCATCTCTTTTTTGGAAAACAAAACATTAATTGCCATACCATACCAGACTCGTCCATTCCTGTGGACACAGACTATTCGAATAGGTTTCAAACTCTGCGCAGAGGTGTACACTTTACCCACTAGTCCGGCTCTGCGATCTCATGATCAATGAGATCCGAATCCGAATCTCTTTCTTTCCCCGCACGTCCTAACCTTAACGGTTATCCGGAAGGAGTCAGGCCACCACCATGTCCAAACCGGACAAAACTTTCCCCCTCCTTATCCTCCCGGTGCTCCCTAGCCTTCATAACCCTGGGGTTGGACCGTACGAGTTCAGATTGAGTGACTGCCCACACAGTCTCGAGTGGTTGTACTATTAAAGAGTATAGGTAGTGAAGATGACAAACCGGTCCTTATATGAGGGGACAATCCTTCTGCTCACGCCTAAACCAGCTGAGCCAACACCTTAGGCCCTCCCCTAAACCAGGGAGTCCCTGATTATCCCTACTCAAAGGTGATAAGGGTGAAAACCCTTCATCATACACATTTTGAAAAACATTTTCTTTTGAAAACTCACACCTTTCCTCAAATCATTTGTAACAAATATATCAGGGATTGATTGCGGCAAGCGGCTGGGTGGCCATAATAACTTGTGTTAAAATCATATCATGCATAAAATAACAGGCTGAGGGTTGTGGTTGTAAAACATAGGTAATTTATGCATCAAAGGGATCCAGTGAGCTTGCCATGCTTATTCGGCGAAGGGGGAAGGAGAGCTCGCGGAACTGGCTTCTGGCTCCACCGCCTGGCGTAGACTTGCAGATCTGGCCTCCACGAGATGGCACGAACGCTCCAATAACTATGCAACATGAACAAGCAAACATACAAACCAGCAAGTATACCAACAAATATTTAGTATAGTGGTCAGAAAAGCGATATATGGATGGGTAGAGTCTTGAGTAGAATCTATGTCATGTGGTGTTGTGATATTACTGGTGGTGGAGCGGAGGTGCTTACCAGGAGGGTGGACTGGAGGCAAAGCGACACTATGCGTGTAGCCGGCAGAGCGGAGTAACTGAGTGGGTGGGGTGTTTGCCTTGGCTGAGGGTGTTGAGTGTGTGTGGAGAGGGAGAGGGTAGCTGGGTGTATTTATAGCTGGGTGTATGTGGTGTAGCACAGTGAAGTTCACTGTTGGTGAGAATAGTGACGAATGAATCGTCTGACTTGGTATGAACATGAGAGTTATAGGCAGAATATGGGACAAGAGTATTTTGGGAGTTTTCTGGAACATGAACCATGCTTAAGGGGTGACATGGCTGGATAGGGAATAGTTTGATAAAAATTTAGAAACGAGAATTATTGGAATCTGAGTTTGGGAACCTGGTTCGAAGGAATCTCAAAGTTAAGCGTGCTCAACTCGGAGAAACCTGGGATGGGTGACCAGATGGGAAGTTCCCTATTGGAAGGAAAATCACAGTCACCGGAGTTCGTATGACTGGAATATGGGTCTGGCTGGTCTTAGGTGGACTGGACAGCATGATGTATGAGTAGTTGAAATTTGGGGTGATCGGCTAATCGATGAATAGTAACGATGAATAGTGGCGATGGAAAAGTAATTATAGATATCATCGATGAATAGTAACGATGATGAATAGTAATGATAAATAGTAACGATGATGAATAGTGTATGTGAATAGTAACGGTGAATAGTAATGGTGAATAGTGACAGTGAATAGTTCGTATGAACGAACGATGAACGATGAATAGGAACTATGAACGAACGGACGAACGATCGAATGATCGGACGAACGAACGATTGGAATTTCGGCAGCATAACGGCAGGAAAAGATTATTTGGACGAACGAACGGACGAACGATCGAATGATCGGACGAACGAACGATCGGAATTTCGGCAGCATAACGGCAGGATAAAGATTATCTGGAAGAACGATGAATGGGGACTATGAACGAACGATGAACGATGAATAGGGAACTATGAACGAACGATGAACGATGAATAGGGAACTATGAACGAACGATGAACGATCGAATGATCGAACGAACGATCGGAATTTCGGCAGCATAACGGTAGGAAAAAGATTATCTGGAAGAACGATGAATAGGGACTATGAACGAACGATGAATAGGGACTATGAACGAACGATGAACGATGAATAGGAACTATGAACGAACGATGAACGATCGAATGATCGAACGAACGAACGATCGGAATTTCGGCATCATAACGGTAGGAAAAAGATTATTTGGACGAACGAACGGACGAACGATCGAACGATCGGACGAACGGACGAACGAACCATGAACGATCGGACGAACGATCGAACGATCGGACGAACGAACGAACAAACTAAGAACAGGAGACGAACGATCGAAGAACGATCGAACGATCCTTGTGCTAGTGTGTGCTTGTGTGGAACATGGAGTGGGTGTGTGTGGGGGGGGGGAGAGAGTTGCCATGAAATGGCTTGGGGTGGGATGGGAGGAGGCCCTTGCCCCTCTATTTATAGCCATGGTGGGGGGATTAGGGGGAGGGATGAGAGGATTAGTGGGAGGGATGAGAGGATTAGTGGGAGGATGAGATGATTAGTGGGAGGTTAGCATGTATTTGTCTTGTATAAGTGAGATTTGCTTGTAGAGCTCACCGTATGACACTGGAGGCATACATATACGTATGAGCTTGAGGAAAGTTATGAAGAAAATATTTGTAGGGACTTGAAAAATGATTCTAAAGGTATTTCTCAAGAGGAAAATACTTGGAGATATATCGGTGGAATATCTGGGCAATATTTCTAGAAAGAACTTGAGGGGGATTACTGGGGAAATATCCGGGCAGTATTTCTGGAAACAAATTGAGGGTGATCACTGGGAAATATTTGTAGGATATTTGAGGAGGATTTTGGAGAGAATATAGACCACTATATTTTATTTGCTGATATCAACTCGCAAACAAACATTTTGAAATGAAATTTGAAATTCATTTTGAATTTAGAGGGAGTTTGAGAAAATTTCAGGATTTGAATTTTTGGGATGCTACAAATCTACCCCACTTAAAAGGAATCTCGTCCTCGAGATTTGGCTTAGAAGGGTTATGGGTATAGCTTTACTTCAGCTACATATCTTCGCTTTGCAACTCTTCGAGGAGATGGAACTTCAACAAAATCCGGCCTTTGAGGATCATCCGGTTGCTGATTGCAAATGCTGATTCTGGCTGCTCAAAGATCATCTTCAGGCTTCAGCTTTCGCTTGGCAGCTAGCTTATTGAGGAAGCATCGATGTCAACACGCAAACCTTTCTCTTGCGAACTCCCACATGGATTCCTTCCTTGATTGGTCTTCTGGTGCTTCATCAACAAAACTTGGGTAACCACTTCTCATCCAGAAACTTATAAGCTTCGATGATCTGGTCCTCCACAAGCTTACTAAGGCCTTCTTCTTTTTCTCCATAGCAGGAACCTTACTGGAATACTACCCCACTTAAAAAGAATGAGGGTAGATCTCTTGAATCTTGGGGATTTGAACTCCTTGAAGTACCTCATAACAAGGGTGTTACGGGGCCTTCTTCTGCTGTTGCTGCTTGAGCAGGCTGCGGAGAGATGACTGACACAGGGTTGATTTTGGGAGAACCTTCTTCTTATCTTCTCTTCGCTATCTTTTTTCTCTTTTCACTGCTCCTTTCTTTCTCTTTGCTCTTCCCACTGGAGGATTCTATCAAAGAGTATTACCATCATACAGAGGAGGAAACCAAAGATGTTGAACCATATACAACAGTCTTCAACCCAAGAATTACCAAGCATTGTGATCTTAGGGGCAAGGGAGTGGAAAATGGAGTTGCTTGCGATTTGGCAGAGGGTATTTTATCTGGTGTGTGTGCTTTGCTTGGGATGGGAGTTGAGGGAGCTGGGGGGGATTTATAGGCGAGCGGGGGTGTCCGGTTGCAGAGTAGTGATGATGGAGTAGGTGCTACGCGGCAGCGGGTGCGACAAGGGGAGGGGGGTCTGGTGTTGCCGGCGATGATGGTGGCGGTGGGTGCGCTGCAAAGGTGGCGTGGGCGGCGGTAGTGTGCTGCAAAAGGGGGGGCGTGGGGCGGTGGTAGTGCGCATGGAGGCGAGGCATGAGTGCGGGGGGGGGGGGGGCACGGGTGAGTGGTGGGGTCAATGACCCTGATGTTTGTGGTCTCTGGTTCCAAGAATCTTTGCCTCTCTGTATGGTAATAACTCCTTCTGTCCTCTTTTCCTGTTTACTTTGACTCAGGGGCAGTGCTTTGATTCTCACGGTCGGTCCTTTTGACTGAGGGGCTGGACTGGTTTCTTCTGTAGCTTGTTACAGGCTTCAAGGGTGAGCTTCCCGGTATCTTCTTGGGTAAGGCACTTTTTTCTTCAGATGGGTTAAGATGAGAATGGAAGCATAAGGTAAGGATTAGCTCTAATTTGTGATCTATGTTTTTAGAGAAAACCTTTTTAAGAAAAATGAAAAGAAAACACACTAGCTCAGCAATGATAAGCACAAACAAATCAAATGTTTTGAATAAGGGAAGAATAGAGTTTTTCCAAAGCACGGGCTACTCAGATTCGGGGGCTAAGCATAACTACTTTTGCTTGGCTCCTGAATTGAGAACTATGCTAAATGCAACTTATGAGCACTAACGTTAAAGCATCACATATGCACTCAAAAGGGGAGAAAACATCAAGCGAAATTCATTTTGAAATGCCCTAGGGGGCCACACAATTAGAGTTTTTCAAAACACGGGACTACACGATTACCTCTCATACATGCAGGGCTCTAGCCAAAGTGAAGAAAAACTTCACTACCCAATGCACGCAGAGGACTGGGTATAACTCAGATCTGGCAGCTTCTCTTCTGGCAAGGCTGGCGCACAACTTCAATCTGAGACATCTCCTGGATGGGTCAACAGGGAGCTAATGTTGATAACTTTTTCTGGCGGCGACTGAGATGGCAAGACGTGGTCGAACTCTTCTTCAAGCTGGACTGGCTCTTGTAGCTCCTCTGAGGGTGGCGGTGCTGGCGGGGTGCTTGCAGCTTCTTCCTTGACCTCAAGGGACGGTGCTGGAATCTTCTTCATGGTGAGGGGCTCAAACAACTCTGGCGAGGGATCTTGGGAGGATTCAGGGTGCTCTTGTTTATCCATAGCCTTAGGTGAGACTGGAATTCCTTCCAAGACTATGGTTCCTTCAGGGAGTTCCCAAGCCTTCTTCTCTCCTCTGATAGAGACCGGGTGACCTTGAAGAATCTGGGGATCTTCAGCTCTCCTGGGTTGAACTGGGTTGGATGGAGCGGGCTCTTGGATCCGCAGGGCTCTACGTTGGTTATGGGTTACCAAGTAGGCCTCCATCAGCTTCTGGACATGCTCATCCTTGGCTTGCTTCAGGGCTTCAACAGCAATGACTTCATGACTTTCTAAGGCAGCTACACGGGCTTGAGCTGTGGTGAGATCCACATGGAGCTTACGGTTGAGCTTCTCTGCATCTTCTGCTCGGGCAATCATCTGACGGTGGTGCCGGGCCAAGAATCATACTGGGCATCCAGGGTGAGCAGGTATGCAGTGAGGTACACGACTGTGGGGTCGTCCTCAAGCAGCTGCTGCTCTTCCAATGCACGCATCCTGGCCATCCAAACAGGACGGTCTCTCCGAAAGGGCGGAAAGAATCTGAGCGGGGTGTCGGCCACTTCTTCTTCATAAAGTTGACACAGGGTCCTCAATGCCTTGCGAGCGACGACTTGGCAGGTGTCTTTGAATCTGTGCCCAGCAGTAGTGACACTCCATTCCACATGGTGCGGACTGGATCCAAAGTATACAGTCACGACACACTTCTCTGTGCCATGCTCGATGAATTCACGACCATCATACTCTGGCTGGCTCCTGATTCCGAGGCGGACTGTGCATGCTCTCAGCAACTTGGGGAAACCATCTTCATTCTGGCAGAAGCTGGTTTGGCACTGAACCTCCATCTGACTTCTGAGAGAAGGAAAGGGGGAAAACATTTTTGAAATGAAGGGATGAGAGCAAGAATTTTTTTAAGAAAATAGTTTTGACTCAAAAACTTTTGATCAGGCTAAGGGTTACGTCCTGCGGCCAACCTAACAGCTCTGATACCACCTGAAGCGTCCCCAATCCTCTGGGACTCAAATGTGATACAATTACTAGTCCCAGGAGGCTAGTAAACACATTTATACATCAGATGATATCAAATCTGCTTAAACGAGACAAACCTACAAAGGTGGCGAACAACTTTAAGAGTTGGTCCACAACTCGAGACATATCATCAGAGTGGGGCTGAAGCAGCCCGATATACGCAGCGAAGCAAATCAGCGGTCCAACAGCCACAGGCAAGGTTGGGAACAGTCGTAACTCTTACCCGATCTCCTTTTTCTGAAAAAACAACAAATAAGCAAGGGTGAGTACAAACGTACTCAGCAGCCCACCTTCACCCGCGGAATGGGGAAATCAGATATAATGCATGGAATATGTGGAGCTCGGGATATTTTGCAGAAACAACAATATTTAATGCAGAGTTGTTTTGAAAAACATTTTGTATTTTTGCAAAGCGCATCCTCTCCAAAAGGAGCAGGAAGTTTTTCAGTATTATAACAAAATCCCCTGGACTAAACCATCCAGGCATCTCAGCAGTTTCCCACTGGTTTTCCTTTTCAACAACCGCTACTGGACTTCCCGTCCACCATAGCTCACGGCTCAACCGCCGAACCTTTTTAAAAACCACTTTTCTCAAAACCATCTCTTTTTTGGAAAACAAAACATTAATTGCCATACCATACCAGACTCGTCCATTCCTGTGGACACAGACTATTCGAATAGGTTTCAAACTCTGCGCAGAGGTGTACACTTTACCCACTAGTCCGGCTCTGCGATCTCATGATCAATGAGATCCGAATCCGAATCTCTTTCTTTCCCCGCACGTCCTAACCTTAACGGTTATCTGGAAGGAGTCAGGCCACCACCATGTCCAAACCGGACAAAACTTTCCCCCTCCTTATCCTCCCGGTGCTCCCCAGCCTTCATAACCCTGGGGTTGGACCGTACGAGTTCAGATTGAGTGACTGCCCACACAGTCTCGAGTGGTTGTACTATTAAAGAGTATAGGTAGTGAAGATGACAAACCGGTCCTTATATGAGGGGACAATCCTTCTGCTCACGCCTAAACCAGCTGAGCCAACACCTTAGGCCCTCCCCTAAACTAGGGAGTCCCTGATTATCCCTACTCAAAGGTGATAAGGGTGAAAACCCTTCATCATACACATTTTGAAAAACATTTTCTTTTGAAAACTCACACCTTTCCTCAAATCATTTGTAACAAATATATCAGGGATTGATTGCGGCAAGCGGCTGGGTGGCCATAATAACTTGTGTTAAAATCATATCATGCATAAAATAACAGGCTGAGGGTTGTGGTTGTAAAACATAGGTAATTTATGCATCAAAGGGATCCAGTGAGCTTGCCATGCTTATTCGGCGAAGGGGGAAGGAGAGCTCGCGGAACTGGCTTCTGGCTCCACCGCCTGGCGTAGACTTGCAGATCTGGCCTCCACGAGATGGCACGAACGCTCCAATAACTATGCAACATGAACAAGCAAACATACAAACCAGCAAGTATACCAACAAATATTTAGTATAGTGGTCAGAAAAGCGATATATGGATGGGTAGAGTCTTGAGTAGAATCTATGTCATGTGGTGTTGTGATATTACTGGTGGTGGAGCGGAGGTGCTTACCAGGAGGGTGGACTGGAGGCAAAGCGACACTATGCGTGTAGCCGGCAGAGCGGAGTAACTGAGTGGGTGGGGTGTTTGCCTTGGCTGAGGGTGTTGAGTGTGTGTGGAGAGGGAGAGGGTAGCTGGGTGTATTTATAGCTGGGTGTATGTGGTGTAGCACAGTGAAGTTCACTGTTGGTGAGAATAGTGACGAATGAATCGTCTGACTTGGTATGAACATGAGAGTTATAGGCAGAATATGGGACAAGAGTATTTTGGGAGTTTTCTGGAACATGAACCATGCTTAAGGGGTGACATGGCTGGATAGGGAATAGTTTGATAAAAATTTAGAAACGAGAATTATTGGAATCTGAGTTTGGGAACCTGGTTCGAAGGAATCTCAAAGTTAAGCGTGCTCAACTCGGAGAAACCTGGGATGGGTGACCAGATGGGAAGTTCCCTATTGGAAGGAAAATCACAGTCACCGGAGTTCGTATGACTGGAATATGGGTCTGGCTGGTCTTAGGTGGACTGGACAGCATGATGTATGAGTAGTTGAAATTTGGGGTGATCGGCTAATCGATGAATAGTAACGATGAATAGTGGCGATGGAAAAGTAATTATAGATATCATCGATGAATAGTAACGATGATGAATAGTAATGATAAATAGTAACGATGATGAATAGTGTATGTGAATAGTAACGGTGAATAGTGTCAGTGAATAGTTCGTATGAACGAACGATGAACGATGAATAGGAACTATGAACGAACGGACGAACGATCGAATGATCGGACGAACGAACGATTGGAATTTCGGCAGCATAACGGCCGGAAAAGATTATTTGGACGAACGAACGGACGAACGATCGAATGATCGGACGAACGAACGATCGGAATTTCGGCAGCATAACGGCAGGATAAAGATTATCTGGAAGAACGATGAATGGGGACTATGAACGAACGATGAACGATGAATAGGGAACTATGAACGAACGATGAACGATGAATAGGGAACTATGAACGAACGATGAACGATCGAATGATCGAACGAACGATCGGAATTTCGGCAGCATAACGGTAGGAAAAAGATTATCTGGAAGAACGATGAATAGGGACTATGAACGAACGATGAATAGGGACTATGAACGAACGATGAACGATGAATAGGAACTATGAACGAACGATGAACGATCGAATGATCGAACGAACGAACGATCGGAATTTCGGCATCATAACGGTAGGAAAAAGATTATTTGGACGAACGAACGGACGAACGATCGAACGATCGGACGAACGGACGAACGAACCATGAACGATCGGACGAACGATCGAACGATCGGACGAACGAATGAACAAACTAAGAACAGGGGACGAACGATCGAAGAACGATCGAACGATCCTTGTGCTAGTGTGTGCTTGTGTGGAACATGGAGTGGGTGTGTGTGTGGGGGGGGGAGAGAGTTGCCATGAAATGGCTTGGGGTGGGATGGGAGGAGGCCCTTGCCCCTCTATTTATAGCCATGGTGGGGGGATTAGGGGGAGGGATGAGAGGATTAGTGGGAGGGATGAGAGGATTAGTGGGAGGATGAGATGATTAGTGGGAGGTTAGCATGTATTTGTCTTGTATAAGTGAGATTTGCTTGTAGAGCTCACCGTATGACACTGGAGGCATACATATACGTATGAGCTTGAGGAAAGTTATGAAGAAAATATTTGTAGGGACTTGAAAAATGATTCTAAAGGTATTTCTCAAGAGGAAAATACTTGGAGATATATCGGTGGAATATCTGGGCAATATTTCTAGAAAGAACTTGAGGGGGATTACTGGGGAAATATCCGGGCAGTATTTCTGGAAACAAATTGAGGGTGATCACTGGGAAATATTTGTAGGATATTTGAGGAGGATTTTGGAGAGAATATAGACCACTATATTTTATTTGCTGAAATCAACTCGCAAACAAACATTTTGAAATGAAATTTGAAATTCATTTTGAATTTAGAGGGAGTTTGAGAAAATTTCAGGATTTGAATTTTTGGGATGCTACAAATTTTGACTTGATTGGGTACTCAGATTCCGACTATGCTGGATGTAAGGTCGATAGGAAGAGTACATCGGGGACGTGCCAATTCTTAGGAAGGTCCCTGGTGTCATGGAACTCTAAGAAACAAACCTCCGTTGCCCTATCCACCGCTGAGGCCGAGTATGTTGCCGCAGGACAGTGTTGCGCACAACTACTTTGGATGAGGCAAACCCTCCGGGACTTTGGCTACAATCTGAGCAAAGTCCCACTCCTATGTGACAATGAGAGTGCTATCCGAATAGCGGAAAATCCTGTTGAGCACAGCCGCACAAAGCACATTGACATCCGGCATCACTTTTTGAGAGACCACCAGCAAAAGGGAGATATCGAAGTGTTTTATGTTAGCACCGAGAACCAGCTAGCCGATATCTTTACCAAGCCTTTAGATGAGAAGACCTTTTGCAGGTTGCGTAGTGAGCTAAATGTCTTAGATTCGCGGAACTTGGATTGAATTGTAGCATACATGTATTCATGCTTTTGATCATGTTCCTTTTTGCATTTTGTTGCTTATCATGGTGCTCAAGTTGTACCAACACTCCCTGGACCTCACAAGTCCGTTGCAAAGTGATGCACATGTTTAGGGGGAGATGTGTTACAACTTGACCCTTTGAGACTAACCATATGTTTGAGTTTGCTTGTTTTAGTCACAAAGGAGAATTGAAAGGGAAAAGGTGGACTTGGACCATGAAAGACTTCCACTGCACTCCGATGAGGGGTAACTTATTCCAAGTTCATCTCATGAACTCTTATTGCCATTTGCTCTTAATTGAAGATTTTTGTGAGGCAATGGGGTTAAAGGGCCAAGATTTATCCCGTTTTGGTGCTTGATGCCAAAGGGGGAGAAAATAAAGGCCAAAGCAATAAATGGATCAGCTACCACTTGAGAGATTATTGAAAATAGTAGAATAGAGTTTTTGGTTTGTCAAAATTCTTATGTTGTCTCTCTTGTCAAAAGTTGGCTTCTTGTGGGGAGAAGTATTGATTATGGGAAAAAGGGGGAGTTTTTGAAATCTTTGATCAATCTCTCTTGGAATGACTCTCTTTATGCTTCAACATGTGTGTTTAACTTAGAGATAGAGATTTGAGTTTGATTTACAAAAACAAACCAAGTGGTGGCAAAGGATGATCCATATATGCCAAAATTGATTCAAAATAAATTTAAGTTTTATTTGAAGTGAGTTTGCACTTGTTCTAGTTGCTTTATGTTGTGTTGGCATAAATCACCAAAAAGGGGGAGATTGAAAGGGAAATGTGCCCTTGGGCCATTTCTAAGTATTTTGGTGATTGAGTGCCAACACATGTGCTTAATTGTGAATTTATGTACATGGATGAACAAGGTGCAAATGATGAAGTAAAGGTATGTTTCTAAGCCTTAGTACATTGGTTTTGTGTACTAATATATTTGTCTAAGTGTTAGAAACAGAAAGAAGAAGAAGAGAGAAGAGGAGAAAAGACTTGGCTGTGTGCTGCCAAGACCCAGCTCGGTCTGGAGCACCGGACTGTCCGGTGTGCACCGGACAGTGTCCGGTGCGCCAGACTGACTCGGCGCAAACTAGCCGCTCTCGGGAAATTGGCCGACGGCGTACGGCTAAAATTCACCGGACTGTCCGGTGTGCACCGGACTGTCCGGTGAGCCAACGGTCGGCCGGGCCAACGGTCGGCCGCGCAATCCGCGCGGGACACGTGGCGGAGCCAACGGTCGGAAGACGGCACCGGACTGTCCGGTGTGCACCGGACATGTCCGGTGCGCCAACGGCTCCAGATCTCCAACGGTCTGCAACGGTCGGCAGCGCCAGTTAAGGAAACAAATCGGGCACCGGACACTGTCCGGTGTGCACCGGACTGTCCGGTGCCCCCGACGACAGAAGGCAAGGATGGCCTTCCGGATTTGCTCTCAACGGCTCCTAGCTGCCTTGGGGCTATAAAAGGAGCCCCTAGGCGCATGGAGGAGACACATAAGCAACCTTTGAGCATTCTTGATCATCCACACTTAGTCTTTGCGCTTTCATTTGTGATTCTAAGTGATTCGAGCTCCGTTCTAGTGAGAACTTTGTGATACTCTTGTAAGCTCGAGTCTTGGCCGTGTGTGTGCGCATTTCGCTGTGGATTTGTGTGTGTTGCTTCCCTCCCTTACTCTGTGTTTCATTTGTGATCATATACTTGTAAGGGCAAGAGACTCCAATTTGTGGAGATTCCTTGCAAACGGGATAGTGAAAGGAACAACAAAACACCGTGGTATTCAAGTGGGTCTTTGGACCGCTTGAGAGGGGTTGATTGCAACCCTCGTCCGTTGGGACGCCACAACGTGGAGTAGGCAAGCGTTGGTCTTGGCCGAACCATGGGATAAAACCACTGTGTCACCTCTGTGCTTGATTTTCTTGTGGTACTGTGTTTTGTTGAGACTTCACCTTAGCCACTTGGCAATAATCGTGCTAACACTTAACAAGTTTTTGTGGCTTAAGTTTGAAGTTTTTACAGGATCACCTATTCACCCCCCCTCTAGGTGCTCTCAGGTCCAAAGACCCACTTGAATACCACGGTGTTTTGCTTTGCTTTACTATATCCCGTTCGCGAGGAATCTCCACAACTTGGAGCCTCTCGCCCTTACACTTGAAGTTCACAAAGAAGCACAGAGTAAGGGAGGGATGAGCAACTCACACAAGACACAAAGATCACAACAAATACACACACACAAGACCCAGACTTGAGCTCAAAAGAGTATCACGAGTTTCTCACTAGAACGGAGCTCAAATCACTAAGAATGTCACACAAGTGCGCAAGAATGAAGTGTGAGTGATCAACAATGCTCAAAGGATGCTTGGTATTCTCCTCCATGCGCCTAGGGGTCCCTTTTATAGCCCCAAGGCAGCTAGGAGCCGTTGAGAGCATTCCAGGAAGGCAATTCTTGCCTTCAGTCGCCTGGCGCACCGGACAGTCCGGTGCACCACCGGACACTGTCCGGTGCGGATTTCTTTCCTTCTTTGGCGAAGCCGACCGTTGGAGTTTCAGAGCCGTTGGCGCACCGGACACTGTTCGGTGCACACCGGACAGTCCGGTGCACATCGGACAGTCTGGTGCACACTGGACAGTCCGGTGCCCCCTTCTAGCCGTTGGCTCGGCCATGTGTCCCGCGTAGATCGCGCGGCCGACCGTTGGTTCACCGGACAGTCCGGTGATTTTTAGCCGTACGCCGTTAATCATCTCCCGAGAGCGATGAGTTCGCCTGTGAACGGCTCACCAGACAGTCCGGTGCACCACCGGACAGTCCGGTGATTTATAGCCGTACACCACCATCGAAGTCCCGAGAGCAGCCAGTTGACAGTCGCCAGCCTGGCGCACCGGACACTGTCCGGTGCACCACCGGACAGTCCGGTGCACTCAGACTGAGCAGACTTTGGCTGAACACATCCATCTCTTTTCCAAATAGGTTTCTCCTGTTTCCAGCACTTAGACACAATACATTAGTTCTCAAAACAATGTACTAAGTCTAGAAACATACCTTTAGACTTGATTTGCACTTTGTCCAACATTTGGCATAGATTTACACTTAAGCACTTGTGTTGGCACTCAATCACCAAAATACTTAGAAATGGCCCAAGGGCACATTTCCCTTTCAATCTCCCCCTTTTTGGTGATTTATGCCAACACAACAAAAAGCAACTAATAGAAGTGCAACATCAATACAAATGAGAACTCAAAATTGTTTTGATTCAAATTTGGCATATATGGATCACTCTTTGCCACCACTTGGTTTGTTTTTGCAAATCAAACTCAATTTCCTATCTCTAAGTCAAATTCACTTGTAGAGACATAAAAAGAGGTATTCCAAGAGAATTTGATCAAAGTTTCAAAAACTCCCCCTTTTTCCCATAATCGACTATTCTCCCCACAAGAGGCCAACTTTTGACAAAAGAGACAATAAGAGAGTTTTGACAAACCAAAAGCTCTATTCTACTATTTTCAAAATTTCTCAAGTGGTAGCTGATCCATTTATTGCTTTGGCCTTATTCTCTCCCCCTTTGGCATCAAGAACCAAAACGGGATCAATCTTGGCCCTAGAACCCCATTGCCTCACCAAAATCTTCAAATAAGAATACACAGGCAATAAGAGTACATGAGATGAACTTGGAATAAGTTACCCTCTCATCAGAGTGCAGTGCAAGTCTTTCATGGTCCAAGTCCACCTTTTCCCTTTCAAACCTCCTTTGAGACTAAATTAAGAAAACTCAAGCACACGGTTAGTCTCAAAGGGTCAAGTTGTAGCACATCTCCCCCTAAATATGTGCATCACTTGCAAAAGGACTTGTGAGGTCCGGGGAGTGTTTATACAACTTGAGCACCACAAGTAAACAACAAAATGCATAAGGAACATGATCAAAGGCATAGACACATGTTTGCTAGAAATCAATCCAAGTTTCGCGAATCTAAGACATTTAGCTCACTACGCAGCCTGCAAAAGGTCTTCTCATCTAGAGGCTTGGTAAAGATATCGGCTAGCTGGTTCTCGGTGCTAATATAGAACACTTCGATATCTCCCTTTTGCTGGTGGTCTCTCAAAAAGTGATGCCGGATGTCAATGTGCTTTGTGCAGCTGTGCTCAACAGGATTTTCCGCTATGCGGATAACACTCTCATTATCACATAGGAGTGGGACTTTGCTCAGATTGTAGCCAAAGTCCCGGAGGGTTTGCCTCATCCAAAGTAGTTGCGCGCAACACTGTCCTGCGGCAACGTACTCGGCCTCAGCGGTGGATAGGGCAACGGAAGTTTGTTTCTTAGAATTCCATGACACCAGGGACCTTCCTAAGAATTGGCATGTCCCCGATGTACTCTTCCTATCGACCTTACATCCAGCATAGTTGGAGTCTGAATATCCAATCAAGTCAAAGTTAGACCCCTTTGGATACCAGATCCCGAAGCAAGGCGTAGCGACTAAATATCTAAGAATTCGCTTCACGGCCACTAAGTGACACTCCCTTGGATCAGATTGAAATCTAGCACACATGCATACGCTAAGCATAATATCCGGTCTACTAGCACATAAATAAAGTAAAGACCCTATCATTGACCGGTATGCCTTTTGATCAACGGACTTACCTCCTTTGTTGAGGTCGGTGTGTCCGTCGGTTCCCATTGGAGTCTTTGCGGGCTTGGTGTCCTTCATCCCAAACCGCTTTAGCAAGTCTTGCGTATACTTCGTTTGGGAGATGAAGGTGCCGTCCTTGAGTTGCTTCACTTGGAACCCAAGGAAGTAGTTCAACTCGCCCATCATCGACATCTCGAATTTCTGCGTCATCACCCTGCTAAACTCTTCACAAGACTTTTGGTTAGTAGAACCAAATATTATGTCATCGACATAAATTTGTAACACAAATAAGTCACCATCACAAGTCTTAGTGAATAAAGTTGGATCAGCTTTCCCAACCTTGAAAGCATTAGCAATTAAAAAGTCTCTAAGGCATTCATACCATGCTCTTGGGGCTTGCTTAAGTCTATAGAGCGCCTTAGAGAGCTTACACACGTGGTCGGGGTACCGTTCATCCTCGAAGCCAGGGGGTTGCTCCACGTACACCTCCTCCTTGATTGGCCCGTTGAGGAAAGCGCTCTTCACATCCATTTGGAACAACCTGAAAGAATGGTGAGCGGCATATGCTAGCAAAATACGAATGGACTCTAGCCTAGCCACAGGAGCAAAAGTCTCCTCAAAGTCCAAACCTGCGACTTGGGCATAACCTTTTGCCACAAGTCGAGCCTTGTTCCTCGTCACCACCCCGTGCTCGTCATGTTTGTTGCGGAACACCCACTTGGTTTCCACAACATTTTGCTTGGGACGAGGCACCAGTGTCCAAACTTCATTCCTCTTGAAATTATTGAGCTCCTCCTGCATGGCCAACACCCAGTCCGGATCTAGCAAGGCCTCTTCTACCCTAAAAGGCTCAATAGAAGAGACAAAGGAGTAATGCTCACAAAAATTAACTAACTTAGAACGAGTAGTTACTCCCTTGCTAATGTTACCCAAAATTTGGTCGACGGGATGATTCCTTTGAATCGTCGCTCGAACTTGGGTTGGAGTTGCCGGTTGTGCTTCTTCCTCCATCACATGATCATCTTGTGCTCCCCCTTGATCACACGCCTCCTTTTGATGAACCTGTTCATCATCTTGAGTTGGGGGATTCACCATCGTTGAGGAAGAAGGTTGATCTTGCTCCTTTTGTTCCTGAGGCCGCACATCTCCAATCGCCATGGTGCGTATCGCGGCCGTTGGAACGTCTTCTTCATCTACATCATCAAGATCAGCAACTTGCTCTCTTGGAGAGCCATTAGTCTCATCAAATACAACGTCGCTAAAGACTTCAACCAAACCCGATGATTTGTTGAAGACTCTATACGCCTTTGTATTTGAGTCATAACCTAATAAAAACCCTTCTACAGCTTTGGGAGCAAACTTAGAATTTGTACCTTTCTTCACTAGAATATAGCATTTGCTCCCAAATACACGAAAGTAAGACACATTGGGTTTGTTACCGGTTAGCAGCTCATACGAAGTCTTCTTGAGGAGGCGGTGAAGGTAGACCCGGTTGATGGCGTGGCAAGCCGTGTTCACGGCTTCCGACCAAAACCGCTCGGGGGTCTTGAACTCTCCAAGCATCGTCCTTGCCATGTCTATGAGCGTCCTGTTCTTCCTCTCTACCACACCATTTTGCTGTGGTGTGTAGGGAGCGGAGAACTCGTGCTTGATCCCTTCCTCCTCAAGGTACTCCTCCACTTGAAGATTCTTGAACTCGAACCCGTTGTCGCTCCTTATCTTCTTCACCTTGAGCTCAAACTCATTTTGAGCTCTCCTGAGGAAGCGCTTGAGGGTCCCTTGGGTTTTAGATTTATCCTGCAAAAAGAATACCCAAGTGAAGCGGAAAAAATCATCAACTATAACAAGACCATACTTACTTCCTCCTATGCTTAGGTAGGCGACGGGTCCGAAGAGGTCCATATGCAGCAGCTCCAGGGGTCTCGACGTAGTCATCACGTTCTTGATGTGATGAGCACTTCCCACTTGTTTACCTGCTTGACAAGCTGCACGAGGTCTATCTTTTTCGAAATGCACGTTATTTAGACCTATCACGTGTTCTCCCTTTAGAAGCTTATGAAGGTTCTTCATCCCCACATGTGCTAAACGGCGATGCCACAGCCAGCCCATGCAAGTCTTAGCAATTAAGCATGCATCTAGACCGGCCTCCTCTTTTGCAAAATCAACTAAATAAAGTTTGTACACCCTAAAAAGCTAGTGAACCATCACACCTTCTAAAGACAGACACATCTACATTTGTGAATAGACAATTATATCCCATATTACAAAGTTGACTTACAGATAACAAATTATATCCAAGCGACTCAACTAAAAACACATTAGAAATAGAGTGCTCGGATGAAATAGCAATCTTCCCTAACCCTTTCACCTTGCCTTGGTTCCCATCACCGAATATGATTGAATCTTGGGGATCCTTGTTCTTGACGTAGGAAGAGAACATCCTCTTTTCCCCCGTCATGTGGTTTGTGCATCTGCTATCGATAATCCAGCTTGAGCCCCCGAATACATAAACCTACAAGGCAAATTTAGGCTTGGGTCTTAGGTACCCAACTCTTGTTGGGTCCTACAAGGTTAGTCACAATAGTCTTAGGGACCCAGATGCAAGTTTTATCTCCCTTGCATCTTGCCCCTAATTTCCTAGCAATTACCTTCTTATCCTTTCTACAAATAGCAAAGGAAGCATTGCAAGTATGAAAAATTGTAGAAGGTTCATTAATTACTTTCCTAGGAACATGAACAATATTCTTTCTAGGCACATGATGAATGTTTTTCCTAGGCATATCTCTACCATGCACAACATGAGAACTAGAAGCAGTCATAGCATATGAATCATAAGCACAGGTCCTATACGCATTTCTAGAAAATTTTCTATCACCATAAATGAAAGCATGGTTCTTTTGAACACTACTAGCCATAGGGGCCTTCCCTTTCTCCTTGATGGAGATGGAAGCCTTATGGCTTGTTAAGTTCTTGACTTCCCTCTTGAAGCCAAGACCATCCTTAATTGAGGGGTGTCTACCAATCGTGTAGGCATCCCTTGCAAATTTTATTTTATCAATTTCACTCTTGCTAGTCTTAAGTTGGGTATTAAGACTAGCTAATTCATCATTCAATTTAGAAATTGAAACTAGGTGATCACTACAAGCATCAACATCAAAATCTTTACACCTATTACAAATTGTAACATGTTCTACACAAGATGTTGATTTATTTGCTATTTCTAACTTAGCATTCAAATCATCATTTATGCTCTTTAAGCTAGAAATAGAGTCATGGCATGAAGACAATTCACTAGAAAGCATTTCATTTCTTTTAATTTCTAAAGCAAGGGATTTTTGTGCCTCTACAAACTTATCATGTTTTAATACAAAAGATCCTCTTGCTTTTCTAATAACCTATTCTTATCATTCAAGGCATCAATTAATTCATTAATTTTATCAACCTTGGTTCTATCTAGGCCCTTGAATAAACATGAATAATCTATTTCATCATCATCACTAGACTCATCCTCACTTGAAGAAGCATAAGTAGAATTCCGAGTACATACCTTCTTCTTCTTCGCCATGAGGCATGTGTGACGCTCGTTTGGGAAGAGGGTCGATTTGTTGAAGGCGGTGGCGGCGAGTCCTTCGTTGTCGGAGTCGGACGACGAGCAATCCAAGTCCCACTCCTTGCCAAGGTGTGCCTCGCCCTTAGCCTTCTTGTAAGACTTCTTCTTTTCCCTCTTGTTCCCTTGTTCCTGGTCACTATCATTATCGGGACAGTTAGCGATAAAATGACCAATCTTACCGCACTTGAAGCAGGAGTGCTTCCCCTTTGTCTTGGTCTTGCTTGGCTGCCCCTTGCGACCCTTTAGCGCCGTCTTGAAGCGCTTGATGATGAGGGCCATCTCTTCATCATTGAGCCCCGCCGCCTCAACTTGCGCCACCTTGCTAGGTAGCGTCTCCTTGCTCCTCGTTGCCTTGAGAGCAATAGTTTGAGGCTCTTGGATTGGTCCATTTAGTGCATCGTCGACGTGTCTTGCCTCCTTGATCATCATCCGCCCGCTTCCAAATTTCCCAAGAATTTCTTCGGGCGACATCTTGGTGTACCTAGGATTCTCACGAATATTGTTCACAAGATGTGGATCAAAAACAGTAAAGGACCTTAGCATTAGGCGGACAACGTCGTGGTCCATCCATCGCGTGCTTCTGTAGCTCCTTATTTTATTGACGAGGGTCTTTAGCCGGTTGTACGTTTGGGTTGGCTCCTCGCCCCTTATCATCGCGAATCTCCCGAGTTTGCCCTCCACCAACTCCATCTTGGTCAGCATGGTGACGTCGTTCCCCTCATGAGAGATCTTGAGGGTGTACCAGATCTGCTTGGCATTGTCCAAGCCGCTCACCTTATGATACTCGTCCCTGCACAAAGAGGCTAACAACACAGTAGTAGCTTGTGCATTTTTATGAATCTGTTCATTGATAAACATAGGACTATCCGAGCTATCAAATTTCATTCCACTCTCTACTATCTCCCATATGCTAGGATGGAGAGAGAACAAGTGACTACGCATTTTGTGGCTCCAAAATCCGTAGTCCTCTCCATCAAAGTGAGGAGGTTTACCAAGTGGAATGGAGAGCAAATGAGCACTTGTACTTTGCGGAATACGAGAGTAATCGAAAGAAAAGTTTGAATTGACCGTTTTCTTTTTCTCGTAGTCGTAGTCGTCCTTTTGGGAAGAAGAGGACTCGTTGCTGTCGTCGTAGTAGACGATCTCCTTGATGCGCCTCATCTTCTTCATCTTCCCATCTTTTCGTTTGTGGCCCGAGCCCGAGTCGGTAGGCTTGTCGTCTTTCGGCTCGTTGACGAAGGACTCCTTCTCTTTAGGATCCATCTCTTTGGGCGATTAGTCCCTTTCTTGAAGAGAACGACTCCGATACCAATTGAGAGCACCTAGAGGGGGGTGAATAGGTGATCCTGTAAAAACTTAAACTTAAAGCCACAAAAACTTGATTAATCGTTAGCACAATAATGCCAAGTGGCTAGAGAGGAGTCTAAGCAAGACACGATAACCACAAGAAGATCAACACAGATAGACACAGTGGTTTATCCCGTGGTTCGGCCAAGTCCAACGCTTGCCTACTCCATGTTGTGGCGTCCCAACGGACGAGGGTTGCAATCAACCCCTCTCAAGCAGTCCAAAGACCCACTTGAATACCACGGTGTTTTGCTTTGCTTTACTATATCCCGTTCGCGAGGAATCTCCACAACTTGGAGCCTCTCGCCCTTACACTTGAAGTTCACAAAGAAGCACGGAGTAAGGGAGGGATGAGCAACTCACACAAGACACAAAGATCACAACAAATACGCACACACAAGACCCAGACTTGAGCTCAAAAGAGTATCACGAGTTTCTCACTAGAACGGAGCTCAAATCACTAAGAATGTCAAACAAGTGCGCAAGAATGAAGTGTGAGTGATCAACAATGCTCAAAGGATGCTTGGTATTCTCCTCCATGCGCCTAGGGGTCCCTTTTATAGCCCCAAGGCAGCTAGGAGCCGTTGAGAGTATTCCAGGAAGGCAATTCTTGCCTTCAGTCGCCTGGCGCACCGGACAGTCCGGTGCACCACCGGACACTGTCCGGTGCGGATTTCTTTCCTTCTTTGGCGAAGCCGACCGTTGGAGTTTCAGAGCCGTTGGCGCACCGGACACTGTCCGGTGCACACCGGACACTGTCCGGTGCACACCGGACAGTCCGGTGCCTCCTTCTAGCCGTTGGCTCGGCCACGTGTCCCGCGCCGATCGCGCGGCCGACCGTTGGCCCGGCCGACCGTTGGCCCACCGGACTGTCCGGTGCACACCGGACAGTCCGGTGATTTTTAGCCGTACGCCGTTAATCATCTCCCGAGAGCGATGAGTTCGCCTGTGAACGGCTCACCGGACAGTCCGGTGCACCACCGGACAGTCCGGTGATTTATAGCCGTACACCGCCGTCGAAGTCCCGAGAGCAGCCAGTTGACAGTCGCTAGCCTGGCGCACCGAACACTGTCCGGTGCACTCAGACTGAGCAGACTTTGGCTGAACACATCCATCTCTTTTCCAAATAGATTTCTCCTGTTTCCAGCACTTAGACACAATACATTAGTTCTCAAAACAATGTACTAAGTCTAGAAACATACCTTTAGACTTGATTTGCACTTTGTCCAACATTTGGCATAGATTTACACTTAAGCACTTGTGTTGGCACTCAATCACCAAAATACTTAGAAATGGCCCAAGGGCACATTTCCCTTTCAGTGGTACTCTCAATGCTTTTGAAGCAATTCTTCATCCAGCATATCTTTGCATGAAGATACCTTCGGACCAAGGGCCCATTGCTATTCATGGAAGTCAGGAAGCTGCCGAGAAGGCCGAAGGAAATTGGACAGATTCAAAAGCAATCCATAACATAGATGGAGCTAAAGCTTGTGAGCAATACAAGTACAGAAGAGAGAAAGTTGCTTTGGCCGATCAGCCGAAGACCATGCTCTTATGTGATGACATAGCAGAGCAGAAGGTGCTTTTGGGATCTCAATTGTCCGAGGAACAGGAGAAAACTTTGATAAGGTTTCTGTTCAACAACAAAGATGTTTTTGCATGGTCAGCTAATGATCTCTGCGGAGTCAACAGGGATGTTATTGAACACTCGCTCAATGTTGATCCATCCTTCAGACCCAGAAAGCAAAGGCTTCGGAAGATGTCTGATGACAAGGCCGAAGGTGCTCGGAATGAAGTGAAAAGACTCCTCAGTGCCGGAGTCATCAGAGAAGTGAAATACCCAGAATGGCTAGCCAACACTGTTATGGTAAAAAAGGCCAATGGTAAATGGAGAATGTGTATTGATTTTACTGATCTTAACAAGGCTTGTCCGAAAGATGAGTTTCCACTACCAAGGATAGATTCCCTAGTTGATGCATCAGCTTCATCAGAGCTTATGAGTCTGTTAGATTGTTATTCATGTTATCATCAAATTTGGATGAAGAAAGAGGATGAACCAAAAACCAGCTTCATAACCCCTAGTGGAACATATTGTTATCTTCGGATGCCTAAGGGGCTTAAGAATGCTGGAGGAAGCTTCAGCAGAATGACAACGAAGGTTATTCATTCTCAGATAGACAGAAATGTGCTAACTTATGTTGATGATATCATAGTAAAAAGCACGAAGCAAGAAAATCACATTGTTGATCTGCAGGAGACCTTTGCTAATTTTAGACAAGCTGGTCTAAAGTTGAATCCAGAAAAGTGCGTTTTAGGAGTAAAGAAGGGGAAATTCCTTGGTTGCCTAGTCTCAACAAAAGGGATTGAGGCTAATCCAAATAAAATCGAAGCTATTCTTCGAATGGAACCACCAAGCACAAAAAAGGGCTCAGCGACTGACGGGGAGACTTGCATCTCTGAATCAATTTATATCCGGATCAGCAGAGAGAAATTTACCATTTTTTGAGGTGCTGAAGTCAGCCGAAGTTTTTCAATGGGGATCAGTTCAGCAGAAAGCCTTCGATGAGCTGAAGCAGTATTTGATAGATCTAACAACATTAACTCCACCAACGCCAGGGGCTCCTCGGTTGTTATATGTGGTGGCTTCGCACTCAGCGGTAAGTGCGGCACTCGTCCAAGAGAAGCTTGAAGGGCAAGCCAAAAAGCAAGCCCCAATATACTTTGTCTCCGAAGTTCTTAGTTTATCAAAGAAAAATTATACAGAATTGGAGAAGGTGTTGTATGCTGTTTTGATGGCTTCCAGGAAGCTTTGGCACTATTTTCAAGCATACCATATAATTGTTCCTTCTTCACAGCCATTGAAGGATATTATGAGAAATAGAGAAGCTACCGGAAGGGTTGGAAAGTGGGCTGCGGAACTCAATGAGTTCTACATTGATTATGTGCACAGATCTTCGATTCAGTCCCAGGCGTTAGCAGATTTCATTGCTGACTGGACGCCAGGGGCTCAGGAAGAAGAAGCAAGTAAAGATGCCGAAGTTTGGACAGTATTCTGCGATGGTTCTTGGGGAACCTTCGGGGCAGGTGCAGCTGCCGTTTTAATTGCACCTTCTAAAGTTAGAACATGCTACGCAGTGAAACTCGATTTTAGTTGTACAAATAATATTGCTAAATATGAAGCTTTGCTTTTGGGTCTTCGGAAGTTGAAAGTAATGGGGATAAGAAGGGCGGTCCTGAAAACTTATTCCCAAGTTATTTCTGGCCATGTTGACAAAAGTTGCAAAGCAAGAGATCCGAAGCTTGAAAAATATCTGGATACAGTTCGAAGACTTGAAGCCTCCTTCGAAGGGTTCTCTGTTAAGAGTATTCCACGAGGAGAAAATGAACATGCTGATCTATTAGCCAAGTCAGTGGCACAGGGGCTGCCACTACCTTCAGATGTTTTCTTTGAAACAATAAAAGCACCTTCGGTTGACCTTCTTGAAAGAGCAGTGCTCAATATATCTCCTGTTTACAGCGAAGGTTGGAGAACTGAGATCATGTCTTTTCTCCAGGGCAATTTCCTGTCAGATGACGAAGCTTATCAAAAAAGAATAGCGGCAAGAGCTCGTCCATATGTAATAATAGAAGGGGAGTTATACAAGCGTGGAGTCTGTTCTCCATTGCTCAAATGTTTATCCAGAACTGAAGGAATAGAGCTGATGAAAGAAATACATGCAGGTCTATGTGGATCTCACATCGGATCTAGGCCTTTATTGGGTAAAGTTTTTCGTCAAGGATTCTATTGGCCGAAGGCAGCTTCGGATGCAGCAGAATTAGTCCAAAAATGCGAAGGTTGTCAAAAATGTGCAAGAGATCAAAAACAACCTTTGTCTCTAACTCAATTAATACAGCCCACTTGGCCATTACAAAGATGGGGCCTTGATTTGCTAGGCCCACTTCCACCAGCACAAGGGAATTTAAGATATGTTGTAGTGGTAGTTGAATATTTCTCTAAATGGATTGAGGCAAAGCCTTTAGCCACAATAACTTCGGTTACAGTTCAAAAGTTTTTCTGGCAAAATATTGTTTGTCGCTTCGGAGTGCCAAAGGCCATCACCGTGGACAACAGAACGCAGTTTAATTCCGAAGCTTTTAGAGAGTTTTGTGAACAAATTGGCACGAAGATCCATTTTGCATCAGTTCGGCATCCGGAGTCAAATGGACTTGTCGAAAGAGCTAATGGCATCATAATGACAGGAATAATGAAGTTAATCTTCAATCAGCCCAGGGGGAAGTGGCCGGACGAATTAATCAAAGTGGTGTGGAGCCACAACACAACAATATCAAGGTTAACAGGTTTTACACCATTCAAATTGTTGTTTGGTGACGAAGCAATAGCCTAGAAGAGGCTAAGGCAGGATCAATAAGAACAGTGGCTTCGGCAAAAGACGAAGCTGATTGCTCTGTGGACAAAGATGCTATAGAAGGGATCAGGCTTCAGGCTGTGGAAAACATCAATAAATACCAAGCCGAAACAATAAAATGGCATGATAGAAAGGTTCGGTTGAAGAACATTAAGCCAGGACATTTGGTGCTTCGAAGAGTGGCCAATCCAGACACAGTGGGCAAGCTACAGCTGAAGTGGGAAGACCCTTTTTCTAGTAGTATCTTCATCAAGACCCGGTTCCTATAGGTTAAAGGATATGGACGGCAACGACATTCCTAGATCTTGGAATGCGGATGAGCTTCGGCGGTATTATGTGTAACCTGATGTAATCTTTTTTATTTTTTATTTTTATTTTTTCCTATGGCACCCTTTTCCTTTCCAAAGGGGGAGAAAGGTTTTTAATGGGGCCATAGCATGTAATTTATCTTTTTTCTCATATCAGCTCTACAAGAGCAGTATCCCCCAAAGATGTAAATGTAAAAATTGGGGCATGCACCATCGAGTGCAGCGAGAAAAAGAAAAAACACGGAGAAGCTCGAAAGACGTCCCTAAGGGGATGCAGAGCACGACGAAGCTACAAAAAAGTCGTTCCTAAGGGAGCGCAGCGTAAGTTTTCTGCTCAAAAGTCGTTCCTAAGGGAATGCAGAGCTTACAGCGAAAAATAAACGCTGATTCCGTTGAAGTAAAAGGAGAAGAAGCTCCTAAGGGAGGCTTACAGCGAAAAATAAACGCTGATTCCGCTGAAGTAAAAGGCGAAGAAGCTCCTAAGGGAGGCTTACAGCGAAAAGTCAGCGCTGATACACCGAAAGGCAAACGACGAAGCCGAAAAATAAGCGGCAAAGAAAATTTGAGTCATTCCCAAGGAAATGAAGGTTTTGATTATGGCTTTGAATATGTGTTTGGACATCCATTTGCACGATACATTACATCATGACATTTGCATTCATAAACATTCATTTAGACATGTATAGGATCATTATCATCATGTCATACAGAGAAGGCAGATGATTCGGCTATAAGGATAGAGCTTCGGAAAAAACAGAAAGAAGACATTTTCATGCTTCGTTGTGTACGAAAAGAAGGAAAGGTATTTTTCGCCTTCGGCTCAAAAAGAAAATTTCGTCCACAGCAAAGCAGTTCATACACGAACAAAGGGGTAAAAATATATTGCAAGGTATGCACAAATTTACATAAATTTCTTTACAATCATATTACAAAATTTTCTCTAGAGTCTTCTGCAGCAAAGTCCTTCGGAACATTTGTCAAGGTTTCCGCTCGTCATTCTTTAGCCTCATCATCCTGTACATATTAAAACAAAATGAGAAAAATGCAGAGTTCAAGGAGAAGGTAAAAGTAACAAGTACAAGTTTCTCACTGGCTTAAGGTGGCTTCGAGCTTCGTCACCAGCCATTTTTCGCCCGCCGTTTATCCAAATTTGAGTCATAAACCTGTTTCCTATGCTTCGAGCTAGGCTGGGGATGTTAATCAAATCTGCTGGTGACAAACTGAAGTTTGGCTTATTAACAATTTTCCCGTGCGTGCAGCCACTCTTCAGGAAAGCAGTAGCTGTGCCCCGAGAAGCTAACAGGGCGCAGAAATCGGCATGCCCAGCGATAACTTCGTCAAGAGCATCAACTTCGCCCTCAATATATTCAAAGGTGCTTGGCAGGTTTTCTACCGAAGGTGCAAACTTATCGGAGCTGGCTCCAACTGAGTGAAAGACATCCTTCAGCCGTTGCACGCATCAGTTGCCGAAGTCTAAACATTTATCCTGAAGCTCCTTCAGTGATTTTTGCAAATTTGAACTCTTCTCAATTTCGGTTTTGAGATTTGTTTCAAGATTCTTCTTTTCTTGCTCAGATTTTTCTGATTTTTTGAGTAATTCGTTGTTCAATCTGTCAATTTCGGCTTGAGCTTCTGACAGCGAACCCTCCATAGAGTGGATGACGAAGTCTTTTTTCTCCAAAGCTGCTTCGTGTTCTTTGACTGTATTTTCTAGATCTTGAATGACGAAGTCCTTTTTCTCCAAAGCAGCTTCGTGATCTTTGACTTTATTTTCTAGATCTTTAATTGTAGCTTCGTTTTTCTCATCTTCAAGATCTTGTTGCATCCTCAGCACTTTACTTAGTAAGATACTCTGCCAAAACAACTTTTGTCAGAAAATATCTTAATTAAAATAATAAAAAGTTAAGAGTTTTACCTTAAAATTAGCATAGAATAGGCTACCGGCGATATGCTGTCGCCAGTACCTGCAGAGGTCCGCCTCAATCTTCGGCAGGCCAATATTCTTCGAGAAAGTCCTAACGACCTTCGCCTCGGTTCGATTCCGAAGGCACCTTAATTTCCCTTCATTGACTCCGCCAAACAGCAAAGCCCTTGGTTTGTACCCACAGGATACAACATATTTCTTCAGTTCTTCTTTTTCAGTTTCTGATAACTCTTGCCCTAGTATATCTTGGAAATTGAAGTTTTCTTCTTCCAAAGTATCTTCAATTTGCTCTTTTCCTTTCTCAATTATTGTGTCGACCGCGGCCGCAGCAGCTTCTTCCTCAGCCATTTTCAGAAGCATGTTATCAATATCACCAAGTGTGGTTTCTAGATCAGAACCTTCGGCGGTTTCGGCTTCGGCACCCTCGGCTTCGGTGGTTGCATCTTCGGCAGCACCAGCGTTTTCAGCGGCGCCAGCGCCTTCAGTAATTGGTATTTTTGGCGATGATGTCGGCGGCGGTGTCTGATGAATAACATCGGTCACTTGGATAATCCTCCGTTTTTTCAGCTTAGCAGGATTTTCTGTTGTCGAAGGCTCCTTTTTCTTATGAAAAAGCTTCGTCAGTTCTGGTGTCAGCGGACTTAGCTTGATAGGCAAAGGTTCAGTCATTACCTTTAGAATTTCTTCCACATCAGCAGAAGAAGGCGTCGCAGGAGCTTCTCCCTGGGTCGTAGCCTTCCTTTTCTTTGAAGTAGCTATCTTCGGCTCAGGGCTCGATTTTATTTTCTTGAAAATTTCTTTGTCCTTTTTAGCTAGTTTGGTAGCCTCTTTGTCAAGGACGCTGGCAACTCCTTTTCTTTTCTGGCCTTCAGCCCCTCTGCCCAACTGCTCATAGTCAGGATAATCAAAATTCAAGGCATCCAGCACCCGATTCATTCTTCGCTTCGGACGAGTACCGAAGGCCGCGGTCATTAACTGATCTTCTTTCTTCGAATAGTTGCCAAGGATCTCGTTGCACATAACCTCAATTGTGTCCTACCACTCTTGGCAAGGTGCTTTAAAATGTTTTTTAAACTTGAAATAATAAGGTAACCGAACAAGCTCTTTCTTCTTCTTCTCCTCTTTCAGCTTTGGCATGTCCCATTCCCTCAAAGTTGGGAATACCCTGAAGGCTAAGAATTCTTGGACCAGATCCCTGGTACCAATGTGCTCTGCAACAATCCGAAATTCGCCCAATGCAATCTGGCATGGACTACCTGGATCCATGACGCATTGGGGCCTAGTTTCTCCGAAGGTTAAACTCAAAGGGCTCTAAACTAGCTTCTCCTTCTTCTCATCTACTTTGACATAAAACCATTCATTTTTCCAGCCAGTTGGCCATTTCGTACGATAGCTGATAACTGGATACTTGGCATCCTTCTGATATGCAAAATTGTAGCAGCCGAAATTATCATGCAGCCCATCTTCTCTAGCTTTTGTCTGGTAATGAAGCTCATGTGCCCGGCAAAAACCTTCGGCAAGTGGTTCTGCCTCCTGGCTTCGAAGTGCCCAGATGTAAACACTAAGCCTAACAATGGCGTTAGGAGTTAATTGATGAAGGTGAATCCCAAATCTCTCTAAAACATCTGCAATCATCCCATGTAGGGGAAACCTTAGCCCTGCTTTGAACAAGCTTTTAAAAACAACCACCTCATCTTTTTCTGACTTCGGGGTAACTTCCTCTCCCCCGAAGCGAATCAGCTCCCTTTGGTCTTCACCAAAATAGCCTAGCTTCAGTAACTTAGCCATGTCGCCTTCGGTGATAGTAGACTTCCCAAACTCTAAGTGGCTAGGTTTAGATGGCGTAGCACCGCACTCATCTTCAAATTCATCTCCTTCAACGTCAGCTTCTTTCGCTTCGGCAGCAGGTGTATCCTCTGATGTTGCCAGCCCAGATTGCCTCATTGCTTCTGAAATTGGAACAGTTTTAGTGGCTTCGGCCTCGTCTCCCTCACGCTCAATCCGGGCAGTGGAGCGCAATCTAGCCAT
The DNA here is from genome assembly GCA_029449295.1 of Zea luxurians. NCBI lineage: Eukaryota > Viridiplantae > Streptophyta > Magnoliopsida > Poales > Poaceae > Zea > Zea luxurians. The sequence goes on along the minus strand of JAOPSE010000006.1, from coordinate 121,262,355 downwards.
TTGATTATGAATCCCTAAAGTTTTTTGAAATTAATAACCTTTTTTCCGAAGCTCTTCTTGTAACGAAGCAGAATCCAAGGTGGTGCTTCGTTTGAGTGCAAGGGTCAAGCTTCGGCTATGGTTAAATTCCTGGCAACAAAACAATGCAATAGCAATGAATGCTGTGGTAACTTCACACCTACTTGTCTGTTTATATAGTGCTGCAGGTAAGACGATGAATCGTCAAGTCTCCTACACCTGACGAACAGTCGCCCGCACCCACCGAACGGTGGGCCACAAAACCCGAGAATGTAAATATGCATGGTGGGACTACTCCGCGCTCGGAAGTTTTATCGTTTCCCGGCAACGAGCTCAGGGAAGGTGTTTTTTGGACCTTCGGCTACCCGAAGCCTAAGAGATTTTTTCACGGATCAAGCTCGTTACGAAAAACGATCTAGCACCGCGAAGGGGCTACTGTTGGGGCCATGCTTCGTCGCTGAAGGTCCCGCAGGAAGAAACACCTTCGGCAAACCCGTTTAAACGTAGTACCGAAGCTACCACTCATGAAGCTTCGGTACTATAACGTATCTGAAGACGGAGGTTTGAACCGACTTAAAGATGAAATGACTTCATAGTCCATAAGGGTCTGAGTCATAATTGTAATCTTTTGTAAGGGGTATAACTGTAATTTCTCACAGGCTGCGCCCTGTGCCTATAAATAGATGAACAGTACTCCTTTACTGTTCACGCGATCTTGTAATCCCTGGCACGTTACGCTTGAGTTATTGCTTTCCGCAAAGGTGAAGGTATAAATGTGCATAAATATTATATTCTAACACCTGTATATTCAAATAATGAAATATGAAAATACACTTTATATTATATATGTCATTTCTTATTGTTCGTTATTTTACAAGCATAATTACGAAGATCACATCTTCGTAATGACTTACCCCTGACCTTCGCCCGAAGCTCATTAAATCTTTGGGGAGATAATGCTTCAGCGGGCGAAGGGCATTTATATTTAACATTTTTGTGTTGCCTTGTTCTTAATTCATATCACTTGAGAATAAGTCCCCAACACCGAATACTTTTAAATAATCTAGCTAATAGTTTAGATTTTATTTTTACTTTTAGCAAATTAGCTAATAATTAGCTAGCTATTCGATAACTAGCTAATTTTACTAAAATTTGTTAGCGAACTAGCTATTAACTCTACTATGTTCAAACACCATTGAATTCTATTTCTTGGAGGAGCAGAGACTTCGCCCGAAATTTCCCGTTCCAAGTTTGAGGGAACGAGAAAAGTTGGTCATTATTTTTGGCGATGATTAGCCTGAGCCCGTCTCTCTATTGGAGGCGGGAGGTTGAGACGTTAATAGCCTCGTGCTTGTACAGTGCAGCCACGAAGACAGACCGTCCCGGCCAGCGGACTGAAAGTTCGTCGTGGCTCAGGCGGCAGCTTTGAGCAAAAGCAGGCAGGAAAGCCGAGGCCCACGGACACATGCGGTTTCAGGGCTGAAAAGCGGCGTCCCCAAACCACCCAACCCAGCCGCATCGTCTCGACAGATCACCCCACACGAGCGAGCACTCCCGCCCCGGGGAGACCCACGCCGCGCACAAACACGTGACACGTCGTTCCTGCAGTGCGCTTGCCGCTGCGGTCGTACCCGCCGCGGCCAGCCCTGCCGTCGGGCTGTCAGTTGCATCGCACGCACAGGCAGCATTACAGGCACCGCCGGGGCTCCATCCATGTGCGGACCGCGCGTAGTGGGGGGCCGCTTTGCCTCGCCACTACCGATCGATCGCTCGCTCGACCCCAACACCCACCACCAGGCAGGCACGGCCGCGGCGTCGCGGGAGGAGGTCGGGTCGCATGAGGCCTGCAATGATTCCGAATATAATCCGACGTAAATGAATAAGGCCTAACCCTGAAGATGGCGGGTTCCATTTCCCCAGCAAACTATTCCTCGGAGAGCTCGGGCGTGCGCCACGCGGCGGCGTTTACGGGGCAGACCACCATCGGTTCCGGTAGCTTGCCACCAGCACACACAGCGCGCGCGATTGCTGTTTTCCGTCGTCACGGAAACGGCATCTGCCGCGCGCGCGGCGTGCGCGCCTGCCTGCCGAGCCGCCGCCGCCGCTTTGGGAGCACATTCGCGCGGGGCGTGCTGTTTGTAGAGGCCCCGGCCGCGCCGACCACGCGCGGCGGACGTACGAACGGATCTAAAGAACGGCCGCGAGGAGGTCTCGGCGCGGGCTCGCATGCCAACCGCCGCCGCCTCGCATGCCTGTCAGTGGAACAGCACATGCGGGCTGTGGGCGACTGACAGGTAGCCGGAGGAAACCGAAAGTATCTGTACCTCGCGGCGAAGTGCGCGCGAGGTGTGGTGCCGCGGGACGCCATGTGTCCCCTTGCTCGCAACCCTTTTTCATTTTTCTGCCTACCATGGAAGTCCAACCGAGAAAGCCAGTACGCCATTGGGATTAGCATGATAGGTAGGAGAACGCTAGCAACGTGACAGAAAGTATGAAAGGGCTGCGGGGCAGAGAACCATGGCATTGGCAGGGCCTTATGTTCAGAGCTTGTCCCGATAAAAATAGGTTATAAAAGATTGAAGATAATTAAATTTTTCGCTAGTTAAAATTAAATAAAATAAGGGCTCGTTCGGTTGTACCGGAATAAATCAGGATTCGTTTCAGCTCATCAAAATCTATATAAATTAGAGAAGTAATACGGCTAGAAATCAATCCGGGGCTCCAATCCCTAAAAACCGAACATGGTCTAAAGGATTTTAATCTACTTCAATTCTTTCCAATCCTCTTACTAATGAACATGGCTATACAGTTGGACGATAAGGTAGCGTTTTTCTTAGTTGGATGAAAAATTGAAAATTGAAGCCCATAGACACTATTGGGGGAAACACTTTTTACAACAACTTTGAAAGGATTATAAAGTCACTTCACCCCGAAAGTCTTACACTGGTTATAGATGGTTGGCTGAAACAAGTACTGAAAGAGAGCATTGTGAGTGCCAAATTAAGCCTTGCAACGGTGAAGGGCTATTTAAAACCAAAAGGAATCCCAGCTTTTTTTAGATTCAACCACTACAATCGATCCACTGACCTGCACCTGCTGTGAGCCCTGTGTACTCTTTCCTGCTGTTATTCCGAACACCACAAAGGTCACCGATAAACCGCATCCAGGTTCAGGCGCGCGGCGCTCTATAAAAGGGCAACCAAACCAACCCCTTCAACACACTTCTCACGCCGCCTGCCCAGAGCCTCTGCATCAGCCAACAACAGCGGCACCACGGGACTCGCGCCATCTTCAGGCAGCGCAAACACATGGCGAGGATACTCGTCGAAGCGCCCGCAGGCTCGGGCTCGCCGGGGGACTCCATCAACTCGGACATGATCCTCATCCTCGCCGGCCTGCTCTGCGCGCTGGTCTGCGTCCTCGGCCTGGGCCTCGTCGCCCGGTGCGCGTGCTCGTGGCGCTGGGCCACCGAGTCCGGCCGGGCGCAGCCGGGCGCCGCCAAAGCCGCGAACAGGGGCGTCAAGAAGGAGGTGCTGCGCTCGCTCCCGACCGTCACGTACGTCTCCGACAGCGGCAAGGCGGCGGCGGCGGCGGAGGGAGGGGCCGACGAGTGCGCCATCTGCCTCGCCGAGTTCGAGGGAGGCCAGGCCGTGCGCGTGCTGCCGCAGTGCGGCCACGCGTTCCACGCCGCCTGCGTCGACACGTGGCTGCGCGCGCACTCCTCCTGCCCGTCCTGCCGCCGGGTGCTGGCCGTCGATCTGCCCCCCGCCGAGCGGTGCCGCCGCTGCGGCGCGCGCCCCGGTGCCGGTGCCGGCATCAGCGCGCTCTGGAAGGCGCCCACGCGCTGCAGCGCCGAGGGGCCGACGTTCTTGGCGTAGTGCCGTGCGCACTCGATACAGGAATTGAACCGACGCGCAGTCTCAGTGATGAACTTGTTTTTTTTTAGCCTGGTAGGTTTCACCTTTTTTAGGTGTGTGTAGTGATTAGCTCAACGGTGGGGTGTTCTCGACAAGCATCAAGATGTGTGTACCTGATTGGTGTATACAAATTGTCCCTGTAATTTATCTGTACATATGCAAATGCAATGATCGAAAGCTTGGAGTTGGTTGCAATATATCGGGAGAGTCTACAAGCATAATTCAGTGACGAAGTTGTGGGTTAACTTGTTACCGAATAGTATTGTTTTTCTCGAGTCTCCATTCGTAGCACTAAATTAACCGTTAATTGAGCTGCAGACAAGAGTGTTCGTTTCAGTTTCAGTTATTTTGGTCAACGTCGAAAGAAACGACAGTACAGAATCTGTATTTCAGAACAATAAACCCTGGCCATCAAGATAGTTGAACAATTTCCTTTGTAGTTACCAACTTTTTTATTTGAGATTATTTCGGCTCTCAAAAATTACATCTAATTTGTCAAATTTAAAAATTCAAATTTTGCAAACGACCTCGGATAAAAAAAATGTCACAATAAAACTTATAGAACTTTAAAAGTTATTCAACTTTATAGCTGATAAATTTTTTATTTAAATTCATTTACAATCTCAAACAAACAATTTTACACTCAGTTGGTTTTTTAAAAACTAGGTGATTCCAAACATGCCCTTGGTTAGACCGAATGGTGAAGCTGTAACATGTTTTTTGGTTTTCTCGCTGCCAATAAAAGCTACAACAAATCTATTTCAGTATTTAAAAAACAACTTGACTCTTCGCTGCAGAACATTATTGGAAAGAAGATACAGAGCGCGGAATCCAGCGAAATCTGTATCTGACTACGACGACCTCACGGGTGTCCAAAGGAGTCAACCACGCTGGCAACCTCGCCTCCACGAGCCACCTTCCGATCAAAGTGGCTCAGCCACCTGGGCCAATGCACCATGCAAACAGCAGACCTAAATGCAGACATGTGATGTGAGCGTGCCACTAGTAGTAGTAGTATACAGCAAACAGACAAAAAGGACCACACAAGCGCTGCGTCTCCACTTGGCAGTGGTCGTAGAGTATTTGTGGTCAAGTAGTCAACCAATCCGAGCGCCTGGGTACGCTGGCAAGTCAAATCAGTGTGCTAGTTTAATTGAAAAAGAGAGCAATATTTTGTAGCTTCTCGTTTGCACTTTCGTATCGTATCTATGCCTATGGACGGCACAGCGGAGCACTGACAGTGTATAATGGGCTCTGGGTTGGGTTGGGTTGGGTAGGGTTGTTGAGGCGGCTGGCTGGAGCCCAAACGCAGCTGCTTTTTATACACACTGATCCTACTTTGTGCGAGACTGCGAGAGCCAACAGCCGTGAATCGTGGACGATAGGGTTCATATTTTATTCATCGACGCGCGTCTCAGAAAATTCTAGAGCCTAGCTAGCTATCTGATGCCATTTAAAAACGACATCTTCTTGAATGTTCCTGCGCGCTCCAATATCCCGTCGGAGGTCGGACGCTTCCTCGCGGACGGGTAAAGCGTGCCATCCTGATAACGAAGTCGGCTGTGGAAAGGGTGCCGTGAATCGGAGCGGAAGCTTCACCGGTCGGGAGGCGCCTGCGCACATGAGTTGCGTGCGTGCTTGGAGTTGGAATTGCCGCGCGCGCGCATTGGCTGGAGTCAATCCTCAGCCACTCAGCTCGACTGAGGAGGATTTTGACCCGCGCACTGAGGTTGTGTCAAATCACATCTCCCTCACCTCACTCCCTGTCCCCTGCACTCCGAATGGAGATGAGCATGTGGCATTATTGAGGGGCAACTGCATGTGCTAGAATCCTTCGCTGCGCCGCCGCGCTGGCAGCCGGCCGGCCCGGGACCCGTGGCCGGGCAAGTTGCCGGGAGTCAACGGCTTGTTGCTGGAGCTACTGTTGCTCGCTCGCGGTGCCACTGCACGCCGCGCGCGAATTAATGAGCGAACGCAGTGAGTGAGTGGATCGCGCCCGGGGACCGGGGTCCGGCGATGGCGATTGGTGACCAAACGAGACACAAACTAGCTAGATCTACAAGTTTATTGTTAATCACATGTCCATTTAGTGCTATCTTGACGCCAAAATAATAGATGCAACTAGAAAAAAAAATGACACGGTTTTGCCGCGCCCTGGTTTGAGCCTGCTTGTTAATCACGATACAGCAGTCTTCTTAGCTTGTTTTTTTTTTTATATCAGCGATATTTTACCTGACCAGCAGAGACTGATAATTATAAACCCCAAGGTAAGTTGATAAGTTTGTTAGATACAAATCATCGATGAGAGATGGTGATTTCAGATTGGGGGAAGTTAAATTCAGAGTTTCAGGTCCAAGGAACTGAATAGTCCTTTTTTTTCTCATTTTTACATAAGGTCTTATTCCCCGTTGTTGCATATGGATGTAGAAAGGAGTAGCTAGTTAATACAACCTCTGTTCTCGAATATTTGTCGACGGCTAGTTTATTTTTAAACTAAACTATGACAAACAAAAAAAAATGGAAGTAGTACATGTTATGGAGTAAGAACCAACAAAGATGATCTTGTGGTTGTGGTTGAGGATTAGAAGTGGTTTACAAGTTCAGTAATAAAAGGGTGAAAATAAACAGATAATAAATGATATATTCACGACGAATATTCTATAATAAAGAGATTTTAATTAATTCACGAAGGACGTCATGCATCATGCATATTGTCACATATTTTTTCAAGATATCAACAGTACTGTAGACTTAAAAATGAACATATACAACTTATTTGTAGGATACTTCTAACTACAGCTTTCATGCTTCAATTGTAAGAAGTTGAGGCGTCGTATCTTGGACATGAAAATCTTTGATTGGCGACCATGCATGCAAAGCGCTTTCTCCTGTATTTTAAATTTGGAGTTATATTTTAATTAATTATCTACGTTTCTTAAAGATTTATGTAATATTGATGTTTTAAACATTTTTTTTTCGAACACACAGGAGAGCTGCGTATCATTGTATTAAGAAGAAGGGTCTAAAAATTAGACCAATTACAAACACAACAGAAAAAGAAATATAAAGAAAAAGAAAAAGAAAAATGAGAAGAAAGAAAGCAAACTAGACCAACCTGCCCCCACAATCTAAACTTAACCAACCAACACCCTTCCCTAATGAGGTTAACTACTGAACTCACTCCTAGATCCCTACATGACACCTGGAATGGGAGCTGTAATAAGGGCAAGATGTTTGGCCCCCGCAAACTTCCAAATAATAATTTCTTCTTCAGCTCTTCTGATAGCACCCTCCATGCTAGGTGTAGCTCTATCAAAAACACATCCATTTCTGTGGTTCCAGAGAGTCCAAAGCCCAAGGGTAATCAAAAAATTGAGTCCCTTTTTAGCAATCCCCTGTAACTGCTCACTGCTTCTGCTCCACCACTCCATCATTTTAGTTTCTCCCATCACAGGAGTAAAGGCAGATAAGTTGACCTGTCCCAGCAGCTGAAACCAAAAACTCCTAGCAAAAACACACCCCACCAAAATGTGATCTATGGTTTCTTGCTCTTGGTCACACAGGACACATTTGTCAGGATGGCTAAGACCTCGCTTCTGCAAACGATCTGCTGTCCAGCACCTTCCAAGATCAGCAAGCCATAAAAAGAATTTACACTTGGGAGGGGACCAGGTTTTCCAAATTAGTTCCCAATACTTAGCCATGGTTGACCCGATGAAGAGGCCATTGTAAGCTGCTTTCGCTGAATAAATTCCATCATTAGCGAACCTGAAAATATGTTTGTCCTCCCTGTCTGCATGAAGCTGGACACTTTGAAGTTCATCCCAGAGATCTAGGAGATCGGCAAAGACACCTACTATCAAGGCCCCTTTAATATCAGTTAGCCATCTCCTGTCTGTCAAAGCCTCAAGCACAGTTCTGCTGTTCCTAATTCTTTTTGGTACCGCTGCAAGCAGTCGAGGAGCAATATCTTCAATATTCTTTCCGTGGACCCAACGATCCAGCCAAAATAAGGTTGAGGACCCATTTCCAATTTCAGTGAGCAGGGCGGTGCAGAAAAAGGCCTTTATTTTGTTGGATATCTGCATGGGCAATGAGGACCAAGGCTTATCCGGATCCGTTTTGCGCAGCCACAACCATCTCATTCTTAAGGCCCATCCTAGTTCTTTAAGACTAGAAATCCCAAGTCCACCAATTTCAAGAGGTCTACAAACTCTTCCCCAAGCCAATAAACAATGTCCTCCTCTGACCTCTTTCCTCCCACGCCAGAGAAATCCTTTTCTGATCTTGTCGATAGCTTTGAGCGAGCCTGTGGGAATGTCAACTGCCATGACTAGATATATAAGCATGCCAGTCATCACGTACTGAACCTGCACTCTTCTACCTGCCCGTGTCATGAGGTCCGCTTTCCACCCAGAAAGTTGATCAGCCACTTTGTCAATAATGGGCTGCAGCTGATTAATGGACAGCTTTTTTAAGGACAAAGGTAGACCAAGGTATTTGCATGGGAAAGACGAAAGTTCACAGGGAAGCCAATTATTGAGGATGTCCAGCTCATCCTGCCCACAACGGATTGGATACACACTGCTTTTCTGAATATTAGTTTTTAATCCTGAAGCTTCTCCAAACAAATTCAGAATACCTAGGACAGTATGAATTTCACTCTCCCTTGGGTGGAAAAAAAGAACCGCGTCATCAGCATATAGCGAAATTCTGTGGTGCAGTGGTTTGGAAGAGAGAGGCTCGAGCTGCCCCTCCTCATCAGCTTTGGCCACAATGCAACCAAGGATGTCCATCACTAAAATAAAAAGCATAGGGGAGAGGGGATCCCCTTGCCGCAGCCCTCTCTTGTGGGGGATGGTGTTCCCCGGAACTCCATTGAGTAAAACCTGTGTGGAGGAAGTTGCTAAAAGGCCACTTAAGATATCCCTCCAAATCTGCCCGAAACCCAATCTCTGAAGTACTTCAAGCAAAAAAGGCCAAGAAACAGAATCGAAGGCTTTAGTGATGTCAAGCTTCAAAAGAACCCTCGGTTGGCCTTGCTGGTGAAGCAATCTGGCAGTCTGCTGAACCAGCATGAAGTTGTCTTGGATGAAACAGCCCTTGATGAAGGCGCTCTGCCTAAGAGAAACAAGATCATGCAGTCGTTGGGACAATCTGTTGGCCATCAACTTGGCGACAAGTTTAGCAATGCTGTGTACCAGACTGATAGGTCGAAAGTCTTTTACTTCCTCAGCCCCCTCCTTCTTAGGGATAAACATAACGATCGCAATATCTTTTAGGTAACAGTATATCACATACTCATACATATGTTATGAATTATGATAGTATTGTGTCTTGTTGCAACACATATACATTTGCCCAGCCTAAGTTATAACTTATAAGACTATCTTCAGTTTATCCACAGGGGCGGAGCCAGGATTATGATATAAGGGGGGCCGATCAATTCACCAATATTATATGATAAAAAATATTATATAATGTTATTAAGTTTAAGCACTCAGACATGGAATAAGAATTCTAGATCTTTATAAATTATCTTAGTCCATGAGACTATTTTCTAGCTAATTGATATATTGAACTAAAGTTGTAACGCAAGAACAATACTAAAATAATAAAGACGACATAACGATGAATATCTAATTGATGAGATTTAACTTTTATATAATGACTATAGTATTCATGAGGCAGCTAACAAATTTTTGAGAGAATTCAAAAATCCAACTAGCCTCGAGGATCCATAAAATTCGTTAAACTACGCAAGTACATGTCAAATTTGTCATGTACACACCAACTATCAGGTGACAACTTTAGTTGAAATTTGTAGATTTTATTATCCACGATATCTAATGTAGGATGTATATAAGTTGTTGGCGCTCATTCTGCTGATTCACGTGATCACCTTCTTTGGACATGCATTGGTTGTGGGGCTATGGCAGAGGCGAGTCAAGTGGTCGGCTAAAATCGGCAACTGCCTAGCCAGACGATAGGATGAATCATAAAGGGGTGAGGTTCAGATATCACCGTCTGCAAACGAATTAGGATTGATGTTTCATGTATCGATTGGTCATTCAATGAATATTTTATCTTATATTCTTTGTCTCTTTTAGACTTTGGTTGACATACTATAACAGAGTTATGGATCATGTATTATCAACCACTATATTAAACTTTTGATTAATTGTGGTGCACAAAATTTAGAGTATATATATTTAGACACACAAAATTTAGACTATATTTATATATATTTTTTCTTGTATATGTGTCAAAGCCTTGGGAGGGGCCATGGCCCCTGCCGGCCCCCCCTTGGCTCCGCCCCTGTTTATCCATATGGTTACTCAAACACCATTTTACGCTATATAGACTGCATTGTTTACAGAGTGGAGTTTAAGATACGTAAGCCGCTGGTGATAGTTGGATAGAGGCACACACGTTGATGGGCTGCACACGGGCATGGACGCATGGTATACCACATAAGCGAAATTGGCAAACCATTTGTTCAAACTTCTCACTACTGAAAAATATGTAAAGATAATGGCTAGTTTCAGAATTCTCGAAGATTAAGGAAAAAATTAAAATAATTTTCTTCTCAACCTCATGTAATCCCGGAGGAGATTTAGGTTTTGAATCTAGCCATAAATATAGGAGTGATATACGAAGAGGTGGCATTCTTTATAATGGTAAAAAAAAAATTCTCGTTTCTACATGAGTTGAGGGCTGATGGTTATTCTGATTGTGTACGTGAAATGGGAAATGTCAATTGGGCCATTGCGCGTGTTGTAGGCTTAATGTGGGCTGCTTTGTGTTTAGAGGCAAAGAAGAACCAGAAAATAACAGTTTCAGACTATAACTATATTATATATATACCTCTAAAAACTACTCCATCCGTTCATAAATATTTGACACCATTGACTTTTAAAAAAACTTTGACCACTCGTCTTATTTGAAAAACAATGAATTGTTTTTTGATTTGTGTCGGTGTTTCGAAGCCCGGGGGGTCCCTAGACCGACGAGTGAATCGTCGCCGCGTGCCCCAGCCCAGATGAGTCGACGCGAGGCGAAACGCGAAAGGGAGAAAGGATGCAGCCGGAGGGAGGCAGGCGTGAGAGAGTGGATCCCGCGGCCTTCGTGTTAGCCCCGCGCCTGAGTCGGGTGCGCTTGCAGTAGGGGGATACAAGCGTCCACACGGGAGTGGGAGCGAGCGGCCTTGCGCGAGCGCCGTCCCGTCCTTCTCCGCGCGGGCCAACCAACACTCTGTAAGAGGGCCCTGGTCCTCCCTTTTATAGGCGTAAGGAGAGGATCCAGGTGTACAATGGGGAGTGTAACAATGTGCTAACGTGTCTAGCGGTGGAGAGCTAGCGCCCTAAGTACATGCCATCGTGGCAGCCGGAGAGGTCTTGGCACCCAGTTCGCGTGGTGTCGTGGCTGTCGGAGGAGTGCTGGAGCCTGGCGGGAGGACAGCTGTTGGGGCTGTCGAGTCCTTGCTGACGTCCTCTTGCTTCTGTAAGGGGGCTGAGGGCCGCCGTCGTCACAGGGCATGCGGGGCGCCATCATTACTCGTATGGTGGAGCGAGCCAGATGGGACGCCGGTCTGGTTTCCCATAGCCCGAGTCAGCTCGGGGTAGGGTAATGATGGCGCTTCCTGTTGACGTGGTCGGTCCATGCCCTAGGCTGGGCGAGGTGGAGGCTCCTCCGAGGTCGAGGTCGAGGTCGAGCCCCCGGGTCGGGCGAGGCGGAGCTCGTCGTCTTCCGGGGCTGAGCCCATGTCCGAGCCCTGGGGTCGGGCGAGGCAGAGTTTGCCGTCTTCCGAGGCTGAGCCCGAGTCCGAGCCCTGGGGTCGGGCGAGGCAGAGTTTGCCGTCTTCCGGGGCTGAGCCCGAGTCCGAGCCCTGGGTCGGGCGGAGCGGAGTTTGCCGTCTTCCGGGGCTGAGCCCGAGTCCGAGCCCTAGGTCGGGCGGAGCGGAGTTCGCCGTCTTTCGGGGCTGAGCCCGAGTCCGAGCCCTGGGTCGGGCGAGGCGGAGTTTCCTAAGACGCCCGAGGCCGACCTTGGCTGCTGTCAACCTCACTCTGTCGGGTGGCTCAGCAGTCGGAGCGGCGCAGGCAGCGCTGTCCTCTTGTCAGACCGGTCAGTAGAGCGGCGAAGTGACTGCGGTCACTTTCGGCTCTGTCGACTGGTGGGCATGCGTCAGGATAAAGGTGTCAGGCCACCTTTGCATTAAATGCCCCTGCGATTTGGTCGTTCGGCGTGGCGATGTGGCCAAGGTTGCTTCTCGGTGAAGATTGGGCCTCGGGCGAGCTGACAGTGTGCCCGTTGCTGGAGGGGGGGTCCTCGGGCGAGACGTAGGTTTTTCGGGGTCGGCTTCCCTTGCCCGAGGCTAGGCTCGGGCGAGGCACGATCGTGTCCCTTGAATGGACCGATCCTTGATTTAATCGCACCCATCAGGCCTTTGCAGCTTTGTGCTGATCGGGGTTACCAGCTGAGATTTAGGAGTCTTGAGGGTACCCCTAATTATGGTCCCCGACAGTAGCCCCCGAGCCTCCAAGGGAGTACTAATACTCGCTTGGAGGCTTTTGCCGCACTTTTTTGCAAGGGGACCAGCCTTTTTCGGTTGCATTCTGTTCCGGTGGGTGCGCGCGAGCGCACCCGCCGGGTGTAGCCCCCGAGGCCTCGGAGGAGTAGTTTTACTCCTTCGAGGTCTTAGTGCGTTTCGCAACACTTCGGCTGGTCTAGTTGTTCCCTCATGCGAGCTGGCCGTAGCCCGAGTGCACGGTCGGGTCCCAAGTTCTCGGGCTGGTATGTTGACGCTGTCAACGGTTTGGCCGGAGCCGGGTTTGCGAGAGCAGCCCCCGAGCCTCTGCACAGGGCGAGAGGACGGTCAAGGACAGACTCGTCTTTTTTACATACGCCCCTGCGTCACCTTTCTGCAAGGGGGAGGGGGGGAAAGCGCTATGTTGCCCTCGGAGGGCGCCGAACATGGTGTTTCCGGTGAGCTGCTGGCGGGTAATCCGAGCGGACGCCCGTGCCCCATTTGCTAGGGGTCGGCTAGAGGCCCGGAGGCGCGCTCCAAAAGTACCTGCGGGTGATCTACTGGACCCGGTCCCCTTTGACGGGGTCCGAGGGCTCGATGCCTCCCTCTGATGGGATTCCGTTACAAGATCGCTCCCGCTGGTCTCGGAAATGTCCTAGGGTACCTCGGGAGCGTAGCTCGAGCCTTGGTTATGTATCGAACGTACCCAGGGTCATCCCTCGCTCTGTGTCTGAGGCGACTGTGAACCCTTCGAGGGCCAGCCTACGAACCCCTGATCAGTAATGGGCGCGGAGCCCGAGTGGCCTGAGGCGGCCGTTGAACCCTTCGAGGGGCTGGCCATCGAACCTCTGACCAGTAGTGGGCGCAGAACCCAATCGATTTTAGGCTGCCATTGAACCCCCCCGAGGGGCCAGCCTTCGAACCTCTGATCAGTAGGGAGGCTCGGAGCCTGTTTCCTTCACGGAGAAGGGTCCTTTTTGGGGTATCCCCCTTTCCCGGTCCCTGTTGTAAGAGAGAGAAAGAGGAAAAGGAAAAGGATACGAAGTCGAATGACGTGGCGTACCTCTTTCGACGCGGTCATTATGGTGAGGGCGAAGCGTCGTTTGCTTCTCCTGCCTGAGGCGCCGCATGTCCCGCCGCGGAGTTAATGCGACAGGGCGAGCGGTTTGCGAGGCGGTTGTTGCGCGGGCTGTTCGAGGAACGTCGTTTCGCCTTTGAGTCTTGGAAACCCGCGGCGGGTTCGGGCGGCGCGTTGAACGGGTCTCGTTTTGGTCCTTATATACCTGGGGGAGGGCCTGGTGACGGTTCTTTGCTCTGCCTCTTGCCTTCTTCTTAGGTTTTCGCAACCTGAGAGATTTTAGCCAGAGAAAAGGAAACCGCTCGCCCAGCCCTTTCCGCCGCCGCCCCTTCTGCTCGGTGATGGCTGACCGGGTGACCATCGTTTTGCCACGCGACCCATGGCCTTCCTCAACAGTCACGGCGGGTGACTTGGAGGACCTCGTTGCCGAAGGTTTGCTTCGCCCTCTCTCTGATGAGAGGCAGCCGGAGTGGATTCCTCCCTCGAACGGAGCCGCCCCGTCCCCGCCGCCGGGGTACGTTGTAAGCTTCGTCTCCTTCCATGAGCGGGGATTTGGCGTGCCGGCAAGCCGCTTCATGCGGGCTATCCTGCATCACTACGGGGTGGAGTTGCACAACCTCAGCCCCAACTCCATCTCGCAAGCCGCCATCTTTGTAGCGGTGTGCGAAGGATACTTGGGGATCGATCCCCACTGGGACTTGTGGACCCATCTCTTCTCCGCGGAGCTTTTCGCTTCGCCGACGGGAGAGAGGAGGGTCCGTGCGGCAGTGCGGGCCGGCGGCTGTATCCTCCAGCTGAGGCAGTTGCGGGCGCCGCAGTATATTCCCGCTGTCCTTGCATCTTCGAATAAAGGGTGGAAGCGCCGGTGGTTCTATCTCCGGAATGACGACGGGAGGCTTCCGTCGTTTTCTCAGCGAGTGGTTACCGTCGCCGCCGATGCCTGGCGCTACGGGACCCCGCACGACAGGCAGAAAAATCTCGAGCCCCTTCTCAAGGCCCTGGAGGTGTTGCGGAAAGGAGGGCTTACCGCCACGGGGGTGATAGCCGCCATTCATCGCCGGAGGGTGCTTCCTTTGGCGGAGCGGCGATTGCCGCTCTGGGAGATGACGCCAGAGGCTGATGTGGAGGGCTCGCGGATGTCCTCGGACCCCCTTCCCATCGATGTTCTCTTCGGGCGGGTGGCCGCCGCATTGGGAAAGCCGGACGCCAGCGCCTTCTCCCAGCCCTTGATGTGCCTCGACTGCGGATGCGTGTCTCTGGTGAGTGTCCGCTCCTTCTTTATTTTTTGCGCCGGATTGCCCTTCTCCTTAGTCCTTACGGTCGAGACTTTTCATCGGCCTCCAGGAGGTAGGGTGGCACAAGCCTTCCCGGCCACGAGTCCCGGAGGACGCGGTGAACCGGTCAGCGCGGTGGGTCGCCGCGGAGGAGAAGAAGAAGAAGAAAATGGACGCGAAGATGGCTCGGGCCCACGAGCGGACGCGGGCTCGGCACGCCTTGGAAAAGCTCCGTCGCCGGCAGGAGAGGGATGGACTCCTGAGGGAGCCATCGCCGGAGACGCCTGATGACGACGACGATGAAGACGATGACGAGGATGACGATATGGCTGCCCGCCTTGGCTTCATCCCGGGTTTGAGGCTAGGCTAGGAGTCATCAAGCCAGCCTCCGAGCGGGTCGGCGCCGTTAGTTCCCGAGGTCGGGACGCCAAGGTCCCGGCCCGAAGAGCGGGGGCAGACCGAGGGGGTACTCGACCCCTCGGCTGGGGGAGTTGCGGTGCCGCCGGGGAGTCAGGCCGAGGCGCCTGTTCCCCGAGGGCCGTTGCCCATGCCTGCAGCGCAGGGGAGCGACCCTCAGATCGTCGTGGCAGCGCCTGGGCAGTCCGTCCCCCAGGCGTCCGAGGCGCCCAAGGCGAGGACGGTACCGAAGCTGGCGGCGAGGCAGACCTCGGCGGTATCTTTGGGGGTCAGGATCCGGGAGACCTCTCCTCAGGCGCGGTTGATCATGGCCCACAGCGGGTAAGTACCTCAGAACGTCTTCGTCCTGACTCCTCGTTTGCACATCCCGACCGTGACTTTCCTCTCCTCCTCAGCAAGCGAAGCCATGGCCTGACCGATCTGGCTCCCCGGAAAGCCCTTAAGACGGCGTCAGCTTCCGCAGCCGGCGCCGCTCCCGGGCCCGCCGTCCAGCTGTCCTTCTCGCAAGGCGCCCTACAGTGGGAGGCTCAGGCGGCACCAGTCGTCGTGGAGCGAGTTCCCGAGGTCGGCTCTTTTGTCGAGGTGGCTGCCACGCTGGGGGAGGCGGCTGGCGCGGTCGTGACCTCGGGTTCGCCAGACGTGCCGCCGGCGCTGGCGCCAGCTGCTGCCGAAGCCGCTGTCGTCCCGGTCGGGGAGCGACCTGTCACCGCCGATGCTGAGATGGTCGAGGCATCGACGCTTGGTGCCTCGGAGGAGGGGGGTGTGGAACCGCGGCTCGTCCCACTGAGCGGCGCCCTTGTCCCTGTGCAGCGGGGCTTCGAGGGGCGGCGTCTGTTGCTCCGGTTCCGGACCCGTGAGGCCTCGGATCCCTTTGTAGCACTCACTTTGTAATTTTCTAGGAATAACACCAATAGAGAAACAATTTCTCTTTAAGTGAGTTTGATCTTTATGCATCATCACATGTGAACACCATGTCCAAAAACAATTAATAAAAAGATATGCTACTAAATCAATGCATCATGCTGAATATTTTATTTGTGTGTGCATTTTTGTGACAATATTGTAATAATGTGAAAAGAAATACATTAAATATTCAGATGGGGATTTAAATCCTAAATAATCCTAGAATTAAGAAAAGAGAGAAGGAAGAGATTATACAAAATAGACGAAAATAAATATATAAAGGAATACATTTTGTCCCTACTAATATTTTAATTTAGGTATTTAACTCAGTTATGAAGCTCACAAACAAGTTTGAATTCAAAATGGAGATTTAAAAATGAAATGAAACAGAAAATAAAAATAAAAAAGAAACCTAATTGGGTCGTGAATACCCATTTCGGCCCACTCTCGTTTTCCCTGTGCACCACAGCCAGCTCCGGACGCGTAGGCCTTTACGGTCAGCGGGAACCAGTTCCTTGTGTGTGTGCGCGTGGGAAATGGGTGTGACAAGCGGGACCCACCTGGAGGCGACTACTCTGTCAGTCAGCTACCTCATCTGCTCCATGGGTTCGTCCTCAACCGCAAGCGCAAAATCGGTGGG
Organism: Zea luxurians; assembly: GCA_029449295.1. Classification (NCBI taxonomy): domain Eukaryota; kingdom Viridiplantae; phylum Streptophyta; class Magnoliopsida; order Poales; family Poaceae; genus Zea; species Zea luxurians. Next base: position 121,245,581 of record JAOPSE010000006.1, on the reverse strand, counting down.
AGATCCGTGGCGGGGTTGGTTGTGCTGGGATTACGGAGCTAAAAGCCGGACCTGCGACTGCGTAGCCCTTTCCCCCTCCATCGCGTGCCCACCACCGCGACCAACTGTATCAGCTGTGCGCCAAGATTCGCCATCGAGAGAGAGAGAGAGACAGAGAAAAGGGAGTGCGGGGAAAGGCTCGCCGCCACAGATAAACGACGGTGCTCGTCGTCGACCTTGTTCCATAGGTCGGTCCGAGTCACTGGTGGCGCATGGGTGGGCTGCGTGGTGTAATTTCGTCCCCAAGGTTCGCCGCACAGCCATCACCGACCTCCGTGGGAGCAGCGGACCGCCCTCACCGTGTAACATCACCCTTGCGGTCACCTTCACCTTGGGTAAGTCACCCAAGTCATCTTTCGCACCTACGGGATGGATTACGACTGACCAGATTAGAAATTGCGGGGCCGGGTCGTGAACTAATTCCTCGTCGGAGTTCGATTTCGCTGACCAATCCTTCTCACCATACCGGAGTCGTGCTCGTCCTTATCGGCGGGATTGAGCCCTCCTTACAGTACGCTATTGTCCCTGGACGCGAACCGACATGTACAGGGGAGAATTAGGGAACCAGGGCGCTCGGTCGCGACCTCCAGCCATGGCGTCGCCGTAAGAGGGCAACCGCCGCCGTGTCTAGTAGCTTTGTGTGCGCGTGATTGGGGGTGGCCGTTGATTCGAAAAGGGACGGATGTGATTTGGGCTCAGCATAACAGTTCGGATAGGGAATAGTCACCAGCCGTAGATCCCAATCGGGCGGTCCAGATTAGTTCTAGCATACCGTCTGGGGCGTTGGACCTGTGCCGTTGGACCAGTATCCTACGGCCCGAAGCAGATCACGTGCTATTAGGTTGTAGCCGTTGATCTTCGATCTGGCGGCCGGTAGCGTATACCGATTCAGGTTATGCGGGGACTAATTTGGGCCCTTGGATTTTGATCAAATGGCCCCGGACGCACGATAACCCTTCGCGGGTATCTTTTACAAAAGAGACCCTCTGTTTTTACATAATCAACCCGCCATCCACAGGGCCTGTTCTCTGTGTCTCTGGATTCTTACCCCGAGCCCCCTGAGTTCTCTAGAAATAGTGCGCCCAGTCCAGAGCTTATTTAAACTGTATAAATGAATTAGAAATTGAATATTTAATAGAAAAAATAATTGCTAGAACTTCAATAATTCATAGAAAATTCATACTAACTCCAAATCACTTCATTCCAGTTCCTAAAATTTTGTAATTTTATTCTTTAGCACTTAGTGTCTCTGTTTTGTCATGACAACAGTAATAAAATTAATCCCACACTTAATCCTATTTTAAACACATAAAACCTTTGAAAATCCATAACTTAAATTCTATAGCTCCAAAAATTATGATTCCTATTCCTAGAATTTTATTTTAATGTGTAGATTATTACTGTGTATTTTATTTATATGTTTGGTGTAATGTTAATTTCTCTATATGCATTGTGCTTGTTTGTATTGTGGCGAGTAGAAGAGCCCGTGACCGAGGATCCTGGTGAGCAGCAGGTTGAAGTAGCTGAGCAGGAGCTCATTGAAGGCAAGTTGTGCCCTTGACCACTTTTTACCTAATAATGTTCTTTAATATCACTTATCCATACATAGGTTAATTTTGATGGGACCCAATAGGTCACCCTAGATTGTTTATCTCATTACCTTGTTTACCCCTGAATCACTTGGGTAGTTTGCTATTGCTTTACATGGTTTTGGGATAATCATTTATTACCTCTATGTTCCAATTCTTTTTGTTATTCTATTTATGTTCATGTTGAGATCATTAATGTTAAATGGAACATAGAGCTTAACTTGAGTAACACGTGCCACCACAAGGGTTTAATGGGACGCCCTTGGCTGATTAATTAGGAAAGCTAGTGGAAGACTACCTTACCCGAAAGGGGCAAGGGCAGTAGGGGAGTGGTCAGTGTAGGGAGGTCCTTGCTTGATTTTGCTGCGATGGCGGTCAGGCAAGAACCCTGCATTAGAACTTCCTATAAACTGTAGCGGGTTTTCGGAAGCTAGTGGAACTTTGTAAAGGCCTCGTAGTGTTGCCCTGCCGCGCTTCCTAGGTAGAGGTGTATGGGATTCGCGACCCCTTGGCAGATGGGTAACATGACTTGTGGGTAAAGGGTACAACCTCTGCAGAGTGTAAAACTGGTATACTAGCCGAGCTCACGGTCATGAGCGGCTCAGGACTCTCTGATGTTTAAATTATGGAACTTAAATTCAATTTTGTCATTTGCATTGCATGGGTTTATTATTAATTTTGTTCTATTACTTTATTTATGGTTTGGTATTTACTTACACTTAGTAACTGCTAATAAAATTTTGACCAACTACTTAAAAGCAATGCTCAGCTTTAACCCCTATCATTGATTAGCCTTACACATCACATGAACTCACACCTTTGTGAGTTTATGTCCACTGGTTCCCCACAACTTGTTGAGCTATGATCATGTGTGAGCTCACCCTTGCTGTCTCACACCCCCCACAGGAGAAGAGCAGGTGGTTCAGGAGGAGCCACAAGGCGAGGAGTATGATCTGATCTAGGTGGCGTTTCTCAGTTGACATTGGCGCCGACGATCCTTAGTTCGTTTTATATTTATTATTTTATTTTGTAATAAGTCTTCCGCTATGTAATAAATACTCTGATGTTTTATGACATTTATCTCTATACACTCTGTTATTATATATGTTGTCTTCTTGGCGCATGTATGAGATGCACCTGGCTTTGTTCCTTAAAGCCGGGTGTGACACCATTCTTCGTCCTCGATGATGAGCGGGAGGAGAAGTCTTGGGACGAGCTCCGCGAGTGTGCCGAAGCAACGGTAGGGTCGCTCCGATCATCCTTGGAGGTCTTCTGCAGGGACGTCCCCAAGATCCTCCAGGTAATGATTTCAAGCATACCTTTTTTGTGATCTAGGCGTCCTTTGTAACGCCCCGCTTCCTTCCCTCAGGATCTGACGGATCTGAGCGCCGCCAAGTCGTCGTTTATCTGTCGCGAGGTCGACGTATGGGGATCGCTGCGATCCCTGAGGACCTCGCTTGTCGGGGCTACCGCGCGCCTCTCCCAGTGGGGCGCTGAGGTAGCGGACCTTCGGTTGCTCTGCGCCGATCTGGGAGCAGAGGCAGCAGCGGCGCGTGTAGAGGTACAGCGTCGACAGTCGAAGTTCGATCGGGTCGTTGATGAGCGAGATCAATCTCGGGGCCGGGCTGCCGAGGCCGAAAGCCGGGCCAGAACCCTTGCAGCGGACCTGGCCGTAGCCCAAGCCGCAGCCTCGGAGCAGCGTGCCCGAGCTGGAGGTATGTCCTGGCTGTTTTCGGCTTTCGCTTCAGCTTGTTTTCTCCACTCGTGTTTGAGGCCTTGTGCTCTGGCTGTTCGCAGAGCTCGAGTCTGCCCTTGCCCAAGCAGCCGAGCAGAGGGAGGCCGACCACGCGGCCATGTCCGAGGCCATCTCGGACTTCTGCCGGGTCTTTGGCTTCGGCGACGTCCCCTCAGGGAGCTCCCCTCAGAGTCGCCTGCAGGCCTTGGGTGACCATGTGCGCGGCAGACTCCGCGAGGTGCTGCACCACGGCGTCAGGCGGGCCTTCGCTGTGCTTGCTTCCCACTACGTCGTTGATCTGGAGCGGGCCAGCGAGGGGTATTGCCCCCTGATGAAGACGAAGCCGCCCTGGCTGAAGTCCAGAGGCTCGACGCAGCCGCCGCGGGCCCGAGCGCAGTGCTGGCGACCACCTTCGAGGCAGAGATCCTCCCGCCTGCGTCGTCGCCCGAAGCTGGGGTGAGCTTTGCCGAAGGTGTGGATGAGGCCGAAGGCGCGGCTCCTTCCCCAGGCGACGCCTAACTCTGCCGGAGCAGTTCCTTTTGAATGTGCTTGTGTCTTTTGCGGCCGCTGAGGCCTGAACACTTTTATTATCGTAGTATAAAGTCGTGGCTCTTTCTCTTCCATTTTTGCGTGTCTGGCCCCGTTCGCCAGTAGCAGGGTGGCTTGCCCAAGTAGGGGTCATTTTTCGTGGTAGGTGACGAGTGAGGTATCCATAACCCAGGGGTGTAGGAGTCTCTCGGCTCGGTCGGCCTTGCCACTTACATGCACCCATGTTCGCTTCTTGGGTTCCCGCTACCGACATAGCCGGGGGAGCGCGGAAGCCTTTTTGGTTGAAAATTTTGACGCAGAGGGGGTTCCCCCCTTTTAGCCCCCGAGGGAGGGTCGAGCTTTGCTGAGGCAAGGCTGACCCTTCCTTATTGACTAGACTTTGTGTGTGAACGGGGACGTTGGTGAGGAACGTCATCGCCTGTTCGGACCTGATGCTGTTTAGGGGTCGGACCTCGATCCACTTGGAGAATTTGTCGATGGCGACCAACAGGTGCGTGTAGCCCCCGGGTGCCTTTTGCAAGGGGCCAACGAGGTCCAGACCCCACACGGCAAACGGCCAGGTGATGGGTATGGTCTGCAGAGCCTTAGCGGGCAGGTGGGTCTGCCTCGCGTAGAACTGACACCCTTCACAGGTGCGGACAATTCTAGTAGCGTCGGCCACCACCGTCGGCCAGTAGAATCCTTGTTGGAAGGCGTTTCCAACGAGGGTTCGAGGTGCTGCGTGATGGCCGCAAGCCCCCGAGTGTATCTTTTGCAAGAGCTCCTGGCCTTCGGCGATGGAAATGCATCGCTGGAGGATGCCTGAGGGGCTGCGGTGGTAGAGCTCCTTCCCATCTCCCAGCAAGACAAAAGACTTGGCGTGCCGCGCCAACCGCCGAGCTTCGGCTTGGTCGAGGGGCAGCTCTCCTCGGTGGAGATATTGCAGGTACGGGGTCTGCCAGCTTTGATTAGGCGTGACCTCACTCTGTTCCCCGTCGACACGCAGTGCCTTACCCTCGGGGGCCGAGGGTACCTCGGGCTGAGCCGAGGGTACCTCGGACCGTGCCGAGAGTACCTCAGACTGGGCTTAGGGTACCTTGGACTGAGCCGAGGGTGCCTCGGGCTCGGGCGTGTCCTCGGTCTTGACGGAGGGTTGATGCAGGTCTCGGGAGAATACGTCGGGGGGAACTGTTGTTCGTCCCGAGGCTATTTTAGCCAGCTCGTCCGCAGTCTCGTTGTAGCGTCAGGCGATGTGATTGAGCTCGAGCCCGTAGAACTTGTCTTCCAAGCGCCGAACCTCATCGCAGTAGGCTTCCATCTTCGGGTCGCGGCAGTGGGAGTTCTTCATGACTTGGTCGATGACGAGCTGCGAGTCTCCGCGAGCGTCGAGGCGTCGGACCCCTAGCTCGATGGCGATTCGCAACCCGTTTACCAGAGCCTCGTACTCAGCCACGTTGTTGGACGCCGGGAAGTGGAGGCGTAGCACGTAGCGTAGGTGCTTCCTGAGGGGCGAGACGAAGAGGAGGCCTGCGCCGGCCCCCGTCTTCATCAGCGACCCGTCGAAAAACATGGTCCAGAGCTCCGGTTGGATCGGAGCCGTCGGGAGCTGGGTGTTGGCCCATTCAGCCACGAAGTCCGCCAAGACCTGGGACTTGATGGCCTTCCGAGGGGCGAACGAGATCGTCTCGCCCATGATCTCCACCGCCCACTTTGCAATTCTACCCGAGGCCTCTCGGGACTGGATGATCTCTCCCAGGGGGGAGGATGACACCATAGTCACCGGATGAGACTCGAAGTAGTGCCGCAACTTCCGTCGTGTCAGGATCACCGCGTACAGCAGTTTCTGGATTTGCGGGTAGCGGATCTTTGTCTTGGACAGTACCTCACTGATGAAGTAGACTGGCCTCTAGACGGGCAATGCATGCCCTTCTTCTCGTCTCTCAACCACGATCGCGACGCTAACCACCTGGGTGGTCGCGGCGACGTAGATCAAGAGGGCTTCTCCGGCAGCGGGGGGCACCAAGATGGGCGCGTTCGTGAGGAGCGCCTTCAGGTTCCCGAGGGCTTCCTCGGCCTCAGGGGTCCAAGCGAAGCACTCAGCTTTCCTTAAGAGGCGGTACAGAGGCAGACCTCTTTCGCCGAGGCAGGAGATGAAGCGGCTCAGAGCCGCGGGACATCCCATGACCCTCTGTACGCCTTTCAAGTCCTTGATTGGCCCCATGCTGGTGATGGCTGCAATCTTCTCCGGGTTGGCTTTGATGCCCCGCTCGGAGACGATGAACCCCAAGAGCATGCCTCGGGGGACCCCGAAGACACACTTTTTGGGATTAAGCTTCACGCCTTTCGCCTTAAGACATCGGAATGTCGCTTCAAGGTCGGAAAGGAGGTCAGAGGCTTTCCTCGTCTTGACTACGATGTCATCGACGTAGGCCTCAACCGTTCGGCTGATGTGTTCGCCAAACACAAGGTTCATGCATCGCTGGTACGTTGCCCCCGCATTTCTCAAAACAAACGGCATTGTAACATAGCAGTACATGCCGAAGGGTGTGATGAATGAAGTCGCGAGCTGGTCGGACTCTTTCATCCTGATCTGATGATACCCTGAGTAGGCATCGAGGAAAGACAGGGTTTCGCACCCAGCAGTGGAATCCACGATCTGATCGATGCGAGGCAGAGGGTAGGGAACCTTCGGACATGCTTTGTTTAGACCAGTGTAGTCTACACACATCCGCCATTTCCCCCCTTTCTTTCTCACAAGCACAGGGTTGGCAAGCCATTCGGGATGGAATACCTCTTTGATGAACCCTGCCGCCAGTAGCTTGTGGATCTCCTCGCCTATGGCTCTGCGCTTTTCTTCGTCGAATCGGCACAGAGGTTGCTTCACGGGTCGGGCCCCAGCTCGAATATCCAGAGAGTGCTCGGTGACTTCCCTTGGTATGTCGGGCATGTCCGAGGGACTCCACGCGAAAACGTCGGCGTTCGCACGGAGAAAGTCGACGAGCACTGCTTCCTATTTGGGGTCGAGCTCTGTCGGCGTTTCGAGACAGGGGGTCCCTGAGCCGACGAGTGAAGTGTCGCCGCGTGCCCCAGCCCAGATGGGTCGACGCGAGGCCGAGCGCTAAGGGGGGAGAGCGAGGAGGCCGGAGATGGGAGAGAGAGAGAGATGGAAATCCCGCCGCCTTCGTGTTCGTCCCGCGCCCAGATTGGGTGTGCTTGCAGTAGGGGGTTACAAGCGTCCACCCGGGGGAAGGAGCGAGTGGCCTTATGCGAGCGCCCGTCTCGTCCTCGTCCCCGAGCGGCCAACCCTCTCTAAGAGGGCCCTGGCCCTTCCTTTTATAGGCGTAAGGAGAGGGTCCAGGTGTACAATGGGGGGTGTAGCAGAGTGCTACGTGTCTAGCGGAGGAGAGCTAGCGCCCTAAGTACACTCCATCGTGGCGGTCGGAGAGATCTTGGCACCCAATTTGTGTGATGTCGTGGCCGTCGGAGGAGTGCTGGAGCCTGGCGGAGAGACAGCTGTCGGGGCCGTCGAGTCCTTGCTGACGTCCTCTTGCTTTCGTAAAGGGGCCGAGAGCCGCCATCGTCAGGGAACGTGCGGGGCGCCATCATCGCCTATCTGGCGGAGCGAGCCAGATGGGACGCCGGTCTTGTTCCCCGTAGCCTGAGTCAGCTTGGAGTAGGGTAATGATGGCGCCTCCTGTTGACGTAGCCGGTCCGCGCCCTAGGTTGGGCGATGTGGAGGTGTCGGGGACCATAATTAGGGGTACCCTCAAGACGCCTAATTCTCAGCTGGTAACCCCCATCAGCATAAAGCTGCAAAGGCCTGATGGGTTTGATTAAGTCAGGGATCAGTCCACACGAGTGACTTGACCACGCCACGCCCGAGCATAGCCTCGGGCGAGGGCAGCCGACCCTAAGATGACTCCGTCTCGCCTGAGGTCTCCTCTTTCACGGCAGGCGCATCCCCGGCTCGCCCTAGGCCCCGCCTCCGATAAGGAGAAACCCTGACTAAATCACCGCACCAACCGACCGAGTCACCAGGGCGTTTAACGCAAAAGGTAAGACCGACGGGCGGCCAGACTTCGCCAGTGGTGCCATAGGAGACTCCGCCCGACCCAGGGCTCGGACTCAGGCTAAGGCCTCGGAAGACGGCGAACTCCGCTCCGCCCGACCCAGGGCTCGGACTCAGGCTAAGGCCTCGGAAGACGGCGAACTCCGCTCCGCCCGACCCAGGGCTCGGACTCAGGCTAAGGCCTCGGAAGACGGCGAACTCCGCTCCGCCCGACCCAGGGCTCGGACTCAGGCTAAGGCCTCGGAAGACGGCGAACTCCGCTCCGCCCGACCCAGGGCTCGGACTCAGGCTAAGGCCTCGGAAGACGGCGAACTCCGCTCCGCCCGACCCAGGGCTCGGACTCGGGCCAAGGCCCCGGAAGACGGCGACCTCCGCCTCGCCCGACCCAGGGCTCGGACTCCGCCTCGGCCTCTGCCGAATAATCTCCGCCTCGCCCGACCAGGGCTCGGACTCTGTCTCTGTCTTGCAGGACGGACTCGGCCACAGCCTCGGGGGAGCCTCCACGACGCCCGACCTAGGATACGAGACCGCCACGTCAACAGGAAGCGTCATCATCACCCTGCCCCGAGCCGACTTGGGTCGCAGAGAACAAGACCGGCGTCCCATCTGGCCAGCTATGCCAGATAGGCCATGATGGCGCCCCGCTAGATCATGACGACGGCGGCTCCCAGCTCCCTTACGAAAGCAGGAGAACGTCAGCAAGGACCCAGCCACCTCGACAGCTGTCCCCCCGTCCGGCTCCGTTACTCCTCCAACAGCCACGACGCCACTCCAACAGGGTGCCACGATCTCTCTGGCTGCCACCTGGGCATGTACATAGGGCGCTAGCTCTCCCTCGCTAGACACGTAGCACCTTGCTACACCCCCGTCTTGTACACCTGGACCCTCTCCTTACGACTATAAAAGGAAGGGCCAGGGCCTTCTTAGAGAAGGTTGGCCTCGCGGGGACGAAAGGCAGGGGCAGGCGCTCTCTCGGGGCCGCCCTCTCCCTTCACCTCGTGCGGACGCTTGTAACCCCCTACTGCAAGCGCACCCGACCTGGGCGCGGGACGAACACGAAGGCCGTGGGAATTTCTCCGACTCCCTCGCGATCCGGCTCCGGCCACCGACCTCTCTCTCACTCCGTTCCCCCCTTTGCGCTCGCTCCACGCGCTCGACCCATCTGGGCTAGGGCACGCGGCACTCTCACTCGTCGGCTCGAGGACCCCCCGGTCTCAGAACGCCGACAGTTGGCGCGCCAGGTAGGGGCACGCTGCGTGTTGACGTTCGATTTCCCGTCAAGCTCCAGATGGGCAGTCTCCAACAACCTCTTCAACCCGGGACGGTGCTCCGTTTCGGGAACCTCGAGTTCATCTCGCTCGACGGCGACTACGACATGATACTCCTTCCACCGCCGCGCGACGGCGACATTGATGGCGGACAGCCCGCCCGCTGGCGGCGGAATCGACGACGTCTTTCCCGCGTAGGGGAAGGACAACTTTCGAGCTCGCCCCATCCTCTCCCTCGCCGTCGAAGGAGGAGGAGGCGGGGCAACCGGGGCCGAGCGGGAGGTCGCGCTCCGACGGCTGTCGGGCAAATCGACATCCCCGGCGCCTCGACGGAGGACACGCCAAGCGTCGCCCTCGCGTTCAAGGCAGACGCGAGCGCCATCCCCCCGCAACACGTCGACTCCGAGCAAGTGGACGACGCCAGCACGCTCACGGAAGGCCTGCAGGACGTCGCCCTCGGACCCAAGACGACGACGCGGTCAGCCCCCGACGCGACTTCATCGCTCCTCGTCGACAAAAAGGTATCGACTGCTACCCATCTTTCGTTATTTCGACTCGGCCTCAGCCCGCCTGGCGATCTCGCTTTGGCGGGCGCTCACATTGAGGCGAGTGCAACCTCTCTGGGGTTTCCTGTGCGGTCACCTTGGGACCGATTGACGGGTGTCTCGACCTACGGACCCTCTGGGTCCGAGGAAGACGACGACCCCAGCATCTGCTGGGATTTCTCCGGATCTGGCAACCCTAGTGCCATGCGGGACTTCATGACCGCATGTGACTACTGCCTCTCCGACTGTTCCGACGGCAGCCGCAGCCTTGGCGACAAGGACTGCGGCCTGAGTCGCGAATGTTTCCACATCGAGCTAGGGGGTCCCTCCGGAGGCGGCTGTCTCGGCATGCCGGAGGATGGTGATCCCCCTAGGCCAGCGCCTCGCGCTGACATCCCGCGGGAGCTAGCTGTGGTCCCCGCTTCGGCGGGAGGTCACGACTCACAGCTCGAGCAAGTCCGCGGGGCGCAGGCCGGGTTCGATGAAGGAGCAGGAGCGCTCGAGGCAATCCGTCAGAACATCGGGCAGGTATGGGCGAGCCAACCCCCGGCCGGAGGAATACGTCACTTGCCCCAAGGTCTCCAGCACCGCATCGCCAACGATGCCAGGGACAAACCGCCACCCGCATCCGGCGGGACTGGCCAGGACCTGGTCGCTGCAGCAATGCTCCTCCGCGCGATGCCGGAGTCATCAACCACCGAGGGACGGCGGATCCAGGGAGAACTCAGGCATCTCCTGGAAGGCGCTGCGGCCCGGCGGGCAGAGAGCTCTGCCTCTCGAAGGCGGGGATACACCCCGGATCCTCGTGCCGCGACTTCCCGACTCACGCGGGAAGCCTCGGTCTTCACCGGGCGCACGCGCAACACCGCGCCTGCGGCCCCGGGCCACCTCGGCGACGAGCACCCTCATCGTGACCGTCGGGCACGCCTCGACGAAAGGGTGCGCCGAGGCTACCACCCCAGGCGTGGGGGACGTTATGACAGCGGGGAGGATCGAAGTCCCTCGCCCGAACCACCCGGTCCGCAGGTGTTTAGCCGAGCCATTCGGCGGGCGCCGTTTCCGCCCCGATTCCGACCCCCGACTACTATCACGAAGTACTCGGGGGAGACGAGACCGGAATTGTGGCTTGCAGACTACCGCCTGGCCTGTCAGCTGGGTGGGACGGACGATGACAACCTCATCATCCGAAACCTCCCCCTATTTCTCTCCGACACCGCTCGTGCCTGGTTGGAGCACCTGCCCCCGGGGCAGATTTCCAACTGGGAGGATCTGGTCCAGGCCTTCGCCGGGAACTTCCAGGGCACGTACGTGCGCCCCGGGAATTCCTAGGACCTCCGAAGCTGTCGGCAATTGCCGGGAGAGTCCCTTCGGGACTACATCCGGCGGTTCTCGAAGCAGCGCACCGAGCTGCCCAACATCACCGACTCCGATGTCATCGGCACGTTCCTCGCCGGCACCACCTGCCGCGACCTGGTGAGCAAGTTGGGTCGCAAGACCCCCACCAGGGCGAGCGAGCTGATGGACATCGCTACCAAGTTCGCCTCCGGCCAGGAGGCGGTAGAGGCCATCTTCCGAAAGGACAAGCAGCCCCAGGGCCGCCCGTCGGAAGATGCTCCCGAGGCGTCTGCTCCGCGCGGCGCCAAGAAGAAAGGCAGGAGGAAGTCGCAAGCGAAACGCGACGTTCCCGATGCTGACCTTGTCGCCGCCGCCGAGCGCAAGAACCCTCGAAAACCCCCCGGAGGTGCAAACCTCTTCGACAAGGCGCTCAAGGAGACGTGCCCCTACCATCAGGGGCCCGTCAAACACACCCTCGAAGAGTGCGTCATGCTTCGGCGTCACTTCCATCGGGCCGGGCCACCCGCCGAGGGTGGCAAGGCTCACGACGACGAAAAAAGGGAGGATCACCAAGCAGGAGAGTTCCCCGAGGTCCGCGACTGCTTCATGATCTACGGAGGGCATGTGGCGAATGCCTCGGCTCGGCATCGTAAGCAAGAGCGTCGGGAGGTCTGCTCGGTGAAGGTGGCGGCGCCAGTCTACCTAGACTGGTCCGACGAGCCCATCACCTTCGACCAGGACGACCACCCCGACCACGTGCCGAGCCCGGGGAAGTACCCGCTCGTCGTCGATCCTGTCATTGGCGACGTCAGGCTCACCAAGGTCCTGATGGATGGGGGCAGCTGCCTCAACATCATCTACGCCGAGACTCTCAAGCTCCTGCGCGTCGACTTGTCGTCTGTCCGAGCAGGCGCTGCGCCCTTCCACGGGATCATTCCCGGGAAGCGCGTCCAGCCCCTCGGACAGCTCGACCTCCCTGTCTGCTTCGGAACACCCTCCAACTTCCGAAGGGAGACTTTGACGTTCGAGGTGGTCGGGTTCCGAGGGACCTACCACGCGGTGTTGGGAAGGCCATGCTACGCGAAGTTCATGGCCATCCCCAACTACACCTACCTGAAGCTCAAGATGCCGGGCCCCAACGGGGTCATCACCGTCGGCCCCACGTACAAACACGCATTCGAGTGCGATGTGGAGTGCGTGGAGTACGCCGAGGCCCTCGCCGAGTCCGAGGCCCTCATTGCCGACCTAGAAAGCCTCTCCCGAGAGGTGCCGGATGTGAAGCGGCATGCCGGCAACTTCGAGCCAGCAGAGACGGTTAAGGCCGTCCCTCTCGACCCCAGTGGCGACGCCTCCAAGCAGATCCGAATCGGTTCGGGGCTCGACCCCAAATAGGAGGCAGTGCTCGTCGACTTTCTCCGCGCAAACGCCGACGTTTTCACGTGGAGTCCCTCGGACATGCCCGGCATACCGAGGGAAGTCGCCGAGCACTCGCTGGATATTCGGGCCGGGGCCCGACCGGTCAGACAGCCTCTGCGCCGATTCGACGAGGAAAGACGCAGAGTGATAGGCGAGGAGGTCCACAAGCTGATGGCAGCAGGGTTCATCAAAGAGGTATTCCATCCCGAATGGCTTGCCAACCCTGTACTTGTGAGGAAAAAAGGGGGGAAGTGGCGGATGTGTGTAGACTACACTGGCCTCAACAAAGCATGTCCAAAGGTCCCCTACCCTCTACCTCGCATCGACCAAATTGTGGACTCCACAGCAGGGTGCGAAACCCTGTCTTTTCTCGATGCCTACTCAGGGTATCATCAAATCAAGATGAAAGAGTCCGACCAGCTCGCGACTTCTTTCATCACGCCCTTCGGCATGTACTGTTATGTCACAATGCCGTTCGGGTTGAGGAACGCGGGTGCAACGTACCAGCGGTGCATGAACCATGTGTTCGGCGAGCACATTGGTCGCACGGTCGAGGCCTACGTCGACGACATCGTGGTCAAGACGAGGAAAGCCTCCGACCTTCTCTCCGACCTCGGACTGACATTCCGGTGTCTCAAGGCGAAGGGCGTCAAGCTCAATCCCGAGAAGTGCGTCTTCGGGGTGCCCCGGGGCATGCTCTTGGGGTTCATCGTCTCCGAGCGGGGCATCGAAGCCAATCCGGAGAAGATCGCAGCAATCACAAACATGGGACCTATCAAGGACTTAAAAGGCGTACAGAGGGTCATGGGATGCCTCGCGGCCTTGAGCCGCTTCATCTCGCGCCTCGGCGAAAGAGGCCTGCCCCTGTACCGCCTCTTAAGGAAGGCCGAATGCTTCACTTGGACTCCCGAGGCCGAGGAAGCCCTCGGGAGCCTGAAGGCACTCCTCACACAGGCGCCCATCTTGGTACCCCCAACTGATGGAGAGACCCTCCTGGTCTACGTCGCCGCAACCACTCAGGTGGTCAGCGCCGCGATCGTGGTCGAAAGGCAGGAAGAGGGGCATGCTTTGCCCATGCAGAGGCCAGTTTACTTCGTCAGCGAAGTGCTGTCCGAGACCAAGACCCGCTACCCACAAGTCCAGAAGCTGCTATACGCTGTGGTCCTGACGAGGCGAAAGTTGCGACATTACTTCGAGTCCCATCCGGTGACTGTGGTGTCATCCTTCCCCCTGGGGGAGATCATCCAGTGCCGGGAAGCCTCGGGACGGATCGCAAAGTGGGCGGTGGAAATCATGGGCGAGGCGATCTCGTTCGCCCCTCGGAAGGCCATCAAGTCCCAGGCACTGGCGGACTTCGTAGCCGAATGGGTCGATACCCAGTTACCAACGGCTCCGATCCAACCAGAACTCTGGACCATGTTTTTCGACGGGTCGCTGATGAAGACGGGAGCTGGCGCGGGCCTGCTTTTCGTCTCGCCCCTCGGAAAACACCTGCGCTACGTGCTTCGCCTCCATTTCCCGGCGTCTAACAATGTAGCTGAGTACGAGGCTCTGATCAACGGGTTGCGAATCGCCATCGAGCTAGGGGTTCGACGCCTCGATGCACGCGGCGACTCGCAGCTCGTCATCGACCAAGTCATGAAGAATTCCCTCTGCCGCGACCCGAAGATGGAGGCCTACTGCGAAGAGGTTCGACGCCTGGAGGACAAGTTCTACGGGCTCGAACTTAACCACATCGCCCGACGCTATAACGAGACTGCGGACGAGCTGGCGAAGATAGCCTCGGGGCGGACAACGGTTCCCCCGGACGTCTTCGCCCGGGATCTGCACCAACCCTCGGTCAAGATAGGCGACGCGCCCGAGCCCGAGGCACCCTCGGCCTCGTCCGAGGTGACCTCGGCTCAGCCCGAGCCGTCCTCGGCTCAATCCGAGGAACCCTCGGGGCCCGAGCGCGAAGCGCTGCACGTCGAGGAGGAGCAGAACGGGGTCGTGCCAGATCAAGATTGGAGGACCCCGTACCTGCAATATCTCCGCCGAGGAGAGCTGCCCCTCGACCAAACCGAGGCTCGGCGGGTAACGCGACGAGCAAAATCGTTCGTCCTGCTGGGCGACGAGAAGGAGCTCTACCACCGCAGCCCCTCGGGCGTCCTCCAGCGATGCATCACCATCGCCGAGGGTCAGGACCTCCTGCAGGAAATACACTCGGGGGCTTGCGGTCATCATGCAGCACCTCGAACCCTCGTCGGGAATGCTTTCCGCCAAGGCTTCTACTGGCCGACGGCGGTGGCTGACGCCACTAGAATTGTCCGCGCCTGCGAAGGGTGCCAATTCTATGCGAAGCAGACCCACCTGCCCGCTCAGGCTCTGCAGACGATACCCATCACCTGGCCCTTCGCTGTGTGGGGTCTGGACCTCGTCGGCCCACTGCAGAAGGCACCCGGGGGCTACACGCACCTGCTGGTCGCCATCGACAAATTCTCCAAGTGGATCGAGGTCCGACCCCTAAGCAGCATCAGGTCCGAGCAGGCGGTGGCATTCTTCACCAACATCATCCATCGCTTCGGGGTCCCGAACTCCATCATCACCGACAATGGCACCCAGTTCACCGGCAAAAAATTCTTGGATTTTTGCGACGATCACAACATCCGGGTGGACTGGGCCGCCGTAGCTCACCCCATGTCGAATGGGCAAGTGGAACGTGCCAATGGCATGATTCTACGGGGGCTTAAGCCTCGGATTTACAACAGTCTCAACAAGTTCGGCAAGCGATGGATGAAGGAACTCCCCTCGGTGGTCTGGAGCCTGAGGACGACTCCAAGCCGAGCCA
This sequence comes from Zea luxurians, assembly GCA_029449295.1. Taxonomy (NCBI): domain Eukaryota; kingdom Viridiplantae; phylum Streptophyta; class Magnoliopsida; order Poales; family Poaceae; genus Zea; species Zea luxurians. The sequence continues at coordinate 121,230,230 of JAOPSE010000006.1, read as the reverse complement.
CGGGTTTCACGCCGTTCTTCCTGGTCTACGGGGCCGAGGCAATCCTGCCCACGGACCTGGAATACGGTTCCCCGAGGACGAGGGCTTACGACGAAGAAAGCAACCAAGCCAGCCGAGAAGACTCGCTGGACCAGCTAGACGAGGCTCGGGACAGGGCCCTACTACACTCAGCGCGGTATCAGCAGTCCCTGCGACGCTACCACGCCCGAGGGGTCCGACCCCGAGATCTCCAGGTGGGCGATCTGGTGCTTCGGCTGCGGCAGGACGCCCGAGGGAGGCATAAGCTAACGCCCCCCTGGGAGGGGCCGTTCATCATCGCCAAAGTTCTGAAGCCCGGAACTTACAAGCTGGCCAACAGTCAAGGCGAGGTCTACGGCAACGCTTGGAACATCCAACAGCTACGTCGCTTCTATCCTTAAGAATGTTTCCAAGTTGTTCTTATACCCCGTACCCACGCGAAGTTTAGTCAACAAGGAAGGGTCGGCCTCGCCTCAGCGGAGCCTGACCCTCCCTCGGGGGCTAAAAGGGGGTTAACCCCCTCTGCGTCAAAATTTTCCTCGAACAAAAAACCTCTTTTACCAGAACATCTTTCGTGCTTTTTGACTACTTCGAAAAGTGGGTCCTAGAAACGACGGGGTACACGTAAACAGCCAAGGCCGACCGAGCCGAGGGACTCCTACGCCTCCGGGATACGGATACCTCACTCGTCACCTTCTGTGATAAGTAACTCGCGTTCGGATAAGGTGACTCCGCGGATCGAATGAGTCTTTACGTACGGAGGCTCTTCTGTTGAAGCAGGTTCTTCGAGCCTTCTCGACCGAGTCGGTGACAGGGCCTCATGGATGGGTAAAAGTACGCGTAAGCGGCGAGGCCGACCGAGCCGAGGGACTCCCACGCCTCCGGGATACGGATACCTCACTCATCACCTCCCGCGAGAAGCAACTCTTGCTCGCACTAACATCCCTGCTACCGACAAAAAGTCCAGATACTCGAAGCAAGAGGAAAAGAGACACAGCTTTATAACGCGACAAGGGTATGTGTTCTGGCCTCAACGGCCGCACAAGGCCCACGCTACAGAACGACTTGACCCTGCAGGCGCGGACCTCGGCGCTGGAAGAGGGTGACGACACCCTCGGCATCAGCAGCACCTTCGGCAAGACCCGACCTGGCCTCGGGTGGCCACGCGGCCCGAAGGCCTCCGCTCCAAAGGACGACGTCGACACCGCGCTCGAGCAATCTCCGCCAGAGGCTTCCCCGAGGATCCGGCCCAAGCGGACGGCTCGGCCGGCCACCTCCGGGGCCTCGGCCGACCCCTTCCGAGGGCGCCAGCTCGGTCCGAGGCCTCGACCAATCAACTCCGGCGCCGAGCCTGCCAGCAGACGACCCAGCTGGACTCCGGCCAACCAGGTTCCATTTCCGAGCCAACAACGCCTCTGCTTGTGCTGATATCGCTACCCCTGGCCTCGGCTCGTCGAAGAGCGACCGAGGGGTCTTTTTAACCAAGCTAGAAGAGCCTCGGACAACAGGTCCGACCGAGCCGAGGGATTCCTACGCCTCCGGGATACGGATACCTCACTCGTCACCTGGACACGGGGCGACTCATGCTTGGTGAAGCGATTCAGACAGTCGATAGGCAAGTCTTATTGCTCAGGAATGAGGGAAAAACACGGCTCCGTGCCGGAGTTACATACATGTTCAGGCCCCGAAAGCCGAAATGAACAAAAAACCCGGCACTCGAAGTGCCATTACAAACGGAACTCCGATTCCGTCTCCGCAGGTACGAACAACCCCACTCGACGGGGGTGGACCTGCGGAGCAACAGGAGACCGACGAACGGCGCGTCGCCGACCGCCCCGACAGCGGCAACGACGATGAAGACTTCTGCCCCGGGGAGCCGAACAGCAGCAGTGATGGCCTCAGGGCGGATACTGCTGCTAGGAGGCCCCCACCCTCGCCCAAACTCGAGAGGCAAGGACGGGCAGAAGGCCGTAGAGTTGGAGGTCGGCCCATGGCCAACCTGGGCTGTCGCGCCGGCGGAAGAACCTCTTCCAGCTGCCGTGGCGGGAGGCGGCACCGGGAGCGATTCCGAAACTGCTCGGCTCAGAGAGCCGGGCACGGTGCAGCTGTTAGCGCCACAGGCGACTCCCGCCCTTCCCCCCGATCACTGAGGGAAGGAGCGAGCCACCGCCCGCGCAGAGACCGACCCCAACTCGGTACACGCCCCTCCTCAGCCCTGGTGATGAAAATCCTTGAGGCTGAGGAAGGGGCGGATACCGCAGCCCGGCTCGCTTTCCCCCACCATCAAGCCGGAGGTCGCCTCCTCGGGCGATCGCCGGTGGAGGGGTGCAGCCGGGCTGCATGATGAAAATCCTTGAAGCCGAACGATGGCTGAAAGGTACCAACCCCCGCGGGGTCGCGTTCCTCCAACGATGGAGCGAAAAGGCGGCGGTTCCCCCCATCCGGGGGCCTGGAAGATGGAGAGACACAATGCATAAGGGAGAAAGGAGACATGGTCGCCTCACGAAGGGGGTCGCCCTCCTTTTAAAGGCAACTCCCCCTGATAGCGCCCTCAACCGTCATGGGCTGAGTCTTCTCCAACACGCCTCCAAGGCCCTTCCCCGCGGCGCGGGGGCTGGGGCCCGCCTGTCATGAAGACCAACTCCAAGCAGAGGGAGCCAAATCGCCGCGCACGACGCACACGACCGCCCAGCGGTTACAAGTAACCCTCCACTTTTGCCCAGACCAACGGGCAAAGGGGGCGAGCGGCCATGCAAGCGGCATGCAACCACGCCAAGCGGACGCGCCTCCCCGACTCCTGACAGGCCAGCGCGACGGCTCAAGACCACGCGTCGTTCAACTGGCGCGCCAGGCGCTGCATGCGAACCGCTGCGCCTCTCGCTCCACCACCGCACCTCCTCGATTGCGGAACCGATACCGCGACTCGAGGCCGCCCAGCCTGCGATCCAGCGGCGCCAGCCTGGCGCAGCGGTCAAACGCGGTCAAAAATGGGCCGGCAGTAATGACGGTGGCAGGCGTGTGAGGGCAGCGGTTACGCCATCGGCCAGGCTCACGTCCCATCCGGGGGCAGCAAGAGAACCCTTCTCACGGCGTGAAGACGACACGTCCGTGACCCGTACCTCGAACGGCCCGCGCGCGCACAACGGCGACCTCGCCAACTACTCACCCCAGCGCATTAACTCCACGGCGAAATAGGTGACGTTTCTGGCAGGGGCAGCTGGCGGCGCTTCGCCTCCGCCAAAAACGGCCACGCCGAGAGAGGTACGCCACGAAGTTCAATTTCGAATCCCTTTTTCCCTTTTCCTTCTTTCTCTATCTCTTGCAACAGGGACCGAGAAGGGGGATAACCCCAAAGGGATCCTTCCCCGTGAAGGAACTAGGCCCCGAGCCTCCCTACTGATCAGGGGTTCGAAGGCTGGCCCCCCGAAGGGTTCAACAGCCGCCTCAGATCGCGTGGGCCCGACACCCACTACTGGTCAGGGGTTCGAAGGTCGGCCCCCGAAAGGTTCCATGACCGCCTCAGGCTACTAGGGCTCCGTGCCCCCTACTGATCAGGGGTTCGAAGGCTGGCCTGTCGAAGGGTTCACAGCCGCCTCAGACGCCGAGCGAGGGATGACCAGGGGTACGTTCGATACATAACCAAGGCTCGGGCTGCGCTCCCGAGGTACCCTAGGACATTTCCGAGACCAGCGGGAACGACTCTGTAACGGAATCCCATCGGAGGGAGGCAACGAGCCCTCGGACCCCGTCGCTAGGGGACCGGGTCCGGCAGATCACCCGCAGGTACTTTTGGGCGTGCCTCCGGGCCCCTAGCCGACCCCTAACGAACGGGGCACGGACGTCCACTCGGATTACCCGATCGCAGCTCACCGAAGACACCATGTTCGGTGCCCATCGAGGGTAACATGGCGCACTCCCCCCCTCCTCCTTGCGGAAAGGCGACGTAGGGGCGTATATAAAAAGTCGAGTCTGTCCCTGATCGTCCTCTCGCTCCGTGCGAAGGCTCGGGGGCTGCTCTCGCAAACCCGGCTCCGGCCGAACCGTTGACAGCGTCAACATACCAGCCCGAGAACTTGGGCCCCGATGGTGCACCTGGGTTACGCCCTGCTCGCATGAGGGAACCGCTAGTCACGCCGAAGCATTGCGCAAGGCATTAAGACCTCGAAGGAGTGAAACCACTCCTCCGAGGCCTCGGGGGCTACACCCGGCGGGTGCGCTCGCGCGCACCCACCGGAACAAGGTACCTCCAAGAAAGGCTGGTCCCCTTGCAAAAAAGTGCGATGCAAGCCTCCAAGCGAGTGTTAACACTCTCTTCGAGGCTCGGGGGCTACTGTCGGGGACCATAATTAGGGGTACCCTCAAGACGCCTAATTCTCAGCTGGTAACCCCCATCAGCATAAAGCTGCAAAGGCCTGATGGGTTTGATTAAGTCAGGGATCAGTCCACACGAGTGACTTGACCACGCCACGCCCGAGCATAGCCTCGGGCGAGGGCAGCCGACCCTAAGATGACTCCGTCTCGCCTGAGGTCTCCTCTTTCACGGCAGGCGCATCCCCGGCTCGCCCTAGGCCCCGCCTCCGATAAGGAGAAACCCTGACTAAATCACCGCACCAACCGACCGAGTCACCAGGGCGTTTAACGCAAAAGGTAAGACCGACGGGCGGCCAGACTTCGCCAGTGGTGCCATAGGAGACTCCGCCCGACCCAGGGCTCGGACTCAGGCTAAGGCCTCGGAAGACGGCGAACTCCGCTCCGCCCGACCCAGGGCTCGGACTCAGGCTAAGGCCTCGGAAGACGGCGAACTCCGCTCCGCCCGACCCAGGGCTCGGACTCAGGCTAAGGCCTCGGAAGACGGCGAACTCCGCTCCGCCCGACCCAGGGCTCGGACTCAGGCTAAGGCCTCGGAAGACGGCGAACTCCGCTCCGCCCGACCCAGGGCTCGGACTCAGGCTAAGGCCTCGGAAGACGGCGAACTCCGCTCCGCCCGACCCAGGGCTCGGACTCGGGCCAAGGCCCCGGAAGACGGCGACCTCCGCCTCGCCCGACCCAGGGCTCGGACTCCGCCTCGGCCTCTGCCGAATAATCTCCGCCTCGCCCGACCAGGGCTCGGACTCTGTCTCTGTCTTGCAGGACGGACTCGGCCATAGCCTCGGGGGAGCCTCCACGACGCCCGACCTAGGATACAAGACCGCCACGTCAACAGGAAGCGTCATCATCACCCTGCCCCGAGCCGACTTGGGTCGCAGAGAACAAGACCGGCGTCCCATCTGGCCAGCTATGCCAGATAGGCCATGATGGCGCCCCGCTAGATCATGACGACGGCGGCTCCCAGCTCCCTTACGAAAGCAGGAGAACGTCAGCAAGGACCCAGCCACCTCGACAGCTGTCCCCCCGTCCGGCTCCGTTACTCCTCCAACAGCCACGACGCCACTCCAACAGGGTGCCACGATCTCTCTGGCTGCCACCTGGGCATGTACATAGGGCGCTAGCTCTCCCTCGCTAGACACGTAGCACCTTGCTACACCCCCGTCTTGTACACCTGGACCCTCTCCTTACGACTATAAAAGGAAGGGCCAGGGCCTTCTTAGAGAAGGTTGGCCTCGCGGGGACGAAAGGCAGGGGCAGGCGCTCTCTCGGGGCCGCCCTCTCCCTTCACCTCGTGCGGACGCTTGTAACCCCCTACTGCAAGCGCACCCGACCTGGGCGCGGGACGAACACGAAGGCCGTGGGAATTTCTCCGACTCCCTCGCGATCCGGCTCCGGCCACCGACCTCTCTCTCACTCCATTCCCCCCTTTGCGCTCGCTCCACGCGCTCGACCCATCTGGGCTGGGGCACGCGGCACTCTCACTCGTCGGCTCGAGGACCCCCCGGTCTCGGAACGCCGACAGGAGGCTTCTCCGAGGTCGAGGTCGAGTCCGTCTTTCGTGGCCGAGGCCGAATCCGAGCCTTTGGGTCGGGCGAGGCGGAGTTCGTCGTCTTTCGGGGCTTAGCCCAAGTCCGAGCCCTGGGTCGGGCGGAACAGAGTTCACCGTCTTCTGGGGCTTTGCCCGAGTCCGAGCCCTGGGTCGGGCGGAGCGGAGTTCGCCGTCTTCCGGGGCTTTGCCCGAGTCCGAGCCCTGGGTCGGGCAGAGCGGAGTTTGCCGTCTTCTGGGGCTTTGCCTGAGTCCGAGCCCTAGGTCGTGCGGAGCAGAGTTCGCCGTCTTCCAGGGCTTTGCCCGAGTCCAAGCCCTGGGTCGGGCGGAGCGGAGTTCGCCGTCTTCCGGGGCTTTGCCCGAGTCTGAGCCCTGGGTCGGGCGGGACGGAGTTCGCCGTCTTCCGGGGCTTTGCCCGAGTCCGAGCCCTGGGTCGGGTGGAGCGGAGTTCGCCGTCTTCCGGGGCTTTGCCCGAGTCCGAGCCCTGGGTCGGGCGGAGCGGAGTTCGCTGTCTTCCGGGGCTTTGCCCGAGTCCGAGCCCTGGGTCGGGCGAAGCGGAGTTTCCTATGGCGCGCGGCCGGGCCTGACTGCCTGTCAGCCTCACTCTGTCAAGTGGCACTGCAATCGGGGCGGCGCAGGCGGCGCTGTCTTTCTGCCAGACCAGTCAGTGGAGCGGCGAAGTGATGGCGGTCACTTCGGCTCTGTCAGCTGAGGGGCGCGCGTCAGGATAAAGGTGTCAGGCCACCTTTGCATTAAATGCTCCTGCGATTTGGTCAGGGTTGCTTCTCGTCAAAGACAGGGCCTCGGGCGAGCCGGGAACGTGTTCGCCGCTGGAGGGGGGCTTCGGGCGAGGCGAAGATCCTCCGGGGTCGGCTGCCCTTGTCCGAGGCTAGGCTCGGGCGAGGCGTGATCGAGTCCCTCGAATGGACTGATCCCTGACTTGATTGCACCCATCAGGCCTTTGCAGCTTTGTGCTGATGGGGGTTACCAGCTGAGAATTAGGAGCCTTGAGGGTACCCCTAATTATGGTCCCCGACAAGCTCGGAACCGATCCGGATCTGCTTGGAGGCGTCGTTGCAGGGGTCGAGAGGGACGGACTTGACCGTCTCCGCCGGTTCGAAGTTGCCGGCGTGGCGCTTCACGTTGGGCGCCTCCCTAGAGAGGCTCTCCAGGTCAGCGATGAGGGCCTCGGATTCGGCGAGGGCCTCGGTGTACTCCACGCACTCCACATCGCATTCGTACGCGTGTCGGTACGTGGGCCCGACGGTGATGACCCCGTTGGGGCCCGGCATCTTGAGCTTGAGGTAGGTGTAGTTGGGGACGGCCATGAACTTGGCATAGCATGGCCTCCCCAGCACTGCGTGGTAGGTTCCTCGAAACCCGACCACTTCGAACGTGAGGGTCTCCTTTCGAAAGTTGGAGGGCGTCCCGAAGCAGATGGGTAGGTCGGGTTGTCCAAGGGGTTGAACGCGCTTCCCGGGGACGATCCCGTGGAAAGGCGCAGCGCCCATCCGGACCGAGGACAGATCGATCCGTAGGAGCCCGAGGGTCTCGGCGTAGACGATGTTGAGGCCGCTGCCTCCGTCCATGAGGACCTTGGTGAGCCTGACGTTGCCGATGATGGGGTCGACAACGAGTGGGTATCTCCCCGGGCTCGGCACGTAGTCTGGATGGTTGGCCCAGTCGAAGGTGATGGGCTTGTTGGACCAGTCTAGGTAGACTGGCGCCGCCACCTTTACCGAGCAGACCTCCCGACGCTCTTGCTTGCGGTGCCGAGCCGAGGCGTTCGCCACTTGCCCGCCATAGATCATGAAGCAGTCGCGGACCTCGGGGAACCCTCCTGCCTTGTGATCTTCCTCCTTTGCGTCGTCGAGGGCCTTGCCACCCTCGGCGGGTGGCCCGGCCTTGTGGAAGTGTCGTCGAAGCATGGCACACTCCTCGAGGGTGTGCTTGACAGGCCCCTGATGATAGGGGCACGGCTCCTTGAGCATCTTGTCGAAGAGGTTGGCACCTCCGGGAGGTTTCCGAGGGTTCTTGTACTCGGTGGCGGCGACAAGGTCCGCGTCGGCGGCGTCGCGTTTCGCTTGTGACTTCTTCTTGCCCTTCTTCTTGGCGCCGCGCTGAGTTGACGCCTCGGGAGCATCTTCCGGTGGGCGGCCCTGGGGCTGCTTGTCCTTCCGGAAAATGGCCTCAACCGCCTCCTGGCCAGAGGCGAACTTGGTGGCGATGTCCATCAGCTCGCTCGCCCTGGTGGGGGTCTTGCGACCCAGCTTGCTCACCAGGTCGCGACAGGTGGTGCCGGCGAGGAACGCGCCGATGACATCTTAATCGGTGACGTTGGGCAGCTCTGTGCGCTGCTTCGAGAATCGCCGGATGTAGTCCCGGAGAGACTCTCCTGGTTGCTGGCGGCAGCTTCGGAGATCCCAGGAGTTTCCAAGGCGCACGTACGTGCCCTGGAAATTGCCGGCTAAGGCTTGGACCAGGTCGTCCCAGTTGGAGATCTGCCCCGGGGGCAGGTCCTCCAGCCAGGCTCGAGCGATGTCGGAGAGGAACAGGGGGAGGTTGCGGATGATGAGGTTATCGTCGTCCGTTCCACCCAGTTGGCAGGCCAGCCGATAGTCTGCGAGCCACAGTTCCGGTCTCGTCTCCCCCGAGTACTTTGTGATAGTAGTCGGGGTTCGGAACCGGGTCAGGAATGGTGCCCGTCGTATGGCGCGGCTAAAAGCCTGCGGACCGAGTGGTTCGGGCGAAGGACTCCGATCCTCCCCGCTGTCGTAGCGTCCCCCACGCCTGGGGTGGTAGCCTCGGCGCGCCCTGTCGTCGAGGTGGGCCCGACGGCTGTGATGATGACGCTTGTTGCCGAGGCGACCCGGGACTGCAGGCGCTGTGTTGCGCGTGCGCCCGGAGTGGACTGAGGCTTCCCACATGAATCGGGAAGTCGCGGCGCGATGTTCCGAGGGGAACCCCTGCCTTCGGGAGGCAGAGCTTTCGGCCCGTCGGACCGCGGCGTCCTCCAGGAGATTCTTGAGCTCTCCCTGGATACGTCACCCCTCGGTGGTTGATGGCTCCGGCATCGCGCGAAGGAGTATTGCCGCTGCAGCCAGGTTCTGGCCAACTCCGCTGGAATCCGGCGGTGGCCTCACCCTGACGTCGTCGGCGATGTGGTGCTGGATGTCCTGGGGGAGATGACGCGCTTCTCCGGCCGGGGGTTGGACCGCCCATTCCTGCCCGATGTCCCGGCGGATCGGCACAAGCGTTCCTGCTCCCTCGTCGAGCCTGGCCTGCCTCTCGCGGATTTCCTCGAGTTGTGGGTCAGGACCCCCCGCCGGGATGGGGACCACAGCTAGCTCCCGAAGGATGTCAACGCGAGGCACGGGCCTAGGGGGATCACCGTTTTCCGGCATACCAAGATGGTTGCCTTCGTCGGGACCCCCTAGATCGACGTGGAAACATTCACGACTTGGGCCGCGGTCCTCGTTGTCGAGGCCGTGGCTACCGTCGGAACAGTCGGAAAGGCAGTTGTCACATGCGGTCATAAAGTCCCGCACGGCACTGGGGTTACCAATTCCGGAGAAATCCCAACAGAGGTCGGGCTCGCCATCTTCCTCGGACCCCGAGGGCTCATAGGTTAAGTCAGCCGTCAGTCAGTCCCAGGGTGACCGCACACGATACCCCAGAGGGTTTGGACTCGTCTCTATGAGAGTGCTCACCGAAGCGGGGTCGCTTGGTGGGTCGAGGCCGAATCCAAAAGACGCGAGATGGGAATCGGTCGGTACCTTTCGGTCGACGGGCGGTGACGAGGTCGCGTCTAGGACTGACTGCACCGTTGTCTCAGGTACGAGGGTGACGCCCAGCAAGTCCTTCGCGAGCGTGCTAGCGTCGTGCGTTTGCTTGAGATTGGCGTGTTGCGGAGAGGCGGCGCTCGTCTTCGTCTCAGACGCGAGATCGATGCCCGACGCGCCCTCCGTTGGGGCGCCGGCGCCGTCGACTCGCTTGACAGCCAACGAGGTGCCGCTTCCCGCTTGGCCTTGGTTGCCCCGCCTCCTCCTCCATCGACGGGGGAGGGGACGGGACAAGCCCGAATGTCGTCCTTCCACCATGTGGGGAAGGCGTCGTCGATTTCCCCGCCGGCGAGCGGGTTGTCGACCGCCATTGTCGCTGTCGCGCGGCGGGAGAAGGAGTATCATGTCGTAGCTGCCGTCGAGAGACATGAACTCAAGATTCCTGAAACGGAGCACCGTCCCAGGCCAGAAAGGTTGCTGGAGACTGCCCATCTGGAGCTTGACGGGAAGCTATTCGTCAACACGCAGCAGGCCCCTACCTGGCGCGCCAACTGTCGGTGTTTCGAAACCCGGGGGGTCCTTGGACCGACGAGTGAATCGTCGCCGCGTGCCCCAGCCCAGATGGGTCGACGCGAGGCGGAACGCGAAGGGGGGGGGGGAAAGGATGCAGCCAAAGGGAGGCAGGCGTGAGAGAGTGGATCCCGCGGCCTTCGTGTTAGCCCCGCGCCTGAGTCGGGTGCGCTTGCAGTAGGGGGATACAAGTGTCCACGCGGGAGTGGGAGCGAGCGGCCTTGCGCGAGCGCCGTCCCGTCCTTCTCCGCGCGGGCCAACCAACCCTCTGTAAGAGGGCCTGGTCCTCCCTTTTATAGGCGTAAGGAGAGGATCCAGGTGTACAATGGGGAGTGTAGCAATGTGCTAACGTGTCTAGCGGTGGAGAGCTAGCACCCTAAGTACATGCCATCGTGGCAGGCGGAGAGGTCTTGGCACCCAGTTCGCGTGGTGTCGTGGCTGTCGGAGGAGTGCTGGAGCCTGGCGGGAGGACAGCTGTTGGGGCTGTCGAGTCCTTGCTGACGTCCTCTTGCTTCCGTAAGGGGCTGAGGGCCGCCGTCGTCACAGGGCATGCGGGGCGCCATCATTACTCGCATGGTGGAGCGAGCCAGATGGGACACCGGTCTGGTTCCTCGTAGCCCGAGTCAGCTCGGGGTAGGGTAATGATGGCGCTTCCTGTTGACGTGGTCGGTCCATGGCCTAGGCTGGGCGAGGTGGAGGCTCCTCCGAGGTCGAGGTCGAGGTCGAGCCCCTGGGTCGGGCGAGGCGGAGCTCGTCGTCTTCCGGGCTAAGCCCATGTCCGAGCCCTGGGGTCGGGCGAGGCGGAGTTTGCAGTCTTCCGGGGCTGAAACCGAGTCCGAGCCCTGGGGTCGGGCGAGGCGGAGTTTGCCGTCTTCCGGGGCTGAGCCCGAGTCCGAGCCCTGGGTCGGGCGGAGCGGAGTTCGCCGTCTTCCGGGGCTGAGCCCGAGTCCGAGCCCTGGGTCGGGCGGAGCGGAGTTCGCCGTCTTCCGGGGCTGAGCCCGAGTCCGAGCCCTGGGTCGGGCGAGGCGGAGTTTCCTAAGACGCCCGAGGCCGGCCTTGGCTGCTGTCAACCTCACTCTATCGGGTGGCTCAGCAGTCGGAGCGGCGCAGGCGGCGCTGTCCTCTTGTCAGACCGGTCAGTAGAGCGGCGAAGTGACTGCGGTCACTTTCGGCTCTGTCGACTGGTGGGCGTGCGTCATGATAAAGGTGTCAGGCCACCTTTGCATTAAATGCTCTTGCGATTTGGTCGGTCGACGTGGCGATGTGGCCAAGGTTGCTTCTCGGTGAAGACTGGGCCTCGGGCGAGCTGACAGTGTGCCCGTTGCTGGAGGGGGGTCCTCGGGCGAGACGTAGGTTCTCCGGGGTCGGCTTCCCTTGCCCGAGGCTAGGCTCAGGCGAGGCACGATCGTGTCCCTTGAATGGACCGATCCTTGATTTAATCGTACCCATCAGGCCTTTGCAGCTTTGTGCTGATGGGGTTACCAGCTGAGATTTAGGGGTCTTGAGGGTAACCCTAATTATGGTCCCCGACAATTTGTTTTGTCACTTAAGATAATCTGTGCTTGACTTAATATTATATATTTTTGAATAATATGAGTGGTCAAAGTTTTCAAAAAAAAGTCAACAATGTCATGTATTTGGGGAACGGAGGTGGTACTATTTTTCCCTAAAATGTTGGTTTTACTTGTGAATACCCGGGCACAACAGTGGATCCACTCTGGTGCTATATATGTTAACGAGACTATGATCCTCTCTCTTGGATCTCCTTGTTCTCTAGTCGTTGGTCCTCTAACCCTTGATAGTTTCTCTCCTATAGGGACGTAATTGGAAGGCGATTGAATCCTAGATGTACTCCATAGAAGATCTATATCACGACTGTTGTCTATCTTTCATGACTTGATGTCGAGTCTCCTGTGAATGTTCATCGAAACCTTAGCCTCTTGGTGGTGCAATATTTGGTGGCCACCGACTCTGCACCAGGGGCGGATCCAGGATAAAATAGGAGTGAGGTCACACATGGAATAACGATCACCAAAATGTAAGACCGAGGACAAATAAAATGAGTTAAACGGAGGATATAATGATGAAAATTTAGTCTCTACTACTTACAACACAAAAATGAGTGGGGGCATATGCCCTCACTCCATTACATGTAGGTCTGTCCCTGCTCTGCACCCGTTCGTTTCAGTTTTTCTTGTCCCTTTGGTTGATTGATTGTTCCTCTCTTTACATGGTGTTGTGGTTGTGTTCTTGTTGTATGTGGTTGTCACCGTTAATTCCCCTCTTTTTGTATCCAATTGAAGTCATTAAGGACAGCTCATGTGTACTAGGTGTTTTGCATCCTTCACTATCAACTTGTGAGAATGTATATAGTAAGTCTATTTAGGTGCCGTTTGGTTCACGAAATGTAACGTTAATGGTAATGGTAACGATTCACACTCGAATACCGGGGTTAACAAATTTGAATAAGACGGTATCCATTTATAGTATGGTATCGATTACGATTGGACTTAAATAAACATAATTTAACGTTATCGGTTACCCATTACGTTACTAATATATGAACCAAACAGGTGGAGCCCCTTAGCTCCTCGCTGAGTGTTTACATAAACTTGAGCTCATCTATCGATCTTCCTCTTGTCTTTCAGCGAATTAAAATTTATTTATTTTTTGCTTTGGTCTATTAGGGCATGTACGATCTAATTAAATAAGTAGCCTTTTGAGGGGTCTTTAGGGAGCTAAGTGAAAAAAATTAAGAAAAAACTTATGTCAACGTAACTCTTTATACAAACCGTGTCTTGAATGCAGTTAAGATCTATAGGCGCATGATTGTATCATGCAGTCTCTTAACTGTCTATTATATTTGAAAAACCGATTCAAATGTTCACGGTTGTACATGCGCTTTGACGAAAACTTGAAGAACTAATAACTACCGACATCAAATAGCACGAACCGCACCGAACCAGATCACATCTCAAAAATATTTAGGAACGGATGGGAAGAGTGACAAGTTAAAAGTTCGACACAAGTGCAGAAGGGCCATGGCCCATGGGCCACTATCTGTTCGTTGGCTCCGTCGACTTAGTACACCAATCAGCACTTCCATGCATGACGATGCTTCGAAAAGCAGAGCTGATCTCGTTTTTAATCTCTCTCGAAATGAAAAGGCTGACCTGAGCCTAAGCTCTCCACCCACCAGCTTGACGAGCTAGCTAAGCCACATCATATGACAAGTGGTGTCTCGATTTATTTGCTCACGAGAAGGTTTAATCAGACGCAGTTTAGCGAGACGCCGGCCGGTTCGGGCATGCAGATGCAGGTAGAGGAAAGAGACATGGAACCATCGATATGGATTACACATGACATGACACACCTACGGCCGTAGCACAAGTCCAGAAAAAGGAGGAGATCACCATCCGTGGCCGAAGCTCGCATCGGCAGACAGTGTCCAAGCGCAAGCGGTCGTCGACGACCATCGCCTAGCTAGCTTATCGGCGACCAGCTTTGAGCAGTGAGCGATGGCGATCTCAAGAAAGGGAAGACAGCGCACGTAACGCGTGTGTACGGTGGACAGCAGCAGTACGAAAAAACACGGTCCTGATTTCCGACCACTCGTGATTTCCAGATCCGGAGATATCGATTAACCTAATAAATAGGAGTATGGATTTTAGCTTACGATAATCATCAGGCCGGAAATCGAAATGGTGTGAGGGCTTCTTTCTGGGTGCCGTATGACTCGGATCCGCAGGTCACATTCACCTCGAGACCCACGGCCACCGTAGCCATCATTAAAGTCGCTAGCTAGTGTACCATGGCTACGGGCGGCGACCGCTCTCTGTGAGCCATTGACCTTTACCGGCCCTAGCGATCTGCTCTGCTCCCACCTTCCCTTGCCCCGGCCTTATCACATCAGCCGCCGCGCTTTTCGATCGCCGGAAACGGAGATCGCTAGCCTAGCGGTAGCGGCTGCCGCCGCGGCCCGCGTGCGTGTGCATGCCCGACAGACGTTGCAAGCGCTCGGAGAACAGGCCACGCCACGCACACGCGCTCACTGGACTGGAGTCTGCTGGACTGGACCACTCCTGCGCGCGTCGTTTACGTGGACGATTTAAAGCGCCTCGTTACGGCTCATCACGTCACATGTCGCTGGCTGGGCGAGAGGGCCGGGGGTCGTCATCGTCCATCGGCATCGCTACGCTTGGCTCGCTTTTTCTTTCGCTCGTGGCCGCTTTATCGCCGAAAGGCACGAGGAGAGGATCGGAGCAGGGCGGGACGAGCTGCGGCAGCAGCCAAGGAGGAGAGACCACGGGCCATGGCTATCTATCGTTAACCCTGCTTATCATGCACGATCGCCGCAGTCCGGCCGCGCGCACGCACTGCCGCTTGTCTGCTTACGTACTACGTCAAGCTGAAACCCGGCGTTCGCCTCTGACTCTGAGGCGCTGAGGTCCATGGCTGCTAGCTGGCTCCATCAATCCATCTGGAAAGTTTGTTGCGTGCTTTGGTTTAGGTCCGTTCGTTTTGGGCTTTTGGCCGCTGTACACGTTTTGACTTTTGGCGGTCGGGGGTCGGGTGTTGGGTGGTCGACGCAGGCACGCTGCAGCCGTCGTCCGTCCACGACCGTTCACCTCTCTCTCGCGGAGTTCTCGCTGCTGTGACTGTGATCTCACTCCGTGCGCTCTTTTTCTGCACCTTTTTTCTTACAAATTAATGGCGTATACAGGGCGATCTCGTCTTTTAACCGATCCAAAGACAATGGTTTCCGGATTCCTCGCTGATTCACCAGCCCGCGCCTACAAGTACGCACCTCCGTATAGGAAAGTTTTCTTGTCTAATAGACGTAACACATTATTGGCACTTCAAGCTCCTCGTTATTTCTTGCGAGAACAAAAGCTCCACCATCCAAACAACAAGGTTCAATACCGAAATCGTCACTTTGTTTCCCAACAACTCTTATTTGTAGTTGTTTATCATGACATACGTACCATCGTGCCATCTATAGTAGGTACAATTTCGTTCATCATCGGATTCAATGGGATCTCCTCCATACACTACGTGAACTATTTTGGCTAAGGGGTTAGAGATTTTAGGGTTTAGTATGACTGACTTCATGGCGAATGTCGATGCTTTGGCATCTAGGTACATGTCGAAGGACATCTTAGAGGCCATCGTCGTACCTTCCATGATGTAGTCATCACTGCACCATTGTCGGCACCAACACCTACATCAACGCTACCAAGGCCGAAAATGGTGTGCCATGTTGAGAGGATCTAGATGACCAGAGAGAGGCGAATAACATATAAAATTTCCTCTCAAGATTACAAATACTAAAACAAAGTTTCATTACCAAAAAAGGTGGCACTAATGCAAGTACTTGTTCTAACTATATTTAATAACAACAAAGTCCCTTAAACAATTCTACTTGATATGTTGCTAAGTTGATTTTACTTAAGCACACATAGTAGCAGCTACATACCTACACTACGCCCCCCTTTAGTCGGGCTTTTGCATCACCAGCTATAGCTCTGGCTCGGGCTCATTTGGAAAAATTGTTCATTCCTTATTTCCAGGAGAAGGTTATGGAGAAGCACCTTATTTGGTTGAAAACACAATTTCTCATATTTTAATGTGAGAGGGAATAACGGGAGAGAGCCGGAGAAGCCTCTTTTTTTTGGCTTCCGGCTTCGCTCGGTTTGTGGGGTGGCTCGTTCCTATTTTTATGAAGGAGCCAACGAAGGAGCCCATTAGACTTTTTGAAGAAGCCGTTGAAGGAGCCATTGAAAGAGCTATACCAAAGATAAGAGCTCTGAGTTACCCAAGTAAAGCTATAAATATAAATACAAGTATTATAGTGAGGAAACCAATTGAGATAAGAGAGATTAACACAATGATTTGTTTTTTAAAATAGCTTTAGGATATGCACAATATATTGTGTATATGATCGTACAAAATATTATTTTATAATATAGATAATATTGTTTGTATAATAAAGTTTGAAATAAGAGTTGACATAAGAAATACTCCCTCCGTTTCTTTTTATATGTCGCTGGATAGTGCAAAATTACACTATCCAGCGACATATAAAAAGAAACGGAGGGAGTATGATATTAGCTGCGTGGATAAACTTACCACATCAACAGTTAAAGGCCCAAAGCAATCCGACGACCTCTGACGATTCCAGACTTCCAGTCGCGGTCACAGGTGCGCGCTTTTGCCTTTTCCGTGCACTTTTTTTCGCGCTTTTCTCTAGACTGCCACTCTCGTAAATAACCTCAACCTCAGGGGCGTTCTGGCTAAACGGCTCTATAAATTGATCTGCTGAGCCGCTTCCCTGCAAAATTCACGCTGAGCCGCCGCCTGTTCCACGGTTCCACCTCTCAAACCAAAAACTCCTAGGTTTTCTAAACGTGAATTCCAATCACTGCACACGCGGTCGTTTCGGTAAGCTTCTGAGAGTGATCCCTTGGCCCTTCCATTCTGCAATTCTCGTGGTTCGATGAGAAGCAATTTGAATAAAATAATTGTAGCCCTTGCAGGATGTTATGTTTAATTTTATAAGCAAGGACGGGGAGATCGGTCTTCAAAGTCTATTTTCGTCATGTTGCAGGTGTGATTTGCCAGGAAGAGGGGGGCGAATTCGCGGTGCTAAAAGAGACCCCATCTGGTGCGGTTCTGGGGTTCGAGGAGCGGCGAGGCAGGTGGGAAATGAGGGATGTGGTCGTGGTTGACGAAGATTGCGTCCGCGTGCTTGGGCCCGGTCCGGAGGTGCGCGCGTACGAGGAAGGATGAGGACGACAGCGATAATGGCCGCGGCGTCGCCGACGACCTGCTGTGGTCGCGGGACCTCGGGCGCCACGCGGCGGGTCAGTTCTCGTTTGCCGTCGTGCAGGCCAACGAGGCGTTGGAGGACCACAGCCAAGTGGAGACAGGCTCTGCCGCAACTTTCGTAGGCGTCTACGACGGTCATGGCGGCGCTGAGGCTGCCCGCTTCATATCTGACCACCTCTTCGCACACCTCATTCGTGAGTAGCAGCATAATTCAATTCACTTGCAATAATGATGATGATGATTTTTTTGGTAGGTTTCTCTCTTTTTAGTGTGGAGATTAATGAAATTTTTATTTTTTTACTGCTAATAGCCATCTTTGTTTGTTAGCCCTGCACACTTATTTTTGTGCTTCCGTTTTTAAGTGGGCACTTATCAGGCCTGAAATATGTGTTTTTTTTTAATTGAGCACTTACAAGGGTTATTACACATGTTACTTTTGTTTCTGAAACAACAATATGTATGTTTGGAAAATCAGAAATTTGACGGATGTTGTTTCCCTCAGCACAATATATTAGATTACTTTCCACTCATTAAGCATGTTGTTGTTTCATGAGCAGAACAATGGACAACGCAATACTCTTTCCAGTGACTGAGTGGATTCTGATCATTGGACAAGCTATCAGTATTTGCGGTCCTTTGCAATAGCAGATTAGGTAGATTCTTCTTCTGTTCAGTTGCTCAACATTATGTTGTGTAATTCTGGCAGATTGACTTCACTTATTGAGGTGCTTCTGAGCACCTGTGTCTGCTGTGACCTTTCTTATCCTTGCAAATGGCAAGCATACTCTGGCTAATCCAGTTTTCTTCACTGTGCATTAATAATAATATGCTCTGCTCTCCTATCTTGTAGGACTTGCTCAGGAAAATGGAACAATATCTGAGGATGTTGTTCGGAGTGCGTTTTCTGCTACCGAAGAAGGCTTCTTGACACTCGTGCGGAGAACACGTTTTATAAAGCCTTTGATTGCTGCGGTTGGATCCTGCTGTCTAGTTGGTGTCATATGGAGAGGGACACTATATGTGGCTAATCTAGGCGATTCCAGGGCTGTTATTGGCGTTATAGGTAGATCAAACAAGATCGTGGCTGAGCCACTCACAAGAGATCATAATGCAAGTAGGGAGGAGGTCAGGCAGGAGCTTATATCCCGTCATCCAGATGATTCTCAAATTGTCGTTCTCAAGCACGGTGTTTGGCGCATCAAGGGCATAATTCAGGTTGGTGAACAACAGTTACTGCATCATGATATCTTTCTTAGCCTAAAAGATGTAGGAAACAGTAAATATAATAACTTGCAGTTTTATGTCTGTTAGTGACATATAAGTAAAGGGCTATTGTGTTTCTATCTCTGGATGGGAGTGCAATTATGATTTCTGAAAACAAAACAAGTTTGGGTTTGTTCGGTCAAAGGCATTTGACGGTGTGAATTACAGGGGCAAGATCACAATTACCCTTTTATTTATAATTGTGATTTTGCTCCTGCTTTTGAATTTGGCTATCATGTAATTATGATTTTGCGCCTGTATTTCACACCGTCAAGTGTCTCTAACATGACAGGCCTAAACCTGTTCTTCTTTTTTTCTACAATGGTGCCTAAAAATCAAAAGGTTGAATTTGGAGGTAAAATCACAATTGCACTTTCATCCAGATCCAGGGACAGAATAGCCCCTACAGGCTACAGCTAATATTTTAGCTTCTTAAAAAGAGAATATCTCGCCAGACTTAACTATGCATTTTTTTTACCATGCTTCCTGATTGATGCTAATAGGTTTCAAGAACAATTGGAGATGCTTACTTGAAGAGGCGGGAATTTGCTCTTGATCCATCTATCACTCGTTTCCGCCTTTCGGAGCCTCTCCGCCAGCCTGTTCTCACAGCAGAGCCATCTATCTATACAAGGGTGCTTAACCCACAAGATAAATTTATTATTTTTGCATCTGATGGTCTTTGGGAGCACTTGACAAATCAACAGGCCGTTGAAATTGTCCACAACAATCCACGATCAGTATGTCTCCATCACTTTACTGCCAAATGGTTTGTTCTCTTTGTTAGAAAGACTTGAATCTAACGCCCCTAATGCTGATAGGGAATTGCAAAGAGGCTGGTAAGGGCAGCGTTGAAACAAGCTGCACGGAAGAGGGAAATGAGGTATGATGACCTCAGGAAAGTTGAGAAGGGAATTCGCCGCTTCTTCCACGATGACATTACAGTAGTTGTTGTTTACATAGATCACGGATTACTGCAAGAGAGGGATACTTCCGTGCCAGAGCTCTCAGTCCGTGGCTTTGTTGATTCCGTTGGCCCCTCAAGTTTCTCAGGGATAACCGCCATATCATGACTCACTACTAATCGAGCAGCACAATTTTGGTGTACGGCATTCAAGTAGCATTTGACTATCTGAGTGTTATGCTTTACCAGGCTTTTGCTTTTAGTATTGCCTTTATATTGAGTACTACTAGAATACTTCATGTCGCTTTGTTTTCAAAAATACTTTATGTCAATTTTGCGACGTCTGATTTGCTCGAAATAAGAGGCTCATGCTGTTGTGCGGTGCTTAATAATATGAGTATTGATGGTACAGGAAATGCTTTGTGCTTGTGCATTAGTGAATGGCTGTGGAATTTGTTTGCTTGAACATGTTGGATGGGGATTCTTGGTTTTTGCGGCAACAATAGTTCGATTAGGAGTTTCAATTGCGCTGTGAGTACTGAGAATTATTCTGAGACGGCGATTCTGTTGTAGTGGAGCGGTCGAGCGGCCCTTGACGTTCGGTTGTCGCTGATGTGTGAATTCTTGGCAGGCCGCTTGGCAACACCCGAGCGCCTGCACGCAGTGATGGCATTGGGTAAGGCACTTAATGGCACGCAAAGCCATATCTATATCCATTAGGGCGTGTACAACCTAGACATTATTGTACATTACTTTAAATATAAGACACAACTAAAACACAACATAATACAGTGGACATGTCTAAAACATGTATCTTATCATATTCATTGTACCAATCAGAGCATTCAATAAATTAAAGTGACCAATCAACTAGTCTCCTTTCTCGAACATAGAGCTAAAACACTGTGTCTTCGTTAAAATACATGTATTGAGTTTTTTTACATTCACCCCTCTGGACACACTCGAAGACACAACTCAAGACACCTGTTGTACATGCCCTTAAAGAAAAAATTCCACATAACCATGCTCACTACCCATCATAGCTACAAAATTACATCATACTCATATCCACTACGGGTAGCGGATACCCATCGGATATACATACTCACTAACATTATTATATTATAATAGACAAGATCATTTGTATCACAAAAGAGTATCAAATTGAAAATTTTGAAACCTCATAACTCATCAATATTGAAAGATGCTAAAATAACATATTATTACCTTTGTGCCAGCATGACAAATTTATCGAATCCAACATAATTTTGCCACAAGGTTAACACCAGTCAACATTAAATGATAATATCATACAAGTCTATACATGAAAGTGAACACGCACCTTAATATGAACCCACATATCATATGTTAGCGGGTTTTCCATTGAGTAGTGGATATGGGGAAGAGAGAACATACCCATACCCATCATATCCGATGGTATAACAAATGACCCAACAAAATACGCATGGGTATCAAAATTCACCATATCCATGTCCTAATAGGTTTTTTACTTATCGGGTATCAGTTTTAGGTACCCATTACCATCCCTACCTGCACGATCATCGTGGCAGCGACTCTCGAACTAGTAGGACATAGAGATGTGGGCCGACGAGATTAATTGGGCTGCTCGGGCCTCGACAGGCAGTCAGTTCAGCCCAGTATGACTTAAGGTATCGTTTTACCCGTTCCATATTTGTTTTCATTTTTTTTCTTTGGATTCAAATTAGATACATATATTATTAAGTTGTGTTGAATAATATTTGAATGGATATTAATATCTTAAATATGTAACTTTGAGAATACGAATACAGATAAAAATCGAATACGGATCGGATACTGAGTATCCGGATTTGGATACGGATCAGATCTCAACCCTCTTAGATTCACACCCGGATTTAAGGGATAAAGCCGGGTGCGTCTCATATGTACGCCAAAGAATAACAACACATATAATAACACAATGCATAGATATAAATGTCACAATATCATAAGAGTAATTATTACATAGCGGAAGTGAAAGTCGCCTAGAGGGAGGGTGAATAGGCGGAATCTGAAATTTATAAACTTTAAGCACAACTACAAGCCGGGGTTAGCGTTAGAAATATAATCGAGTCCGAAAAAGAGGGCGAAAACAAATCACAAGCAAATAATGCGGATGACACGGTGATTTATTTTACCGAGGTTCGGTTCTTGCAAACTCACTCCCCGTTGAGGTGGTCACAATGACCGGGTCTCTTTCAACCCTTTCCCTCTCTCAAACGGTCACTTAGACCGAGTGAGCTTTCTCCTTATCTCATGGGTCACTTAGATCCCGCAAGGATCACCACACACTTGATGTCTCTTGCCTTGGTTACAAAACACTTGAGAACAAGAAATGAGGAAGTGTCGGGGACCATAATTAGGGGTACCCCCAAGATTCCTAATCTCAGCTGGTAACCCCCATCAGCACAAAGCTGCAAAGGCCTGATGGGTACGATTAAGCCAAGGCTCGGTCCACTCAAGGGACACGACCTCGCCTCGCCCGAGCCTAGCCTCGGGCAAGGGCAGCCGACCCCGGAAGATTCAAGTCTCGCCCGAGGACCCCCTCAAGCGACGGACACACCTTCGGCTCGCCCGAGACCCAGTCTTCGCCAAGAAGCAACCTTGGCCAGATCGCCACACCGACCGACCGAATCGCAGGAGCATTTAATGCAAGGGTGGCCTGACACCTTATCCTGTCACACGCCCTTCAGTCGACAGAGCCGAAAGTGACCGCAGTCACTTCGCCGCTCCACTGACCGGCCTGACAAGAAGATAGCGCCGCCTACGTCGTTCCGACTGCTGTGCCACTCGACAGAGTGAGGCTAACAGCAGCCAAGTCCGGCCTCGGGCGCCATAGGAAACTCCGCCTCGCCCGACCCCAGGGCTCGGACTCGGGCTCGGCCCCGGAAGACGACGAACTCCGCTTCGCCCGACCCCAGGGCTCGGACTCGGGCTCGGCCCCGGAAGACGACGAACTCCGCCTCACCCGACCCCAGGGCTCGGACTCGGGCTCGGCCCCGGAAGACGACGAACTCCGCTTCGCCCGACCCCAGGGCTCGGACTCAGGCTCGGCCCCGGAAGACGACGAACTCTGCCTCGCCCGACCCCAGGGCTCGGACTCGGGCTCGGCCCCGGAAGACGACGAACTCTGCCTCGCCCTACCTGGGGCTCGGACAGGACCTCGACCTCGGAAGACCGACTCGACCCCGACCTCGGAGGAGCCTCCGCCTTGCCCGACCCGAGGCTCGGACCGACCATGTCATAGGGGGGGCGTCATTACCCTATCCCTAGCTAGCTCAGGCTACGGGTAACAGGACCGGCGTCCCATCTGGCTCGCCCCGGTAAACAGATAATGATGGCGCCCCGCGTGCTCCATGACGACGGCGGTTCTCAGCCCCTTACGGAAGCAAAGAGACGTCAGCAAGGACTCGACAGCCCCGACAGCTGTCCTTCCGCAAGGCTCCAACGCTCCTCCGATGGCCACGACATCACATGAACAGGGTGCCAAAACCTCTCTGGCTGCCACGACGACATGTACTTAGGGCACTAGCTCCTCTCTGCTAGACACGATAGCGCACTGCTACACCTCCCATTGTACACCTGGACCCTCTCCTTACGCCTATAAAAGGAAGGTCCAGGGCTCTCTTATGAGGAGGTTGGCCGCGCGGGAGGACGGGACGGCGCGTAGGGTCCCTCGCTCTCCCCCCCCCCCCCACGCGGACGCTTGTAACCCCCTACTGCAAGCGCACCCGACCTGGGCGCAGGACAACACGGAGGCCACGAGTTTCCCCTTTTTCTCCCTCTCTTCTACCCCCCTTCGTGATCCGTCTCGCGCCGACCCATCTGGGCTGGGACACGCGGCGACAATTTACTCGTCGGTCCAGGGACCCCCCAGGGTCAAAACACCGACAGTTGGCGCGCTAGGTAGGGGCCTGCTGCATGTTGACGAACAGCTCCCCGTCAAGCTCCAGATGGGTAGTCTCCAGCAACCTTTCCAACCTGGGACGGTGCTCCTTTTCGGGAGTCTTGAGTTCATGTCCCTCGACGGCAGCTACAACATGATACTCCTTCCTCCGCCGCGCGACGACGACAATGGCGGCCGACAACCCGCCCGCCGGTGGCGGAATCGATGATGTCTTCCCCACGAGGCGGAAGAACGACGTCCGAGTTTGTCCCGTCACCTCCCCCGCCGGAGGAGGAGGCGGGGCAACCGTGGCCAAGCAGGAGGCGGCACCTCGTCGGCTGTCGAGCGAGTCGATGGCGCCGGCGCCCCGACGGGGGACACGTCGGGCGTCGACCTCGCGTCTGAGACGAAGACGAGCGCCGTTTCCCCACAACACGCCAGCTCCAAGCGGACGGACGACGACAGCACGCTCGCGAAGGACTTGCTGGGCGTCACCCTCGTACCTGAGACGACGGTGCAGTCCGCCCCTGACGTGACAACGTCACCACCTGTCGACCAAGAGGTACCGACCGATTCCTGTCTCATGCCTTTTGGATTCGGCCTCGACCCACCAAGCGACCCCGCTTTGGTGGAAGCCTTCATAAAGGCATGCACCAACCCTCCGGGGTATCATATGCGGTTACCCTGGGACCGACTGATGGCCGTCTTGACCTACAGACCCTCGGGTTCCGAGGAAGATGACGAGCCCGACTTTGGTTGGGATTTCTCCGGGCTCGGTAACCCCAGTGCCATGCGGGACTTCATGACCGCATGCGACTACTGCCTTTCCGATTGTTCCGACGGTAGTCGTAGCTTCGGTGACGGAGACTGCGGCCTAAGTCGTGAATGTTTCCACGTCGATCTAGGGGGTCCCAACGAAGGCAACCATCTTGGTATACCGGAAAACGGTGATCCCCCTAGGCCTGCGCCTCGCGTTGACATCCTTCGGGAGCTAGCTGTGGTCCCAGTCCCTGCGGGGGGTCAGGACGCACAGCTCGAGCAAATCCGCGAGATGCAGGCCAGGCTCGACGAGGGAGCAGGAACACTTGAGCCGCTCCGCCGAAACATCGGACAGGAATGGGTAGACCAAGCTCCGGCCGGAGAAGCGCGTCATCTACCCCAGGGCATCCAGCTCCGCATCGCCGACGACGTCAGGGCAAGGTGATAGTCGCCTAGAGGGGGGGGGGGTGAATAGGGCGAAACTGAAAATCTCAAAAATAATCACAACTACAAGCCGGGTTAGCGTTAGTAATAAAGAAACGAGTCCGCGAGAGAGGGCGCAAAAACAAATCGCAAGCAAATAAGAGTGTGACACGCGGATTTGTTTTACCGAGGTTCGGTTCTTGCAAACCTACTCCCCGTTGAGGAGGCCACAAAGGCCGGGTCTCTTTCAACCCTTCCCTCTCTCAAGCGATCCCACGGATCGAGTGAGCTTTCTCTTCTTCTCAATCAACCGGGAACAAAACTTCCCCGCAAGGGCCACCACACAATTGGTGCCTCTTGCCTTGGTTACAATTGAGATTGATCACAAGAACAAGTGAGAAAGAAAAGAATGCGATCCAAGCGCAAGAGCTCGAAAGAACACAAGCAAATCACTCTCTCTAGTCACTATGGTGTTGTGTGGAATTTGGAGAGGACTTGATCTATTTGGTGTGTCTAGAATTGAATGCTAGAGCTCTTGTAGTAGTTGAGAAGTGGAAAACTTGGATGGCAATGAATGTGGGGTGGTTGGGGTATTTATAGCCTCAACCACCAAAAGTGACCGTTGCTGGAAGCTGTCTGTTCGATGGCGCACCGGACAGTCCGGTGCACACCGGACAGTCCGGTGCCCCTGCCACGTCACCATTGCCGTTGGATTCTGACCGTTGGAGCTTCTGACTTCTGGGCCCTCCTGGGTGTCCGGTGCACACCGGACATGTACTGTTTGATGTCCGGTGCACCGGTATGGGCGTCCCTGACGTCTGCGCGCGCTGCGCGCGCATTAAATGCTCCGCAGGGAGCCGTTGGCGCCGCAGAGAGCCGTTGCCCCGCTGGTACACCGGACAGTCCGGTGCACACCGGACAGTCCGGTGAATTTTAGCGGAGCGGCTGTCGCGCAAACCCAAGGCTGGCGAGTTCCGGAGGCCGCGCTTCCTTGGAGCACCGGACATGTCCGGTGCACACCGGACAGTCCGGTGAATTATAGCGCGCCGGCTTCCGAGGATTCCCGAGGGCGAAGAGTTTGAGTTGGAGTCCTCTGGTCGCACCGGACACTGTCCGGTGCACACCGGACAGTCCGGTGCACCCAGCCAGAGGCGCCCTTGGTTGCCTCGTTGCTCCTTTGTTGAATCCAAAACTTGGTCTTTTTATTGGCTAAGTGTGAACCTTTTGTACCTGTATAACTTAAGTACTAGAGCAAACTAGTTAGTTCAATATTTGTGTTGGGCACTTCAACCACCAAAATTATTTAGGAACTAGGTGTAAGCCTAATTCCCTTTCAATCTCCCCCTTTTTGGTGATTGATGCCAACACAAACCAAAGCAAATATAGAAGTGCATAATTGAACTAGTTTGCATAATGTTAGTGCAAAGGTTGCTTGGAATTGAGCCAATATATACTTATATGATGCGCATGGATTGTTTTCTTTGTTTTTGTCATATTGGACCACATTTGCACCAAGAGTTTTGTTTTTGCAAACTCTTTTGTAAATTCTTTTCAAAGTCATTTTGCTAGATAGTCAAAGGTAAATGAATAAGATTTGCAAAGCATTTTCAAGTTTTGAAATTTTCGACCTTTGTTCAAATGCTTTTCCTTTGACTAAACAAAACTCCCCCTCAAATAAGGTCTCCTCTTAGTGTTCAAGAGGGTTTTAAGACATCAATTTGGAAAATACTAGTTGCTCCCCCTTTAGAACACAAAGAGATACCAATTTTGAAATTTACCAATTAAAATCATCAAATTTATAAAATAAGGTGGTGGTGCGGTCCTTTTGCTTTGGGCTCATATTTTCTCCCCCTTTGGCATGAATCGCCAAAAACGGAATCATTAGAGCCCAATGAAGTAGTTTTTCCTTCTTTGGTCATAAAATAAATGAGTGAAGATTATACCAAAGTTGGAGAGATTATGCGGAGCGACGGCGAAGAATGAGTAGTAGAGTGGAGTGGAAGCCTTGTCTTCGCCGAAGACTCCAATTCCCTTTCAATATACCTATGACTTGGTTTGAAATACACTTGAAAACACATTAGTCATAGCATATATAAAAGAGACATGATCAAAGGTATATTCATGAGCTATGTGTGCAAGACTAGCAAAAGAAATTCCTAGAATCAAGAATATTGAGCTCATGCCTAAGTCGGGTAAAAGATTGTTCATCAAGTGGCTTGGTAAAGATATCGGCTAATTGATCTTTAGTGTTAATGTAAGAAATCTCGATATCCCCCTTTTGTTGGTGATCCCGAAGAAAGTGATACCGAATGGCTATGTGTTTAGTGCGACTATGCTCGACGGGATTGTCGGCCATTTTGATTGCACTCTCATTATCACATAGCAAAGGGACTTTGGTTAATTTGTAACCGTAGTCCCGCAGGGTTTGCCTCATCCAAAGCAATTGCGCGCAACAATGGCCTGCGGCAATGTACTCGGCTTCGGCGGTAGAAAGAGCGACCGAATTTTGCTTCTTTGAAGCCCAAGACACTAAGGATCTTCCCAAGAACTGGCAAGTCCCCGATGTGCTCTTCCTATTAATTCTACACCCCGCCCAATCGGCATCCGAATAACCAATCAAATCAAATGTGGATCCCCGAGGGTACCAAAGCCCAAACTTAGGAGTATAAGCCAAATATCTCAAGATTCGTTTCACGGCCGTAAGGTGTGATTCCTTAGGGTCGGCTTGGAATCTTGCACACATGCAAACGGAAAGCATAATGTCCGGTCGAGATGCACATAAATAAAGCAATGAACCAATCATCGACCGGTATACCTTTTGGTCCACGGACTTACCTCCCGTGTCGAGGTCGAGATGCCCATTTGTTCCCATGGGTGTCTTGATGGGCTTGGCATCCTTCATTCCAAACTTGCTTAGAATGTCTTGAGTATACTTCGTTTGGCTAATGAAGGTGCCCTCATGGAGTTGCTTGACTTGGAATCCTAGAAAATACTTCAACTCCCCCATCATTGACATCTCGAATTTTTGTGTCATGATCCTACTAAATTCTTCACATGTAGATTTGTTAGTAGACCCAAATATGATATCATCAACATAAATTTGGCATACAAACAAATCATTATCAAGAGTTTTAGTGAATAAAGTAGGATCGGCCTTTCCGACTTTGAAACCATTAGCAATAAGGAAATCTCTAAGGCATTCATACCATGCTCTTGGGGCTTGCTTGAGCCCATAAAGCGCCTTAGAGAGCCTATAAACATGGTTAGGGTACTCACTGTCTTCAAAGCCGGGAGGTTGCTCAACATAGACCTCCTCCTTGATTGGTCCATTGAGGAAGGCACTCTTCACGTCCATTTGATAAAGCTTGAAGCCATGGTAAGTAGCATAGGCCAATAATATACGAATTGACTCAAGCCTAGCTACGGGTGCATAGGTTTCACCAAAATCCAAACCTTCGACTTGTGAATACCCTTTGGCCACGAGTCGAGCTTTGTTCCTAGTCACCACACCATGCTCGTCTTGCTTATTGCGGAAGACCCACTTGGTTCCTACAACATTTTGGTTAGGACGCGGAACTAAGTGCCATACCTCGTTCCTCGTGAAATTGTTGAGCTCCTCTTGCATCGCCATCACCCAATCTGAATCTTTTAGCGCTTCCTCTACCCTGTGTGGCTCAATAGAGGAAACAAAAGAGTAATGTTCACAAAAATGTGCAACACGAGATCGAGTAGTTACCCCCTTATGAATGTCGCCGAGGATGGTGTCGACGGGGTGATCTCGTTGGATTGCTTGGTGGACTCTTGGGTGTGGCGGCCTTGGTTGTTCATCCTCCTTGTCTTCATCGTTTGAATCTCCCCCTTGATCATTGCCGTCATTTTGAGGTGGCTCATCTTCTTGATCTTCTTGTTCAACATCTTGAGCCTCATCCTCAATTTGAGTTGGTGGAGATACTTGCATGGAGGAGGATGGTTGATCTTGTGCACTTGGAGGCTCTTCGGATTCCTTAGGACACACATCCCCAATGGACATGTTCCTTAGCGCTATGCATGGAGCCTGTTCTTCACCTATATCATCAAGATCAACTTGCTCTACTTGAGAGCCGTTAGTCTCATCAAACACAACGTCACAAGAAACTTCAACAAGTCCTGAGGACTTGTTAAAGACTCTATATGCCCTTGTGTTTGAGTCATATCCTAGTAAAAAGCCTTCTATAGTTTTAGGAGCAAATTTAGATTTTCTACCTCTTTTAACAAGTATAAAACATTTGCTACCAAAAACTCTAAAATATGAAATATTGGGCTTTTTACCGGTTAGGAGTTCATAAGATGTCCTCTTGAGGATTCGATGAAGATATAACCGGTTGATGGCGTAGCAGGCGGTGTTGACCGCCTCGGCCCAAAACCGATCCGGTGTCTTGTATTCATCAAGCATGGTTCTAGCCATGTCCAATAGAGTTCGATTCTTCCTCTCCACTACACCATTTTGTTGTGGAGTGTAGGGAGAAGAGAACTCATGCTTGATGCCCTCCTCCTCAAGAAAGCCTTCAATTTGAGAGTTTTTGAACTCCGTTCCATTATCGCTTCTAATTTTCTTGATCCTTAAGCCGAACTCATTTTGAGCTCGTCTCAAGAATCCTTTTAAGGTTTCTTGGGTTTGTGATTTTTCCTGCAAAAAGAATACCCAAGTGAAGCGAGAATAATCATCCACAATTACAAGACAATACTTACTACCGCCGATGCTTATGTAAGCGATCGGGCCGAATAGATCCATGTGTAGGAGCTCCAGTGGCCTGTCGGTAGTCATGATGTTTTTGTGTGGATGATGGACACCAACTTGCTTCCCGGCTTGGCACGCGCTACAAATCCTGTCTTTCTCAAAGTGAACATTTGTTAGTCCTAAAATGTGTTCTCCCTTTAGAAGCTTGTGAAGATTCTTCATTCCAACATGGGCTAGTCGGCGGTGCCAGAGCCAACCCAAGTTAGTCTTAGCAATTAAGCAAGTGTCGAGTTCAGCTCTATCAAAATCTACCAAGTATAGCTGACCCTCTAACACTCCCTTAAATGCTACTGAATCATCACTTCTTCTAAAGACAGTAACACCTGTATCAGTAAAAAGACAGTTGTAGCCCATTTGACATAATTGGGATACGGAAAGCAAATTGTAATCTAAAGAATCTACAAGAAAAACATTGGAAATAGTATGGTCAGGAGAAATAGCAATTTTACCCAAACCTTTGACCAAACCTTGATTTCCATCCCCGAATGTGATAGCTCGTTGGGAATCTTGGTTTTTCTCATATGAGGAGAACATCCTTTTCTCCCCTGTCATGTGGTTTGTGCACCCGCTGTCGAGTATCCAACTTGTGCCCCCGGATGCATAAACCTACAAAACAAGTTTAGTTCTTTGTTTTAGGTACCCAAACGGTTTTGGGTCCTTTAGCATTAGATACAAGAACTTTGGGTACCCAAACACAAGTCTTGGAGCCCTTGTGTTTGCCCCCAATAATTTTGGCAACTATCTTGCCTGATTTGTTAGTTAAAACATAAGATGCATCAAAAGTTTTGAATGAAATGGCATGATCATTTAATGCATTAGGAGTTTTCTTTCTAGGCAACTTGGCATGGGTTGGTTGCCTAGATCTAGATGTCTCACCCTTATATATAAAAGCATGATTAGGGCCAGAGTGAGACTTCCTAGAATGAATTTTCCTAATTTTGCTCTCAGGATAGCCGGCAGGGTACAAAATGTAACCCTCGTTATCTTGAGGCATGGGAGCTTTGCCCTTGACAAAGTTAGATAAATTCTTTGGAGGGGCATTAAGTTTGACATTGTCTCCCCTTTGGAAGCCAATGCCATCCTTGATGCCAGGGCGTCTCCCATTATAGAGCATGCTTCTAGCAAGTTTAAATTTTTCATTTTCTAAGTCATGCTCTCTAATCTTAGCATTAAGTTGTGCTATGTGATCATTTTGTTTTTTAATTAAGGCTAGGTGATCATGGATAGCATCAACATTAATATCTCTACATCTAATACAAATGGAAGTATGCTCAACATTAGATGTAGATGGTTTGCAAGATTTAAGTTCAACAACCTTAGCATGCAACATGTCATTTTTGGTTCTAAGGTCGGAAATAGTAGCATTGCAAACATCAAAATCTTTAGCCTTAGCAATTAGTTTCTCATTCTCATTTCTAAGGCTAACAATAGAAACATTCAACTCATCAATCCTAGCTAGCAAATCAACATTATCATTTCTAGGATCAATGCAAACATGAGAATCAACCTTAGCAATTAATTTAACATTTTCATTTCTAAGGTTGGCAATAGTGTCATGGCATATGCTTAGCTCACTAGATAATTTGTTACATTTTTCTACTTCTAGAGCATAAGCATTTTTAACCTTAACATGTTTCTTGTTTTCCTTGATTAGGAAGTCCTCTTGGGAGTCCAAGAGATCATCCTTTTCATGGATGGCACTAATTAGCTCATTTAATTTTTCCTTTTGTTCCATGTTAAGGTTGGCAAAAAGAATACGCAAATTATCCTCCTCATTTTTATCATCATCCTCATCACTAGATGTTTCATATTTAGTGGAGGACCTTGATTTTACCTTCTTTTTGCCGTCCTTGGCCATGAGACACTTGTGGCCGATGTTGGGGAAGAGGAGGCCCTTGGTGACGGCGATGTTGGCGGCGTCCTCGTCGTCGGAGGAGTCGCTTGAGCTTTCGTCGGAGTCCCACTCCCGACAAACATGGGCATCGCCGCCCTTCTTCTTGTAGTACTTCTTCTTTTCTCTCCTCTTTCCCTTCTTGTCGTCGCCCCTGTCACTGTCACTAGACATAGGACATTTTGCAATAAAATGACCGGGCTTACCACACTTGTAGCAAACCTTCTTGGAACGGGATTTGTAATCCTTCCCCTTCCTTTGCTTGAGGATTTGCCGAAAACTCTTGATGATTAGGGCCATCTCCTCGTTGTTGAGCTTGGAGGCGTCAATTGGTTGTCTACTTGGTGTAGACTCCTCCTTCTTCTCCTCCGTTGCCTTGAAGGCCATGGGTTGCGCCTCGGATGTAGAAGGTTCGTCAAGCTCGTTGATCTTCTTTGAGCCCTTAATCATGCATTCAAAACTCACAAAATTCCTGATAACTTCCTCGGGGGTCATTAGTGGATATCTAGGATTACCACGAATTAATTGTACTTGAGTGGGGTTAAGGAAAATAAGGGCTCTTAGAATAACCTTAACCACTTCGTGGTCATCCCATTTTGTGCTCCCGAGGTTGCGCACTTGGTTCACCAAGGTCTTGAGCCGGTTGTACATGTCTTGTGGCTCCTCCCCTTGGCGAAGACGGAAGCGACCGAGCTCCCCCTCGATCGTTTCCCGCTTGGTGATCTTGGTGAGTTCATCACCCTCGTGCGCCGTCTTGAGTAGGTCCCAAATCTCCTTGGCGTTCTTCAACCCTTGTACTTTGTTGTATTCCTCCTTGCTTAGAGAGGCAAGGAGAATGGTTGCGGCTTGGGAGTTGAAGTGCTCGATTTGGGCCACTTCGTCCGTGTCATAGTCCTCATCCCCTACGGATGGTACCTGTACACCATACTCAACGACATCCCATATACTTTTGTGGAGAGAGGTTAGATGAAATCGCATTAAATTGCTCCACATAGCATAATCTTCACCATTAAAAGTTGGTGGTTTGCCTAATGGGACGGAAAGCAAAGGTGTATGTTTAGGAGTGCGAGGGTAGCGTAGGGGGATCTTACTATACTTCTTACGCTCTTGGCGTTTAGAAGTGACGGACGCCGCGTCGGAGCCGGAGGTGGATGTCGATGAAGTGTCGGTCTCGTAGTAGACTACCTTCCTCATCCTTTTGTGCTTGTCTCCACTCCGATGCGGTTTGTGAGAAGATTTTTCCTTCTTCTCCTTGTGGTGAGAAGAGGAAGATCTTTTCTCCTTCCGCTTGGAGGAGTTCTTCTTCTTCTCCCTTCCCTTGGTGCGGGACTCTTCCGATGAAGTGCTCCCTTGGCTTGTAGTGGGCTTGTTATCGCCGGTCTCCATCTCCCTCTTGGTGTGATCTCCCGACATCACTTCGAGCGGTTAGGCTCTAATGAAGCACCGGGCTCCGATACCAATTGATAGTCGCCTAGAGGGGGGGGGTGAATAGGGCGAAACTGAAAATCTCAAAAATAATCACAACTACAAGCCGGGTTAGCGTTAGTAATAAAGAAACGAGTCCGCGAGAGAGGGCGCAAAAACAAATCGCAAGCAAATAAGAGTGTGACACGCGGATTTGTTTTACCGAGGTTCGGTTCTTGCAAACCTACTCCCCGTTGAGGAGGCCACAAAGGCCGGGTCTCTTTCAACCCTTCCCTCTCTCAAGCGATCCCACGGATCGAGTGAGCTTTCTCTTCTTCTCAATCAACCGGGAACAAAACTTCCCCGCAAGGGCCACCACACAATTGGTGCCTCTTGCCTTGGTTACAATTGAGATTGATCACAAGAACAAGTGAGAAAGAAAAGAATGCGATCCAAGCGCAAGAGCTCGAAAGAACACAAGCAAATCACTCTCTCTAGTCACTATGGTGTTGTGTGGAATTTGGAGAGGACTTGATCTATTTGGTGTGTCTAGAATTGAATGCTAGAGCTCTTGTAGTAGTTGAGAAGTGGAAAACTTGGATGGCAATGAATGTGGGGTGGTTGGGGTATTTATAGCCTCAACCACCAAAAGTGACCGTTGCTGGAAGCTGTCTGTTCGATGGCGCACCGGACAGTCCGGTGCACACCGGACAGTCCGGTGCCCCTGCCACGTCACCATTGCCGTTGGATTCTGACCGTTGGAGCTTCTGACTTCTGGGCCCTCCTGGGTGTCCGGTGCACACCGGACATGTACTGTTTGATGTCCGGTGCACCGGTATGGGCGTCCCTGACGTCTGCGCGCGCTGCGCGCGCATTAAATGCTCCGCAGGGAGCCGTTGGCACCGCAGAGAGCCGTTGCCCCGCTGGTACACCGGACAGTCCGGTGCACACCGGACAGTCCGGTGAATTTTAGCGGAGCGGCTGTCGCGCAAACCCGAGGCTGGCGAGTTCCGGAGGCCGCGCTTCCTTGGAGCACCGGACATGTCCGGTGCACACCGGACAGTCCGGTGAATTATAGCGCGCCGGCTTCCGAGGATTCCCGAGGGCGAAGAGTTTGAGTTGGAGTCCTCTGGTCGCACCGGACACTGTCCGGTGCACACCGGACAGTTCGGTGCACCCAGCCAGAGGCGCCCTTGGTTGCCTCGTTGCTCCTTTGTTGAATCCAAAACTTGGTCTTTTTATTGGCTAAGTGTGAACCTTTTGCACCTGTATAACTTAAGTACTAGAGCAAACTAGTTAGTTCAATATTTGTGTTGGGCACTTCAACCACCAAAATTATTTAGGAACTAGGTGTAAGCCTAATTCCCTTTCACAAGGCCACCACCGGCTTCCAGTGGGGTCAGCCAGAACCTGGCTGCGGCAACGATACTTCTCCGCGCAATGCCGGAACCACGAACCACCGAAGGGCGGCGGATCCGGGGAGAGCTCAAGAATCTCCTGGAGGATGCCACGGTCCGACGGGACGAGAGCTCTGCCTCCCGAAGGCAGGGATACCCCTTGGAGCACCGCGCCGCGACTTCCCGATTTGTGCGGGAAGCCTCGGTCCACACTGGGCGCACGCGCAACACAGCGCCTGCATCCCCGGGATGCCTCGGCAACGAGCACCACCACCGCAACCATCGAGCCCGCCTCGATGAGAGGGTGCGCCGAGGCTACCACCCCAGGCGTGGGGGACGCTACGACAGCGGGGAGGATCGGAGTCCCTCGCCCGAACCACCCGGCCCGCAGGCTTTCAGCCGAGCCATACGACGGGCGCCGTTCCCGACCCGGTTCTGAACCCCGACTACCATCACAAAGTACTCGGGGGAGACAAGGCCGGAGCTGTGGCTCACGGACTACCAGCTGGCCTACCAACTGGGTGGAATGGACGATGACAACCTCGTCATCCGCAACCTCCCCCTGTTCCTCTCCGACTCTGCTCGGGCCAGGCTGGAGCATCTGCCTCCGGGGCAGATCTCCAACTGGGACGACCTGGTCCAAGCCTTCGCCGGTAATTTCCAGGGCACGTACGTGCGCCCTAGGAACTCCTGGGATCTCCGAAGCTGCCGCCAGCAGCCAGGAGAGTCTCTCCGAGACTACATCCAGCGATTCTCAAAGCAGCGCACCGAGCTGCCCAACGTCACCGATTCGGATGTCATCGGCGTGTTCCTCGCTGGCACCACCTGCCGCGACCTGGTGAGCAAGCTGGGTCGCAAGACCCCCACTAGGGCGAGCGAGCTGATGGACATTGCCACCAAGTTTGCTTCTAGCCAGGAGGCGGTTGAGGCCATCTTCCGGAAGGACAAGCAGCCCCAGGGCCGCCAGACGGAAGATGTTCCCGAGGCGTCCGCTCAGCGCGACACCAAGAAGAAAGGCAAGAAGAAGTCGCAAGCGAAACGCGACGCCGCCGACGCGGACCTTGTCGCCGCCGCTGAGTACAAGAACCCTCGGAAACCTCCCGGAGGCGCCAATCTATTCGACAAGATGCTCAAGGAGCCGTGCCCCTATCATCAGGGACCCGTCAAGCACACCCTTGAGGAATGCGCCATGCTTCGGCACCACTTTCACAGGGCCGGGCCACCTGCGGAGGGTGGCAGGGCCCACCACGACGACAAGAAGGAGGATCACAAGGCAGAGGAGTTCCCCGAGGTCCGCGACTGCTTCATGATCTACGGTGGGCCAGTGGCGAACGCCTCGGCTCGGCACCGCAAGCAAGAGCGTCGGGAGGTCTGCTCAGTAAAGGTGGCGGCGCCAGTCTACCTAGACTGGTCCAACAAGCCCATCACCTTCGACCAGGGCGATCACCCCGACCGCGTGCCGAGCCCGAGGAAATATCCGCTCGTTGTCGACCCCGTCATCGGCAACGTTAGGCTCACCAAGGTCCTCATGGACGGAGGCAGCAGCCTCAACATCATCTACGCTGAGACCCTCGAGCTCCTGCAGATCGATCTGTCCTTGGTCTGGGCCGGTGCGGCGCCTTTTCACGGGATCATCCCCGGGAAACGCGTCCAACCCCTCGGATGACTCGATCTGCCCGTCTGCTTCGGGACTCCCTCCAACTTCAGAAGGGAAACCCTCACGTTCGAGGTGGTCGGGTTCCGAGGAACCTACCACGCAGTACTGGGGAGGCCATGCTACGCCAAGTTCATGGTCGTCCCCAACTACACCTACCTCAAGCTCAAGATGCTGGGCCCCAACGGGGTCATCACCGTCGGCCCCACGTACCGACACGCGTATGAATGCGACGTAGAGTGCGTGGAGTACGCTGAGGCCCTCGCCGAATCCGAGGCCCTCATCGCCGACCTGGAGAGCCTCTCCAAGGAGGCGCCAGACGTGAAGCGCCATGCCGACAACTTTGAGCCAGTGGAGACGGTTAAGTCCGTCCCACTCGACCCCAGCAACGACGCCTCCAAGCAGATCTGGATCGGCTCCGAGCTCGACCCCAAATAGGAAGCAGTGCTCGTCGACTTTCTCCGCGCAAACGCCAAAGTTTTCGCATGGAGTCCCTTGGACATGCCTGGCATACCGAGGGACATCGCCGAGCACTCGCTGGATATCCGAGCTGGAGCCCGACCCGTGAAGCAACCTCTACGCCGATTCGACGAAGAAAAGCGCAGGGCCATAGGCGAGGAGATCCACAAGCTGATGGCCGCAGGGTTCATCAAAGAGGTATTCCATCCCGAATGGCTTGCCAACCCCGTGCTTGTGAGAAAGAAAGGAGGGAAATGGCGGATGTGTGTAGACTACACTGGTCTAAACAAAGCATGCCCAAAAGTTCCATACCCTCTGCCTCGCATCGATCAAATCATGGATTCCACTGCGGGATGCGAAACCCTGTCTTTCCTCGATGCCTACTCAGGGTATCACCAAATCGGGATGAAAGAGTCCGACCAGCTCGCGACTTCTTTCATCACACCTTTTGGCATGTACTGCTATGTTACTATGCCATTTGGTTTGAGGAATGCGGGTGTGACGTACCAAAGGTGCATGAACCACATGTTCGGCGAACACATTGGTCGAACGGTCGAGGCTTATGTCGATGACATCGTAGTCAAGACGAGGAAAGCCTCCGACCTCCTTTCCGACCTTGAAACGACATTCCGGTGTCTCAAGGCGAAAGGCGTAAAACTCAATCCCGAGAAGTGTGTCTTCGGAGTCCCCCAAGGCATGCTCTTGGGGTTCATCGTCTCCAAGCGGGGCATCGAGGCCAACCCAGAGAAAATCGCGGCCATCACCAACATGGGGCCCAACAAGGACTTGAAAGGCATATAGAGGGTCATGGGATGCCTTGCGGCTCTGAGCCGTTTCATCTCGTGCCTCGGTGAAAGAGGCCTACTTCTGTACCGCCTCTTAAGAAAGACCGAATGCTTCACTTGGACCTTCGAGGCCGAGGAAGCCCTCGGGAACCTGAAGGCGCTCCTTACGAACGCGCCCATCTTGGTGCCCCCCGCCGCTAGAGAAGCCCTCTTGATCTACGTCGCCGCTACCACTCAGGTGGTCAGCGCCACGATCGTGGTTGAGAGACAAGAAGAAGGGCATGCATTGCCCGTCCAGAGGCCGGTTTACTTCATCAGTGAGGTACTATCCGAGACCAAGATCCGCTACCCGCAAATTCAGAAGCTGTTGTACGCGGTGATCCTGACGCGGTGGAAGTTGAGACACTACTTCGAGTCCCATCCGGTGACTGTGGTGTCATCCTTCCCCCTGGGGGAGATCATCCAGTGCCGAGAGGCCTCGGGTAGGATTGCAAAGTGGGCGGTGGAAATCATGGGAGAGACGATCTCGTTCGCCCCTCGGAAGGCCATCAAGTCCCAAGTCTTGACGGACTTTGTGGCTGAATGGGTTGACACCCAGCTCCCAGCGGCTCCGATCCAGCCGGAACTCTAGACCATGTTTTTCGATGGGTCGCTGATGAAAACAGGGGCAGGCGCGGGCCTGCTCTTCGCCTCGCCCCTCGGGAAACACCTACGCTACGTGTTGTGCCTCCATTTCCCGGCGTCCAACAACGTGGCTGAGTACGAAGCTCTAGTCAACGGGTTGCGCATCACCATTGAGCTAGGGGTCCGACGCCTCGACGCTTGCGGTGACTCGCAGCTCGTCATCGACCAAGTTATGAAGAACTCCCACTGCCACGACCCGAAGATGGAAGCCTACTGCGTTGAGGTTCGGCGCCTGGAGGACAAGTTCTATGGGCTCGAGCTCAACCACATCGCCCGACGACACAACGAGACTGCGGACGAGCTGGCTAAGATAGCCTTGGCGCAGACAACGGTTCCCCCGAACGTCTTCTCCCAAGACCTACATCAACCCTCAGTCAAGATCGACGACACGCCCGAGCCCGAGAAGGCCTCGGCCCAGCCCGAGGCACCCTCGGCACAGCCCGAGGCGCCCTTGGCTCGGCCCGAAGCACCCTCGGCCCCCGAGGGTGAGGCACTGCGCGTCGAGGAAGGGCGGAGTGGGGACCAGCCTAATCGAAACTGGCAGGCCCCGTACCTGCAATATCTCCACCAAGGAAAGCTGTCCCTCGACCGAGCCGAGGCTCGGTGACTGGCGCGGCGCGCCAAGTCGTTCGTCTTACTGGGTGACGGGAAGGAGCTCTACCACCGCAGCCCATCCGGCATCCTCCAGCGGTGCATATCCATCGTCGAAGGCCAGGAGCTCTTACGAGAAATACACTCGGGGGGCTTGCGGTCATCACGCAGTGCCCCGAGCCCTTGATGGAAACGCCTTCCGACAAGGTTTCTACTGGCCGACCGCGGTGGCCGACGCCACGAGAATTGTCCACGCCTACCGAGGGTGTCAATTCTACGCGAAGCAGACCCACCTGCCCGCTCAGGCTCTGCAAACAATACCCATCACCTGGCCGTTTGCCGTATGGGGACTGGACCTCGTCGGTCCCTTGCAGAAGGCACCCGGGGGCTACACGCACCTGCTGGTCGCCATCGACAAATTCTCCAAGTGGATCAAGGTCCGACCCCTGAACAACATCAGGTCCGAACAGGCGGTGGAACGTGCCAACGACATGATTCTGCAAGGACTCAAGCCGAGGATCTACAGCGACCTCCACAAGTTCGGCAGGCGATGGATGAAGGAACTCCCCTCGGTGGTCTGGAGTCTGAGGACAACACCGAGTCGAGCCACGGGCTTCACACCGTTCTTTCTAGTCTATGGGGCCGAGGCTGTCATGCCCACGGACTTAGAATATGGTTCCCCAAGGACGAGGGCGTACGACGACCGAAGAAACCAGACCGACCGAGAAGACTCAGTGGACCAGCTCGAAGAGGCTCGGGACATGGCCTTACTACACTCGGCGCGGTACCAGCAGTCCCTACGACGCTACCACGCCC
Organism: Zea luxurians; assembly: GCA_029449295.1. NCBI lineage: Eukaryota > Viridiplantae > Streptophyta > Magnoliopsida > Poales > Poaceae > Zea > Zea luxurians. The sequence goes on along the minus strand of JAOPSE010000006.1, from coordinate 121,191,386 downwards.
GAGGGGTTCGGTCCCGAGACCTCCAAGTGGGCGACCTGGTGCTTCGGCTGTGACAAGATGCTCGAGGGCGGCACAAGCTCACGCCTCCCTGGGAAGGGCCGTTCATCATCGCCAAGGTTTTGAAGCCCGGGATGTACAAGCTGACCAACATTCAGGGCGAGGTCTACAGCAACGCTTGGAACATCCGATAGCTACGTCGCTTCTACCCTTAAGATGTTTTCAAGTCGTTCATACACTTCGTTTACATACGCCAACAAAGTCTAACCATCAAGGAAGGGTCAGCCTTGCCTCGGCAAAGCCCGACCCTCCCTCGGGGGCTAGAAGGGGGGAACCCCCTCTGCGTCAAAATTTTCCTTGGAAAAAGTCTTTCTACCAGAACGTCTTTCGTGCTTTTTGACTACTTCAAAAGTGGGGTCCTGAAAACGATGGAGTACACGTAAGCAGCCAAGGCCGACCGAGCCGAGGGACTCCTACGCCTCCGGGATACGGATACCTCACTCATCACCTTCTACGATAAGTAACTCACGCTCGGATAAGCGATTCCGCCGACCGAACAAGTCTTAATGCTCGGAGACCTCTCTACCGAAACGATTTTTCGGGTCTTTTCGACTACATCATTGGCAGAATCCTACAGACGAGTAAGAGTGCACGTAAGCGGCAAGACCGATCGAGCCGAGGGACTCCTACACCTCCGGGATACGGATACCTCACTCATCACCTTCCGTGAAAAGTAACTCTCGCTCGAACGGACAATTCTGTTACCGACGAATAAGTCTTGATACTCAAAACAAAGGAAAAAAAGACGCAGCTTTACAACACAGCAACAGTATGTTTGGGCCTCGGCGGCCGTAGAAAACATACGCATACTACAAGGTAAACCGATCCTGCAGGTTCAGACCTCGATAGAGGGGGAGCAACAGCACCCTCGACGTCAACACCACCTTCGGCGAAGTCCGACCGAGCCTCGAACGGCAACACAGTCGGAGGATCTCCGCTCCGAAGGACGACGTCAGCACCATGCCCGGGCCATCGCCGCCAGGGTCACCTCCAGGAGTCCGGTTCGAGCAGACGGCTCGGCCGGTCGCCCCGATGCCTCAGCCAGCTGTCCCCCGAGGACATCAGCCCGGCCCAAGGCCTCGGCAACTCGACTCCGGCGCCGGTCCCGCCAGTGGACGGCCCGGTCAGGCTCCGGCCGATGAAGTCTTCTTTTCGAGCCAACTCTGCCTCTGTCCATGCTGATACCGCTGCCCTCGGCTCCGGCTCATCGAAGAGCGGCCGAGGGTTTCTTTTAACTAAGCAAGAGAAGCCTCGGGCGGCAAGGCCGACTGAGCCGAGGGACTCCTACGCCTCTGGGATACGGATACCTCACTCATCACCTTCGCACGAGGCAACTCACACTTGGTGAAGCGGTTCAGTCAGCTGATAGGCGAGTCCTAGTGCTCGGAATGAGGGAAAAACACGGCTTCACGCCAAAAGATACATACAAGTTCAGGCCCCAACAGCCACAATGAACAAACACCGGCACTCAAGGTGCCATTACAAACGGAACTCAGGTTCCACCCCCGCAGGTACGAACAACCCCCCACGTTGGAGGGCCTGCGGGGCGACAAAACCCCTGGTGGCTCGCCGAAGTGGCCAAACAGCAGCAGTGATGACCTCAGGGTGGACGCTGCTGCGACGAGCTCCTCGCCCACGCCCCCACTCGAGGGGTGAGGGCAAGCTATCAAAGCCAAAGAGCCGGAGGCCCGGAGCACGCAGGGTGGCGGTGACCCCGTCGGTGACGAGGACCTCTTCAGCCGCCGCCACCTCAGCGCCGACGACAGAAGCCATCTGCCCACCGGCAGATTCCCACTCGAATCCCCTCGGACGAGCGAAGCACCAACCTCCGCGCAGAGGCGCCGTACCGGGGCAAAGGCAGGACAGCCCCAGAACACGAATGCCGCCCTAGCAGCGCGCGACGTCTTGGGCGGTCCCCCGGTGCGCGCGGCGCGACAACCACTCTCACGGCGGGAGGAGACACCGGGAGCCGAACCAGGCCAGTTGAGCCAGCGAGCCCAATGCACTGAAGCTGACGACGCTCACCGCCGACCAGCCCCGCGTTGTCGAAGTCCGGCCCTCCCGCTAGGCCGGTGAGCGCCCTCTCCCTTGAATGCTGAGGGAGAAGGTGACCCGCCGACCCGTGCAGGAGGCAGAGCTCCGGCTCAGCCCGGCCTCCGCCCCAGCCAGGATGACGAAGATCCTTGAAGCTAAGGGCGGGACCAAGATCGCAGCCCGGCTCGCTTCTCCCCACCACCGAACTGGTGGTCACCATCTTGGGTGATCACCGGCGAGGGGAAGCAGCCGGGCTACCTGACGAAAATCCTTGAAGCCGAACGATGGCTGAAAGGTACCAACTTCCACGAAGTTGCGTTCCCCCAACGACGACAAGGTGGAAGAACCGGGGGCGCCCCCCATCTGGGGGCTCAAAAGGTGAAAAGACACAATGCATGAGGAGAGCGCGAAGACATGGTTGCCTTTCAAGGGGGTCACCCTCCTTTTAAAGGCAACTCTCCCCACTTGCGTCCTCAGCCGTCGCGGGCTGAGTCTCTCCAACACGCTCCAAGGTCCTCCCCCTACGACACGGGGGCTGGGCCCCGCGCGTCATGCAAGCTGGCGCAGGGCAGACAGGGCCAAACCGCCGCCCACGGTGCGCGCAACTGCCCAGCGGTTATGAGCACTCCTCCACTTTCGCCCAGGCCAGTGGGTGAAAGGGCGGGCCGCCATGCAGGCGGCGTGCAACCGCACCCAGGGGGACGCACCCTTTCGACTTCGACGCATCCAGCATGGAGGCCCAGGCCCACATGTCATGTAACCGGCGTGCCGGTTACTACGTGCAAGAAACTGCACCGCCACTCGCGCCAGTACCGCGCCTTCTCGACTGCGGAACCAGTACCGCGACTCGAGGCGACCCTGCGCATGACCCGGCAGTGCCAACTGAGCACATCGGTCACGGGCCGGTCAGCCGCGGGAGAGGGCGCGACGGTCGATACGGCCAGAAATGGGCCGGTAGTAATGGTGGTGGCAGGCGGGCGGAAGCGGCAGTCGAGTCGTCAACAAGCTCATGCCCCCTCCTGGGATAGCGAAAGGACCTTCTCCCATGGCAGAAGACGACGCGTCCGCGTTCCATTCCTCGAACGGCCCACGCACGCGCAACGGCCACCCCGTGAACCACTCGTCTCGTCGCATTAACTCTACGGCAGGACAGGCGGCACCTTTGGCAGGCGAAGCAGCCGACGCTTCACCTCCGCCATAATGACCGCGTCAAAAAAGGTGTGCCACGTCATTCGATTTCGTATCATTTTCACTTCCTCTTTCTCTCTCTCTTGCCTCAGGGGTCGGGAAAAGGGATACTCCGAAAGGGATCCTTCTCCGTGAAGGAAGCGGGCCCCGAGCCCCCTACTGATCAGAGGTTCAAAGGCTGGCCCCTCGGAAGGGTTCAACAGCCGCCTCAGAGCACTCGGGCTCTGCGCCCACTACTGGTCAGAGGTTCGAAGGCCGGCCCCTCGAAGGGGTTCAACGGCCGCCTTAGGCCACTCGGGCTCCACGCCCACTACTGATCAGGGGTTCGAAGGCTGGCCCCCGAAGGGTTCGATAGCCGCCTCAGACGCAGAGCAAGGGATGACCCTGGGTACGTTCGATACATAACCAAGGCTCGGGCTGCGCTCCCGAGGTACCCTAGGACATTTCCGAGACCAACGAGAACGATTTTGTAACGGAATCCCACCAGAGGGAGGCATCGAGCCCTCGGACCCCGTCAAAAGGGGATTGGGTCCGGCAAGTCACCCGCAGGTACTTTTGGAGCGCGCCTCCGGGCCACTAGCCGACCCCTAACAAATGGGGCACAGGCGTCCACTCGGATTACCCGTTAGCAACTCACTGGAGACAGCATGTTCGGCACCCTCCGAGGGCAACATGGCGCTTTCCCCCTCCTCCTTGCGGAAAGGCGACACAGGGGCATATGTAAAAAAGCCGAGTCTGTCCCTGACCGTCCTCTCGCTCTGTGCGGAGGCTCGGGGGCTGCTCTCGCAAACCTGGCTTCGGCCAAACCGTTGACAGCGTCAACATACCAGCCCGAGAACTTGGGACTCGACTGTTCACCCGGGCTACGGCCAGTTCGCATGAGGGAGCAGCCATACCGACCGAAGCGTTACAAAACGTACTAAGACCTCGAAGGAGTCAAACTACTCCTCCGAGGCCTCGGGGGCTACACCCGACGGGTGCACTCGCGCGCACCCACCAGAACAAAAAGCAACCGAGGAAGGCCGGTCCCCTTGCAAAAAAGTGCGACAAAAGCCTCCAAGCGAGTATCAACACTCCCTTTGAGGCTCGGGGGCTACTGTCGGGGACCATAATTAGGGGGTACCCCCAAGACTCCTAATCTCAGCTGGTAACCCCCATCAGCACAAAGCTGCAAAGGCCTGATGGGTGCGATTAAGCCAAGGCTCGGTCCACTCAAGGGACACGACCTCGCCTCGCCCGAGCCCAGCCTCGGGCAAGGGCAGCCGACCCCGGAAGATTCATGTCTCGCCCGAGGACCCCCTCAAGCAACGGACACACCTTCGGCTCGCCCGAGACCCAGTCTTCGCCAAGAAGCAACCTTGGCCAGATCGCCACACCGACCGACCAAATCGCAGGAGCGTTTAATGCAAGGGTGGCCTGACACCTTATCCTGTCACGCGCCTTTCAGTCGACAGAGCCGAAAGTGACCGCAGTCACTTCGCCGCTCCACTGACCGGCCTGACAAGAAGACAGCGCCGCCTGCATCGCTCCGACTGCTGTGCCACTCGACAGAGTGAGGCTGACAGCAGCCAAGTCCGGCCTCGGTCGCCATAGGAAACTCCGCCTTGCCCGACCCCAGGGCTCGGACTCGGGCTCGGCCCCAGAAGACGACGAACTCTGCTTCGCCCGACCCCAGGGCTCGGACTCGGGATCGGCCCCGGAAGACGACGATCTCCGCCTCGCCCGACCCCAGGGCTCGGACTCGGGCTCGGCCCCGAAAGACGACGAACTCCGCCTCGCCCGACCCTAGGGCTCGGACTCGGGCTCGGCCCCGGAAGACGACGAACTCCGCCTCGCCCTACCCGGGGCTCGGACACGACCTCGACCTCGGAAGACTGACTCGACCCCGACCTCGGAGGAGCCTCCGCCTCGCCCGACCCGGGGCTCGGACCGACCACGTCACAGGGGGGGGCCATCGTTACCCTATCCCTAGCTAGCTCAGGCTACGGGTAACAGGACCGGCGTCCCATCTGGATCGCCCCGGTAAACAGATAATGATGGTGCCCCGCGTGCTCCATGACGACGGCGGCTCTCAGCCCCTTACGGAAGCAAAGAGACGTCAACAAGGACTCGACAGCCCCAACAGCTGTCCTTCCGCAAGGCTCCAACGCTCCTCCGACGGCCACGACATCACATGAACAGGGTGCCAAAACCTCTCTGGCTGCCACGACGGCATGTACTTAGGGCACTAGATCCTCTCTGCTAGACACGATAGCGCACTGCTACACCTCCCATTGTACACCTGGACCCTCTCCTTACGCCTATAAAAGGAAGGTCCAGGGCTCTCTTACGAGGAGGTTGGCCGCGTGGGAGGACGGGATGGCGCATAGGGTCCCTCGCTCTCCCCCCACGCGAACGCTTGTAACCCCCTACTGCAAGCGCACGCGACCTAGGCGCGGGACAACACGGAGGCCGCGGGTTTTCCCCTTTTCTCCCTCTCTTCTACCCCCCTTCGTGCTCCGTCTCGCGCCGACCCATCTGGGCTAGGACACGCGGCGACAATTTACTCGTCGGTCCAGGGACCCCCCGGGGTCGAAACGCCGACAGGAAGGAAGAAAGCGATCCAAGCGCAAGAACTCAAAAGAACACAAATATCACTCTCTCACTAGTCACTATTTGATTGGAATGATCTTTGGACTTAGGAGAGGATTTGATCTCTTTGTTTGTGTCTTGGAGTGAAGTCTAGAGCTCTTGTATTGAATGTGGCTGAAAACTTGGATGCCTTGAAGTGTTGGTGGTTGGGGGTATTTATAGCCCCAACCACCAAAGTGGCCGTTGGGGATGGCTGCTGTCGTATGGCGCACCGGACAGTCCGATGTGCCACCGGACACTATCTGGTGCGCCAGCCACGTCACCCAACCGTTAGGGTTCGACCGTTGGAGCTCTGACATGTGGGGCCACCGGACAGGTCCTGTTCACTGTCCGGTGCGCCTTCTGGCGCCTGCTCTGACTTCTGCGCGCGCAGGCGCGCACTGTTCACTTTCACTGTTCATTGCAGACGACCGTTGGCGCGAAGTAGCCGTTGCTCCGCTGGAACACTGGACAGTCCGGTGAATTGTAGCGGAGCAGCTTCCCCAAATTCTCGAAGCTGGCAAGTTTGAGATGATCCACCCTAGTGCACCTGACACTGTCCGGTGGCACACCGGACAGTCCGATGCGTCAGACCAGGGCTGCCTTCGGTTTAACTTTGCTCCTTTATTTTGAACCCTTTCTTTTATCTTTGCATTGGTTTGTTGTGAACCTTTGGCACCTGTAGAACATATATTCTAGTACAAACTAGTTAGTCCAATAATTTATGTTGGGCAATTCAACCACCAAAATTTATATAGGAAAAAGGTTTGACCCTATTTCCCTTTCAATCTCCCCCTTTTTGGTGATTGATGCCAACACAAACCAAAGCAAATATAAAAGTGCAGAATTGAACTAGTTTGCATAAAGAAGTGCAAAGGTTGCTTGGAATTAAACCAATAATTATTTCTATTAGATACGCATTGATGATTTTCTTCTTATTTAAAATTTTGGACCTCATTTGCACCACGGGTTTTGTTTTTACAAATCCTTTGTAGAATTCTTTTCAAAACATTTTGCAAATAGTCAAAGGTACATGAATAAGATTGAAAGAAGCATTTTCAAGATTTTGAAATTTTCTCCCCCTGTTTCAAATGCTTTTCCTTTGACTTAAACAAAACTCCCCAGAATAAAATTCTCCTCTTAGTGTTCAAGAGGGTTTTACAAATATTTCCTCCTTTTGAACACAATAAGATATCAATTTGAAAAACTTCATCATTTTTTTAAATTCGGTGGTGGTGCGGTCCTTTTGCTTTGGGCTCATACTTTCTCCCCCTTTGGCATGAATCGCCAAAAACGAATACTTGTGAATGAAATATAAGCCCTTTGTACTTTCTCCCCAATGACAAATAAATAGATACGAGTGAAGATTATACCAAAGTGGAGAACTATGCGGAGTACCGGCAAATACCAATGGAGTGGAAGCGCCTTCTTTGCCGAATACTCCATTTCCCTTTCAATTCTATGACTAAGCATAATAATAAACTTGAAAACACATTAGTCATAGACATAAAAGAGATATGATCAAAGGTATATAAATGAGCTATGTGTGCAAAGAATCAATCAAAATTCTTAGAATCAAGAATATTTAGTTCATTCCTAAGTTTGGTAAAGGTTTTCTCATCTAAAGACTTGGTAAAGATATCGGCCAATTGATCTTTGGTGTTTATATAGGCTATCTCGATATCCCCCTTTGTTGGTGATCTCTCAAAAAGTGATACCGAATGGCTATGTGCTTAGTGCGGCTGTGTTCAACGGGATTATCCGCCATGCGGATTGCACTCTCATTATCACATAGGAGAGGGACCTTGCTAAGTTTGTAGTCATAGTCCCTAAGGGTTTGCCTCATCTAAAGCAATTGTGCGCAACAATGGCCTGCGGCAATGTACTCGGCTTCCGTGGTAGAAAGAGCGATTGAGTTTTGTTTCTTTGAAGCCCAAGACACCAGGGATCTTCCCAGAAACTGACAAGTCCCTGATGTGCTCTTCCTATCAATCTTACACCCTGCCCAATCAGCATCGGAATATCCTAATAAATCAAAAGAGGATCCCTTGGGGTACCAAAGTCCAAACTTAGGTGTATGAACTAGATATCCCAGAATTCTCTTCACGGCCCTAAGGTGAACTTCCTTAGGATCGGCTTGGAACCTTGCACACATGCATATAGAAAGCATAATGTCCGGTCGAGATGCACATAAATAGAGTAAAGATCCTATCATCGACTGGTATACCTTTTGATCTACGGATTTACCTCCCGTGTCGAGGTCGAGATGCCCATTGGTTCCCATGGGTGTCTTGATGGGCTTGGCATCCTTCATTCCAAACTTGGTGAGTATATCTTGAATGTACTTCGTTTGGCTAATGAAGATGCCCTCTTGGAGTTGCTTCACTTGAAATCCTATAAAATACTTCAACTCCCCCATCATAGACATCTCGAATTTTTGTATCATGATCCTACTAAACTCTTCACAAATAGATTTGTTAGTAGACCCAAATATGATATCACCAACATAAATTTGGCATATAAACAAATCATTTTCAATTGTCTTAGTAAAGAGAGTAGGATCGGCCTTGCCGACTTTGAAGCCATTAGTGATAAGAAAATCTCTTAGGCATTCATACCATGCTCTTGGGGCTTGCTTGAGCCCATAAAGCGCCTTAGAGAGTTTATAAACATGGTTAGGGTACTTACTATCTTCAAAGCCGAGAGGTTGCTCAACATAGACCTCTTCCTTGATTGGTCCATTGAGGAAGGCACTCTTCACGTCCATTTGATAAAGCTTAAATCTATGGTAAGTAGCATAGGCAAGTAATATGCGAATTGACTCAAGCCTAGCTACGGGTGCATAGGTTTCACCAAAATCCAAACCTTCGACTTGTGAATATCCCTTGGCCACAAGTCGTGCCTTGTTCCTTGTCACCACACCATGCTCATCTTGCTTGTTGCGGAAGACCCATTTGGTTTCTACAACATTTTGGTTAGTACGTGGAACTAAATGCCACACCTCATTTCTCATGAAGTTGTTGAGCTCCTCTTGCATCGCCAACACCCAATTCGAATCTTTAAGTGCGTCCTCTACCCTGTGTGACTCAATAGAGGAGACAAAAGAGTAGTGTTCACAAAAATGAGCAACACGAGATCGAGTGGTTACCCCCTTATGAATATATCCTAGGATGGTGTTCACGGGGTGTTGTTGGATTGCTTGGTGGACTCTTGGGTGTGGCGGCCTTGGATCTTGCTCATCCTCCTTATCTTGATTATTGGCATCTCCCCCTTGATCAATGTCCTCCTCTTGAGGTGGCTCATCTTCTTGATCTTCTCCTTCATCATCTTGAGCCTCGTCCTCATCTTGAGTTGGTGGAGATGCTTGCATGGAGGAAGATCGTTGATCTTGTACTTGTGGAGGCTCTTCGGATTCCTTAGGACACACATCCCCAATGGACATGTTCCTTAGCGCGATGCACGGAGCCTCTTCATCATCTAGCTCATCAAGATCAACTTGCTCTACTTGAGAGCCGTTAGTCTCATCAAACACAATGTCACAAGAAACTTCAACTAGTCCAGTGGACTTGTTAAAGACTCTATATGCCCTTGTGTTTGAATCATAACCAAGTAAAAAGCCTTCTACAGCCTTAGGAGCAAATTTAGATTTTCTACCTCTTTTAACAAGAATAAAGCATTTGCTACCAAAGACTCTAAAACATGAAACATTAGGCTTTTTACCGGTGAGGAGTTCATATGATGTCTTCTTGAGGATTCGGTGAAGATATAACCGGTTGATTGCGTAGCAAGCGGTGTTGACCGCCTCGGCCCAAAACCGATCTAAAGTCTTGTATTCATCAAGCATGGTCCTTGCCATGTCCAATAGAGTTCTATTCTTCCTCTCCACTACACCATTTTGTTGTGGTGTGTAGGGAGAAGAGAACTCATGCTTGATGCCCTCCTCCTCAAGAAAGCCTTCAATTTGAAAGTTCTTGAACTCCGTTCCGTTGTTGTTTCTTATTTTCTTGATTCTCAAGCTGAACTCATTTTGAGCCCGTCTCAAGAATCCTTTCAAAGTCTCTTGGGTTTGAGATTTTTCCTGCAAAAAGAATACCCAAGTGAAGCGAGAATAATCATCCACAATAACTAGACAGTACTTACTCCCGCTGATGCTTATGTAAGCTATCAAGCCGAATAAATCCATGTGGAGTAGCTCTAGTGGCCTGTCAGTCGTCATGATGTTCTTATGTGGATGATGAACACCAACTTGCTTCCCTGCTTGGCATGCGCTACAAATCCTGTCTTTCTCAAAATGAACATTGGTTAGTCCCAAAATGTACTCTCCCTTTAGAAGCTTGTGAAGATTCTTCATTCCAACGTGGGCTAGTCGGCGATGCTAGAGCCAACCCATGTTAGTCTTAGCAATTAAGCAAGTGTCGAGTTCAGCTCTATTGAAATCAACTAAGTATAGCTGACCCTCTAACACTCCCTTAAAAGCTACTGAATCATCACTTCTTCTAAAGACAGTAACACCTACATCCGTAAAAAGACAGTTGTAACCCATTTTACATAATTGAGAAACAGAAAGCAAGTTGTAATCTAAAGAATCTACAAGAAAAACAATGGAAATAGAATGGTCAGGTGATATAGCAATTTTACCCAATCCTTTGACCAAACCTTGATTTCCATCCCCGAATTTGATAGCTCTTTGGGGATCTTGGTTTTTCTCATAGGAGGAGAACATCTTTTTCTCCCCAGTCATGTGGTTCGTGCACCCACTGTCGATGATCCAACTTGAGCCCCTGGATGCATAAACCTACAAAACAAATTTAGGCCTTGTTCTTAGGTACCCAAACGGTCTTGGGTCCTTCTACATTAGAAACAAGCACCTTGGGTACCCAAACACAAGTCTTTGACCCCTTGTGTTTGCCCCCAACATATTTGGCAACTACTTTGCCTGATTTGTTAGTGAGCACATAGGAAGCATCAAAAGTCTTGGATGAAATGTTATGATCATTTGATGTAATATGAGTTTTCTTCTTAGGCATTTTAACATGTGTAGAACGCCTAGAGCTAGAAGCCTCATTCTTATAAATAAAAGCATGGTGAGAAACATAATGAGTCTTCTTTTCATGAATTCTCCTAATCTTATCCTCAGGATAATCAGCAGATATAAAATATAACCCTCGTTATCCTGAGGCATAGGAGCCTTTCCCTTAACAAAATTAGAAACTCTTTTAGGAGGGGCATTAAGCTTGACATTGTCTCCCTGTTGGAAGCCAATGCCATCCTTAATGCCAGGACGTCTCCCACTATAAAGCATGCTACGAGCAAATTTAAATTTCTCATTTTCTAGTTCATGCTCGGCAATTTTAGCATCTAGCTTAGCTATATGATCATTTTGTTGTTTAATCATAGTAAGGTGATCATGAATAGCATCAACATTAATATCTCTACATCTAGTGCAAATAGAAACATGATCAACCGTAGATGTAGAGGGTTTGCAATCATTTAACTCAACAATCTTAGCATGTAAGATAGCATTCTCATCTCTAAGATTGGCAATAAAAACATTGCAAACATCTAATTCCTTAGCCTTAGCAATTAATTTATCATTCTCAAACTTAAGGCTAGCAAGAGATTCATTTAACATGTCAATCTTAGCAATTAAACTAACATTATTATTTCTAAGATTAACAATTGAATCATCACAAACAGTTGATTTCTCAACCTTAGCAATTAATTTGGCATTTTCATTTCTAAGGCTAGAAATAGTGTCATGGCAAGTGCTAAGCTCACTAGTTAATTTTTCATTTTTCTCTATTTCCTGAGCATAAGCATTTTTAGTCTTAACATGCCTTTTGTTTTCCTTAATAAGGAAGTCCTCTTGGCTATCCAAGAGTTCATCCTTCTCATGAATGGCACTAATCAATTCATTCAATTTCTCTTTTTGTTGCATGTTAAGATTGGTAAAAAGAGTAAGCAAGTTATCCTCATCATCACTAGAATTATCCTCATCACTAGATGTTGCATATTTAGTGGAGGATCTTGATTTTACCTTCTTCTTCTTGTCGTCCTTTGCCATGAGGCACTTGTGGTCGACGTTGGGGAAGAGGAGTCCTTTGTTGATGGCGATGTTAGCGGCGTCCTCGTCGGAGGAGGAGTTGGTGGAGCTCTTGTCGGAGTCCCACTCCCGGCAAACATGGGCATCGCCGCCCTTCTTCTTGTAATACCTCTTCTTCTCCTTCTTCTTCCCCCTCTTGTCGTTATCCCTGTCACTATCACTAGATAAAGGACATTTAGTGATAAAATGACCGGGCTTACCACACTTGTAGCACACTTTCTTGGAGCGGGGCTTATAGTCTTTATCCCTCCTTTGCTTGAGGATTTGGCGGAAGCTTTTGATGATGAGCGCCATCTCCTCATTGTCGAGCTTGGAGGCGTCGATGGGGACCGTACTCGGTGTAGAGTCTTCTTTCTTCTCCTCCGTTGCCTTGAATGCAACGGGTTGTGCCTCGGGTACGGAGGAGGAGGCGCCTTGCTTGATGATCTTCTTGGAGCATTTGATCATCAATTCAAAGTTCACAAATTTTCCTATTACTTCCTCAGGAGACATTAGTTTATATCTTGGATCACCACGAATTAATTGAACTTGAGTAGGGTTAAGAAATACGAGTGATCTAAGAATAACCTTGACCATCTCATGGTCATCCCACTTGGTGCTCCCGAGGTTGCACACTTGATTTACCAAGGTCTTTAGCCAGTTGTACATGGCTTGCGGGTCTTCTCCTTGGTTGAGCATGAAACGACCGAGCTCCCCCTCGATCGTCTCCCTCTTGGTGATCTTGGTCACCTCATCTCCCTCGTGCGCGGTTTTGAGCACACCCCAAATTTCCTTGGCGCTCTTTAACCCTTGCACCTTGTTATACTCCTCTCAACTTAGAGAGGCGAGGAGTATAGTGGTGGCTTGGGAATTGAAGTGCCAGATTTGGGCAACTTCGTCCGAGTCATAGTCTTCATCCCCTACGGATGGTACCTGCACTCCAAACTCAACAACGTCCCAAATACTAGTGTGGAGTGAGGTTTGGTGATGCCTCATTTTATAACTCCACATGTTATAATCTTAACCGTAAAAAACTGGTGGTTTTCCTAATGGAACAGAAAGTAATGGAGTACGTTTAGAAATGCGAGGGTAGCGTAGGGGGATCTTACTAAACTTCTTGCACTCATGGCGCTTAGAAGTTACGGACGACGCGTCGGAGCTGGAGGTGGATGGCGACGAAGAATCGGTCTCATAGTAGACCACCTTCTTCATCTTCTTTTTCTTGTCGCCACTCCGATGCGACTTGTGAGGAGGTGATTCCTCCTTCTTCTTGTTGCGGGACTCTCCCGATGGAGCCTTCCCGTGGCTTGTAGCAGGCTTCTCGCCGGTCACCATCTCCTTCTTGGCGTGTTCTCCCGACATCACTTCGAGCGGTTAGGCTCTAATGAAGCACCGGCTTCGATACCAATTGAAAGTCGCCTAGAGGGGGGTGAATAGGCGGAATCTGAAATTTATAAACTTTAAGCACAACTACAAGCCGGGGTTAGCGTTCGAAATATAATCGAGTCCGAAAAAGTGGGCGAAAACAAATCACAAGCAAATAATGCGGATGACACAGTGATTTGTTTTACCAAGGTTCGGTTCTTGCAAACCTACTCCCCGTTGAGGTGGACACAAAGACCGGGTCTCTTTCAACCCTTTCCCTCTCTCAAACAGTCACTTAGACCGAGTGAGCTTTCTCCTTATCTCACGGGTCACTTAGACCCCGCAAGGATCACCACACACTTGGTGTCTCTTGCCTTGGTTACAAAACACTTGAGAACAAGAAATGAGGAAGGAAGAAAGCGATCCAAGCGCAAGAACTCAAAAGAACACAAATATCACTCTCTCACTAGTCACTATTTGATTGGAATGATCTTTGGACTTGGGAGAGGATTTGATCTCTTTGTTTGTGTCTTGGAGTGAAGTCTAGAGCTCTTGTATTGAATGCAATGGCTGAAAACTTGGATGCCTTGAAGTGTTGGTGGTTGGGGGTATTTATAGCCCCAACCACCAAAGTGGTCGTTGGGGATGGCTGCTGTCGTATGGCGCACCGGATAGTCTGGTGCGCCACTGGACACTGTCTGGTGCGCTGGCCATGTCACCCAACCGTTAGGGTTCGACCGTTGGAGCTCTGACATGTGGGGCCACCGGACAGTCCGGTGGTGCACTGGATAGGTCCTGTTCACTGTCCGGTGCGCCTTCTAGCGCCTGCTCTGAATTCTGCGCGCGCAGGCGCGCACTGTTCACTTTCACTGTTCATTGCAGAAGACCGTTGGCACGAAGTAGTCGTTGCTACGCTGGCACACCGGACAGTCCGGTGTTACACCAGACAGTCCAGTGAATTATAGCGGAGCAGCTTCCCCAAATTACCGAAGCTGGCAAGTTTGAGATGATCCACCCTAGTGCATCGGACACTGTCCGGTGGCACACCGGATAGTTCGGTGCGCCAGACCAGGGCTGCCTTCGGTTTAACTTTGCTCCTTTGTTTTGAACCCTTTCTTTTATCTTTGCATTGGTTTGTTGTGAACCTTTGGCACCTGTAGAACATATATTCTAGTGCAAACTAGTTAGTCCAATAATTTGTGTTGGGCAATTCAACCACCAAAATTCATATAGGAAAAAGGTTTGACCCTATTTCCCTTTCAGGAAGTCTTACAAAAATAAAATATAATTATAAAGTGAACTAATGTCCATCCTTGGCGCCTTAAAGTCGACTGAGAGACGCCACCTAGATCAAGTCGTACTCCTCGTTGTATGGCTCCTCTTGGACCACCTGTTCTTCTCCTATGGGGGTTTATATATCGCAAGTGTGAGCTCACAAAAGATCATAGCTCAACAAGTTGTGGAGAATAATGTGCATGAACTCACCAAAGGTGGGAGTTCATGTAAAGTGTAAGGCTGATCAATAATAGGGGTTAAAGCTGAGCATTGCTTTTAATAAGTTGGTCAAATTTTATTAGCAATTACTAGATGTAAGTAGACACCAAACCATAATAATAATATAACAAAATTAATAATAAATCTCATGCAATGCAAATGACAAATTGAATTTAGTTCCATAATTTAATCATGTGAGAGTCCTGAGCTACTCATGACCGCGAGCACGGCTAGTATACCAGTTTTACACTCTGCAGAGGTTGTACCCTATACCCACAAGTCATGTCACCTATCTGCCAAGGGGTCATGAATCCCATACACCTCTACCAAGGAAGCGAGGCAGGGTAACACTACGAGGCCTTTACAAAGTTCCACTAGCTTCAGAAAACCCGCTACAATTTCTAGGAAAAGTAATGCAGGAATCCCTAGTCTAACCGCCGTCGCAGCAAAATCAACCCAGAAATTGGAACATGAATAATGGCATCCCATTCTACCCTTGTGGTGGCACTGTTGCTCAAGTTAAGCTCCATGTTTCAATTAAAAATAATGATCTTGACATAAACAATAAATAAAATAACAATGTAATTGAAACATGAACATAATGTAATAATAAACCCAAAACCATATAGAGCAATAACATAACTACCCAAATAATTCAGGGGTGAACAAGGTAAAAAGATAACTAGACTATGGTGACCTATTGGGTCCCATCAAAATTAAGCCTATGCATGAATAAGTGATAATAAAGAACATTAGTGGGTAATAAAAATGGTCAAGGGCACAACTTGCCTTCAATGAGCTCCTACTCAGCAACTTCTACCTGTTGAACACCCAAATCCTCGGCCACTAGCTCTTCTACTCGCCACAATACAAACAAGCATAGTACAAAAGGAGAAATTAACATCACACCAAACATGTATACAAACTACTTATTAATAATCTACGCATTAAAATAAGATCATAGGAAAAAGAATCACTAAATTTGGAGTTACGGATTTTAAGTTATGAATTTCCAAAGGTTTTATGTATTGGATACAAGATTAATTAAGAGATAAATTTTAATACCGTTTTTATGTCAAAACAGAGACACTATGTGATGAACAATATTATTACAAAATTATAGGAACTGGAATGGACTAAACAGGAGTTAAAATGAATTTTATATAAATTTTACAAGTTTCTAGAATTATCTTTGTGTTAAAAATCAATTTCTGATATTATTTATCTGATTTTCCTTATTCTCTGGGCTACGCACCAAAAACAGAGATGCGTAGGGTTCTCGGTGTAAGAATTCCTAAGACTCTGATCACACCAGTGAAGAACTGCAGGTTGATACCCTCAAACTGTAGGGTTTCTTATGCAAAATATATACCACGAATGGGTATGATCGCGCCACGGCCGCCCGATTAAAGTCTAGCGGCCCAGATTAGACCCACTCGTCCCGCGCGTAGGAACTCACTAGCGGCTAGTGGATTGAAATCCAACAGATCGCATTAGATCCCCCGTCTGTCGAAGCGGTACGCGATTCCAGTCATCGAATCGCCCATCGACGGTTCTGATTTAAAACCCTACAATCTATTCTCATGCGCTCGTCCACCGATCGACGGTTGAGATGATCGTGTGCTCAACCGGTACGTTTGATCTAATCCTCACCGTTCATCATGGATCAACAGTCAAAACCTCGTCTCCTACCTTCACCGAGGGAAACCTCGCCGGTGATAGCCCACCGACGAAGTGGAGCCCACACTCAGATTCTATATAGCACAAAAGGTACCGTGGATCAAGGCGAATACGGAGGAGTGGTTCGTACCAGGAATCTTGGAGTGGAGGTCACTGGTTTCGGAGATATGCGGATGCACGGAGTAGGTGCTCCACGACGAGCAATTCCCCTGTGTCTGCTCCCGAATCACCCACCGGAGTGCGTCGAGGGGGCCCAGCACTTCGACACGAACCCACCACCAGGGCTATTCGGGAATGGGAATCGTTGTGGCGAGCGTTCGAGGTCGGCGGCTCCCACGCAAGAAGCAGTCTTCGGTGGAACTAGCTTCCTATGGGGATTAATCGCGTGGGACAGGTATGCGCAATATATCTGCACCAGGCGGTCGAGAGAGGAACGGCCGAGGAGAGGTGGTTGGGAGGATTCCGATTTCCCCGGCGATGGAATCGGACTACGTCTGTGGTCGTGGTGGGGTGGAGCGGACCTGCCAGCGCGGGCCCAGCGGTCACCCCAGACGTACCGAAGGAGGGATTGGCACGCCGCCACTGCCCACGCGGGTCCGCCTGTCGGCGCCATGGTGCGCGCGAGTGCACGGGCCACGTGGGGCACGTTAGTGGGTCGGCCCAAGGAGATACGGCCCAAACGTCTGTCTCCTTTTTATTTTATTATTTTCTTTTTGTTTTCTTTTACAATTTCTGGTTTGGAGTTCTTTTTTAAATTCAAAAGTCTAGTTCTCAATTCAAATTTGTTGTGATCTGTATTCTCAGGTCAAATGTATGATTTCAACTACACAAGTTTATCTTTACTTATATTTCTATTTCCTTTATTTTATATAGCATTTTCCCTTCCTCCCTCTAACTTCAAATTGTAAATTATGTCTCAATTTCAACTTTGGTTATTAATATTTTTCCATTAATATCTTTGTTATTATTATCAAATGCACACACAAATAAAACACAAATAAAAGCCAATGTGATGCACAAATTAGTGATGTCTCACTTGTTAGTTGTTTACTTTTAAATGTGGTGTTCACATGTGTTAATGAGTAGAGGCAACACATATATAGGAAATAATTTCATTTCTTTTGTTCTTTTACAAATTGGATATTACACTTAGACAGATCGAATTCGAATACAGACGGTTAATATTTGTACCATTTACACTCCTAGTGGTATCACACGTCGTCACTCTCATGCACTCAGGTGCTAGACAGTATGGGCTCCTTTGGCATGGTTATTTGGACGGCTCCAGCTCAGGCTTATTGTAAAGCCCTACTAAACGGTCAAATAAAATAGCTTCTCGTCGAAAGCCCTTCAGGAGTTGTAGTCGTTTTTTGTTGTTGTGAGCTAGAGCACAAAAAACGTGGTTTCTATTGTCTCCTACATTTTTGTCATACATCATTTGAAAGAAACACAAGAGAAGCTATCTTCTAAACGAATTGCAAATCGGCTTTAGTTCTTCCAAAGAAACTAAAGAGCCAGAAAAGCCAGAGTCGGAGAGAAGGCAAAGTCCTACCGAAGGAGACCTATATCCGCCTAGGTTCCAGTTCTTAGTAAAGTTCTGGTGGTGTATGTATTGTGTATGTATGATATAGAGATACGTAAAGAAAATATTATGCTTATCCAAACAATTTTATAAGCATAATAGCCTTACTTTCCGTTAAATGTCTTATTACGATACGGACTATGCAATGCTTACATAATCGCAGTCCAGTTCCAGATCCGAGCTCCGAAACGCCCACCCGTTTTTTTTTTTTGCCATGGAGTGGAACATATCGGTCTCTAGGAGCATGCCTTAAATTAGTACTCTATCTTAAAATATAGAGTTGTATGTATAAAAAATAGCTACAACGATATTCTATTTTACATTTTTCTTAAAAAAAATATAGGACACACAATGAAGTGGCCCGTCGTACTAGTGTTCTATCCTTATTTTTTACACCGTTCTCATCATTTTCTTTCTGTAATAATATAATTTACTTTCTAAAATACATGATTTAGAGGCTTAACCGTTGGAACATAATTTCTTTTTAGCGCCTAAACACTTTAATGTAGTATTTTATTTTTTGGAAACTATTTTGAGGCAAGAAGCTTAGAGCAACTCCAGTAGTTCTCTAAAAAATAGTTTGCTAAAATCATGTTTAGCAAGTTGCTAAATAGCTATTGGAAGTAAAAAATAACTTAGTCTCCAATATTTGCTCATATTTAGGAAGTAGTTCGATTTTAAATCTAGCTTTAGCGGCCCTGCCCCTATGAGATCTGCCTGATAATAAGGTTGAGAGCAGAGGATGTGAGGGCGGAAGAAAAAAGGTCGGTCGATATGAACTATGGATGACTGGTGGCTCGGTGGCGTAACCTATGAGGAAGTTGGGTTCGACGGTGAAGGAGAAATTTGTGTCATACGTGTTTGACATAGCTACCTCATTATGCTAGAAAATGAAAAAAAAGAGTGTGCTATACCTGGCTATCTCACTGTATGGGAAAGGGAAAAATAATCACGCTAGCGTGAAGAAATTGACGTCAACTGTATTTAGGGAGTTCCTACCGAGTTGCTAAATGTGGAGAGTAAATAGAGTTGAATAGCAACTAAGTAAATTTAGCAAGTCTATTTAGAGAACCATTGGAGAAACATTTTTCTGTTCACTTCTTAAATTTAAGATTTAGAGAGTTGTTTAGAGAACTATTGGAGTTGCTCTTAATAAGTCAATAAGAGCAAATCCAATAGTTTTGCAAACAACTTCCTAAATCATACATTTAAAAAGTTGCTACGTAAACACATCTTCAAGCGTAAATTCACCGTGTAAATTTATAGAGTTCCTGCCTAGCCCAATATACTCCTATGTTTAGGAACCTAGAGCTACTCCTGAAATATTGTCGCCTGCCATTTTTACGGAAAACAATGCATGCATCGTTTAGCACCTTTCCTCTACTATCAACCTCCGCCTCTCTTCCCTCTCCAAAAAGCGTATCATGAATTTATCGGAGCTGCCGTGAGCCCACGACCTCAGGTCCCTGCCACGACAAAAGATATACCGCAACAGAGAAAGTAATATATATACGGAACTATCGGAGGAGAGAAGTTTTTTTTCTTCCTATATTATTTATAGACTTGGTAAATCTAGGATTTAGATAGTACAAATATAAATAGCTATTGTTGGAGATGTTCTAAAGACGCCCGCGATATTGTGGCAAGGGCTAAAAAAAGAAAACATCCTGGCGAGCAAAATGACACGGCGCTCCTCGATTTAGTGCTCGACCGAAGCATTTGATATTATCAAACTGGAGCGGACGTGCTTAGGCGGCAGCAACATCTCGGGGAGACTTGCTCCCTTTCCCAGCCACATGTGCTCAGCAAGGCTGCGCTGCGCGCCCGCCCGACGCGCACCTGGCCACCCGTGAGCAGTGGTGCCTTGGCAAGTGCGGCGGCGGAGGGAGTCTTCTGGATTTGGTGTGGACTAGGGAAGGGGAGCCGTCATCGGTTCACGGTTCACTCCATGAACCGACTGGTGCGAGGTTGGCGTTTTTTTGTTTGTTTATTCAGAGGCGGCGACTTGTCGATGAGCAGGGGCCATACGAAACGAAACTGGAGATATACGACCTCCTCCTCCTGCTGCTGCTGGAGTATACTACTACTGTTGTTGCACCCAAATGTTAGCCTACTTCGTGCTGGTAGAGTCGGCCGTAGGCGTCTGTTGCGTCAAAGTAAGGCACATCGCTCTCCAATTCTCGACGCCGAGGCTTGACCGGTGAAGCCAGACTCCGAAAGAAGGTGAGGCCCTCCCGCTCTCGACCTACATCGGTTTTCTTTCTGTTCAACGACATGTGGGCGGAGCCAGAGCAAAATAAGAGTGAAGACATACTTGTGAAGACGAGCACCAAAACACCAGAACAGAACATTTAAATTAAACTGAATAAAGTATCTTACGGTAAAAGTTTAGTCTCTACTAGTTACACCAAAGAAATAAGTGGAGGGCCTGCCCTCACTCAAGCATATAGGTCCGCCCCTATGTCATGCGCAAGGTTCACCACTTCATTTTCATTCATTTTCCTTGCTACCTTGCGAAAACGAAAACCGGATCGGTTTTTACCGGAATTCGCTAAAACCCGAACAATTTGTTTTTTATAATTTTAATTTTGAAGCACCGGTTTTCACCTTTCTCGACAATTTTCACCTTTCTCAGACAGTTTTCGCCAACTACTCACCGGCCTGATTCATTTTTATATCAAAATATATTTTTTTTGAATAAAAATGAATTTATGAACCCCTAAGAACCTCTAGTTTTTATACAATTTTCCCGTTTTTTATAATTTATAAAATTTAAAATTTCCACACGAAATATTTGAAATTTGGCACTGGGTTTCGATTCTGATGTGTAAGAGTAGCGGAAAAACTAGCGTTTTACCCACTAAGGTTTCCATCCCTGTTCATGCGTGAGTGTGTTAAGAGGCGAAGCTAGGGGCTCTCGTGCGTGTATGATGAGGAGCGTGTTTGTTTTCTTACAAGATTATATATTCTAGCTTACTTTATATAAATTATACAATACATATTATACAATCTAGTTTATATAATTCTATAAAATTATTCATGGTAAAAAACCAAATAATACTCTAAAATAAGCACCTAATGACGTGATTATGAATTATCATAATCTAGATGTCTAGATTATATAATTCACATCAATAATATGTGATGTTTGTTTTTATCTTAACTTGTTTAAGTTGGATTATATAATCTAGAGGGTAAATAAATAGGGTCTTACTTGCTTGTTACTAGCTTGTGGCTTATTTTATTTTTTACTGGTGGAAGGCCTTGCTCCCCTTTATATACCAGACAGAGCAAGTAGACTTATGAAGGTGTTTGACATGGCTAGAGCAAGTCAAACACTTGCGAACTTCATAGAATTTTAAGAGATGTGTACAATTTTTAGACTTCCTCTTTTGTAGATTTGAAATTTTTAAAAAAGCAACATAAACCTAGAGTTTAAAGGTATTTATCCGTCACCGTCACTGACTATAAGAAAACAATGTAGACTCTGGAACAAAGCTGCTCCATCATGAGTTTGAGTAGAGCTACTTTGAAGTGAAGTGGAGCTATGCCAAACACCCCCCATAGTTACATGAAAAACAACGTCTGAGTCTTTTCATATTTATGGGGTCATAGGTTGTCACCTATGCTATCCGAGGGCTTGCCGTTGCTGGTGTGGGCTTCATGGTTCTATTACTTTTGACCTGACCGAATCAAGGGACAATTGGTTCTTCTAGAGGAGCATCCAGAGCTTCTCTATGAGGAGACATCTATGAGGAAGTCATACGAGTGGTTACCCTCGAAGTTCTTTTTGTCTTCTCATATCTTGTCTAGGGACGCTTGACTGCCTTACGACTGTGACGAGCCTCAATTGTGACCTTCTGTTGATGTGACTCGACATTCGTTGTCCTTCGAAGGGTAGGGTAGTTGGGCACAAACGTCTGCAATGTCCTTTAGACTTCGATACACACTTAGTCATGCACATGTTTTGACTGGTTAGAGAGCCATATATATGTTAGCATGCACAAAAATTCATGGGATCTCTGGATCGTGGCACGAAGAGTCTTATCGAGTTAATACGACTTAGAATGATTTAGCTTAGAGTGATTGGGGTTGGGTCCGACCTATTTGGGATACCTATCTAGATTGGGGTTTACTTGAGGCGATTAAGGTCCAGCCCGCTCTAATCGGGATGACCATGGCGAGGCTGTCTTGGTCAAAGTAGTCAACCTAGTTACGGTAGCTAGGTCAAATTTTGCTTGTGCGACTAAGGTCGAGGTCCGACGTAATCGAGATAACCAGGTCAGGTTTTACTTGTGCGATAGAGGTCGGAGTCCGATCTGGTTGGGGTAACCCTAGGTCGGGACTGATTAGACTGTTTTAGGTCCAAGTCGAGTTTTATATTAATAGTGAGATTTTGGGTCGTCTGGAAATATCCTTGATATAGGTACACATCATTAAATATGTAGGTAGATTGTCAAGATCGACCTCAACAAAAGTCTACTTGCATTGCATATAATATGATATAATATGACTTTACCCAAAACTATTCTAATCTAATCAACATAACAAAGACATAAAAACCGATATACTGATGATGCTCATGATAGACCTAGATGGTTTTTATATTGATTGATGAAATTGATCTAAATATAAACATATCCACACTAAGATGGCTTTGCTACCGATTTAAAAAATGGTCTAGGCATAAACATACGCACATGATGTTATTCTTAGACTAACCTAGGATCACAGAGTTTCACATAACGCGGAAGTTCTAAAGTGAGTGACAGACCAGAATTGAGCCTAAGTGATCACGCTTTGGACGGAATTCTCACAGATGTTTTTGTGCTTTTTGGCATGTCACGCACGAAACCGGAATGTGCACATGCCATGCTGTATGTTCCGAACCACGACAATGACTGATGTCGTTACTAGATGAAATGGAGTTGGCATCCCATGCCTTTGCTTGTGCGGCTCAAATGATCTTCTAGGGCAAGTTAACAGATCACTTTAAAGTGCATTCAGTTAGGCTCAAGGAATCCCTTTTTCGTATCCATGTTACTACTCGTTACGTGAGAATCCATTGGAAGTAATAACTAACTCGACAATACGACAATACTCACCTAAATAAAGCACATACGAAGGCGAAGATACATTTTATATTGACCATAACATTTGGTGGTCAGTTTTTATCTAAAAACAATTACAATTGAAAATATCTTTTTATCGAATTTACAAATTTAAGTTTACAATGTTTTGAACGATCTCATACGTTGATATAATCTTTTATATTCATCAATACTAAAAAGTGTTACTTTGATATTTATAGTGTCTAAGAAAAATTGCTAGGGGCTAGTTTAGAAAATTGGGGTTCCTAAACTAGCCTTAAAGTTGGAAAAGAAAATATTAAAAAATACTATAAGCAAATAACTATATTGAAAAGGCCTCCAATTACAGGGAGTTTACCTAATTCGCGACGATGTAAGCGGGTCCCATCTGGAAACATGTGGCCAGGAGATTTCGTGCATTTTGTGGCGCCAACACGAGGGAGCATGTGGCCAGGGGCCGGACACTTGTGTCCCTAGTGGGGCGACGGCGACCGCGGCTTGCTGACTGGTGTTGCGCGACGTCAATAAGGGCAAGAGATTCTGATCATTTTTTCAAGTAGGATAGACACTTTATACCCTCGGTCTTTAATCACAAATATAATTAATAAATAATATATATAAAAATTTATGTAAAGACGGACTCCTTCCCATACTTTTTCTCAATTAACCTCTACCAACCTCTTAAGTGATATCATATTAAATGAGGTTATACGTTTTAAAGCGTATCTGCGAAGAAATGTCATATATAGCCCTGATACAAGACATAACTAAAAACACGTATAATATAGTGAGCGGGTCTAAAACATGTATGGGCGTGTTCGGCTGGCTTGTAGCCGACACTGTTGCAGCTGTTTGGACTGCTGCAGCTGCAATCCATAGAGAGAAAAATACTGTAGAAGCCGCAGCCGCAGCCGGATTGCAGCCGCAGCAAGCCGCAGCGAACAGCCTGTATTTTACTATATTTATTGTACCAATCAAAATATTCACTAAATTTAATCGACCAATCAACTATATTCTATATCTCGAGCATAAAGCCAAGGAACATATTTTCGTTAACATACATGTCTTAAGTTTCTTTTTTATATTTACCTTTTTCACACAGGCAATGCAAAGACAACCCTAACCCTGACACAAAAGCCAACAGTGGTCCGCCCCCGCTTTATCCTATCCGCAGACCGCAGTGGAGCGCCAGCAGCCCAGCACTTCTTTTATCTGTCCAGGCGTCCACGTAGCGTTGTCGCTCCAAATTGAGAGGCCAGGATATTTCGCCGATTGTTATGGTTATGGCCACGAATTTAGAGGCTGGGGATATTTTTTCCCTGCTAGTGTTCCTAGCTTTCTTATCCTCAAATCACACGGCACCATTTTCATAATTCGAGTTATTACTTATAGTTAAAAGACGCCAAGCATTCGAGCTCTCTCCGCGTTCCACGGACTCTCCACTAACACGCACGCGACGCGTGGCCCATGTCTCGGACGCGAAATCTTTAATTCAATTCAGCGAACCAGGACCGTCGTGAGCTCACGTCCGCCTCTCCACGCCTCTGCCCACTCGTCCTCCACATCACCCGCCCCACTCGTCCTCCATCTCATCTGTCCCTACCGCGCGAGGGGCGCCTCCCCTTCCCAGATCCCCCGACGGCGTCCTCTGCCTTGCCCTCCTTCGTGTCCCGCATGCCGGTTAAGTGGGAGCCACCGTCGTCGCAGATGCTGGAGTATAGCCCCAACAACGAGGACATGTGGGAGCCAGATCTGAGGGGTGGCAGCGGTAGGGGCGAGAGGCGGGCGCGCGCCGGAGCAGGTGCTGAGGAACGTGGCATATAGGAAGAGGACGTCGGCTCGCCGTCGTCGGAGATGTCGGTGGATGACCCCAGCGGCGGCGGCGGGTGGGAGCTAGATCTGCCCGATGACCCTCTTCTTCTCGGCCAAGAGATCCGTGCCGCAACGGGAACCCTATTCTTCTCGGCCACGTTCACCACCTCCACCCGAGGACGATAACGACAACGATGACGAGGAGGTTTGGGTTTGTTTCTAGCTTCGCATGGGTCTCTTGGGGTTGGGTGCATTGTCAGGTTCTCGGTTTCTTGATTTGCAGCACCCAGTTTCTTGGGGATGACCAGGTGCGGCCACGGCGGCCAACAGCGGCGCTGGGTCGCCACGAACAGGTGGTCCACAACCATGATTCTCGATGACGACGCAAGGTCACTGTGAACAGCGGTCAGCAGTTGGCCAGCCACACAGTGTCCACTGCTGGCAAGATGTTGAGCGCGTCAACAGTGGTAGTTAAGCTCCTTCTCCTACAATAGTATCTGTTATGCCTACAAGGTGCTCGATCAATTGCCACATGCATGAAAAATCATGTTACAGTATGTCAAGAGTGTAGAGGTATTTGGATTTCTAGAGCTTCAATTTGTCCTGCACAATATTGCCTCCCAACGGCGAGGCTTTTATTACGTTGAGTTCAATCTAAACACTTGTGTAGTTTAGAAGACTGCATGACAAATCTATTGAGAAGACATAAAAAGGTTGTCTAGAAATATTAGTGATAGTTTATAGAACTACAACTCATAGCCTTTGTATATGTATTTCGCCATTCAATTGTTGACATTGGAGTGAAGTAAATTTTAGATGAAAAATAGCATAGCTGGTTTCTGACATTGATTTATAAGGAGATTGTTGTTTGTTGATTGCTATCCAAGTGTTGATCATAAATTGCTGGTTGTATCTAGACTAGGCCTCATTGCTGTTTTTCTGTGTGTATGAAATTAGATTTACTTACTGAAAATAATTTTAAATAAACAAATGGTATTCTTTGTAACTTCCAGACAATCCAACTGTCTCGATTTTTGAACTGTTGACAAATTCCATGTGTTGTAAACACAAATAATCATATCTTTACGCGTTCAATAATAACTCAGCCTGAACTCTAAACCAGACCAGTTCCGTTATTTGCACCAAGGTCTTGCAGTATCCTAATGTTTTGGTTGATCAGTCTTTACAACACGAAAGTTGGCCTTGCCATTTCACGTCACTTTTTCCTCCATCTATCTTAAAGTGTTATTGCGAATGCTCCTCCACGCTTGTCTCCCACCTGATACAAATGGTTCTTTCCTGTATTTACACTGATCGGAAATGTTTCTTGGATCTGCATGCAGGAAGGTGCTCAGAATTGTATTAAGAAAGGAGAAAAATATAGCTACAAAACCAGTTGTTTGCAGGGAAATAAATGAGGAATACAACTACATGAACTCTCAAGGGAACCCAGTAGTTTGTAGTTGTATTCCTCATTTATTTCCCCAAGCTTCCTGTGAAGGGTTGTGGACACTCGAGCGATGTTAGTTATTAGCGGGGGCAGCATGGTCGGCATTGGCTGCGAGGCCATGATCACCAGCTCACAAGGTCGAAGGAGGAGCAGCACCTTCAAGTGCAGCCTTTTTTTAATGCAAATAGGTGAGGCTATATTTATTTCAAGAGAACATTATAATACTCTGCACATGACAATCTGTACATATGTCCTCTTTTTTGTGGGGTTGTGTGTGCTACATTATAAAAACAGGGTTCGAAAAAGAAAGGGATAGCATCGTTGAAGGTCAGTTAAGTTGAGCTGTAGCTCAACTAGACTCACAGAAGGCTCAAGCTTAAGTGCTTAACATATGGTATCTGAAATGTTAACTGGATAGTAGCAAGTAGTACTCAGAAACTTGCATAGGAGTGAGAAGATGCTAATCGTATTTGCCTTTTTAACGCTTTACTCGACAATATACACATAGGATTGAGTAAAAAACATAGTGACCTGAAGAAGCGCACCAGCCAAACTTGAGGTCTGATAACAGACCTCATGAGGAGACAATTTAGATACATGGCCTTCTTTACCCCTTCAGTAATATTTGAAACGAAAGGGAGAAAACCTAATAATAAGTTGGCTGCAAATCCTAGACACGTGGCAAAAGATCAACAATAGATCAAATAATCCTCTGTTTGAGATTTTCGAACTTTGCAAACAGGTCATCGCTGCTTTCCTGCATACATAGAAATATTGAAAAAGGGCATATCAACAATGTTTTGATCTCATACGAGCCATGTTCTTTTGTGACAAATTTGACCACTACTTTACCTGACCAGTTGCTGATTTGGGGACCAATCATGTTTGCAAGTATCGTATTTGCTTTCCTTTTGCAAGACAGTACAAGCCATTGTTAGTCATGTATTACTTCAGAATTATAAGTATTAAAGGTATGTGCTTACAGTTTCTATTCCGCTATTGGAATTGGTGTTAATGGTATAACTGAATAGTGAACACTGATGACTTCTATATAGCCATCTGATATAAACAAGCTTGGTGAATTGTGGCATTTTGGATATAGGAGCCTCCTGATATAAGATAAAATACCAATCAGATTCTTCTGAAATCCAGAGTCGCTTAGGATGCATAAGCAGAGCAAGTTCTTAAAGGAACAGAGGTCACCAACTTGCTGCCTAAATTCTAACAGGTACTTGCTGTACCTAAATTGTATGCACTGGCAATTGAAAAACGCATTAACCGTATCACAAGACAAGACAAGACCACACGTTACAGCTCAGAAACGGTTCCATTATACCTACCATTGAAAATTGCTGCAAGTATTACGTGTATTGTAACTGTACTGCTGTACACCAGTTATAATCTCATTATCTTCTCTTGTGGTTGAGTTGGCCATTTGGGGGGCTATAATATCTGGGGGAAATTGTGCTTGTACAATAAAAAAAATTTCCATACAGCCACACGCATGCACTGGGGACCCAAAAACATAGGATAAAGTTCCTCACCCTCTTTGTCCCTGCCATGATCCCCCCCTGGAATTTAATCCATGGCCCAAGTTGCGATAGAATTATAGACTGGGGGGGCAACTTGGCCCCCTGCTGATGCTTCCTCTACAGCCAAGAGCACCATATCTGGACTGAACCCTACTGTCTTTTTCACTGACAAATTGCCCAGTTGTCCACTGGAGTGGACATCTTCTCTTCTCTCAAACGAATACTCAAGTGACCATTTGACAATCCAAAAATAATTGGTTTGGTGATGCAGTTGTTTGTTGGCACATCTGATTTGGCGTGCGTGCATGTTCCCACTGCTGGCATACACTAGCCTGATTTCTCAAATTCTGAGACAAGCCTCTGTGCTGACGGCTACACGTTACCTTGCAGATGTTATTATGATAAATGGTGATTAGTGCCGCTATATGCATAACTTCAGGTTGTTTCTAAATTCACTTTCTAATGTTCACCAATTTTCTTCATGTGAACCTTTTGCAGACTAGATCATGCTCACTTCAAAGTTCAGTGAAGTTGAGGAACCTATTTGCTGATCAGCCACACAGAAAATTTGGTGACTTCATTAAAGGAGTATTTACTCTCTTCCACAGATTTGGGAAATGTTTATTTGCCTGCTGTAGTGAATTAAGAAATTTTCATGTCCCTATATTTTCTTATTTGCCATGTTTATAATAATTATGCTCCATCTCCATACGGATTTCTCATTTCTTGAGATGAATCCGTTCGCCGTGGTCAATGGGGAGCCATATCCTCTGGACATCAGAGGAGAACTAGATGACACAACAGCCTTCAAAAACTTCAAGAAGTGAATCAGATTTCCCAGGGATACCATGGCTTGTACTGTCTTGCAAAAGGAAAGCAAATACGTGGATGAAGCCTTCATTTCGTGACTTCCTTTGCTTTTGTTTTGTTTATTTAGGGATGGAATAAGTGAAGGACAATTCAACTATGTTTTGATCCTTGAAATGGACGCGATAAGGAAGGCTTGTGCCTCTCTGGAAGATGGGTATCTACCCCTAGTGACATTTGTCGTAATACAGAAAAGGCACCACACAAGGCTCTTCCCTAGAGTTCATGGAAGGAGAGATGTTACTGACAGAAGTGGGAACATTCTTCCTGGTTAGTACTGTGATGTTCATCCTTGTTTAATGACAACCTTAGCATTAGCATTTGCTTGTCACTGAGATTGGACCCTGGTTGGTTTAATGACAACCGCCACATTAGCCATACTGTATCTTTGGGAGATCTCCACTTCTAACACAAGCATGATACTATTTTGAACACATACATGCATGTTGGCTGTAATTTGTGACTCTTTTCTTCCTGTTAAAATACACAGGAACTGTGGTTGATACCGAGATTTGTCATCCGCGGGAGTTTGATTTCTACCTTTGTAGCCATGCTGGAATTCAGGTATGTTTTAGCAGGTACTTGATAGTGTGTTATATTCGTCCCTCTGAATGTAGATTCGTTTCTCCAAGGAACCAGCAGGCCAATACACTATCATGTCCTCTACGATGAAAACCGTTTCTCGGCTGATGGGCTGCAAATACTTACAAACAGCCTGTGCTACACGTAAGCTTAGCTTGATCCTGATCCCCAATATATATTTGCTGCCATCTGAACTCAAGTTTTTTTTGTTGTTTTGCAAATGCAGATACGCACGATGCACACGCGCTGTCTCAGTTGGTAAGTCTATATGCCAGTTTCACCAAGTTCTTTGTGTGATTAGTCAAGTGTATTGTTGCTTCATTTCTTATTGGTTACAGTGATCCTGGCTTTCAGTCTGTGATGCATTGTAGCAGTTCCCCATAATAGAATAGACCATGTTCTTTTTTTTCTGTTTAGGCTGATGCTTCTATTTGTGTGACTGAAAGTGCCATAGCTTTTTTCCGAAATGTTTCTTGTTTGTTTGACCTATACCTTTTCTGTCTAGATTTTTGCTTACTTTTTAGTCTTCATGTACCACCTGTCTGAGATTGATGAACTGAGACAAAAACCATTCAAAAGAAATGGCCCAGACTTTGATGCTAAATAAATAAAGTTGAATCACATTTCAACTCCTATATCTCTTCATTCTTAAATACCATGAACAAATTTTCTCTTCGAATACCATAAACTTACTTCACTATTCTAAATTCCTGGTGCTTGTGCTACCAGTTTTTCATTTACAGTGATCATGATTTCAGTTTGTGATGCATAGTGGCAGTTCCCCATAATAGAATAGACCATGTTTTTTTTCTGTACCTACATTTTCCCTTCTTGTACTTCTTACTCTTCCAGTGATTTAGCTACAAGCAGGCAGCTGCTAGGGCCAATGATTCGGCTAGGATAAGATGATTGTTGAGGACCAGCCGTACAAATGCAAAATGGAAACAATACATGCATGTATCAAACTTACCAAAAGTTGAGACACCTCGTATCCTTTCATCCCCATTTTTTTGCATACCCGGTTATTGATTTGTTGTCCATTGCAGTTGCAGAACAAAGCCTCAGCCTATTTTGCTGCTACCAACCCTCCCCCCTAAACTTGTTTAAAAAGCAACCCATTCCAGTACATAGTTGCTGCGTACAGTCTATTATCAGTGCTTGTATTCCAGTACATAGCAGCTCATTCCAGTATATAGCGGCTCATTCCAGTATAGGAAATAATAATGATAATAGTTGTATATCGTTGGCAGTTTCTTTTTATATCTTCTCTGTCGCATTTCCTACCACGTTAAACACTTGCAGATGCTTAAGATTATTTCAGAGTTGGAACTTTTTAAAACTAGAGTTTCTTATGAGTTATTCAAATCTTGTTGAATGTTGATGAAGTTACGAAACACTGGTTGATATCACCTGGGCGAGGATGTCTAAATGGCCAAGTGCTTGAAATTGCTTTTTCCATACCAAATCAATTGCCTTACATGCCAGATTTGCTCACCAAATTGTTTGTGTTGTTGGTCTCACAAATGTACATGTTAATGTCCTTATTATCTATCCATATGACTATGAGGTCTCAATTGCCTTTCATTAAGAGGCGGGAAAGTTTGACCACATTCATGTCAAAGCCAAGAATAGTGTAAATTTTAGAAAACAGTTTACTTGAGGTACCTCATATTCATATGGATAGATAATAAGGACATTAGATATCTGGTACTTGTGAATTAGAAGATTTCATATGCCAATTTTTTTTGGTGGATGGAACATGACACATGTATTTATGGAGCTTTTATACTCACATTCTTGTATTTGTTGTTTGTAGCCTCGACAAACCTGGAGTTTGAACATATGACAGATGGTGTGCTCACTTTTTTGGATGAAGAGTTGCACTTATAGTTTACTACGTTAGGTTTATGTACATAACTATGTGGATTGGCCCGACTATGGCTCCCAATACTATATATATATACCTCCCGTTATGGTTTGTTCCTATGCGCCGCTTCACTCCCGTTTGTTCCTTGTGCTGGATGGAGCATGTGTTGGATAGGGCACCCGAATGGGCGCCACCTGATCTAGTTCCATATATGATAACTGCTCCGTGCTCCCACGTGAAAGTCAGGCATGTAGAGAAAGGGCACAACACAACTAAAGAAGCACTCCCGCATGGGAGTTTTTGAGAGCGTTACCACAGGGAATTGTCGTGCTAATACTGTTAGAAATATAGACATTTTTCATATTATTTTAATTCCATAAATTAACAGTATGATGATGACATATAAAATATGTTTAATCATAGAAATCACGATTTTAAATATATCCATAACAATATGGATCATGAGAACATAAAACATATGAATCATATAAATATAATAAGTATATAAACAGTCAGAACTATTGAGAATAAACAGACAACAACATAAACAACATGACTGTAAAATTAAGACAAACAGATTTATCATATTACTAGTATGAACAGGTATCAGACATGTCATGATATAATACGACAAAACAGATTGGATAAATTTATGGCTATATATAAAACAGCAGGTATAAACATATATAATCTGCAGAATGTAAAACAGTAAAGAGATGAATTGATCATACCCTCCCATGCGCTCCGAGGATCTAGATCCTTGTCCAACTTCACTTGTCATGTCGTACGAGATGAAGACGCCAGGGACCAGCGATGAAGACAACGACGGACGTTGGGCAGTCGCGTAGACGCTCCCCAAAAACCTAATTGCCGATCCCCCGTGCAAGGTCTCGAACGGCAAGGGCTTCGGAGGCACCTGCCCTCTCGCTGCTTTGTGCGCGCAGAGTCACGAGATGGGAATACTCTCACTTGCTGCTGGGCTGTGACTCTGGAATGGTTTTGTTCTCATGTACCAAGTGCCAGGGTTGTCCTCTACTTATCCTCTCGCAGAGGGAAGCTGAAGAAGAAGGGTCTCACGCGGCACGCCAGAAGACGGGCAGCTGAAGGACAAACTCTGGAATGGTTCTGTTCTCGTGTACCAAGTGCCAGGGGTTGTCCTCTACTTATCATCTCGCAGAGGGAAGCTGAAGGAGAAGGGTCTCACGCGGCACGCCAGGAGACGGGCAGCTGAAGGACAAGAGTTCGCATGCAACTGACGAAGAGACAGACAACTGGAAGGTTTACGCGGTTAGTGAGTGCTAACCGATGCCCGCCTCGCCACGCTCGGCCCGAGCCCGACCGACGGCGGCGCGCGCGCGTGTGGCACACCCTTATCCGTTTTTTGACTTATCAAGTTAGGTGGAATAATTCCCACCATATAAGTCAAGCCAAAAGACTTTTGGACTTCCAATATGGTACTATTGGTATTCCCCACAATTACATACCATAAAGTTTATTCAATAAATAGGTCAAGCCCATAAAAGATCCAACAAATACAAGTAGGGAGGGTAATGGATCACGATCCAAATGTCCATTTCACAAAATATTAAAGTCTTTAAGTAATATTAGTTCAAAAATGAATATAAATAGAGTCCGATTTTAATCTGATTTAATAAGTTTGTAGTGTATCATCCCTAAGTACACGTCTACGACCACAATCTACACATTTCGGATGCAGAATGCACGCATGAAGCATTGCCCAAACGTGCATGATTGAAGACCCTCACCCCCGTCCTCCGCCGCATGGTTACTTGGTCAGCGAGCCTAACCCCGTTAATTACCCGCCCTCGCGGAGTCGGTGCATGGAGAGCCTAAAAATTGCCACGCGGTCCCACGGCCACGAGTGATTAATTATAGAGGCCACGCGGCCGGTGGAGGGAAGCATTCGCCATTCGGCATTCAGAAATCAGAACACATTACACATGACAGCGACGGGGCCGGAGGAGCAGACACAGCCGCGAGATGACGAGAACCAGCGGCCTCCCGAACCTCTCTCTCTCTCTTCTCTCTCTCTTCTCTCTCTCTCCTTCAGCTCAATTCTTTGATTTCTTTCTCCCCACCGGAATTGGATTATTTCCGGCGCCACCGAGAAAATCGCAGCCACGAGAAGGAAAGGAGGTGGGCAGAAAAAGAACGGGGAAAGTGGAAAAATCCCGTCCGACGTGGCGAGCCCGCCCATGCTCTTTTTCTCCCCGTCCTCGACACCTCGTCGCCTCCCTCCCTCTCTTGTCTTGTCTTCTTCTCCAGTGCAAACCGGCGCTTCTCGCGCCGTCCTTCCCCTTCTCCTTGCGCAGGTTCAGGCCTGATCGCCTGAGGCACTGGAAGGTGGCGGCGACCTCGGGGTTGATCGGTGACTTGGGTCGGATTAGTTTCCGGAAGAGCACTGGAGGAGATGGCCTGTCTGGAGGTAATACCTGCGACCTTCATTCCTTGTCTTGGCTTTCCTGGCCCGGCTGGGAGAGATCGTTTCGGCCGGGTTTGAAATTCACTCTACCCGATTGGTTTGGACGGTGTAATCGCACCTTCTTGGGGCCTGAATTGTGGGTGTTTCCTCCGCTGCCCGCAGCAAATTCCGATGGCAACCGGCGAGACCGCCGTGGATCGTCGCAAGAACCCTCTCGGCCCCCGCCACGACATGGATTTGTCAGGGGAGGAGCACGTCCCCAAGGTATTGCTACTGCAGCGGCGAATCGCGGCCGTGGCTGCAGTATCCGTGCGATCCGCGTCTTCTCATTCTGTTTCTTCCACGCTTGCCTGACCTGCAGGCGCGGAAGCCGTACACGATCACGAAGCAGCGGGAGAAGTGGACGGAGGACGAGCACCGGCGGTTCCTGGAGGCCCTGCAGCTGCACGGTCGCGCCTGGCGCCACATACAAGGTACGTAACATACCGGCCTCCCTCTCTCTCTCTCTCTCTGCGCCCTCGTTCGTTCGCTCTTCGTCAGGACGAGGAGGAAGCACTCACACTCTTCTTCTCTGCCCGTGCGTGCAGAGCACATCGGCACCAAGACTGCCGTGCAAATCCGGAGCCACGCGCAGAAGTTCTTCACCAAGGTCGTGTACCCATCCATTCGCCTCTCTCCCAGGCTCCCAGCGTAAACGAAAAGAGTTCTTTCATCTCTGCCATTAAAAGAAAACAAAACAAAACAATGGGTCCACATGCTAATGGAGCAGACGACGATCGGCAAGGTCTGCGGTCTGCCTACACCTTTTCTGATGTCGGAATTGCGTCGTGTGTGTGCGAAGGTGGTCCGAGAGTCATCGTCAGGATGTAACGCCTCCGCGGGCGCCGCGCCGGCGATCCAGGTCCCGCCGCCGCGCCCCAAGAGGAAGCCGGCGCACCCTTACCCGCGCAAGGTGGACGGCGCGGCCAAGAAGCCCGCGCCGGAGCTCAAGCTGCTGGAGAAGCTGCCCCCGCGCGACCGGGATGAAGGGTCGCCGACATCGGTGCTTGCCTCGGCGCGCACGGCGTCGCGAGCGGAGGTGTTAGGCAGCGCGTTCGCGAACAGCTCGAACGCCAGCAGGTCGCTGGACCTGTCAGCTTCCGGTTTGGATGAGCGTGGTGACGGCGGCGGTTCGCTGGCCTCGTCGGTGGCCGGGGAGCACGGCTGCGCATCGCCAAGAACGAGAGCGCCATATACCAAGGTAACATCATGTTCTTTGGTTGTTTCGTTGTGAACTGCGAACCACATGTACTTTCCATTTTATTCCTCGTAAGCAATACTATAAAATAACTCACTGATGATATCTCTGGACCATTTAAATTAATTTTGCAATTGTATCACACTCCCCAGTGCTGTCTGATTCAGCAGAATTACCACCTGGGATTTCTGACATATTGCTTCAACGTGAATTTCAGGTGCTCGTTGAAGCAAACGAAGTGTCGCATCTAGGACCGGAAGCTCCAGTCTTGAAGCTGTTCGGAAAGAAAGTTGTGGTGAAAGACCTGAAAACGGACTATTCACCTGCGGCTGCGAGCGTTGCCAAGGCAAGCAGAGACCATAATCCTACCGGTGCCGCAGGAGCGAGCTCATCGAGTCCGTGGCCGGGCAGCGTGCAGGTGCAGCAGCTCATGTACTTCGTTCCCCAGCACGACGGCCTCGCGGCGCAGCCCGTCGCGCCGTGGTTCGGCTACAGCGGGAGCGTGCCGTGCGCGGTGTTCTACCCGCAGGCGGTGGCTTCAGCTCAGGAGCACCAGCAAGCTTCAGAGCCTCTGGATCACAAACGAGCGCAGAGGGAAAGGTCCCTGACAGGTTCGAACATGGCCTCCAGCGCCGCGTCGGCGGCGCAGAACTCGGACACCGCGCAGTCCCGCCACGGTCCCGGGCAAGAAAACACCGGCGACGGCTGCGCGGCGCTACGGGCTGCCATCCCGCTGCTGGCCAAGTGCGCGAGTTCGGCTTCCTTCAGCGGGAGAGGGTTCGTGCCGTACAAGCGGTGCGCGGCCGAGAGCGAGGCGCCGCGCACGGTGGCGCCCGGAGAGGAGGATGACGGCGAGCTGACGAGGTTGTGCTTGTGACAACTGACAAGAGCTGAAACCTCGGTGTAAAGAACTCACGACGCACTTTTTGGATGTTGAGCTGCTGCTGACATGCATGGCTGCCTGCACATGCTCTGCAGAAGCAGTTAGCCTGGGAACGGGTTTTCCAGGAGAGACGGATGAGCAACTCTGGTTCTTTACCCCTCGGTATATACGCGTATATATAGGCAAAATCTGTACTCATATTCCGCTTTTGTTCACTACTTGTGTAATTTTTTCACCAACATGAGATAGAGAGGGTTGTGTGTGTGTGTCAATAGTCTGACCACATGTAAATTTTAGGGTTGTACTATCTGGACGAAATGTAATAGGGAGCAGGCGGAATGAGCCACTTTGCACTTTGCTGTTCTTCAACTTGGTTCTGGACTCTGAAAACACTCTGCACAATCTATCGCACTCGCTGTAAATCTTTCTAAAATCGGAAGTCGGGGCCTCTGTAGAGTAATGCGAAGTTGCAGGCCGGAGGAACAGCCCCCCAACGGGAACTCTGCCGTTGGCAGTTTCATCGCGGTCGCGGCGCGGCGGCGGGGTTGGTCGGGGGAGGCGACGGGCGGTGGCTGAGGGCCCGCGCCACGCGCCTCGGGCGGAGGCGTCACCGGTCGCGCCAATGAAGCAGGCTTCACAGGGGCAGGGAGCGGGGGTGCACAGACCGACAGACAGCTACGGCGAGGACGTTCCGGTACGTCTCTGCTCACTCGAGTGAACTAGGGTTAGTCAGGCTACGAAATCCTACTCTTCATCTATGGTCACCGATCGGTGTAGCCAACAAATGTACTCTCGCGTCGCCGCGTCGGGAATCCGAATCACAGGCTCCAGCTCGATCCCGTCGAACACAAACTCCAATTCGCGTAGAATTGAATTGTTATTGAGTCGAAGTAAAACCATGGACCTAAGTTTAATCCAGAACGGGGATATGCTGCAGTTTATCTGCTTACTAGGATAGGATACTATCGTTCCTTCTATCTCATCTATCCTACGACTTCACCGAACAATATGGTGTTGCAGTGTACATGTTCTACAGACACTGTGACAAAGAACTGGCTTCTCCTGTACATTTTCCTTATCTAGATTGTGCTGCCAAGTATTCCATGCTGTTGTACTTTGCAAATACTCTACTCTCATTCTCTTCCCACCATTTCTGTGCCTCAGTCTCCCCAAAATGCTTCCGGCTGGGAGATCACCATGAGCAAATTATCATAAAAAAATATTATTCAGTTTTAAGCCAACTGTGATGAATGACGTAAAAGCATTGGAGAGAGGCTTTGAGGAGTTCACCTGAACCGGATGCTCTTGATTCCCTTCTTACCATCGGGGGATGTAACGACTGAAATGTACACCCCACGCTCAATTTGCTCGATCATTCCACTGGAGTCAGTAGGAGCAACTGTGCTATCTGTTCCCCCGTCATAACCTCTGCTGCTATTGGAGGCTCTTCTGCCATTCTGATGCACAGCTGAGTCATCCGCCACAACAGTGTTATAAGACATTGTAGATTGCATATCCACTTTCTCTATGTTGTGTTGATCCCTGATGCTGTTTAGCGGTGGAATTTTGCCGGTGACAGGAGTTTTGTCGGGTGGGTCAGGGACGATCCTGGAATCATCTAGTTCCAAATCATCTAAAAGTTTATTTGATAAAGCATTTCTCTGCACAGGTTCACAGAAGATTACTTATATGACATCAGACAGAAAAGTTCTAAAGGACAAACCCAGTGCTGGGGAATTCCACATGAGTGGGGTTTAGGAAAAGAATAACAAGTCAAGCTTTACCTCTGCATTTTTGCAGAGAGGCTGCATCGAACACAGGACCTTTGGCTCAGTGGAAAGACTTCTCACCACTGTGTCAGAAAAGTTCTAAAATGTTGGAGTTTGTTATAAGTCAGACTTATACCTGATTTGTTAAAATCTTTATAATCTCTTTTGCAGCATTGCACTTTGTGGCCTCGTCCCTTGCTATCAACCATGTTTCCTCAAGTTTTCGTTTATACAACTGAACTTTCAGGCTCCTATGCCGGCATTCTTCTGCTAGAGTGGTTACCTGCTTAGATAAGAGCAAGATCACCATGTGTCTCACCAAATCAATGATTTGAAACACATTTTTTTTAAAAAACAAGATAGTTCTGTATAAGAATTATTATATGGGTCCCTAGAAAATAATAAGTTATAGAAATTACCTGTGCTTGAAGCTGTTTCACCTCCTCCAACATTATCTTTTCTATCAAATCTTGTTCTTTCCTCCTCTTATTAGTAGTTCGTGTTAAAGGGGCAGCAGTCTTTTGTGAGACTGGATCAGTCATTCTCCCTATACGACAAACATCAACTGGCTGCTTCTTTGATGTCAAACAATGTGAAATGTTGTCTCTTGCACATTTGAATTGATCGGGGCATTCTACCCGTCCCCACCTTTGTTTTTGCATTTGATTCAGAGTGGCTGATTCCTGATTTCTCTGGTTGGGACTTCGTATGGAACCCATTTTTTCCATGATGAAATTTGCTTCCTTAAGCATTCGTGATAACTTTGGTGTATATGTTCTTGTTTCTGTTAAAGGCAGTTCTTTTTGGATCTTTGATTCACAACTCATTTTGCCATGCTCAGCTGTTTTATTCAGTTCATTGAAACAAGCATCACACACACGACATCTTTTGCTCTTATCTGGTGCAAGGGCGGCACTTTGAACCTTGTTGCTGCTGCAAGAATTGCAGAACATGGAACCACAGTTGTAGCAGTTGTGCTTCTTCCTTGTAAACCGGAATGCCAACCTGCAACTGCTGCATACAGATTGATCCTTGCTTGAGATTTCCCCATGCACACAAATTACAGCCGTGAAGTTGGAAGAACAAACTATACTGTCCACCTGTTTATCTTCCAGGGCCTCCACTAGGGTTGGGAAGCTCCTGTCAACGTAATCCCCCAAACCAAGTTGCCCTTCTGTACCTTTGCCCCAGGTAAACACTTTCCCATTCATTGTCAAGACTGCAACATGGGAATTTCCACTGGATATATCTTTGACAAACTCAGTCTTAAGTGGCCCTTCAACCATACAAATACATGCGCTATCAGATCGAGGATTCCCTAATTGACCATGGTCCTTGCTTCCAATGGTAAATACGACACCTGTTATGGTTAGCACAGCTGTTAATGACATACCGCATGATACCTGAGTAAAATCACAATCAATGAGTGATTCAACACGAGTTGGTACAAGCTTTGACTTTTTGTCAGTATGGCCCAGCTTCTCTCCACTTGTGTCACCCCATGTGAATAGCTTCCCACCAGGAGCATTGCTCTTAAGTGTTCCTGATGTTTCCACAATAGCAGCAGTGTGCCATGGTCCACATGCGACGGACTTAACTCTTAACCCCCTCAAGGACTTCACTTCTTTTGGCTGAACGACACTATGTGTGTCACCATGACCAAGAACACCAAATGTCCCATGTCCATATGTGAACAGCTTACCTGTGGAGGATACTATAGCTGTGTGCCATTGACCACATGCAATCTTCGCCACAGATATACCATCTGAAGGTCTGATCACTTTATGTGGGAACCATGGGCTTCTTTGACACTGATTGTTCTTGAACCCTAGGCTGTGAATCCCTTCACCCCATTCATAAAGTTCTCCTGAAACTGAAACTGCACAGGTGTACTTTGCCCCAAATGCAATAGTCTTCATAGGTGTGGAGGCAAGAGAGTCAATGATTTTAGGGTCAGAGACACTGTCACTTGTTTTGTGTCCCAATCTCCCTCCATTTTCCTCACCCCAAGAGAATACCTGACCCTGCTTAGTAACTATTGCCGCGTGTTTCTCTCCACAGGCAATGCTCTGCACATCAAGAATCTGTGACGATTTCAATAACCTTGGAAGTGATATATTGGTTCCTGATACATGTCCATTATCTGACATACGACCCAGAACATCACCCCAAACAAAAATGTCCTTCAGAGAATCTGTTGCTGCATTTGACCCCTCAGATTGTTTCAGTTTAGGCATTTGCATAATTCTTTGGTCATTAATTCTTTCTGCAGATTTTATGTCTCTCAAATTATTTTGTACTCGATTTATCAATTCGGGACTAATCTTTTCCATGTAGGAATCTAGTTCTGACCATGCTCTCTGTCTTGGAGAAAAGAATGGTTCAGAGCAATCCAAATTATTATGGAAGTACTTGTTCTGTATTAACCTAGGACTGCCATATAGCGAATGTACCTTCATGAACAAATGATTGGAGAAATTATCATTTGAACAGTACAAGTAAAAGCATGATTCAATTGAAACATATGACAGTTGTGATGGCTATTTACAGTCACCAGTCATGGTATAACACTTAACTAAAAAAGTTGCGCCTCAAAGTATATGCAGTGTTAGTTTAAATTCCATTACTAAATATATTGTTATCATAATTTTCGGTTGGAAAATAGTAATATAATATTTTCACTATAAAGTATTCCCTCCGTTCTAATTTATAATTCGTTTGACTTTTTTACCCTAAGTTTGACCGGCTCGTCTTATTCAAATAATTTCATAATTATTGTTAATTTTTGCTGTGATATTGTTTAGCATATAATATACTTTAAATATGTCTTTGAATTTTCATTTTTTCACAGAAAATTTAAATAGGACAAGCCGGTCAAACGTGGCACAAAAAAGTCAAACGAATTATAATTTGGGACAGAGGGAGTATAAACTAACAAGGTAGCTATCATCAATATAACCTCATCATGATCTAATATGCCAGTCATCATCAATGTCCCTTTTTTTTCAAGCATGGAATTCAGAACATGCTACTTAGTGTGAGGCAAGAAATTTCACAAGCAACGTCAAGCTCGCACTTAGACAATGCTATCATGTTCCTGCATAAAAATGATGGCATGCATGAATTCCAGAATGAACCTTTGGGAAATTTCTTCCATCATGTACAGTGAAAAGCCTACTCCTTTGCTGAATATAGCTAGGAGGGCTATTCGTGCAGCTGTTTATCCGGCGGCTGTTTGTTGAATTAACCAGAAGTAAAGGGGTGGATGGTGCTGATATTAGGGCTGTAAGGCCTAAATACCAACATTCAGCTTGATCTCTATCTTTGCAGACCTGGATTAAATCATCCCCAAATAAAAGGTTATGTAAGTTAAATAAGTAAAGATATTACAAAATTTAAACAACACTGGGCTACTCCATACCAAGTCAAGCGAGGATTCACCATTCTTGTATATAATTGACAAGGAGTGAGATTCCTTTTCTGGCCAATGCAGACGCAAAAGTTTTGTCTGCAAAATATTGAATTCTCAGTAAATCAGTGTCTTAGGACCCTAATGTGTTACTACTAAGAGCTAATAGCATATATTTGGAAAGGGAAAGTTGCATACAGTCTTCTGTCCAAGAACTACACTGAACACTGAATTCAAGCTTAAATGTTTTCCCCTATCTTTGGAGTACCATAGTAGTGCTCTCTCATCCTGCAAATGCAATAATGTCAAATACATAAGAGAGCCAAATATGGTATGCATGTTTATAAAAGTTGAAGATGTTCAGTTTCAGTTTACTCAAGTTGATCAATCTATAGAAAAACACGCCTTGCCATTTCTGATTCTGCTGACTTCTGCTTTAGAACTTTGAACTAGCAAAATTGAGAATCTAGAATAAAAAGATCTCCACAGTATGTCGATTATAAGTGGAAACAATCAGAGCCTAGGTTCAGTTTTCTCGCTTTATTATGTAGTTCCAGTTTCTACTTGTTGTTTTATTATCCTTGTCTAGTCAGTAGAGTTGCCTAGGCTCCTCGCCATGGTTATCTGTAATTAATCTTTTCCTAGCTTAAATGAGAAGGCACAGCTCCAACCTGTTTTCTCTAGAAGATATATTATTTGTATATTGATAGAGCCATAATGTGCTTTTTTTTGAAAATGGAAAGTATCCGGCCTCTGCATCCACACACAACCAATCCTTACAAGGTAATGTGTTTATTTGGTTGATATATACCTGAATAATTGTTGGAGAAATGGTTGATTTGCCAGTTTACCTTGGTACAAAAAATGCATCA
The DNA here is from genome assembly GCA_029449295.1 of Zea luxurians. Taxonomy (NCBI): domain Eukaryota; kingdom Viridiplantae; phylum Streptophyta; class Magnoliopsida; order Poales; family Poaceae; genus Zea; species Zea luxurians. The sequence goes on along the minus strand of JAOPSE010000006.1, from coordinate 121,149,481 downwards.
GTGTAAGAATAGTTTTGCATGTCCATTTTAAACTTACCAACAGAACTATAGCATATCCTTTGTCTTTTGTCAATGGCAAGAAAACAAGGATAGCTACAAATGATCACCGGAAAGTCAAGAAAATACACTGAAGAGTTTTTGGTCATTGATAACAAAGGAGATGACCGAGAAATTGGAAATTTTCATTTTAGAGTGTCATTAATCCTAAATATAGACTTGTTTTAAACTTCACATAGACTTGCAAGACTCGTCTCACATGTCACTAACAAAGTCCAAGTTCAGGTAATTATGTTTTAAAGAATCTAGACCTCTAGTTGGGTTTCGATGATTAATGATGATACTAGGTTATTATGATTAACATGTGTTTTACAGAAACAATATAAGTTAGGTCATGATAATGATGATTGATTGAACATATACAAATTTTGTGCCTCTATTAATGGTACTCCCTGTGTCCCAAAATATTAGTCGTTTTAGCCCTTCAATTTTATGTCTATATTTGGCAATGAATCTCTCTCTCTCTCTCTCTCTATATATATATATATATAACACATACATTAAGTATTGTACAAATCTAGTAAAATGCTAAAACGACTAATATTTTGGGACGCAGGGAGTATTCATTTTCGGTCATCAAAGGATGAGCAAGAAATTAAAGATCAATTAGTTCTAAGTGCTAATGGAGCTGATGCACATATGATTAGTGATAGGATCTTTTCTTTTTCTTTGGTCGTATTATAAATGGGGATATGGATTTGTAGCTTTACCTAGGTAAGTCTAGTGATAAACGTGATGCATACTTGTAAAATCTAGTACTAGGTAGCTCTATAGAATCCCAAGATAAGTTTAAGATCAAACCCAACGTCCCAACTTAAAGAGTGTTTGGAATAGACGAGTTGCTATAATGGGCCTTGTATCTTCCTCCTTATTAATATAAGGATACACAACTCTCCTGTGTATTCGAGAAAAAAATAGACGAGTTGCTAGTGCACTGGACATGTTCGGTGTGTACCAAATATGGGATACCAGACAAGAGTGTGTTCCGTTAACAAAGAGCTAGCATTGGCATGTCCGGTGTGCACTAGATAGGGTCCCAAAGAAGATTGTAGACTGGTGTCGGTGTTTCAAACCAGCTCCGACAAGTAAAATTATATGTGTGCGTTCTAGATCTGGTGTGCTCAGTGGGCGCGAAATTCATACTGGTTTGGACGGAACGTCCCTATTTCCAGTCTTCGGTGGCTCGCGTTATCGACACCTTGTTGCTCAATGCTCGTAGTAGGGGTTACAAGCAGGCGAGAGAGGGAAGAGTTCCCAAGTCTCTATGGGGATGCGTTGCTAAGGATTATATGTATCAGGTGTTCGCTACCGGCTAAGTTGTGAGCGTCGGGGTGTTGTGTTCTGCCCTTCGTTCCTTATGTATTGTTGTCGACCCTCCCCTTTTATAGACAAAGGAGGGGGCGGTTACAAGTGGCTTCTCATGGAAGGAGTTACTGCGTCGGAGTAGAACAAAGTGTTTACCCCTGGTAGAAACATGTTCGTCGGTATTCGCCTCGGTCGTCTTAGCTCTCTGGTCGGGCTCTTTAAGCCCGACTGTGCATGGGCGGCGAGGGACTCAGGAGTCATCAACTCATCATTACTCTTCCTGTGCCGCGTCGGCCTCTAGCCTTCGTAGCCTGAGCCTCGGCACAGCTCGTCGTGTTGTAGGTCCTATAGATCACAAGGGGCTCAAGCCGCTCGATAGGCCATAAGTGGGTCTCAGACCTACGACCTCGTATGTCATGAGTGGGGCTCTGGCCCAGGTTCACAGGTCATTAGTGGAAGGAGGAATGACGTCTCTATCGTGGCTCGATGCCAGGCGTATTTAATTCGGTCAGTTGTTTATGATGGGGCAGTCCTGGGCCGAGTACGGAATCCACTCGAGTGACTTCCTCTCGGTTCGCCCGACCCCCTTTTGGCTCCTCCTCGTCCGACCACCGAGCTCGATGCTTGGGGTTACTCGGGGGCGGGTCCTTCTAGGGTAGACTCTCCCTCGGTCCTACCTCTGACTTGCGGGCCCCAGGGGCCTGGGGATCTGATCCCCGACAACTGGCGTGAGAGCTTGTACACTTGAACAGACGTGTATGGTGAGGCACCAAATATGTTACCAGACAGGGTACTCAGAGACATCTGCAACTGTACACCTCGAGGCTTTACACTCACCGGATGTGTTCGATGAGCACCGGTCAACAACATCGGATATCGGTACAGTAACGGATAGATCCTAAACTAGCCCTTGGGGGATGCACCGGACATATCATATGTATTAAGTTGGTGTGTACTGGAGATTGGACATGTCCGGTGCTCTCGTGAAAGTTGAGTGGACAGACAACGACTAGCTTCTTGTCATGGAAGTATACATATCCCTCTATCTCATCCATTTAAGGTCTCTTGCAAGATTAGAGACCTCATTAGTGCATAGAGAGTAGCATGTGTGCATCCGCCATTTTCATTAGGCTTGGTCAGATCAAGTGAGAGTTTGTGTTTATTACTCTTAGTGATCGGTATCACCTAGATGTCTTGGTGGCGATCGGGAGTTTGGTGATCATCCGATGAAAATTGTGGGTGGCCAAGCTCATGGTGTAAACGGTTGTAGATGATTCACCGTGCCATAGTAGCGAAGATCAGCCACACTTGATACTTGCACGGATCAAGGTGGAGCCACATCCTTACGTGGGTGCTCCATCGAGGACTAATGGTGAGTGCTGACATTCCGATACCTCGGTAAAACATTGTTGTGTTTCTAACCCTCTTTTTATTTTGAATATCTACTTTTTTGCAATTAAAATTTTGCTTTTATATTGTTATAATTTTCTTGCTAGAATAAGGTTTGGAACTTAGAGTGCAAAAAGTTTTGTGCTAAGAATAGAAAAATACTTTGACTAAGGGTTAAAGCAAGCTATTCCATAGGATTTAGGAGGTGTTTGGTTTCTAGGGACTAATTTTTAGTCCCTCAATTTTATTATATTTTAGTCCCTAAATTGCCAAATACGGAAACTAAAATGGAGTTTTAGTTTCCGTATTTGGCAATTTAGGAACTAAAATTGAATAAATATGGAGGGACTAAAAATTAGTCCCTAGAAACCAAACACCCTCTTAATTGTTGTGAGAAATTTAGATTAGTCCAATTTACCTTCCTCTTGGATATCTTGATCTTTTCATAAAACAACTCATGACCCAACAGAGCTGAGTGTTAAGAGAATTAAAGAAACAACTAGCAAAACAATACAGCTACCAACGGTAAGCGACATTAGATACAACCTTGTGTTAAAAGTTCTAAAAGATCAGTGTTGCAGTGATCAATCCTATTTCCTTTGGCAGAAAGGTAGTTGACTTCAGAATTGGGGAGGTGTCACTATTATCCTAAAGATCCCTAGTATGCCAGTAAAACATTAAGGGAAAAATGGACACGTGAATGCAAGGTTGCATAGCACAATGTTCCGTTTATAAATAAAATTATGAAGCAAATGGAAGAAAAAGTGTAAACATATAGCCAAACTACTCACATAAGATAGCCTGACAGTGCAGAATTTGGGTTTCCCTCTCTTCCCACATTTCAGGAGATGTGCACCTTCCTTGAGGGTAATAATGGCCTGTAGAAGGGAACAATCTGTCAACCACAAAGTGATATTCATCTAAGGCCAGTATCAATGGCGCTTCAAAGAAGTTTCATTTTCATTTAACATTGTGACACATGAACAAATTTGATGAGTTGGCAGATTAATTATGAAGAGAAAGGTAGAGAGAATTTTATAGTTTCATCTAGATGAAACCCGTTGTCACAGTTACCAATATAAAAACAACGATGACCCTTAGCAGTTTTGCGTGCTCTCGTGTGGGGTTGCCGCTGCCTGTGTTGTTTGGGCACTGTGTTGGCGGTGAGTGTGGTGTCGTGTTGATGTCCCAATCCAACCGGCGAGTTGAGTTGTATGGTGTCGGCGTGTTGATGTCCCAATCCAACCGTCTGTTGTTTGTTGTTTAGTCCGAACTGGACCGCTTCTTCTTTATTAATATAATCGACAGCTCTCCTGCCTGGTTTGTTTCAAAAAAATAAAAACTGACGTGGCAGCCTTGTAACTGTGTTATATGAAACCCTACATTGAGACTACGGCCAGTCTCAGTAGAGAGTTTCATAGTACAGTGATCAAGATTGTCACATCAATTTCTGATGAAACTCTCTCTATCTCTCTTCATAATTAAATACAAATGAAACTTCCACTGAGACTGACCTAACCTACATCTTTTTCAGCATCAATATTGTCTTGTACATACTAAAACTATTAAACAAAGGGACACAGAAAATATATTGAACAGAGCTGAGACATGCAGAAAAGGAAACTCCATGTTTATATTCATGATTCTCATTCATAAGAAATCATGCTGTCTAATCTATATGCTTTGTTTTCTGAATAAAATGCAGGGTATTTATTGGCTCCCCCTGGGGAAGGAGATGTGCAGGTAAGGAAGAAAGAACAGATCCTGTGACATGGATGGCATGCAACGATAAACTACAAGAAGCTCCAGAAGGACAGCAGGAGGATGAAAACTGCGGCGCATATGTTATGCGTAGATCTGCTCGAGGTACCACAATTCTCTGGAGGGAATGCGCAAGAAGAAGAGCTGCATACCTGCTCCACTCCTCTGGTCGTGGTTGCCGAGGTCCTCCACTCGAAGCCCCCGGCCATTGCAGGTAGGTAGCTACAAAGGACTAAACGGACGGAAAGGCGGCAGCACCTTGAGGCTTGAGCGAAGCTCAAGCCCGAACCTCCTTTGATCAACAGCGGGATGGAGCTAAAGATGGCAGTGAAGTGACGGAAAGAGCGCTGCAAGGAAAGAATGGAAGAGAGCAGGAGGTAGAGAGAGAGAGAGAGAGAGAGGGTAGCTTGAGGACGGTTGAGCTGAGGCGAGCTGCGCGGTTCAAGGGAGCCGGAACGGGAAATCGCAGCGATCTCTGTTTCCTTCCACATTCCAGTTTGAAGTCTGGTCTGTGGCGGCTACCGTTGTGCTTTGGCGTTCCTTTTGCTACTCTTTGCGACAGTTTTTGCCCTGGTGCAGGCTGGTGCTTGGTGCCCTTTTGGTTAATAAACTGCGCTGCAACGAAATGTGGTATATTACTTCAGTTGAAGGCCGGGGCTTGTTTGTCCCTTGAACTCTAAGAGATAGAGAGAGAGAGAGAGAGAGATGCAGTCACGCGAGGGTTCACTGCACGCAGGCACGCAGCACACACAGGCAGAGGACATCTCCGTGCGCGGCAGAAGCACAGGTGCACAACTGTGGTTCCCACCCTCTCCTTTATTAATACTCCTACTAGACTAGTAGTTTTTTTTTTCCTGGCATGGCATTGCCCATTGCAGCATCCATGCCATGTAGTGGGTACGGTACGAGTACGACCGACCCCCTCACTGCTGTACGAGGCGTTTCTGAAACGTTGGATTTCATCTCAGTATATATATATCGAAGTTGCAAGCAAAGCCCCGAGAAAATCGGCCCTTCTTGGCGAGCATCTGACAGTACTCTGCCTACCTTAATTAGCGGAAGATCAGGCACAACTGGTATCCCGATTCCTGGTACCCTCGACATGACTCTGGGCATTTGGCAAGCTACGGAGCAGTAACAGGATATCAGGTGCTGCAACCAGACGCTAGCTAGGATTCTCTTCTGGGACAGCTAATGATGGGTGAACAGTACTGTGGTACGAGGTACTCTCCATTTACTTCCCGTTCATGGTCCATCAATGTGTACCAATAGCGATCGACGCGTGAGCGTGACCGTGGCCGTGTGCGTCGCCAAAAAAAAAAGGACTGACGGCGACCAAACTGAGCCGTAGCCACTAGCCATTGATTCTTGGTAAAGCACATATGTTTTACTGGAGCAATTAATTGTGCTGCCGTATCGAATTGTAAGATGCTCCGATCGACACCTGATAACATCAGTGTCCTGAATCTTCGCTACTGTCTTAGTGAAGGAAGAAAAAGAAAAAAAAGAAAAAGAAAAGATGACGCATGATGTGATTTACCCAAATTTTATAGATAGTTACATTTTGGGGGGGACGGAGGAAGCATATGGTAAAGACAGGCAGTAGTATCTAGCTGTTATCAACAAGGTATCTAAAAAAATGTGAGGGATTCACGTCTGGGCTGTGAGTGGGCCCGGCCCGGACATGTGAAGCATGCCCAGCCACCAGCCTAGTCTCCTAGGTGAAACAACGTATCACTGACACTGACTCGACTCGGCATTATGGGTGATTTGGCCTAAAATTAATGGCGGTGGTCGATGCTAGCTACCAGTCGGCGGGCTGTATTGTAGTAGTAGTCGCTTCGTACTACAACGTCAGGGATTTATCATTCAGGGGGCTGGTAAGATCTGGCGACCTGTTTCGTTTCGTTGCCGTTCAGATTCTTCAGGCAACGTAATGGAACGCATCATCCGTGCTGCTTTGCTTTGCTTCCATCAGTGGCTACCGTCCGGACGAATGTGCATTTGTGATCTGTGCTTGTGCATCCAGGGCTGCAATCTGAGTCTGTGGCCTCTGCGACTGTCGTCTACGTGCACACGTACACGTAGCCACTGTTGTAGTGCTAGCGCATGCATTTCCCTTTCAGTTGGCAGTTGCTACCGTCCTCCAGACGAAGGCATCAGGCGCGACGAACGGTGCATGCATGCAGGGCAAGTATATATTACTCTACTCATTACATTGACAGAGCTGTCCCCGGGCAGCACAACAATTCGTGCGAGCGAGGCGAGCATGCATTTGGCACAGGAGGAGGATCAAAAGGGAGCCATCGATTGCTGCTGCTCCGTCTCTCAAGTCTCCCCACGCTGGCTCCTCTTTAGGGCACCCTGACAACACAAAGCTCTTGAAAGCGAGGCACAAGCCCCCGTCTGCTCTGCTCCACCACGAAAGGATCCTCCAAAGCCAAAGGGGAAACATGCGTCTGAATCATGCGTGTTTGTCTACCGTTCGCTCGCCGCCGTTGTTCAGCCTTATGAACTTGTATAAGTCCCCCAAACGTTACATAAAAATACTAATCACTATTATGCACATACTCCCTCCATCTCCAAATAAATCTGTGCAAGTTAAACTATCTTAAATTTAACTAATTAACTTTGTATAAAAGATTAACAACATTTATTATATAAATAAAGAATATACTAATTTGATATCATAAGTGTTGACGTCTTTCTGTAGAGATCCACTCAAAGTTTAAAAAGCTTAACTTTAGATAGCTTCACAAATTTATTTATAACAGCGAGGGCCTTGTGATCTGGAGGTAGTCTTTCTTTAGCAAAGCTAAGTTAATCTTAGAGCCTTGGAGGGGCTCCAACGTTGCCCCCTCATCCCCCCACCCCACCCTTAGCAGAGTGTACGAACGGGGGAGCACAGCTCTAATGGTGCACGCTCGTGCTCTCCCTCGGGAAGGTGAGGGGCGTTCGGCCCTGTGGAAGGACTTCTAATCTCCTCGTTCCACTAATCAGTCTATTTAATTGTGAAATTAATTTATTTTGAGTTTAGTTACTTGATAATAATATGTATTATGGTGCTACAAATATGGTAGTATTTTTTAAAACTGTAAAAACTGATGTAAAAAACCAAATAGCTTAATTAAAGAGAAATATGGAGCTGAATATGGGGAATAGTTGAAGAGAAGATGGAATAGGGAAAGAATGGTTGAGGATGAGTATTTAAATATGAATAAAAAGTACGAAAATGTGAGATTTGGAAGAGAGAATGATTGAATAGAGCCTTAGCTGTCGAAGTCGACCGTATCTCTTTTTTACCCATACCCTACCCAACATAGGTTGTTCATTGATTCTACCCTACGACCTCTTTCAGCCCATGCGTCCTTTCCCGCGCGGCGGTAATAATTCCATGTCAAAAACAGAGCATGTACGAGAAGCGAAGCGATCTATCGACCGATTCAAAAACTGTTTAGGCACAGTGAAGAGCAGCATGCTTTGCCTTGCCTTGCCTAGCTGCCCCGCACTGCACGAAGGGGCAGATCCAGCAGCAGAGCGGGGTGGGCTCGAGCCCCCGCTGCTCAGATCATGGGCATGTTTATTTCAGGTTTTCTAGCTTTTTTTAGAATCTAGTTAATCTAGTGAGAAAAATCTTAGTATTGTAAGAAGTACGTGCAAAGAAAGATAAAGAGCTCCATAGAATTTAGGATCTAGAAAGTGACAAATTTTTACTAATCAGCCGACTCTAAGTTGATTTTGTACTGTTTTCAAAATATAATCTAATGTTTGAATGTTAAAATATGAGCATTAAATATAATATAATAAAAAAATTATATAGATGGAGACTAAATAATAAGACAAAAATGTTAAACCTAATTAATCTATAATTAACAATGTTTATTGTAGCATCACATGAGCGAATCATGAAATAATTATGCTTAATTAATTCGTATTATCGTTTAGTTTTTTATCTATATAATTAGTTTTATGATTAAATTATATTTAATACTTCTTACTAGCATCTAAACATACTATCAATCTAAACATTCGATTTGATAGATGCTAAAATTTATCAGAGGGAAGGCCCTCGTCTACACATTTGCATCTATTTAAGTTCGAAAAAAGACCAAGAATAAAAGATTTTCTGCTCCACAACCAGCCCCAGGACACGAGCGTTCCATTGTTCTTTTTCTGTCTCACCCCAAGGTCCCAAGTGATAAGAACACTCCATCTCTACTATATAAAGCATGTCGTTCCGGGAACCCTTCCCCCCGCATAAAGTAAAATTGTGCATCACAAGTTAAAGCTGTTCAACTAGCATATCATCATTTACTATCTCACTTGTTGGAGAAGCATCACAAGATCATCTACATGTTCAACTAGCAAATCAAGGTTTTCAACTCCTCATCAGCTGCATTGGCCTTTTCCTTATCTGTCAACTGTCGAGACATTTCGTGAGGTGTACGATGTTCTCTACCTGGGCATCATTGACATATTTGCAATAGTACAATATGACAAAGAAAATCGATCGTGAATTCCATGCAATATGACTCGGACTCGATCTCTGTTGTGGACCCCCAGTTCTACTCGGAGCGTTTCTTGAAGTTCATTCGGGCCGTCTTCCCTGAGAATTCATAGCTCATCAACCAATACTTGCTTCAAAGATGCCCACCTGCTGCCGTTTTGTTACTGACGTTGGCCAAGCACGTGAAACCTCATCCACACGACAGTTCATGTCTTCAAAACTAAAGAATAATGATATGTATTAGGGGACAGATATGTATAAGATGTTGAATGTGTGCCAGACAAGCAGCAAGTCAAGAATGCAGATTCTATCAAGACAAGAATAGTTGCAAAACAACTACACAGCCTGGAGCTGATGCAAGAACTTCTGGTTTAGTGTTTACTGTTCACTTCCAGTATCTAGTTCCAAAATTTTGTTATAAAAGGAAAAGGTGCAGAAGCATAAGCTCACCTAAAAAGAAACTTCAGCTCAAACAAAAGCAAAAGATCGCGTAGCGTGTATTATGCTGCATTGCATTACTGCTAAAGTAATCCCTTGCGATGTGAAAGTGATTCAAAGTGTAGATGCTCACTGCTTATCCAAAATAGAAGAGTGACCTCGAGTCCTCGACGATGGTAAGCCGGAAAGCAGGATCTGCTAGCCGATCTTGGTGACGATCTGCTAGCCGGAAACACAGAGATCCTGGTGGTGCGGATCTTGGTGAGGAGGCGATGACAACAAGTGTGGATCTTGGTGAGAAGGCAACTGGCGCAAGGGAGGCAGCAGCAGGTGAGAAGGCGACGACAGCGGCAGGTGAGGGATGCTGCGGTAGCTACGGCGACCGTATGGGGCAGTGGTGACGGAAGAAGCGTCGGGCAGTGGAGGCGGAAGATCATCGGGCGGTGGAGGTGACCGTGTCGGGTGGAGGTAGCGATGTCGACGACACGAGCGAGAGAAGTGAGGGGAGCAAGAAAATGAACAGAATTGAAGGACTAAAATCACTATACTATTCAAAACTGAATAGCAAGAGCTAAGAAAATGAACATAATTGAAGGACTAAAATCACTATACTATTCAAAATTGAATAGCAAGAGCTTGTTCCGTTAGGAGGATTGAGAGAGATTGAAAAGCATTAAATTCCCTTCTATTTAAATTTAAATAGGAGGGGATTAATCCCCTCCAATTACTCCAATCACCTCAATCCATCTCTAACCAAACAAGCCCTAAGAAGATTTTGATCTCTCCAATCCCTTCCATTACCCTTCTTCCAAACATTCCCTCAATGCCTGCCATTAACCGAGCCACACATATCTAGGTATTGAGTTTCCAAATGTCTCCAAGGAAAACATATATCCAAATTGCTCATGGGCTGGCTTAGGGCATGTACAACCCAAAAGCCCTGGACCAAATTTTCAAGTACAAAAGACTTTTAAAACTTAAAAGACATACAACCTTAAATGTTTAGATCATAAATATAGTTAATAGACAATATGTATGGAGATACGTGTAAAGACAGACTCTTCACAAAGAGGTTGTCTCTTGTATTTTTTTCTAACCCCTAGAGACCCTAGTTGGATGGATAAATTGAACTAAAAAAATACTTTAGAGGGTTATATAGACATCATCTATAGGTGAGATGAGTAATTTGAACTTTTCCCCTTGTTAAACACCTATTGCATGTCGAGTTCGAGTTTTTAAAATACCATTCTTATTGTTATAGCTTGAGGCAGGTCAAACCTCCAGAGGTCAGTTTTTTAAATACCCTTTTGGACGTTGATCCCACTTTCAGGCTTTCAGCGGATGGGGCGGGGCAGCACATGTGGTTGGCACGCTAAAACAATGACAGATACGATGTTCATATGCTCTTACAGAACTACACATTAATCAAAGTAGCACTTGCATAAATAAAATGTAAAAAGACGCATTTAAGGACTAATATGTTCAGTGTCTAAGCCAGTACGTGAGACATGTAGAGTTCTCCAATTATGATTTCAGCAGATTTTGTAAAACTAAGTGCCCACATAGCAGCCTATTAATAAGTGCCATAGGGTAAGATATGGCATGATAGCAGAATGCTGCGTAAGTGTCGAGAATTGTCTGATATGCAGCCATGATGTTTCTCATGTCCCACACCCCCAAGTTTGGGGTTTTGTTCCCTCTGCATGTGTTTCTTCATTAATCTTGTAGAGCAATGAAGAAAGCCAGATGGTTATGCACCTTTTGGTCGAGAAGATCCGACTTTCCACCTGTCAAACTCAGTCACACTCAAAATAAACGAGCTTGCATTCCGATGTCCCCCACCACCATATTCCTACAAGCAAACAATATCACGCATCAACACATCTATATAGCGTCCTCTTGTTAGATGAGGTAAATACAGCCTAAATCTCATCGTCAGGGAAAAGATGTACCTGAGAGATACAGGTTGTGTCTTCTTGTTCTAAACTTCTTAGACTTACTTTCAGTATCTGGTCATTATTCAACTCAGGAACTTTGTATACAACAGCCCCAATACCCCTGAAACAAAAGGGCACAGCTTACATCATTGAAACTAAGTTTACCAAAGTCCAAATAATGTGCTAGATAGTGAGTATTGAATATGAAACAATACAAAAAAAAGAGTCTGGATACATATATCAATAGGAGGGGGGAAACTTGCCTTAGATTAAAATCACGGCTCTTGCTAGCTAGTTGATTTCCAAGTTCGCTTCTCAAATTTGAAATAGCATCAGCATCAACAGCCTAATGGACCATAAAAAAGGCAAAACTATATCAGGAAACAAGTAGTACCCATGACAGAATATAAAGGCAGTAAAAATTAACATAATCTTATGGCTTTGTTTGGATAGTCTAGTATTGACCCAAATCCACGTGTGTTGAGGTAGATTGGGGTGTAAATTAGTTTAAGTTACACCACAATTCACCTCAATACACGTGGATTGAGCTCAATACTAAAGTACCCAAACTAGGGCTATATGGTACCACCAATACACCATATAAAACCAATTAGCACTGTACCTGCTAGTAGAGCAAAACTAGTAAGGGCATGAATAAAATAAAAAGGTCACTAAAGGTTGAACTTCGATAATAAACAATATGAAAAGTAATGTTGTGACATAATTACCAGACAACTCCCAAACTGGCCACATCCCAGGGAAATTTCATAGGATTTCTCCAAACAATCATCTATTAATCTTTGCTTCTCTAATAATGTCGCTTGTCCATGGGAAATGACATGCTCAGGATCCAACTCCAACAACTGTTAGCCAGATAAGTAAACATTAGTAGGAGACACCATGTGTCCAATATCCAAACTAACTAGTCTACTGTTTTTTATAGGAGCACCAGATATAACACAGTTATCCTGTATTGGATGATAACATCTCACGAAACATTTTCCTGAATTTTCTACCACTTCATTTTGGTGAAAAGTTATACAACTTTTCCCATTGGCTGATCAGATGCATATTATTCAACTAAAACAAAAAAAAAACCTTGATTATACATCAAATGAAAATACTGGTTATTTATGCAACTATTTTCTATACATGAAGCTTGAGATGTTAACATAATAACTTCAACTAATCAGTAATTCAGGTACAAAACAACAGCAGGTGATGTAAGGAGGAACACATTTCCTTTTTGCAAGTAGTCACTGCTGTACCAAAGGACTAACATCAGGTAGGCGTTACCTGATCAAACAATTTATTATTTGCATTGACATTGAATTCAATGTCCAAATCTTTAAGTCCACTGCTGAAGGCCTTGCTATTTGGAATTTTCCATCTCCATAAGTCCCCGTCTTCAATAAACTTAAAAAGCTTGTGTACTGTTTCAGCCTTGTTGTCAGGTACATATTTGACCTTGGCTACATCTTTACCACTTTCATTACCCCGTGAGGTGCTAACTTCTGTTAAGAGCTTGTTTCTAAAGAAGTCAAATGCAATTGTCGCACCACTACGCTGCATGTCTATCACCTTGGTCACGTTTTGCCCAAGTGTGGCATTCACACACAAACTTTCAAAAGCGGTCTTATGATGGTCCAGGATTGTTATTCTGAAAAGGATAGATATTTAAGTGTCAATACTGTTTAATTGAACAGAGGGTTGAAAAATATTCTGCATAGCGTACAAAGAGTTTAACAGAAATCTCTTAGGTTTTGATTAATGAATTTATGCAACAGAATATGGCAAGGTAACCACTGCTGAGCTACATGTAAAACGATGACATCTCGCATACTCTCATATGCATTAAACAAAATGACAACATGGAGAGGGGATGTGCATTATTTGTCAAGGAGAAAAATATTTGAAACCACAGATGCAATCAGTGGGCCGGCACAAAAATGTGTTCTACCCCTGAGCTATATTGGCAGCCCCAACTCACATTTCGAGTCTGAAGGCTAACTTTGAACGTGACCTTTGATTTACATATGTGATTTTACCTCCCTCTAGCGAGATAGAAATCGAGAATGGAGGTGACTTCACTAAGTTTTCTCACACAAAGCAATTCCAACTCGGTTCTGAATATGGAAACTGGTTGCAGGACTGCAGATGCTTACATACCTTTCGACTTTAGGGGCTATATCTTCAACAAAACCAGGAGGTCCCACAAAGTCAAGAAGGTAAACATCTTTTATTTCTTCCAGTGGAAGTGAATCACTCCTACAAAACAGACAAAAAAATATCATGGCAGAAGGAATATACCAGAACAAAAGCATCAGCATAATTGCACAGAGTTTGTGTCACTAAGATGAAAATCCCACAAAAGTATAAAAAAAGGTGCTGTGTGTTTTATGATTTAATGAAATCCAACAGAGGTAGTCCATTCTAGCTCTGATTATGCTAAACCTAGTACAGATTGAATCCTTCCCACAATAAAATACAACTAGAAGAGTCGAAGCAGAACTTTATAATGCCTACAATCACTTGAGGCTCACACTTTCATCAGGTACTTACTGTCCGATGTTCGTATGTTTAACACAGCACCATTAACTTAGATCACCGCACCTTTGGAATTAGAGAATTGAAAATCTGAAGCCACAGTCAATAGTTGAAGTATGGTAAAAGCTTTGTTCAAATCTACAGTACTGCAAAAGTAAACACCTGCAACGCAGGTGCTTTCTGCGGTGTTGCAGATCTCAGCAGACCCCATTGCGTGCATTAGAGTTCGCAGTGGATAGCAACTTCGGAGCGAAAGAGGGGATCGTGGTACCTGATGGGGTCGTAGACGGTATTGGGGAAGAATCGGACCGGGTGGGCGGCGCCGGAAAAATAGAGGTGAGCGGCGAGCGCTGCGAACGCGCCGTCCGGGCACGGGTAGTGGTAGAGCACCGCTGAGACCTTCTGCGCGGCGCCGGCGCAGGCCATGGGATCGATACTCCGGCCGGGCACGGGAACGCCGCACAGGTCAGGGAGTGGATTATAGAACCGAGCAGTGGCAGGCTGGCAGCCAGGCACGGAGCGCGGAGGACACGGTTGAACTCGCCGAATCGATGAAGGATGTATAAGAAGGATGGAAGTGGACAGTCATAGTTTTTTTTACAAGAGTCATATGTTAAACGCCGAATTAATTTTTTTGGTGATGGTGTGATTTAAGAGGACGGTATCATTTCCGTCCTATCCTATTTTGACCTCAAACCAAACTCATTCTAAATGAATTCTAAATGAGTATCTTGACAAGGTAGCTAAGTCAATGCATGATTTTTAATGATGAAATTTGTTAATGTAAAGTATAATAGAAATGGTCAGACATTCACACAAAAAATGTTCTTCATTGTTACTAATGGGGTGTTTAGTTTCTAGAGACTAATTTTTAGTCCCTCTATTTTATTTCATTTTAGTTTCTAAATTACTAAATACGGAAACTAAAATAGAGTTTTAGTTCCAAAATTGTCAAATACTGAAACTAAAATTTTCGTATTTGGCAATTTAGGGACTAAAATGAAATAAAATGGAGGGACTAAAATTAGTCCCTAAACACCAAACATCCTCTAAGATAAACAAATACCTCTTATCTCCCATATATAAGTAATTTGTAGTGTTTATGATCATGAAATCTCTGTCAAATGACTATGAAACATTTTATATCTAGTACAACACAAATGTAACTGGATAAATAGAATATAGATCAACTCGTGTCACAGTGTGTCCAGAAGGAGAAAAGGTTGAAGCACAAAGGAGACTCTGTCAACCTTGTCAAAAACAATATCCCCAAACAGAACAAGAACTCTGTCAACCTTGTCAAAAACAATATCCCCAAACAGAACAAGAACTCTAAGAAGTTCAAGAAGCAGATGAAGCATGATCACTAGGCTTCTACATGCAACAATCAGCCAAAGCATTCAGACAGTTTCTCGATTCCCCTAATACCTGACTCTACTGCAAGAAGACAAGGCATTACAAGAGGAAGTGCCCTGAGTTACTGTAGTATCTTCTGGAGAATGGTAAAGATCATGTTACTTTTATAGATGAGTCTTTGTACTTGGAATGTCTCAGTTATTCTTGGTGGATTGACTCAGGTGCAACTGTTCATGTTGCCAATTCTATAGAGAGATTCTGTTCAAGCCAAAGACTTTCAAAGGGCCAAAAAACAATTAAGGTGATACACAAAAAAGCAGATGTGGAGGCTGTCTTAGGTCTAGTCTTAGTATTAGATGATGGTTTCCATTTAGTTTTGAGAGATGTACTCTTTGTTCCTTACTTGAGGAGAAACTTAATTTCAGTTTCTAGACTAGATGATCAGAATGTTCATTGTCACTTTGGTGGTAGACGATATATCATTCGATTTAATAATAAAGATGTTGATCTCACTGTCCGACGAGATATGCTTTATTTACTTTCGCACAGTGGTATCTGTCGGAGAGGAAATTCTCCGGCCGGGTGGCAGAACGCACCCGCCCAAAATCCTAAGATGAGGAGGGGCCTAAGTGTTTTGCCTGTCTACTAAGCGATGAGCGAACACAAGAACACACAAGGGTTTAGAGTGGTTCGGGCCGCCGGAGCGTAATACCCTACTCCACTGTGTCATGTATTGAACTTGAGAGCTTGTATGAACTTATGAGTCTGAGAGTCTGAGTGTGTCCGAGTGAGCCTAAGTGTGTCTGAGTGAGCCTTCCTTGTAACGCCGTGTGCCCTCCCTTTTATAGCTCAAGGGGGCACGTACAAGGACACTAAGCCCCGACATGTGGGCCCAGGGACAAAGCGGATGTAATACTTGGAGCAACTAATGCCAGTTACCAGTGCAATCTCCATGCGCCCTGATATCCACGGTCTGCGTAGCATTGGCGTGCAGCGGAAGCTTCCCTGGCAATGTACGAGTGATGATGGGCACAATGTATGCCACAGCACGGGCGTACCGCCCGCCAACGGAAAGGACAGGCACACCGCCTGCAGGGTGGCTGGGCCGCCGTCCGTCAGCAGAGTGGATAGGGCGCATTAAATGCTGAGGCGGCACATCGCCCGCCAGTGGAGTGGACAGGACTCATTAAATGCGGGGACAACACATCGCCTGCCAGGCGGCGCGTCTTATCCGCAATAAATGCAGAGGACGTGCGGTCTAGGAGCCTTACGCCAGGCTCCGCCCGTTGGCTTACGTCACGGGCAGTCGGCCACGCGGCAGCATCGGGTCTCCGCCTGAGCGGGGAGCGGAAGCGTACGCGGTATGGTCCGGACACGTGTCAGCTCTGGACCCCCACCTGGCCTTGGTCAAGGCCTGGGTATTCTTTGTCCCGGAATCCCAGGACCTTGCTGTGAGTGGCCCGGACCCTGCACAGGGGGGTCCGGGACCCGTCCTACGGGTCCGGGCACGCCCGTGGAGGTTCTGGACCTTGCCCGGAGGTCCGGTCCGTACGTACAGGGGTCCCGCACACCATGGGGGTCCGGACCCTCTGTTGATATCCTAGAATATATCGTCTTATCTGGCCACGTGGCAGCCCTGGAGCTGTCCACGTGGTGGGGTCGGGTGTTGTTCACCATGCGACTAGAGATAGCCGCGCGGGCACCGTGTCTTCATACTGTAGTAAGGGGTACCCCTGATTTAGGGTACCGTCAGTGGCCCCCAGGCTCGCCTCAGGGGAGGAAACGAGCCTGCAGGTGGGGCCAAAGCTTGATTGACGATAACACGCTGCTTCTGTGCGCCTGCTGACGTAATTACTGCCAGTCCGCCTTCGGTCACGCCAACTGTCACGCCTGTCCCCACGGCTGACTGACCCGTGGCCTCCGCACTTGATGGTTTTGCTGGGCCACGCGCGGGGTGCCTTGATACCCCTGCATTGGTTTTGAAAATTCACCTTCTCTGTCTTCTGTCGTGGCCCCGATGAGACGCGGTACTGGCACGAGCGGCAGTTCGACTTCTCTGCACCCAGGAACCGGCGCCTAGGGAGGATGACTCGTGGGCCTGGGCCCCCGTGTCAGAGATTGGTCTGTTGGTTTCGGCGGAGGTGAAGAGACGTACTACCGCGGGTGGTGGCTTGCTCCTCCGTGGCGATTCGCCTTCTTCGCACACGGAGACCGACGCCCAAGGAGGATGACTCATGGGCCCGGGCCCCCATGTCAAAGGCTGGTCCGCTGCTTTCGGTGGAGATGGAGAGGCGCGACGGTTCGCTCCTCACGTGGCGGTTCGCCTTCTTCGCACACGGAGACCGACGCCCAAGGAGCATGACTCGTGGGCCCGGGCCCCCGTGCTAGAGGCTGGGTCACCTTGGCGCGTGTTGGGTGAGATCTTCTGCGGCGTCTCGGGGCGTCAGTGGGGGAATCTTTCTTTAAAAAGGGATTCCCCCGAGCGCGGTAGCCATTCTCATCACTCGTAGCGCCCTTTCGCCCTCGAATTCTCCACGCTCTTCTGCACCGTAGCCGCCATGGCCTTGCTAGACCCTCCCGAGTGCTTCCAGTCCGAGGTGGCACTCGACTTGGTGCACAACCTGCTCGGATGGGGTTTGCCGGCGTTTGCCGGAAGGATCCGTGTCGGCGCCTCTCCTCACAGCGATCTCGCCACCGGAGAGTTTGTGCTCTTCGTCTCCAACCTCCCCAGCGGGTTGGCACTGCCGATCTCATCTTTCTCCGTGCTGCTGCTGGAGGAGCTCGGCCTCCAACCTCAGCACTTCACGCCCCGCTTCATCCCTCAGGTGACCTTCTTCGCCTACCTCTGCGAGATGTCTATGGGGGCGACGCTTCTTCCTCCAGCATACGGACGGGAGGGCGCTGTGCAGCGACCTTCCGGAGGCGGAAAGCGAGCTAAGCTGAGGCTCCATCTTCCGCGTGAGCTTTACCAGCATCCCATGGTACACCACCATGAACTGGTCTAGCTCCAACTCCATGAGGTGGGACGCGAGCTGAGCTACGGCTCCATCTTTCACGCCACCATCTCTTTGGCTTTGATGGCTTCGGTGCCGCCTCCAACGGTGATCGCTGGCCCGGCTGCTGAAGACGCCGCCCAAGAGGTCGTACAAGATGTCGTGGAGACGGCGGCCATGTGCCTCCAGCGTGACCCTACTGATGTCGAGTAGCTCATACCTGTAATAATGAGGCTAGGGCTCCGCTTGAAGGTGGATGTAATAACTTTCATTTTTGTAAGATACTTTTGGGAACTATCAATTAAATAGCTCTTATCTGTATGATGGTTGTTCTTGCTGTGTGGTTTTATCAACTCCTTTCCTGATACCTGGCCCCCTGGGATGTAGGCTCGACGTGTCGAGGATAGATACCAGCATACCTAAGGAAGAGTTGGTGTCCCAGCCTCCAAGAGGAGGCCTCGACTGGGACCTGGACCTGCACACAGCTTCGGTTACAAAGTGTTAGTAGCACACCCAGTAGGACCCATCGTCTGGTATCAGCCATCCTTTGATTCATGCAACAGGACCTGCAGGATTTGGCCTGGGAAGCCAAGCCGTGTGTCTGGACCCCCTGAATCACAGTTCCAGATACTAGGACACCCATCGCAGAGTGGTGAAGCGTGTAGGCCTACGGTACTGGACCAGGCTAAGCGGCTACACGGCTCCGGACCACCCTAGGGGACGTGCATCCATTCTCTAGAACCGGACCCCAGGTTCCCGGACCCACCGGGCTATAGTTCCAAATACTAGGATACCCATCGCAGAGTGGTGGAGCGTGCAGGCTTAGGGTGCGGAACCAAGCTAAGCGGCTACACAGCTCCGGACCACCCCAGGAGACGAGTACCCATTCTCTAGAACTGGCCCCTAGGCTACCGGACTCCCCTGCTTTCGTAGAGGGGTCCTAAACTGCAAGCCTGGCTACTCAATTCGGATGTCATCATACCAGCAAGGGTGGGAGACTGTATGGGTGGGTTAGATAAAAGATAATAATATCTGGAATCTGTAGCGGAATAAAACTGTCATAGGAGCATATCTGAGGGGGTAAATCCTTTTCTTATAACTTGACATGCATGAGTGCAGACCAACAGGCTGGGCTTATGAGGGCGGACCTCACCGGGCTGGCGTACACGTATGCACAACCTAGTTATCAGAAGAAATCATAACCCCTCGGACTTGCTTCTGTGGGTAGGACTTACAGGAATGCTCTATATTCTAGGGATTGGGAAGAGGCACCCCTTCAGTTGTGGCGAGGCGGGCACTCCTGGGTCGGCATGCTTCCGTCACCTTAAAGGGTCCTTCCCAACTAGGGGAGAGTTTGTGGAGCCCTTCTCAGTTCAGTACTCACCGTAGGACTAGGTCCCGGACCCCGGGCTCCCTACTATGCACGATCCGCTGGCGGTGGCGCCCGAGCGCTTGGTTGTATCGTGCATTTCAGGTCGCCGCTTGCCATCTGCGTTCGTTGACGAAGTCCACATCCTTACGCCGTAGCTATTCCTGCATAGACTCGTTAAAGTACTGGACCCGTGGGGAGCCCATAAGGGTTTTCGGGGGAAGGCAGGCTTCAGCCCCGTAGACCAGGAAGGACGGGGTCTCCCCGGTGGCCCGACTAGTTGTCATCGTCGGAGTCGGAGTCTCCGGTGAAAACATCCTTCAGGACCCCCTCGGGTGACTGATACCCGAGGTCCGATTCTCTCGCAGCCACCTCGCCGCTATCGACCCTTTCCTTGCTAAGCCAGCGACAAGGAGGGGAGCCGTCCTTGGAGGTCTGCTCGCGCCGTTCACTGACGCGCTTCATGAGTTCGATGATCTCGCGACACTCCGCGACGCTATGGCGACTGTTGGGGTGTATAGGGCATGAGCCGCTGTTATCCCTCTGTGGCCGTGGGCGCTTGTTGCGCTCATTTCGGCCTCCAGTCGCAGCTGCGACGATCAGAGCGGCAGACGGCGGCCTCTCGGAGCCACGGTTCTTCTTCTTCTTCTTCTTCTTTTTGCCATCCTAAGCGACGGCACCCGAGCCACCCGTCTGGGCAACCCCGGTCTATGGTGCCGAGTGCCATGCACAACCCTCGGTGGCCTTGGCGCACTTGTCGGCCAGAGCGAAGAGCATGTTGACGGTTTCCACGTCATGCGTGGCCAACTTCTCCAGCATCTTTTCATCATGCACCCCCTGGCGGAAAGCAGTGATGATGGAAGCGTCGGAGATACGGGGTATAGTTCCTCGTACCCTGGTGAAGTGGGAGATGAAGGTCCGGAGAGTTTCCCCGGGCTCCTGCATCACTTTATGGAGGTGAGCCTTCATGCCATGCCGCTGATAAGCACTAGCGAAGTTCGTTGCGAACCGCGCACAGAGCTCTTCCCAGGAGTAGATTGATCCTGGGGTAAGGTTCATGAGCCAAGTCTAGGCAGGCCCAGACAAGGCAACATGAAAATACGTTGCCATTACGGCGGTGTCTCCACCCGTTGCCGTAATGGTGGTGACGTACACCTGCAAGAATTCTGACGGGATGGACGTACCGTCGTACTTTTCCGCAGGTGCGGCCGGAACTTGGATGGCCAGGTCGCCGCGCGGAGATGATCCGCGAGGGCCACGCAGCCCACGCCGGCCAAGGGGACACCCGCCTAGAACCGAACACCCATTGGGGTTGCGGTGCTACCGCAGCAAAGTCTTGATCGAGGTTGCGACCCTCGATGTTTTGCCGGCGCTCACGCACCCTCTCTAGAGAGACCCGGGCATCCTCTCCCGCACGCCTGCGGTTGAGCTCTGCCCGGAGGTCGTTGGTCTGTGCACCCCTCACAAAGGGTGAGTGCACAGATGCCGTCGCCTCATGTTGGCGCCGGGATGACCGTGGCCTAGACCTGGTCGAGCCAGAGTGCGCCATGCCGAGTAGTCGGTCGACGTCGTCACACCACTGCTTCATGGCCCCCGGTGAGGCCGTGGAGCTTGGAGGGTGGCACAGCAACTCCCTGGCCGCAGACAATGCCCCCGGTGCAGCCCTCGATGGCGTCCGGGATGTCTGCGCAGTTGTATGCTACTGTGCAGCGTGCACAGCAGCAGTGCCTGGCACTGTGCGGTTGAGAACATGTGGCGCGGAAGAGGCAGCTTCCTCCTCCACCAATAAATCCTCCGTAGTCCCGGCGTGGTGCTCCACGATTTGCACCATCATGCTGAGCGAGAAAACAAGCAAAAACCTAAAGCCTAGGCCCCTACCTGGCGCGCCAAATGTCGGAGAGGAAATTCTCCGGTCGGGTGGCAGAACGCACCCGCCCTAAATCCTAAGATGAGGAGGGGCCTAAGTGTTTTGCCTATCTACTAAGAGATGAATGAACACAAGAACACACAAGGGTTTAGAGTGGTTCGGGCGGCCGGAGCGTAATACCCTACTCCACTGTGTGATGTATTAAGCTTGAGAGCTTGTATGAACTTGTGAGTCTGAGAGTCTGAGTGTGTCCGAGTGAGCCTAAGTGTGTCTGAGTGAGCCTTCCTTGTAACATCATGTGCCCTCCCTTTTATAGCTCAAGGGGGCACATAAAAGGACACTGAGCCCCGACATGCGGGCCCAGGTACTTGGAGCAACTAATGCCAGTTACCAGTGCAATCTCCATGCGCCCTGATATCCACGGTCTGTGTAGCATTGGCGTGCAGCGGAAGCTTCCCTGGCAACGTACGAGTGATGATGGGCACAGTGTATGCCACAGCACAGGCGTACCGCCCGCCAATGGAAAGGACAGGCACACCGCCTGCAGGGTGGCTGGGCTGCCGTCCGTCAGCGGAGTGGACAGGGCGCATTAAATGCTGAGGCGGCACATCGCCCGCCAGTGGAGTGGACAGGACTCATCAAATGTGGGGAAAGCACATCGCCTGCCAGGCGGCGCGTCTTATCCGCAATAAATGCAGAGGACGCGCGGTCCAGGAGCCTTACGCCAAGCTCCTCCCATTGGCTTACGTCACGAGCAGTCGGCCACGCGGCAGCATCAGGTCTCCGCCTGAGCGGGGAGCGGAAGCGTACGCGGTATGGTCCGAACACGTGTCAGCTCCGGACCCCCGCCTGGCCTTGGTCAAGGCCTGGGTATTCTTTGTCTCGGAATCCTAGGACCTTGCTGTGAGTGGCCCGGACCCTGCACAGGGGGGTCCGGGCACGCCCATGGAGGTTCTGGACCTTGCCCGGAGGTCCGGTCCGTACGTACAGGGGTCCGGCACTTTCCCATGGGGGTCCGAACCCTCTGTTGATATCTTGGAATATATCGTCTTATCTAGCCACGTGGCGGCCCTGGAGCTGTCCACGTGGTGGGGGTCGGGTGTTGTTCACCATGCGACTGGAGATAGCCGTGCGGGCACCGTGTCTTCATACTGTAGTAAGGGGTACCCCTGATTTAGGATACCGGCAGTGTCGTTAACATCTTAGACACACCAGAAAACGTTCCATCCAACAATGGCAGAAAAAAGAAAGAGAAAATGATGGTGAAACCTCGCCGAAATTATGACACTATCGTTTAGGTCATATTTCAAGGGAGGGGGAATAGAACGTCTCGTTAAGGAAGAGATTTTCCATCACTTAGACTTTATAGACTTAGAGCAATGTAGAGATTGCATTAAAAGTAAATTTGCAGAGTAGATTAAGAAAAATTCTAAGCAGAGTATGAGAGTATTAGAGACTATTTATACAGATATTTGTTGTCCTTTTCCAGTTAGGGCAGTAGATGGGTTTGATTCATTCATAACCTTCATAGAGGACTACTCTCACCATGGTTACATTTATCCTAAGAAAGATCAGAAGCTTTAGACAAGTTTAAACAGTTTAAAGCTGAGGTAGAGAATCAACATGATTTGAAGATAAAGATTGTTAGATCAGATCATGGGGGTGGTATTACGGACGCCATATAGAGTATGGCAGGTCCTAGGGCCTTTTGCGAGACCCCTAAAAGAAAATGGCAAAGTTGTGCAGTATTCGACACCTGGTGAAACCCAACAGAATTGGGTAGCCAAAAGGTGAAACATAACATTGATGGACATGGTAAGGTGTATACTAAGTTACTCCAGCTTGCATTGGATCTGTGGATGGAGGTTTTAAAAACAACTATCCATATACTCAATAGAGTCCCTAGTAAATCAGTATCTTAAACTCCATATGATGTGGACTGGCAGAAAGCCCACGCTCAACTATCTCCATAAATGGGGTTATGCAGTAGAAGCTAAAATATCTAGTTTTGGACATGGAAATCTAGATGAGAGAACCACTAGCTGCCATTTTATTGGCTACGCTAAGAGATTGAAGGGATTTAGATTCTACTATCCAGGTAGACAGACTAAGTTTATAGAAATCAAACATGCTATATTACTAGAGGATGACATGATCAAGGGGAGTGAGGTACTCAAATCGGTTGACCTTTAGGAAAAGATGACGTATGTCTGGATTTCAATGGTTGAAGAACCATAATTCTCGATACTCGCTAAGGTTCCACCAACAGTTGTACTGACTAAAGTGAAACCCCTGGTACAAATGTTGCATCACCCAGTGCAACTACTACAGAGCAAGATGCTTCACCTTCTACGCAGCTTGACCCTTCTGAGTCGGTTGCACATGAGAGTTTAGAAGATAGTGGTAGTGTTGCGCCAAGTGATGCACCATTGCAGGAGCCCTAGAACGAACCAGAACTAGAAACAAGTTTAGGAAAGTCACAAAGGTCCAGAAGATCTGCGATCTCTGATGGCTATGAAGTTTACACAAGTGTATATATATTAGTGAGAACATTGATGCAGAAGGTGATCCCACCATATATGAAGAAGCTATGAAAAGTGAAAATTCATCTAAATGGGTTTCAACCATGGAAGATGAATTAGAATCTATGAGAATGAACAAAGTTTGGGACTTAGAGATAATTCACCAAGGAGCCAAAACAATAGGCTATAAGTGGGTCTACAAAACCAAGCGTGACTCCATAGGGAATGTAGAAAGATACAAGGCTAGACTTGTGGCCAAATGGTTCACACAAAGAGAAGGCATTGACTACCATGAAACCTTGTCACCTGTCTCAACGAAAGATTCATTCAGGATCATTATGGCATTAGTGGCCCATTTGATCTAGAACTCCATCAGATGGATGTTAAGACAGTATTCCTAAATGGAGAGTTAGTAGAAAATGTGTGTCGGTGTTTCGAAACCCGGGGGTCCCTGGACCGACGAGTGAATTGTCGCCGCGTGCCCCAGCCCAGATGGGTCGACACGAGGCGGAACACGAAGGGGGGAAAGGAAGCAGCCGGAGGCAGGCAGGCATGAGAGAGCGGATCTCATGGCCTTCGTGTTAGCCCCGCGCCTGAGTCGGGTGCGCTTGCAGTAGGGGGATACAAGCGTCAACGCGGGAGTGGGAGCGAGCGGCCTTGCGCGAGCGCCGTCCCGTCCTTCTCCGCGCGGGCCAACCCTTTGTAAGAGGGCCCTGGTCCTTCCTTTTATAGGCGTAAGGAGAGGATCCAGGTGTACAATGGGGGGTGTAGCAGAGTGCTACGTGTCTAGCGGAGGAGAGCTAGCGCCCTAAGTACATGCCATCGTGGCAGCCGGAGGGGTTTTGGCACCCGGTTCGTGCGGTGTCGTGGCCGTCGGAGGAGCGCTAGAGCCTGACGGAAGGACAACTGTCGGGGCTATCGAGTCCTTGCTGACGTCCTCTTGCTTCCGTAAGGGGACCGAGAGCCGCCGTCGTCATAGAGCGTGCGGGGCGCCATCATTGCCTATCTGGCGGAGCGAGCCAGATGGGACGCCGGTCTTGTTCCCCGTAGCCTGAGTCAGCTCGGGGTAGGGTAATGATGGCGCCTCCTGTCGACGTGGTCGGTCCGCGCCCTAGGTTGGGCGATGTGGAGGCTCCTCCGAGGTCGAGGTCGAGTCTGTCTTCCGTGGCCGTGGTCGAGTCCGAGCCCCTGGGTCGGGCGAGGTGGAGACCGTCGGCTGAGGCCAGGACTGAGTCCGAGCCCTGGGGTCGGGTGAAGCGGAGTTCGTCGTCTTCTAGGGCCGAGCCCATGTCCGAGCCCTGGGGTCGGGCAAGGCGGAGTTCGTCGTCTTCCGGGGTTGAGCCCATGTCCGAGCCCTGGGGTCGGGCGAGGCGGAGTTCGCCATCTTCCGGGGCTGAGGCCGAGTCCGAGCCCTGGGTCGAGCGGAGCAGAGTTCGCCGTCTTCCGGGGCTGAGCCCGAGTCCGAGCCCTGGGTCGGGCAGAGCGGAGTTCGCTGTCTTCCGGAGCTGAGCCCGAGTCCGAGCCCTGGGTCGGGCGGAGCGGAGTTTGCCGTCTTCCGGGGCTGAGCCCGAGTCCGAGCCCTGGGTCGGGCGGAGCGGAGTTCGCTGTCTTCGGGGGCTGAGCCCGAGTCCGAGCCCTGGGGTCGGGCGAGGCGGAGTTTCCTATGATGCCCGAGGCCAGCCTTGGCTGCTGTCAGCCTTATTCTGTCGGGTGGCTCAGCAGTCGGAGCGGCGCAGGCGGCGCTGTCCTCTTGTCAGACCGGTCAGTAGAGCGGCGAAGTGACCGCGGTCACTTCGACTCTGTCGACTGGTGGGCGTGCGTCAGGATAAAGGTGTCAGGCCACCTTTGCATTAAATGCCCCTGCGATTTGGTCGGTCGGCGTGGCGATGTGGCCAAGGTTGCTTCTTGGTGAAGACTAGGCCTCGGGCGAGCCGATAGTGTGCCCGTTGCTGGAGGGGGGTCCTCGGGCATGACGTAGGTTCTCCGGGGTCGGCTTCCCTTGCCCGAGGCTAGGCTCAGGCGAGGCACGATCACGTCCCTTGAATGGACCGATCCTTGACTTAATCGCACCCATCAGGCCTTTGCAGCTTTGTGTTGATGGGGGTTACCAGCTGAGATTTAGGGGTCTTGAGGGTACCCCTAATTATGGTCCCCACAGTAGCCCCCGAGCCTCCAAGGGAGTACTACTACTCGCTTGGAGGCTTTTGCCGCACTTTTTTGCAAGGGGACCAGCCTTTTTCGGTTGCATTCTGTTCCGGTGGGTGCGCGCGAGCGCACCCGCCGGGTGTAGCCCCCGAGGCCTCGGAGGAGTAGTTTTACTCCTTCGAGGTCTTAGTGCGTTTCGCAACACTTCGGCTGGTCTAGTTGTTCCCTCATGCGAGCTGGCCGTAGCCCGAGTGCACGGTCGGGTCCCAAGTTCTCGGGCTGGTATGTTGACGCTGTCAACGGTTTGGCCGGAGCCGGGTTTGCGAGAGCAGCCCCCGAGCCTCTGCACAGGGCGAGAGGACGGTCAAGGACAGACTCGTCTTTTTTACATACGCCCCTGCGTTGTCTTTCCGCAAGGAGGAGGGGGGGGGGAAGCGCCATGTTGTCCTCGGAGGGCGCCGAACATGGTGTTTCCGGTGAGCTGCTGGCGGGTAATCCGAGCGGACGTCCGTGCCCCATTTGTTAGGGGTCGGCTAGAGGCCTAGAGGCACGCCCAAAAGTACCTGCGGGTGATCTGCCGGACCCGGTCCCCTGTCGACGAGGTCCGAGGGCTCGACGCCTCCCTCTGATGGGATTCCGTTACAAGATCGTTCCCGCTGGTCTCGGAAATGTCCTAGGGTACCTCGGGAGCGTAGCCCGAGCCTTGGTTATGTATCGAACGTACCCAAGGTCATCCCTCGCTCTGTGTCTGAGGCGACTGTGAACCCTTCGAGGGCCAGCCTACAAACCCCTGATCAGTAGTGGGCGCGGAGCCCGAGTGGCCTGAGGCGGCCGTTGAACCCTTCGAGGGGCCGGCCATCGAACCTCTGACCAGTAGTGGGCGTAGAACCCAATCGATCTGAGGCGGCCATTGAACCCCTCCGAGGGGCCGGCCTTCGAACCTCTGATCAGTTGGGAGGCTCGGAGCCTGTTTCCTTCACGGAGAAGGGTCCTTCTTGGGGTATCCCCCTTTCCCGGTCCCTGTTGTAAGAGAGAGAAAGAGGAAAAGGAAAAGGATGCGAAGTCGAATGGCGTGGCGTACCTTTTTCGACGCGGTCATTATGGCGAAGGCGAAGCGTCACTCGCTTCCCCTGCCAGAGACGCCGCCTATCCCGCCGCGGAGTTAATGCGACGGGGCGAGCGGTTCGCGGGGCGGCCGTTGTGCGTGCGCGAGCCGTTCGAGGAACGGATCACGAGCACGCCGTCTTCACGCTGTGAGAGAGGGCTCCCCCGCTGCCCCTGGACGGGACGTGAGCTTGGCCGACGACGTGACCGCTGCTTCTGCCCACTTGTCATCGCCATTACTGCCGGCCCAATTTTGACCGCATTTGACCGTCGTGCTTGGCTGGCACTGCAGGGTTGCCTCGAGTCGCGGTATTGACTCCGCAGTCGAGGAGGCGCGGTAGTGGCGTGAGTGGCGGTGCAGTTGCTCACACATAGCAACCGGCGTGCCGGTCGCATGACGCGTGGGCCTGGACCTCCATGCTAGGCTCATTGGAGTCGAAGGGGGGCGCCCACCTGGCACGGTTGCATGCCGCCTGCATGGCTGTCCGCCCTTTCACCCGCTGGTCTGGGCGAAAGTGGAGGAGTGTTTATAACCGCCGGGTGGTTGCATGCACCGCGCGCGTGTGACGGTTTGGCTTCTTCTCCCTGGACCGGCTCGCATGACGTGTGGGACCCAGCCCCCGCGCCGTGGGGGGGGGGAATCTTGGAGCGTGTTGGAGAAGACTCAACCCGCAACGGTTGAGGATGCAAGTGGGGAGAGTCGCCTTTAAAAAGGGGGGCGACCCCCTTGGAGGGCAACCATGTCTTCGCGCTCCCCTCATGCATCGTGTCTTCCCACCTTCCGAGCCCCCGGGCGGGGGACGCCCGGAATTCTTCCGTCTTGTCGTCGGAGGAACACAACTTCGTGGAAGTCGGTACCTTTTAGCCATCGTTCGACTTCAAGGATTTTCATCATGCAGCCCGGCTGCATCCCCTCGCCAGTGGTCACCCAAGACGGTGACCTCCAGTTCGATGGCGGGGGAAAGCAAGCCGGGCTGCGGCCTCTGCCCCTCCCTCAGCCTCAAGGATTTTCATCACCAGTGCTGGGGAGGGGAGTGTGCCGAGTTGGGGTCGGTCCCTGCGTGGGTGGCGGCCCGCTCCTTCCCTCAGTGATCGGGGGGAAGGGCGTCCGCCGTTCATGGCATGGGCAGCTGCCGCGTGCCCGGCTCTCTGAGCCGAGCGGCTTCGGAGCCGCTCCCGGTGCCGCCTTCCGCCACGGCAGCTGGAAGAGGTTCCGCCATCGACGAGCTAGCCGGCGCCACCCACGGACGGACCTCCAACTCGTCGGCCTTCTGCCCGTCCTTGCCTCTCGAGTTGGGGGCATGGGCGAGGGCCTCATGGCAGCAGCATCCGCCCTGAGGTCATCGCCGCTGCTGTTCGGCCCTCCGGGGCAGAAGTCGTCATCGTTGCCGCTGCCGGGGCGGGCGACGGCGAGCCGTTCGTCGGTCTTCTGTTGCTCCACAGGCCCCCCAGTCGCGTGGGGTTGTTCGTACCTACGGAGGTGGAACCGGAGTTCCGTTTGTAATGGCACCTTGAATGCCAGTGTTTTTGTTCACTGTGGCTGTCGAGGCCTGAACGTGTATGTATTTTCGGCACGGAGCCGTGTTTTTTCTTCATTTCGAGCACTGAGACTCGCCTTGTCGATTATCTGAACCGCTTCACCGAGCTTGAGTTGCCTCGTGCGAAGGACACGAGTGAGGTATCCGTATCCCGGAGGCGTAGGAGTCCCTCGGCTCGGCCGGCCTTGCTGTCCGAGGCTTCTCTTGCTTAGTTAAAGGAACCCCTCAGCCTCCCTTCGATGAGCCGAAGCCGGAGGTAGCGGTGTCAGCACGGACGGAGGTAGAGTTGGCTTCGAAAAGGAGGTGTAGTTGGCCAGAGCCTGGCCGGGTCGTCCACTGGCGGAACCGACGCCGGAGTTGAGCTGCCGAGGCCACAAGCCGAGCTGATGTCTTTGGGGGTCAGCTGGCCGAGGCCTCGGGGTGGCCGGCCGAGCCGCCTGCTCGGGCCGGATTCTCGAAGAAGACCCTGGCGGCGATGGCCCGAGTGTGGTGCTGATGTCACCCTTCAGAGTGGGGGCCCTCCGACCGCGTCGCCGTCCGAGGCTAGGTCAGACCCCGCCGAAGGTGTAGCTAGTGCCGAGGGTGCTGCTGCCCCCTTCGACTGTCGACGTCCGAGCCTGCAGGATCAGGTTGTCTTGTAGTGTGTTGTAAAGCTGCGTTGTAAAGCTGCGTTTCTTTTCCTCTTGTTTCGAGTATCCGAACTCATTTGTCGGTAACAGAATTGTTTGTGCGGGCGAGAGTTGCTTTTCACGGAAGGCGATGAGTGAGGTATCCGTATCCCGGAGGCGTAGGAATCCCTCGGCTCGGTCGGCCTTGCCGCTTACATGCGCTCTTACTCGTCCATAGGGTTCTGTTACCGACACAGTCGAGAAGGCCCGAAAAATCATTTCGGCAGAGGAGCTCTCGAGCATGAAGACTTGTTCGGTCCGCGGAGTCACTTATCCGAGCGCGAGTTACTTATCGCAGAAGGTGATGAGTGAGGTATCCGTATCTCGGAGGCGAGGAGTCCCTCGGCTTGGTCAGCCTTGGCTGCTTACGTGTACTTCGTCGTTTTCAGGATCCACTTTTGAAGTAGTCGAAGAGCACGAAAGGCATTCTGGCAGAAAAGATTTTTTTTTTCTTTTTTCGAGGAAAATTTCGACGCAGAGGGGGTTGCCCCCTTCTAGCCCCCGAGGGAGGGTCGGGCTTTGCCGAGGCAAGGCTGACCCTTCCTTGACGACCAGACTTGGTGTGTGAATGAGGTATACGAGCAATTTGAAAGCATCTTAAGGGTAGAAGCGACGTAGCTGTTGGATGTTCCAAGCGTTGCTGTAGACCTTGCCTTGGCTGTTGGCCAGCTTGTATGTTCCGGGCTTCAGGACCTTGGAGATGACGAACGGCCCTTCCCAGGGAGGCGTGAGTTTGTGCCGCCCTCGGGTGTCTTGTCGCAGCTGAAGCACCAGGTCGCCCACCTGGAGGTCTCGGGACCTAACCCCCCGGGCGTGGTAGCGTCGCAGGGACTGCTGGTACTGCGCCGAGTGTAGTAAGGCCATGTCCCGAGCCTCCTCCAGCTGGTCCAGTGAGTCTTCTCGGTTGGCTCGGTTGCTTTGGTCGGTGTAGGCCCTCGCCCTCGGGGAACCGTATTCCAAGTCTGTGGGCAAGATGGCCTCGGCCCCATAGACTAGAAAGAACGGTGTGAAGCCCGTGGCTCGGCTCGGCGTTGTTCTCAGACTCCAGACCACCGAGGGGAGTTCCTTCATCCACCGCTTGCCAAACTTGTTGAGGTCGTTGTAGATCCGAGGCTTGAGTCCTTGCAGGATCATGCCGTTGGCCCGCTCCACTTGCCCATTCGTCATGGGGTGAGCCACGGCAGCCCAGTCCACCCGGATGTGGTGATCCTCGCAGAAGTCCAGGAACTTTCTGCTGGTGAACTGGGTGCCGTTGTCGGTGATGATGGAGTTGGGACCCCGAAGCGATGGATGATGTTGGTGAAGCACGCCACCGCCTGTTCGGACCTGATGCTGTTTAGGGGTCGGACCTCGATCCACTTGGAGAATTTGTCGATGGCGACCAATAGGTGCGTGTAGCCCCCGGGTGCCTTCTGCAAGGGGCCAACGAGGTCCAGACCCCACACAGCAAACGACCAGGTGATGGGTATGGTCTGCAGAGCCTGAGCGGGCAGGTGGGTCTGCCTCGCGTAGAACTGACACCCTTCGCAGGTGCGGACAATTCTAGTAGCGTCGACCACCGCTGTCGACCAGTAGAATCCTTGTCGAAAGGCGTTTCCAACGAGGGTTCGAGTTGCTGTGTGATGGCCGCAAGCCCCCGAGTGTATCTCTTGCAAGAGCTCCTGGCCTTCGGCGATGGAAATGCATCGCTGGAGGATGCCTGAGGGGCTACGGTGGTAGAGCTCCTTCCCATCTCCCAGCAAGACGAAAGACTTGGCGCGCCGCGCCAACCGCCGAGCTTCGGCTTGGTCGAGGGGCAGCTCCCCTCGATGGAGATATTGCAGGTACGGGGTCTGCCAGCTTTGATTAGGCGTGACCTCGCTCGGTTCCCCCTTGACGCGCAGTGCCTCACCCCCGAGGGCCGAGGGTACCTCAGGCTGAGCCGAGGGTACCTCGGACCGTGTCGAGGGTAGCTCGGACTGGGCCGAGGGTACCTCGGACTGAGCCGAGGGTGCCTCGGGCGGAGCCGAAGGTACCTCGGGCTCGGGCGTGTCCTCGGTCTTGACGGAGGGTTGATGCAGGTCTCGGGAGAATACATCCGGGGGAACTGTTGTTCGTCCCGAGGCTATTTTAGCCAGCTCGTCCGTAGTCTCGTTGTAGCGTCGGGCGATGTGGTTGAGCTCGAGCCCGTAGAACTTGTCTTCCAGGCGCCGAACCTCATCGCAGTAGGCTTCCATCTTCGGGTCGCGGCAGTGGGAGTTCTTCATGACTTGGTCGATGACGAGCTGCGAGTCACCGCGAGCGTCGAGGCATCAGACCCCTAGCTCGATGGCGATTCGCAACCCGTTTACCAGAGCCTCGTACTCTGCCACATTGTTGGACGCCGGGAAGTGGAGGCGTAGCACGTAGCGGAGGTGCTTCCCGAGGGGCGAGATGAAGAGGAGGCCTGCGCCGGCCCCCGTCTTCATCAGCGACCCATCGAAAAACATGGTCCAGAGCTCCGGTTGGATCGGAGCCGTCGGGAGCTGGGTGTCGGCCCATTCAGCCACGAAGTCCGCCAAGACCTGGGACTTGATGGCCTTCCGAGGGGCGAAAGAGATCGTCTCGCCCATGATCTCCACCGCCCACTTCACAATTCTACCCGAGGCCTCTCGGGACTGGATGATCTCTCCCAGGGGGAAGGATGACACCACAGTCACCGGATGAGACTCGAAGTAGTGTCGCAACTTCCGCCGTGTCAGGATCACCGCGTACAGCAGCTTCTGGATTTGTGGGTAGCAGATCTTGGTTTCGGACAGTACCTCACTGATGAAGTAGACTGGCCTCTGGACGGGCAATGCATGCCCTTCTTCTCGTCTCTCAACCACGACCGCGGCGCTAACCACCTGGGTGGTTGCGGCGACATAGATCAAGAGGGCTTCTCCGGCAGCGGGGGGTACCAAGATGGGCGCGTTCGTGAGGAGCGCCTTCAGGTTCCCGAGGGCTTCCTCGGCCTCGGGAGTCCAAGCGAAGCACTCAGCTTTCCTTAAGAGGCGGTACAGAGGCAGACCTCTTTCGCCGAGGCGGGAGATGAAGCGGCTCAGAGCCGCGAGACATCCCATGACCCTCTGTACGCCTTTCAAGTCCTTGATTGGCCCCATGCTGGTGATGGCTGCGATCTTCTCCGGGTTGGCTTCGATGCCCCGCTCGGAGACGATGAACCCCAAGAGCATGCCTCGGGGGACCCCGAAGACACACTTTTCGGGATTAAGCTTCACGCCTTTCGCCTTGAGACATCGGAACGTCACTTCGAGGTCGGAAAGGAGGTCGGAGGCCTTCCTCGTCTTGACTATGATGTCATCGACGTAGGCCTCGACCGTTCGGCCGATGTGTTCGCCAAACACATGGTTCATGCATCGCTGGTACGTTGCCCCCGCATTCCTCAAACCAAACGGCATTGTAACATAGCAGTACATGCCGAAGGGTGTGATGAATGAAGTCGCGAGCTGGTCGGACTCCTTCATCCTGATCTGGTGATACCCTGAGTAGGCATCGAGGAAAGACAGGGTTTCGCACCCAGCAGTGGAATCCACGATCTGATCGATGCGAGGCAGAGGGTAGGGAACCTTCGGACATGCTTTGTTTAGACCAGTGTAGTCTACACACATCCGCCATTTCCCCCCTTTCTTTCTCACAAGCACAGGGTTGGCAAGCCATTTGGGATGGAATACCTCTTTGATGAACCCGGCTGCCAGTAGCTTGTGGATCTCCTTGCCTATGGCTCTGCGCTTTTCTTCGTTGAATCGGCGCAGAGGCTGCTTCACGGGTCGGGACCCAGCTCGAATATCCAGAGAGTGCTCGGCGACTTCCCTCGGTATGCCGGGCATGTCCGAGGGACTCCACGCGAAAACGTCGGCGTTTGCGCGGAGAAAGTCGACGAGCACTGCTTCCTATTTGGGGTCGAGCTCGGAACCGATCCGGATCTGCTTGGAGGCATCGTTGCAGGGGTCGAGAGGGACGGACTTGACCGTCTCTGCTGGTTCGAAGTTGCCGGCGTGGCGCTTCATGTCGGGCGCCTCCCTAGAGAGGCTCTCCAGGTCAGCGATGAGGGCCTCGGATTCGGCGAGGGCCTCGGCGTACTCCACGCACTCCACATCGCATTCGAATGCGTGTCGGTACATGGGCCCGACGGTGATGACCCCGTTGGGGCCCGGCATCTTGAGCTTGAGGTAGGTGTAGTTGGGGACGGCCATGAACTTGGCGTAGCATGGCCTCCCCAACACTGCATGGTAGGTTCCTCGAAACCCGACCACTTCGAACGTGAGGGTCTCCTTTCGAAAGTTGGAGGGCGTCCCGAAGCAGACGGGTAGGTCGAGTTGTCCGAGGGGTCGAACGCGCTTCCCAGGGACGATCCCGTGGAAAGGCGCAGCGCCCGTCCGGACCGAGGACAGATCGATCCGCAGGAGCCCGAGGGTCTCAGGGTAGATGATGTTGAGGCTGCTACCTCCGTCCATGAGGACCTTGGTGAGCCTGACATTGCCAATGATGGGGTCGACAACGAGTGGGTATCTCCCCGGGCTCGGCACGTAGTCTGGATGGTCGGCCTGGTCGAAGGTGATGGGCTTGTCGGACCAGTCTAGGTAGACTGGCGCCGCCACCTTTACCGAGCAGACCTCCCGACGCTCTTGCTTGCGGTGCCGAGCCGAGGCGTTCGCCACTTGCCCGCCGTAGATCATGAAGCAGTCGCGGATCTCGGGGAACCCTCCTGCCTTGTGATCTTCCTCCTTTGCGTCGTCGAGGGCCTTGCCACCCTCCGCGGGTGGCCCGGCCTTGTGGAAGTGTCGTCGAAGCATGGCACACTCCTCAAGGGTGTGCTTGACGGGCCCCTGATGATAGGGGCACGGCTCCTTGAGCATCTTGTCGAAGGGGTTGGCACCTCCGGGAGGTTTCTGAGGGTTCTTGTGCTCGGCGGCGGCGACAAGGTCCGTGTCGGCGGCGTCGCGTTTCGCTTGCGACTTCTTCTTGCCCTTCTTCTTGGCGCCGCACTGAGTTGACGCCTCGGGAGCATCTTCCGGTGGGTGGCCCTGGGGCTGCTTGTCCTTCCGGAAAATGGCCTCAACCGCCTCCTGGCCAGAGGCGAACTTGGTGGCGATGTCCATCAGCTCACTCGCCCTGGTGGGGGTCTTGTGACCCAGCTTGCTCACCAGGTCGCGGCAGGTGGTGCCGGCGAGGAACGCGCCGATGACATCTGAATCGGTGACGTTGGGCAGCTCTGTGCGCTGCTTCGAGAATCGCCGGATGTAGTCCCGGAGAGACTCTCCCCGCTGCTGGCGGTAGCTTCGGAGATCCCAGGAGTTCCCAGGGCGCACGTACGTGCCTTGGAAATTGCCAGCGAAGGCTTGGACCAGGTCGTCCCAGTTGGAGATCTGCCCCGGGGGCAGGTGCTCCAGCCAGGCTCGAGCGGTGTCAGAGAGGAACAGGGGGAGGTTGCGGATGATGAGGTTGTCATCGTCCGTTCCACCCAGTTGGCAGGCCAGCCGATAGTCCGCGAGCCACAGCTCCGGTCTCGTTTCCCCCGAGTACTTTGTGATAGTAGTCGGGGTTCGGAACTGGGTCGGGAACGGTGCCCGTCGTATGGCGCGGCTGAAAGCCTGTGGACCGGGTGGTTCGGGCGAAGGACTCCGATCCTCCCCACTGTCGTAGCGTCCCCCACGCCTGGGGTGGTAGCCTCAGAGCGCCCTGTCGTCGAGGTGGGCCCGACGGCTGTGATGGTGGCACTCGTTGCCGAGGCGACCCGGGGCCGCAGGCGCTGTGTTGCGCGTGCGCCCGGAGTGGGCCGAGGCTTCCCGCATGAATCGGGAAGTCGCGGCGCGATGTTCCAAGGGGAACCCCTGCCTTCGGGAGGCAGAGCTTTCGGCCCGTCGGACCGCGGCGTCCTCTAGGAGATTCTTGAGCTCTCCCTGGATATGCCGCCCCTCGGTGGTTGATGGCTCCGACATCGCGCGGAGGAGTATTGCCGCTGCAGCCAGGTTCTGGCCGACTCCGCTGGAATCCGGCGGCGGCCTCACCCTGACGTCGTCGGCGATGCAGTGCTAGATGTCTTGGGGGAGATGACGCGCTTCTCCGGCCGGGGGTTGGACCACCCATTCCTACCCGATGTCTCGGCGGATCGGCACAAGCGTTCCTGCTCCCTCGTCGAGCCTGGCCTGCCTCTCGCGGATTTGCTCGAGCTGTGGGTCAGGACCCCCCGCCGGGACGGGGACCACAGCTAGCTCCCGAAGGATGTCAACGCGAGGTGCGGGCCTAGGGGGATCACCGTCTTCCGGCATACCAAGATGGTTGCCTTCGCCGGGACCCCCTAGATCGACGTGGAAACATTCACGACTTGGGCCGCGGTCCTCATTGTCGAGGCCGCGGCTGCCGTCGGAACAGTCGGAAAGGCAGTAGTCACATGCGGTCATGAAGTCCCGCACGGTACTAGGGTTACCAAGTCTGGAGAAATCCCAACAGAGGTCGGGCTCGCCATCTTCCTCGGACCCCGAGGGCTCGTAGGTCGAGTCGGCCGTCAGTCGGTCCCAGGGTGACCGCACACGATACCTCAGAGGGTTTGGACTCGCCTCTAAGAGAGTGCTCACCTAAGCGGAGTCACTTGGTGGGTCGAAGCTGAATCCAAAAGACACGAGATGGGAATCGGTCGGTACCTTCCGGTCGACGGTCGGTGACGAGGTCGCGTCTGGGACTGACTGCACCGTTGCCTCAGGTACAAGCGTGACGCCCAGCAAGTCCTTCGCGAACGTGCTGGTGTCGTGCGTTTGCTTGAGATCGGCGTGTTGCGGGGAGGCGGCGCCCGTCTTCGTCTCAGACGCGAGATCGATGCCCGACGCGCCCTCCGTTGGGGCACCGACGCCGTCGACTCGCTCGACAGCCAACGAGGTGCCGCTTCCAGCTTGGCCTTGGTTGCCCCGCCTCCTCCTCCGTCGGCGGGGGAGGGGACGGGACAAGCCCGAATGTCGTCCTTCCACCACGTGGGGAAGGCGTCGTCGATTTCCCCGCCGGCGAGCGGGTTGTCAACCGCCATTGTCGCTATCACGCGGCAGGGGAAGGAGTATCATGTCGTAGCTACCGTCAAGGGACATGAACTCAAGATTCCCGAAACGGAGCACCGTCCTAGGGCTGGAAAGGTTGCTGGAGACTGCCCATCTGGAGCTTGACGGGAAGCTGTTCGTCAACACGCAGCAGGCCCCTACCTGGCGCACCAACTGTTGGTGTTTCGAAACCCGGGGGGTCCCTGGACCGACGAGTGAATTGTCGCCGCGTGCCCCAGCCCAGATGGGTCGACGCGAGGCGGAACGCGAAGGGGGGAAAGGAAGCAGCCGGAGGGAGGCAGGCGTGAGAGAGCGGATCCCGCGGCCTTCGTGTTAGCCCCGCACCAACTGTTGCAGTAGGGGGATACAAGCGTCCACGCGGGAGTGGGAGCGAGCGGCCTTGCGCGAGCGCCGTCCCGTCCTTCTCCGCGCGGGCCAACCCTCTGTAAGAGGGCCCTGGTCCTTCCTTTTATAGGCATAAGGAGAGGATCCAGGTGTACAATGGGGGGTGTAGCAGAGTGCTACGTGTCTAGCGGAGGAGAGCTAGCGCCCTAAGTACATGCCATCGTGGCAGCCGGAGGGGTTTTGGCACCCGGTTCGTGCGGTGTCGTGGCCGTCGGAGGAGCGCTGGAGCCTGGCGGAAGGACAGCTGTCGGGGCTGTCGAGTCCTTGCTGACGTCCTCTTGCTTCCGTAAGGGGGCCAAGAGCCGCCGTCGTCACAGAGCGTGCGGGGCGCCATCATTGCCTATCTGGCGGAGCGAGCCAGATGGGACGCCGGTCTTGTTCCCCGTAGCCTGAGTCAGCTCGGGGTAGGGTAATGATGGCGCCTTCTGTCGACGTGGTCGGTCCGCGCCCTAGGTTGGGCGATGTGGAGGCTCCTCCGAGGTCGAGGTCGAGTCTGTGTTCCGTGGCCGTGGTCGAGTCCGATGTAACGCCCCGAATTTTGGAGTTGAATTTTTTCTTTTCTTCACTCGCTAAATTCGGGCGTTACCCTTTCTTTTTTTTCCTTTTCCCTCGCTAGACCTTGATCTTTTCCAAAATTATAGCGGTGTTCGGCTTGGAATTCCCGCATAAAGCAAAACCTTAAAATACTTTATGTTGTTTGATGCATCATGCCGAACCATGCATTCTTTCGATTGCTTAAAAATGTAAGTGCATTCATCCAGGAAAAACGGATTTCGAAAAGGAGAAAACCTTTTTTTTTCTTTTTCTTTTTTTCCTTCCTTCTCTCTCTCCTCCCTTTTTCTCTCTCCCGCGCTGTGGGCCGCCCCGGCCGACCCAGCCGCCCCTGGCCGGCCCAGCCGCCCCCCCGCGCGCCCCCTTTGGGCCCAGCTGGCCCAGCCGCCCCTCCCTTTTCCCCCCAAATCCCTCTCTCTCCCTCCCATTCTCCCTCTCCCCCACCCCAGCCGCCGCCCCTGCCCTAGCCGCCGTCCCTGCTCATCGCCGGTTCGGCCGCCCCGTCCCCGTCCCCGGTGAGGTCCCCCTCCCCCTCTCCTCCCTCTCCCATCTCCCCTCCCCTCCCCCGCCCGGCTCGGCCACCGCCGCTCGGCCGCCCCCGTGCCCCCGGTCCGGCCGCCCGCCTGCCCCGGCTCGGCCGCCGGTTCGGCTGCCGGCCCGGCCGCCGCCTCGGCCGGCCCAGCCCCCCCCGGTTCGACCGCCCCTGCCCAGCCGCCCCTGTGCGCCCAGCTCGGCCGCCCCCTGCCCTAGCTCGACCGCCCCCCCCCGCCAGCTCGGCCGCCCGCCGCCGGCTTGGCCGCCCCCGCCCGTGCCCCTGGCCGGTTCAACCGCCCCCTGGCCGGTTCAACCGCCCCTTTTTTTATTTATTTTATTTTATTTTATTTTCTTTTATTATTGTTATTTATTTTATTCTGGGCAAGCTAATCATCGTTCATGTTAATGAAATAGAAAACTTAATTTAGAATTCCGTTACGTTAGTCAATTCATATAGTCAATTGTTCATTTCGCTTAAGGTTGATCAACTAAAAAGGGGCTAGGTTTCCGTTAGTGCATATAACTAATTCTTTTGTTAGAACCAATTGGAACTAGAGCGCATAATTTAACTAATCATTAGTGCATAAGCTTTAACCCCTGCGAGACCTTTCCCCGTTTCTTTCTAACCTTAACGAATGCGATATCGAATGTCATACTTTATGCATATTTACTTTATTTGTTCTCTTGTATGGTGTACTGTTTGTTTCCTAATTTGAATGGATGAATGTATGTGCGCTTGCAATCGCATAGAGAACGATCCGGTTGAAGAGCCCGAGGAACTCGCAGGAGAAGCCCCTGAGCAGCAGTCGGTTGGTGGAGGCAAGTGTCCTTTAACCTATCTCTGTCCTATTCATTATTTAATTCACCTCCCGCTTTACACATTTATGCCTAAGGATTGACTAGCTTTTGTTATCCATGTCCTTGTCTACCTATCTGGGTTGGATTATTATTGTTTAGCTTTATGCTATTGCTTAACTCTAATCAATGAACATGATGAGATTATCTATGATACGCTGTCTTCCCTTCTCTTATTATGATGTTGTACTTGTGGCCTTTAAGGGGGCTCGAGCGGTTTCTCGAGTGCCTCTCCGTAAGGACCTGTTCTATGGATGACCGCCCGGGAAAACAGTGCAACCATGAGGGTGGAGTGGGACGCCCTTAGCTGAGTAATTAGAGGAACCGGGGTGTAGTTCGCTTCGCCGTCGTGCCGTCAATGGGGCTCGGTGTATGCGGCTCGCTCTGCCAAGGTTGATTTGTCCCTTGGGGAGGAGTGCGGTACATTTAGGAAACCTAACGGGCGGCTACAGCCTCGGGGAATCTTTGTAAAGGCTACGTAGTGATGCCCTGCTGGACCACCTAGGTAGTGGTCAATGGGGGGTAGCTCTCTCCGGGCAGAAAGGGGATCACGGCTTGTGGGTAAAGTGCACAACCTCTGCAGAGTGTTTGAAAACTGATATATCAGCCGTGCTCGCGGTTATGAGCGGCCAAGGGAGCTCCAATGATTAGTGGTACTTGATCAGAGACATTTTGGTTTACAGGTGGCAAAGAGACTGATGGTTTTGGTTATGACTATGGTGCTGGTAAGTGGTATTCTTTCCGTTTGGAAAGGGTACATCGGGCTAATAACTTGGGTTAATGCTAAAACCTGGCTTTCTATTAATAAATAATGATCTGACCAACTAAAAGCAACTGCTTGACTTATCCCCACATAAAGCTAGTCCACTACAGCCAAACGAGATACTTGCTGAGTATGTTGATGTGTACTCACCCTTGCTCTACACACCAAACCCCCCCCAGGTTGTCAGCATTGCAACCACTGCTCAGGAGAAGATGAAGCTGTGGAAGGAGACTTCCAGGAGTTCCAAGACTACGACGAGTTCTAGGTGTGGGTTAGCGGCAACCCCCAGTCGGCTGCCTGTGAAGGCCGCAGTTATCTACGTTTCGTTTTCGCACTTTGATTTATTGTAAGGACTATATGGACGTCTCAGACGCATGATGTAATCGACTATTATTTCCCTTTTAATACTATTTTGAGCACTGCGTGATGATGTCCATGTTATGTAACTGCTGTGTACGTGAATAACTGATCCTGGCACGTACATGGTTCGCATTCGGTTTACCTTCTAAAACCGGGTGTGACATAAGTGGTATCAAAGCCGTGCTGACTGTAGGACCGCTAACCTAGAGTAGAATGGTCGTTCTAAGGACTATAGACCTCTGTCCTTGCCTTGACTTTGGTACCCCTTCAAAAGTTGGTCATACCGACCAAACCTATATTCTACTATATATTATACCTTGCTGAAAATTGTGTTTTATTCTAATCCTTCATTTATTTATGATTCATTATTTGCTGGTCATATTAGTTTTGTTCTCACTCTTTTGCTTGCGGTGTCTTTTGTAGATGGCTCGACTTAGACACACTGCACGAAAGTTCGTCATCCCCTTCTTACCCTCCCGCCTTGCGGAGCGTCCGCTTCGCCGTCCCGTGGCCGGACAGTCCAGCCACTTGGAGAGACTGCACCACCGCCTGCATGAGGAGTAGGAACGTCGATGACAGGAGCAGCAGGGCTCTTCCTTCTCGCTCCAGCAGGAGATAGAGTCTGTGAGGAGCTGCTCTCCTGTGCTTCCCCTGGAGGCGCCCCCTGCACCACCACTGGGCGCCCCAGCCTCTGGAGTAGCTGCTGGAGGAGACCCAGACGACGGAGGTGGCGACGATAGCCCGAGCCACGACACCGACTTCCCTGCCGACCATGAGCCGGAAGGATGGGTTGCTCGACCCATCACTCGTGACGCTGCTCGCGGGTGTCACTTCCATGACGCGCTCGACACCCTGCTGCGTCGGGCACTTGACCGGCGTACTTGGTCCATCGAGTATCGCTGTGTGGTCTACCAGCATAGTCGCGGGGTTTACCCGGACCGCTGGGAGGCGACCTGCTTGGTGCGCCGTCCGGAGAACAGTCTCCAAGGTGCGGAGGCCTGCTCAGAGCACTATTCTATCTCTGAGCGGGACTCAGCTGAGGTAGCCATGCATGATGCTGCACGGCGTGCGCTTTCGCACTACTGCTCGGTTCTCGGTGGGGTAGCTAATGGTCTCGACCTGAAGTATTACCCCCGCCGTCCATCTGGCAGCACAGGAGGCGTGATTGTTTCACCTGTTGGTGAGGACAATCCCAGGTTGAGCAGCACAGTCAACCTAGCCGCCGTGCTAAACACGGAGCTGGACCATGCACTAGACGAGCTGAGTAGGGCTCGTGCTGAGATTGCCCTGCTGCGGCTGAGCGCGCGGAACGTCATCACTTGGATGATGGTTCCCCCGCCCCCGTTGGGACTCAGCACCCGTACCGCTCACCTCGGCGTGGACGCCAGTCCTATGGCAATCCCGACTGCAAGACCAAGATAAATTTAGAACCATAGATCGTTAGAGTTGGATCTTGTAATTAATACAAAATATATACGTAGAAGCTACAGTCTTAGCGTTAGTCTCGCTTTTAGTTAGTCTTAGTTAGACAGGATAGTTTGCTATATCCTTGCATCTATGTTGGTCATGATGAACTATGTTTGGTTTGGATCTTTGTAATGACTGTCACCAGAGTGTGGGTATCCCCTGCATTATGGTTTACCTATTATGTTAATGGAGTTAGTTATATAGTTGGGAAACCTTTTATTCCACTTTCCTCTTTATCTGAGAAGCTGCGTGGTCTGTGTTGGAGATCCGTGAAGATGCTCATCTGTTCAGTGCTGTGGAAGGATTCTATACTCTTTTCTTATGCTGCAAGATTTGCCAGATTAGTTCTGATGTGTGGTTGCATTCTGCAGATGTCAGAGAACAGGCGCAGAGGAGGAAGGCGTGCTCAGCAGGAGCGAGCCGCTCAGCAGGATGAGGTGCCTCAGCAGCAGCACCTGCCGCCCCCGCCCTCGATGTCCATCGAGCAGATGTTTCTGATGCAGACTCAAGCAGTTCAAGCCATCGGTCAGACTCTGGCCGCCATTCAGCAGCAGCAGCAGCAACAACAGCAGTAGGCTCCACCTCAGCCTCAGATGCCTCAGATGCCTAGAGACAAGCGTGCTGAATTCATGAGAGGTCATCCTCCAACGTTTGCTCACTCTTCTGACCCCATGGATGCTGAAGATTGGCTGCGCACTGTGGAGCGGGAGTTGCATACCGCTCAGGGCGATGACAGGGAGAAAGTCTTGTATGGTCCCCGTCTGTTGAGAGGAGCAGCCCAGTCATGGTGGGAGTCTTATCTCGCCACCCATGCCAACCCCGACGCCATCACTTGGGAAGAGTTTAGAGGTAGCTTTCGTCAGTACCATGTGCCTGCAGGTCTGATGACAGTGAAGAAGGAGGAGTTCCTGGCCCTTAAGCAAGGGTCATCATCTGTCAGTGAGTATCGAGATAGGTTTCTGCAGTTGTCTCGCTATGCTCCTGAAGATGCCAACACCGACGCCAAGCGACAGTACCGTTTCTTGAGAGGCTTGGTTGACCCTCTTCAGTACCAACTGATGAATCATACCTTCCCGACATTCCAGCACCTGATTGACAGAGCAATCATGACAGAAAGAAAGCGTAAGGAGATGGAGGATCGTAAGCGCAAGATCAGTGGACCCCAGCCTGGAAGCAGCAACCGTCCTCGTTTCTCAGGCAATCAACCTCAGCAGTTCAGGCAGAACCAGCGTCCACCTCAGCAGCATCAGCAGTTCCAAAGGCAGTATCCTCAGCATCAGTACCAGAACCGTCAGAGCAATCAGTCAGGAGGTCAGTTTTAGAGGCAGAATCAGCAGGCACCTCGTCTTCCTGCCCCAGCAAACCAGCAGAACAGTCAGGCAGCACCAGCTCAGGTTGGAAACAGGGCATGTTTCCACTGTGGAGAGCAAGGCCACTGGGTGATGCAATGTCTGAAGAAGGCAGCCCAGCAGCAGTCAGGCCCCAATGCCCCAGCAAAGCAGAATGTGTCTCAGCCTGGAGCAGGCAATCGCCCTCAGCCGCGCTATAATCATGGGAGACTGAACCACTTGGAGGCTGAAGCAGTTCAGGAGACCCCCGACATGATAGTAGGTATGTTCCCAGTCGACTCCCATATTGCAGAAGTGTTATTTGATACTGGAGCAACACATTCTTTCATTACTGCATCATGGGTAGAAGCACATAATCTTCCAATTACTACCATGTCAACCCCCATTCAAATTGACTCAGCCGGTGGTAGAATTCGAGCTGATAGCATCTGTTTAAATGTAAGCGTGGAAATAAGGGGGATAGCGTTTCCCGCCAACCTTATAGTAATGGGTACTCAGGGAATAGATGTCATCCTAGGGATGAATTGGCTAGATAAGTATCAGGCAGTTATCAGTTGTGATAAGAGGACAATCAAGTTAGTGTCCCCACTAGGAGAGGAAGTGGCGACCGAGCTAGTCCCGCCTGAGCCAAAGAAAGGAAGTTGTTACCAGATGGCTGTCGATAGCAGTGAAGCAGACCCAATTGAGAGTATCAAGGTTGTGTCTGAATTTCCAGACGTGTTTCCAAAGGACTTACCGGGTATGCCACCAGAGCGGAAAGTTGAGTTTGCCATAGAGCTTCTTCCTGGAACCGCCCCCATCTTTAAGAGAGCTTACAGAATATCCGGACCAGAGTTGGTTGAGCTTAAGAAGCAGATTGATGAGCTGTCAGAGAAAGGTTACATCCGGCCAAGCACCTCGCCTTGGGCCGCCCCTGTCTTGTTCGTGGAAAAGAAAGACGGCACCAAAAGGATGTGTATCGATTGTCGAGCTTTGAATGAAGTCACGATCAAGAATAAGTACCCTTTGCCCAGAATAGAAGATCTGTTCGACCAGTTGAGAGGAGCCAGTGTGTTCTCCAAGATTGATCTGAGATCAGGTTATCATCAGCTCAGGATCCGACCTTCGGACATTCCGAAGACGGCATTCACTACCAAGTATGGGTTATATGAGTTCACAGTGATGTCTTTTGGTTTGACCAATGCACCAGCGTTCTTCATGAATCTGATGAACAGTGTATTCATGGATTATCTTGATAAGTTTGTGGTGGTATTCATTGATGACATTCTGGTTTATTCTCATAGCGAGGAAGAGCATGCAGATCATTTGAGGATGGTATTGCAGAGATTGCGAGAGCACCAGTTGTATGCAAAGTTGAGCAAGTGTGAGTTCTGGATCAATGAGGTCCTGTTCTTGGGTCACATAATCAACAAAGAAGGATTGGCTGTGGATCCGAAGAAAGTGGCAGACATTCTGAACTGGAAAGCGCCAATAGATGCTCGAGGAATCAAGAGCTTCATTGGAATGGCCGGATATTATCGGCGATTCATTGAAGGGTTTTCGAAGATTGCGAAACCAATGACAGCGTTGCTAGGCAACAAGGTTGAGTTCAAGTGGACCCAGAAATGTCAAGAGGCCTTCGAAGCGCTGAAAGAGAAGTTGACAACAGCGCCTATCCTAGTCTTGCCTGATGTGCACAAGCCCTTCTCGGTGTATTGTGATGCTTGTTACACAGGTTTGGGATGCGTATTGATGCAAGAGGGAAGAGTTGTGGCTTACTCGTCCCGACAGCTGAAGGTTCATGAGAAGAATTACCCAATCCATGACATAGAGTTGGCAGCAGTGGTTCACGCGCTGAAGACATGGAGGCACTATCTGTATGGACAGAAATGCGATGTTTACACAGACCACAAGAGTCTGAAGTACATATTCACTCAGTCAGAATTGAATATGAGGCAGCGAAGATGGTTAGAGTTG
The DNA here is from genome assembly GCA_029449295.1 of Zea luxurians. Taxonomy (NCBI): domain Eukaryota; kingdom Viridiplantae; phylum Streptophyta; class Magnoliopsida; order Poales; family Poaceae; genus Zea; species Zea luxurians. Next base: position 121,104,694 of record JAOPSE010000006.1, on the reverse strand, counting down.
ATCAAAGACTATGAGTTGGAGATCCATTACCATCCAGGCAAAGCAAACGTAGTGGCAGATGCTTTGAGCAGGAAGAGTCAAGTCAATCTGATGGTCTCTCGTCCGATGCCTTATGAGTTGGCCAAGGAGTTTGATAGGTTGAGTCTCGGGTTTCTGAACAATTCGCGAGGAGTCACAGTTGAGTTGGAACCTACCTTGGAGCGAGAAATCAAAGAAGCGCAGAAGAATGATGAAAAGATCAGTGAGATTCGGCGACTGATTCTAGATGGCAGAGGCAAAGATTTTCGAAAAGATGCAGAAGGTGTGATATGGTTCAAAGACCGATTGTGTGTTCCTAATGTCCAATCCATTCGGGAGTTGATTCTCAAGGAAGCTCATGAGACTGCTTATTCGATTCACCCTGGTAGTGAGAAGATGTATCAGGATCTGAAGAAGAAATTCTGGTGGTACAGGATGAAGAGGGAAATCGCAGAGCATGTGGCTATGTGTGATAGTTGTCGAAGAATTAAGCCAGAGCACCAGAGACCTGCTGGATTGTTACAACCGTTGCAGATCCCTCAGTGGAAATGGGATGAAATTGGTATGGATTTCATAGTCGGATTGCCTCGCACTCGAGCCGGCTACGATTCCATCTGGGTAGTAGTGGACCGTTTGACCAAGTCAGCCCACTTCATACCTGTCAAGACCAACTATAGCAGTGCCGTATTGGCAGAATTGTATATGTCTCGGATCGTTTGTCTTCATGGTGTGCCAAAGAAGATAGTGTCAGATAGAGGAACGCAGTTCACCTCTCATTTCTGGCAGCAGTTGCATGAAGCTTTGGGCACACATCTGAATTTCAGTTCAGCTTATCACCCGCAGACAGATGGCCAGACCGAAAGGACCAATCAAATTCTTGAAGACATGTTGAGAGCCTGTGCGTTACAAGATCAGTCCGGATGGGACAAGCGATTGCCCTATGCAGAGTTTTCCTATAACAACAGTTACCAGGCCAGTTTGAAGATGTCACCATTTCAGGCGCTCTATGGAAGGAGTTGCAGAACTCCGTTGCAATGGGATCAGCCTAGAGAAAAGCAGGTGTTTGGGCCAGACATTCTACTTGAAGCTGAAGAGAACATCAAGATGGTCCGAGAGAATCTGAAGATAGCGCAATCGAGGCAGCGAAGCTATGCAGACACAAGAAGAAGAGAGCTGAGTTTCGAAGTCGGAGACTTTGTCTATCTGAAAGTGTCACCGATCAGAGGAGTCAAGAGGTTCGGAGTCAAAGGCAAGTTAGCACCCCGCTACATTGGTCCGTACCAAATCCTCTCAAGGCGTGGAGAAGTGGCCTATCAGCTCAGTCTGCCAGAGAATTTGTCCGCTGTGCATGATGTCTTTCATGTGTCTCAGTTGAAGAAGTGCTTGCGTGTGCCAGAAGAGCAGTTGCCAGTGGAAGGTCTTGAAGTCCAGGAGGACTTGACCTACGTTGAGAAGCCAGTGCAGATCCTTGAGGTTGCAGACAGAGTCACCCGAAGGAAGACCACCCGAATGTGCAAGGTCAGATGGAATCATCACCCTGAGGAAGAAGCAACCTGGGAGCATGAAGATGATCTGATGGCCAAGTACTCAGAGCCCTTTGCTAGCCAGCCCTGAATCTCGAGGGCGAGATTCTTTTAAGGGGGATAGGTTTGTAACGCCCCGAATTTTGGAGTTGAATTTTTTCTTTTCTTCACTCGCTAAATTCGGGCGTTACCCTTTCTTTTTTTTCCTTTTCCCTCGCTAGACCTTGATCTTTTCCAAAATTATAGCGGGATTCGGCTTGGAATTCCAGCATAAAGCAAAACCTTAAAATACTTTATGTTGTTTGATGCATCATGCCGAACCATGCATTCTTTCGATTGCTTAAAAATGTAAGTGCATTCATCCAGGAAAAACAGATTTCAAAAAGGAGAAAACCTTTTTTTCTTTTTCTTTTTTTTCCTTCCTTCTCTCTCTCCTCCCTTTTTCTTTCTCCCGCGCCGTGGGCCGCCCCTGGCCGGCCCAGCCGCCCCTGGCCGGCCCAGCCGCCCCTGGCCGGCCCAGCCGCCCCCCCGCGCGCCCCCTTTGGGCCCAGCCGCCCCTCCCTTTTCCCCCCAAATCCCTCTCTCTCCCTCCCATACTCCCTCTCCCCCACCCCAGCCGCCGCCCCTGCCCTAGCCGTCGCCCCTGCTCATCGCCGGTTCGGCCGCCCCGTCCCCGTCCCCGGTGAGGTCCCCCTCCCCCTCTCCTCCCTCTCCCATCTCCCCTCCCCTCCCCCGCCTGGCTCGGCCACCGCCGCTCGGCCGCCCCCGCGCCCCCGGTCCGGCCGCCCGCCCGCTCGCCCCGGCTCGGCCGCCGGTTCGGCTGCCGGCCCGGCCGCTGCCTCGGCCGGCCCAGCCCCCCCCGCCGGTTCGACCGCCCCTGCCCAGCCGCCCCTGCGCGCCCAGCTCGGCCGCCCCCTGCCCTAGCTCGACCGCCCCCCCCGCCAGTTCGGCCGCCCGCCGCCGGCTTGGCCGCCCCCGCCCCTGCCCCTGGCCGATTCAACCGCCCCTTTTTTATTTATTTTATTTTATTTTATTTTCTTTTATTATTGTTATTTATTTTATTCTGGGCAAGCTAATCATCGTTCATGTTAATGAAATAGGAAACTTAATTTAGAATTCCGTTACGTTAGTCAATTCATATAGTCAATTGTTCATTTCGCTTAAGGTTGATCAACTAAAAAGGGGCTAGGTTTCCGTTAGTGCATATAACTAATTCTTTTGTTAGAACCAATTGGAACTAGAGCGCATAATTTAACTAATCATTAGTGCATAAGCTTTAACCCCTGCGAGACCTTTCCCCGTTTCTTTCTAACCTTAACGAATGCGATATCGAATGTCATACTTTATGCATATTTACTTTATTTGTTCTCTTGTATGGTGTACTGTTTGTTTCCTAATTTGAATGGATGAATGTATGTGTGCTTGCAATCGCATAGAGAACGATCCGGTTGAAGAGCCCGAGGAACTCGCAGGAGAAGCCCCTGAGCAGCAGTCGGTTGGTGGAGGCAAGTGTCCTTTGACCTATCTCTGTCCTATTCATTATTTAATTCACCTCCCGCTTTACACATTTATGCCTAAGGATTGACTAGCTTTTGTTATCCATGTCCTTGTCTACCTATCTGGGTTGGATTATTATTGTTTAGCTTTATGCTATTGCTTAACTCTAATCAATGAACATGATGAGATTATCTATGATACGCTGTCTTCCCTTCTCTTATTATGATGTTGTACTTGTGGCCTTTAAGGGGGCTCGAGCGGTTTCTCGAGTGCCTCTCCGTAAGGACCTGTTCTATGGATGACCGCCCGGGAAAACAGTGCAACCATGAGGGTGGAGTGGGACGCCCTTAGCTGAGTAATTAGAGGAACCGGGGTGTAGTTCGCTTCGCCGTCGTGCCGTCAATGGGGCTCGGTGTATGCGGCTCGCTCTGCCAAGGTTGATTTGTCCCTTGGGGAGGAGTGCGGTACATTTAGGAAACCTAACGGGCGGCTACAGCCTCGGGGAATCTTTGTAAAGGCTACGTAGTGATGCCCTGCTGGACCACCTAGGTAGTGGTCAATGGGGGGTAGCTCTCTCCGGGCAGAAAGGGGATCACGGCTTGTGGGTAAAGTGCACAACCTCTGCAGAGTGTTTGAAAACTGATATATCAGCCGTGCTCGCGGTTATGAGCGGCCAAGGGAGCTCCAATGATTAGTGGTACTTGATCAGAGACATTTTGGTTTACAGGTGGCAAAGAGACTGATGGTTTTGGTTATGACTATGGTGCTGGTAAGTGGTATTCTTTCCGTTTGGAAAGGGTACATCGGGCTAATAACTTGGGTTAATGCTAAAACCTGGCTTTCTATTAATAAATAATGATCTGACCAACTAAAAGCAACTGCTTGACTTATCCCCACATAAAGCTAGTCCACTACAGCCAAACGAGATACTTGCTGAGTATGTTGATGTGTACTCACCCTTGCTCTACACACCAAACCCCCCCCAGGTTGTCAGCATTGCAACCACTGCTCAGGAGAAGATGAAGCTGTGGAAGGAGACTTCCAGGAGTTCCAAGACTACGACGAGTTCTAGGTGTGGGTTAGCGGCAACCCCCAGTCGGCTGCCTGTGAAGGCCGCAGTTATCTACGTTTCGTTTTCGCACTTTGATTTATTGTAAGGACTATATGGACGTCTCAGACGCATGATGTAATCGACTATTATTTCCCTTTTAATACTATTTTGAGCACTGCGTGATGATGTCCATGTTATGTAACTGCTGTGTACGTGAATAACTGATCCTGGCACGTACATGGTTCGCATTCGGTTTACCTTCTAAAACCGGGTGTGACATAAGTGGTATCAAAGCCGTGCTGACTGTAGGACCGCTAACCTAGAGTAGAATGGTCGTTCTAAGGACTATAGACCTCTGTCCTTGCCTTGACTTTGGTACCCCTTCAAAAGTTGGTCATACCGACCAAACCTATATTCTACTATATATTATACCTTGCTGAAAATTGTGTTTTATTCTAATCCTTCATTTATTTATGATTCATTATTTGCTGGTCATATTAATTTTGTTCTCACTCTTTTGCTTGCGGTGTCTTTTGTAGATGGCTCGACTTAGACACACTGCACGAAAGTCCGTCATCCCCTTCTTACCCTCCCGCCTTGCGGAGCGTCCGCTTCGCCGTCCCGTGGCCGGACAGTCCAGCCACTTGGAGAGACTGCACCACCGCCTGCATGAGGAGTAGGAACGTCGATGACAGGAGCAGCAGGGCTCTTCCTTCTCGCTCCAGCAGGAGATAGAGTCTGTGAGGAGCTGCTCTCCTGTGCTTCCCCTGGAGGTGCCCCCTGCACCACCACTGGGCGCCCCAGCCTCTAGAGTAGCTGCTGGAGGAGACCCAGACGACGGAGGTGGCGACGATAGCCCGAGCCACGACACCGACTTCCCTGCTGACCATGAGCCGGAAGGATGGGTTGCTCGACCCATCACTCGCGACGCTGCTCGCGGGTGTCATTTCCATGACGCGCTCGACACCCTGCTGCGTCGGGCACTTGACCGGCGTACTTGGTCCATCGAGTATCGCTGTGTGGTCTACCAGCATAGTCGCGGGGTTTACCTGTCACACCCGGTTTTTAGAAGGTAAACCGAATGCGAACCATGTACGTGCCAGGATCAGTTATTCACGTACACAGTAGTTACATAACATGGACATCATCACACAGTGCTCAAATAGTATTAAAAGGGGAAATAATAGTCGATTACATCATACGTCTGAGATGTCCATATAATTCTTACAAAAAAATCAAAGTGCAGAAAAGAAACGTAGATAACGCGGCCTTCACAGGCAGCCGACTGGGGGTTGCCGCTAACCCTCGCCTAGAACTCGTCGTAGTCTTGGAACTCCTGGAAGTCTCCTTCCACAGCTTCATCTTCTCCTGAGCAGTGGTTGCAATGCTGACAACCTGGGGGGGGGGGGGGTTTGGTGTGTAGAGCAAGAGTGAGTACACATCAACATACTCAGCAAGCATCCCGTTTGGCTGTAGTGGACTAGCTTTATGTGGGGATAAGTCAAGCAGTTGCTTTTAGTTGGTCAGGTTATTACTTACTAGTAGAAAGCCAGGTTTTAACATTAACCCAAGTTATTAGCCCAATGTATCCTTTCCAAACGGAAAGAATACCACTTACCATTACCATAATCATAATCAGAACCATCAATCTCATTGCCACCTGTACCAAAATATCTCTGATCAAGTATCACTAATCTCTGGAGCTCCCTTGGCCGCTCATAACCGTGAGCACGGCTGATATATCAGTTTCATAACACTCTGCAGAGGTTGTGCACTTTACCCATAAGCCGTGATTCCCTCTCTAGCCCGGGCTTGCAAGACCCTTATTCACTCCCAAGGTGAATGGCTAGGGATTCACTACGAAGCTTTTATAAAGATTCCCCGGGGCTGTAGCCACCCGTTAGGTTTCCTAAATGTACCGCACTCCTCCCCAAGGGACAAATCAACCTTGGCAGAGCGAGCCGCATACACCGAGCCCCATTGACGGCACAACGGCTAAGTGATCTACACCCCGGTTCCTCTAATTATTCAGCTAAGGGCGTCCCATTCCACCCTCATGGTTGCACTGTTTTCCCGGGCGGTCATCCATTGAACAGGTCCTTACGGAGAGGCACTCGAGAAACCGCTCGAGTCCCCTTGAAGGTCACAAATATAATCATAAATAAGAAGGGAAAACAGCGTATCATAGATAATCACATCATGTTCATTGATTTGAGTTGAGCAATAGCACCAGACTAAGCAGTAATAATCCGACCCAAATAGGTAAACAAAGACATGGATAACAAAAGCTAGTAAATCCTTAGGTATAAATGTGTAATGCGGGAGGTGAATTAAAGAATGAATAGGACAGAAATAGGTCAAAGGACACTTGCCTCCACCAACCGACTGCTGCTCAGGGGCTTCTCCTGTGAATTCCTCGGGCTCTTCGACCGGATCGTTCTCTATGCGAGCGCAAACATACATACATCCACATATTTAATACAAAAGAACAGTACACCATACAAGGGAACAAATAAAGTGAATATGCATCAAGTATGACATTCGATATCGCATTTGTTATGGTTAGAAAGAAACGGGAAAAGGTCTCACAGGGGTTAAAGCTTATGCACTAATGATTAGTTAAAATATGCGCTCTAATTCCAATTGGTTCTAACAAAAGAATTTAGTTATATGCACTAATGGAAACCTAGTCATTTTTAGTTGATCAACATTGAACTGAATAAACAATTGATTATATGAATTAACTAGCGTAATGGAATTCTAAATTAAGTTTCCATTTCATTGACATGAACAATGATTAGCCTACCTAAAATAAAATAAGTAACAGAAAGTAAAATAAAATAAAATAAAATAAAAAAGGGGGGGGGGGGTTGAACCGGCCAGGGGGCGGTTGAACCGGCCTGGGGCAGGGGCGGGGGCGGCCAAGCCGGCGGCGGGCGGCCGAGCTGGCGGGGGGGGGGGGGGGGGGCGGGCGCGGCCAGGGGGCGCGGCCAGGCGCGGCTGGGGGCGGCCAGGGCGGCCGAGGGCGGCGCGGCCAGGGCGGCTGGGCCGGCCAAGGAGAGAGGATGGGAGAGGGGAGAGGGGAGAGGGAGGGAGGAGGGGGGGGGGAGGGGGGGCTCACCGAGGACGGGCGAGCGACGGCGGTGGCGGTTGGGCCGGCGGCAGGGGGCGGCCGAGCTGGGGGTAGGGGGCGGCGGCGGCTAGGGTGGGGAGAGGGAGAATGGGAGGGAGAGAGAGGGAGTTGGGGGGAAAAAGGGGAGGGGCGGCTGGGCCACTTGGGCCCAAGGGGGGACGCGCGGGGGGGGGGGGGGGGTGGCTGGGCCGGCTGGGGGCGGCTGGGCCGGCCAGGAGCAGCCCACGGCGCGGGAGAGAGAAAAGGGAGGAGAGAGAGAAAGAAAAAGAAAAAGAAAGAAAAGGTTTCTCTCATTTTCGAAATCCGATCTTCCTAGATGAACGCATTTGCACTTTCAAGCAATCAAAGAATGCATAGTTCGGCATGGTGCATCAAACAACATAAAGCAATTTAGGGTTTTTCTTTACACGGGAATTCCAAACCGAATCCCGCTAGCTTTGGAAAAGGTCAAGGTCTAGCGAGGGGAAAAAGAAAAAGAAAAGGTAACGCCCGAATTTGGCGAGTAAAGAATAGAAAAAATTCAACTGCAAAATTCGGGGCGTTACATTACCCGGACCACTGGGAGGCGACCTGCTTGGTGCGCCGTCCGGAGAACAGTCTCCAAGGTGCGGAGGCCTGCTCAGAGCACTATTCTATCTCTGAGCGGGACTCAGCTGAGGTAGCCATGCATGATGCTGCACGGCGTGCGCTTTCGCACTACTGCTCGGTTCTCGGTGGGGTAGCTGATGGTCTCGACCTGAAGTATTACCCCCGCCGTCCATCTGGCAGCACAGGAGGCGTGATTGTTTCACCTGCTGGTGAGGACAATCCCAGGTTGAGCAGCACAGTCAACCTAGCCGCCGTGCTAAACACGGAGCTGGACCATGCACTAGACGAGCTGAGTAGGGCTCGTGCTGAGATTGCCCTGCTGCGGCTGAGCGCGCGGAACGTCGTCACTTGGATGATGGTTCCCCCGCCCCCGTTGGGACTCAGCACCCGTACCGCTCACCTCGGCGTGGACGCCAGTCCTATGGCAATCCCGACTGCAAGACCAAGATAAATTTAGAACCATAGATCGTTAGAGTTGGATCTTGTAATTAATACAAAATATATACGTAGAAGCTACAGTCTTAGCGTTAGTCTCGCTTTTAGTTAGTCTTAGTTAGACAGGATAGTTTGCTATATCCTTGCATCTATGTTGGTCATGATGAACTATGTTTGGTTTGGATCTTTGTAATGACTGTCACCAGAGTGTGGGTATCCCCTGCATTATGGTTTACCTATTATGTTAATGGAGTTAGTTATATAGTTGGGAAACCTTTTATTCCACTTTCCTCTTTATCTGAGAAGCTGCGTGGTCTGTGTTGGAGATCCGTGAAGATGCTCATCTGTTCAGTGCTGTGGAAGGATTCTATACTCTTTTCTTATGCTGCAAGATTTGCCAGATTAGTTCTGATGTGTGGTTGCATTCTGCAGATGTCAGAGAACAGGCGCAGAGGAGGAAGGCGTGCTCAGCAGGAGTGAGCCGCTCAGCAGGATGAGGTGCCTCAGCAGCAGCACCTGCCGCCCCCGCCCTCGATGTCCATCGAGCAGATGTTTCTGATGCAGACTCAAGCAGTTCAAGCCATCGGTCAGACTCTGGCCGCCATTCAGCAGCAGCAGCAGCAACAACAGCAGTAGGCTCCACCTCAGCCTCAGATGCCTCAGATGCCTAGAGACAAGCGTGCTGAATTCATGAGAGGTCATCCTCCAACGTTTGCTCACTCTTCTGACCCCATGGATGCTGAAGATTGGCTGCGCACTGTGGAGCGGGAGTTGCATACCGCTCAGTGCGATGACAGGGAGAAAGTCTTGTATGGTCCCCGTCTGTTGAGAGGAGCAGCCCAGTCATGGTGGGAGTCTTATCTCGCCACCCATGCCAACCCCGACGCCATCACTTGGGAAGAGTTCAGAGGTAGCTTTCGTCAGTACCATGTGCCTGCAGGTCTGATGACAGTGAAGAAGGAGGAGTTCTTGGCCCTTAAGCAAGGGTCATCATCTGTCAGTGAGTATCGAGACAGGTTTCTGCAGTTGTCTCGCTATGCTCCTGAAGATGCCAACACCGACGCCAAGCAACAGTACCGTTTCTTGAGAGGCTTGGTTGACCCTCTTCAGTACCAACTGATGAATCATACCTTCCCGACATTCCAGCACCTGATTGACAGAGCAATCATGACAGAAAGAAAGCGTAAGGAGATGGAGGATCGTAAGCGCAAGATCAGTGGACCCCAGCCTGGAAGCAGCAACCATCCTCGTTTCTCAGGCAATCAACCTCAGCAGTTCAGGCAGAACCAGCGTCCACCTCAGCAGCATCAGCAGTTCCAAAGGCAGTATCCTCAGCATCAGTACCAGAACCGTCAGAGCAATCAGTCAGGAGGTCAGTTTTAGAGGCAGAATCAGCAGGCACCTCGTCTTCCTGCCCCAGCAAACCAGCAGAACAGTCAGGCAGCACCAGCTCAGGTTGGAAACAGGGCATGTTTCCACTGTGGAGAGCAAGGCCACTGGGTGATGCAATGTCTGAAGAAGGCAGCCCAGCAGCAGTCAGGCCCCAATGCCCCAGCAAAGCAGAATGTGTCTCAGCCTGGAGCAGGCAATCGCCCTCAGCCGCGCTATAATCATGGGAGACTGAACCACTTGGAGGCTGAAGCAGTTCAGGAGACCCCCGACATGATAGTAGGTATGTTCCCAGTCGACTCCCATATTGCAGAAGTGTTATTTGATACTGGAGCAACACATTCTTTCATTACTGCATCATGGGTAGAAGCACATAATCTTCCAATTACTACCATGTCAACCCCCATTCAAATTGACTCAGCCGGTGGTAGAATTCGAGCTGATAGCATCTGTTTAAATGTAAGCGTGGAAATAAGGGGGATAGCGTTTCCCGCCAACCTTATAGTAATGGGTACTCAGGGAATAGATGTCATCCTAGGGATGAATTGGCTAGATAAGTATCAGGCAGTTATCAGTTGTGATAAGAGGACAATCAAGTTAGTGTCCCCACTAGGAGAGGAAGTGGCGACCGAGCTAGTCCCGCCTGAGCCAAAGAAAGGAAGTTGTTACCAGATGGCTGTCGATAGCAGTGAAGCAGACCCAATTGAGAGTATCAAGGTTGTGTCTGAATTTCCAGACGTGTTTCCAAAGGACTTACCGGGTATGCCACCAGAGCGGAAAGTTGAGTTTGCCATAGAGCTTCTTCCTGGAACCGCCCCCATCTTTAAGAGAGCTTACAGAATATCCGGACCAGAGTTGGTTGAGCTTAAGAAGCAGATTGATGAGCTGTCAGAGAAAGGTTACATCCGGCCAAGCACCTCGCCTTGGGCCGCCCCTGTCTTGTTCGTGGAAAAGAAAGACGGCACCAAAAGGATGTGTATCGATTGTCGAGCTTTGAATGAAGTCACGATCAAGAATAAGTACCCTTTGCCCAGAATAGAAGATCTGTTCGACCAGTTGAGAGGAGCCAGTGTGTTCTCCAAGATTGATCTGAGATCAGGTTATCATCAGCTCAGGATCCGACCTTCGGACATTCCGAAGACGACATTCACTACCAAGTATGGGTTATATGAGTTCACAGTGATGTCTTTTGGTTTGACCAATGCACCAGCGTTCTTCATGAATCTGATGAACAGTGTATTCATGGATTATCTTGATAAGTTTGTGGTGGTATTCATTGATGACATTCTGGTTTATTCTCATAGCGAGGAAGAGCATGCAGATCATTTGAGGATGGTATTGCAGAGATTGCGAGAGCACCAGTTGTATGCAAAGTTGAGCAAGTGTGAGTTCTGGATCAATGAGGTCCTGTTCTTGGGTCACATAATCAACAAAGAAGGATTGGCTGTGGATCCGAAGAAAGTGGCAGACATTCTGAACTGGAAAGCGCCAACAGATGCTCGAGGAATCAAGAGCTTCATTGGAATGGCCGGATATTATCGGCGATTCATTGAAGGGTTTTCGAAGATTGCGAAACCAATGACAGCGTTGCTAGGCAACAAGGTTGAGTTCAAGTGGACCCAGAAATGTCAAGAGGCCTTCGAAGCGCTGAAAGAGAAGTTGACAACAGCGCCTGTCCTAGTCTTGCCTGATGTGCACAAGCCCTTCTCGGTGTATTGTGATGCTTGTTACACAGGTTTGGGATGCGTATTGATGCAAGAGGGAAGAGTTGTGGCTTACTCGTCCCGACAGCTGAAGGTTCATGAGAAGAATTACCCAATCCATGACCTAGAGTTGGCAGCAGTGGTTCACGCGCTGAAGACATGGAGGCACTATCTGTATGGACAGAAATGCGATGTTTACACAGACCACAAGAGTCTGAAGTACATATTCACTCAGTCAGAATTGAATATGAGGCAGCGAAGATGGTTAGAGTTGATCAAAGACTATGAGTTGGAGATCCATTACCATCCAGGCAAAGCAAACGTAGTGGCAGATGCTTTGAGCAGGAAGAGTCAAGTCAATCTGATGGTCGCTCGTTCGATGCCTTATGAGTTGGCCAAGGAGTTTGATAGGTTGAGTCTCGGGTTTCTGAACAATTCGCGAGGAGTCACAGTTGAGTTGGAACCTACCTTGGAGCGAGAAATCAAAGAAGCGCAGAAGAATGATGAAAAGATCAGTGAGATTCGGCGACTGATTCTAGATGGCAGAGGCAAAGATTTTCGAAAAGATGCAGAAGGTGTGATATGGTTCAAAGACCGATTGTGTGTTCCTAATGTCCAATCCATTCGGGAGTTGATTCTCAAGGAAGCTCATGAGACTGCTTATTCGATTCACCCTGGTAGTGAGAAGATGTATCAGGATCTGAAGAAGAAATTCTGGTGGTACGAAATGAAGAGGGAAATCGCAGAGCATGTGGCTATGTGTGATAGTTGTCGAAGAATTAAGGCAGAGCACCAGAGACCTGCTGGATTGTTACAACCGTTGCAGATCCCTCAGTGGAAATGGGATGAAATTGGTATGGATTTCATAGTCGGATTGCCTCGCACTCGAGCCGGCTACGATTCCATCTAGGTAGTAGTGGACCTTTTGACCAAGTCAGCCCACTCCATACCTGTCAAGACCAACTATAGCAGTGCCGTATTGGTAGAATTGTATATGTCTCGGATCGTTTGTCTTCATGGTGTGCCAAAGAAGATAGTGTCAGATAGAGGAACGCAGTTCACCTCTCATTTCTGGCAGCAGTTGCATGAAGCTTTGGGCACACATCTGAATTTCAGTTCAGCTTATCACCCGCAGACAGATGGCCAGACCGAAAGGACCAATCAAATTCTTGAAGACATGTTGAGAGCCTGTGCGTTACAAGATCAGTCCGGATGGGACAAGCGATTGCCCTATGCAGAGTTTTCCTATAACAACAGTTACCAGGCCAGTTTGAAGATGTCACCATTTCAGGCGCTCTATGGAAGGAGTTGCAGAACTCCGTTGCAATGGGATCATCCTAGAGAAAAGCAGGTGTTTGGGCCAGACATTCTACTTGAAGCTGAAGAGAACATCAAGATGGTCCGAGAGAATCTGAAGATAGCGCAATCGAGGCAGCGAAGCTATGCAGACACAAGAAGAAGAGAGCTGAGTTTCGAAGTCGGAGACTTTGTCTATCTGAAAGTGTCACCGATCAGAGGAGTCAAGAGGTTCGGAGTCAAAGGCAAGTTAGCACCCCGCTACATTGGTCTGTACCAAATCCTCTCAAGGCGTGGAGAAGTGGCCTATCAGCTCAGTCTGCCAGAGAATTTGTCCGCTGTGCATGATGTCTTTCATGTGTCTCAGTTGAAGAAGTGCTTGCGTGTGCCAGAAGAGCAGTTGCCAGTGGAAGGTCTTGAAGTCCAGGAGGACTTGACCTACGTTGAGACGCCAGTGCAGATCCTTGAGGTTGCAGACAGAGTCACCCGAAGGAAGACCACCCGAATGTGCAAGGTCAGATGGAATCATCACCCTGAGGAAGAAGCAACCTGGGAGCATGAAGATGATCTGATGGCCAAGTACTCAGAGCTCTTTGCTAGCCAGCCCTGAATCTCGAGGGCGAGATTCTTTTAAGGGGGATAGGTTTGTAACGCCCCGAATTTTGGAGTTGAATTTTTTCTTTTCTTCACTCGCTAAATTCGGGCGTTACCCTTTCTTTATTTTCCTTTTCCCTCGCTAGACCTTGATCTTTTCCAAAATTATAGCGGGGTTCGGCTTGGAATTCCCGCATAAAGCAAAACCTTAAAATACTTTATGTTGTTTGATGCATCATGCCGAACCATGCATTCTTTCGATTGCTTAAAAATGTAAGTGCATTCATCCAGGAAAAACGGATTTCGAAAAGGAGAAAACCTTTTTTTTCCCCCCAAATCCCTCTCCCTCCCTCCCATTCTCCCTCTCCCCCACCCCAGCCGCCACCCCTGCCCTAGCCGTCGCCCCTGCTCATCGCCGGTTCGGCCGCCCCGTCCCCGTCCCCGGTGAGGTCCCCCTCCCCCTCTCCTCCCTCTCCCATCTCCCCTCCCCTCCCCCGCCTGGCTTGGCCACCGCCGCTCGGCCGCCCCCGCGCCCCCGGTCCGGCCGCCCGCCCGCTCGCCCCGGCTCGGCCGCCGGTTCGGCTGCCGGCCCGGCCGCTGCCTCAGCCGGCCCAGCCCCCCCCCCCGCCGGTTCGACCGCCCCTGCCCAGCTGCCCCTGCGCGCCCAGCTCGGCCGCCCCCTGCCCTAGCTCGACCGCCCCCCCCGCCAGCTCGGCCGCCCGCCGCCGGCTTGGCCGCCCCCGCCCCTGCCCCTGGCCGGTTCAACCGCCCCTTTTTTATTTATTTTATTTTCTTTTATTATTGTTATTTATTTTATTCTGGGCAAGCTAATCATCGTTCATGTTAATGAAATAGGAAACTTAATTTAGAATTCCGTTACGTTAGTCAATTCATATAGTCAATTGTTCATTTCGCTTAAGGTTGATCAACTAAAAAGGGGCTAGGTTTCCGTTAGTGCATATAACTAATTCTTTTGTTTGAACCAATTGGAACTAGAGCGCATAATTTAACTAATCATTAGTGCATAAGCTTTAACCCCTGCGAGACCTTTCCCCGTTTCTTTATAACCTTAACGAATGCGATATCGAATGTCATACTTTATGCATATTTACTTTATTTGTTCTCTTGTATGGTGTACTGTTTGTTTCCTAATTTGAATGGATGAATGTATGTGTGCTTGCAATCGCATAGAGAACGATCCGGTTGAAGAGCCCGAGGAACTCGCAGGAGAAGCCCCTGAGCAGCAGTCGGTTTGTGGAGGCAAGTGTCCTTTGACCTATCTCTGTCCTATTCATTATTTAATTCACCTCCCGCTTTACACATTTATGCCTAAGGATTGACTAGCTTTTGTTATCCATGTCCTTGTCTACCTATCTGGGTTGGATTATTATTGTTTAGCTTTATGCTATTGCTTAACTCTAATCAATGAACATGATGAGATTATCTATGATACGCTGTCTTCCCTTCTCTTATTATGATGTTGTACTTGTGGCCTTTAAGGGGGCTCGAGCGGTTTCTCGAGTGCCTCTCCGTAAGGACCTGTTCTATGGATGACCGCCCGGGAAAACAGTGCAACCATGAGGGTGGAGTGGGACGCCCTTAGCTGAGTAATTAGAGGAACCGGGGTGTAGTTCGCTTCGCCGTCGTGCCGTCAATGGGGCTCGGTGTATGCGGCTCGCTCTGCCAAGGTTGATTTGTCCCTTGGGGAGGAGTGCGGTACATTTAGGAAACCTAACGGGCGGCTACAGCCTCGGGGAATCTTTGTAAAGGCTACGTAGTGATGCCCTGCTGGACCACCTAGGTAGTGGTCAATGGGGGGTAGCTCTCTCCGGGCAGAAAGGGGATCACGGCTTGTGGGTAAAGTGCACAACCTCTGCAGAGTGTTTGAAAACTGATATATCAGTCGTGCTCGCGGTTATGAGCGGCCAAGGGAGCTCCAATGATTAGTGGTACTTGATCAGAGACATTTTGGTTTACAGGTGGCAAAGAGACTGATGGTTTTGGTTATGACTATGGTGCTGGTAAGTGGTATTCTTTCCGTTTGGAAAGGGTACATCGGGCTAATAACTTGGGTTAATGCTAAAACCTGGCTTTCTATTAGTAAATAATAATCTGACCAACTAAAAGCAACTGCTTGACTTATCCCCACATAAAGCTAGTCCACTACAGCCAAACGGGATACTTGCTGAGTATGTTGATGTGTACTCACCCTTGCTCTACACACCAAACCCCCCAGGTTGTCAGCATTGCAACCACTGCTCAGGAGAAGATGAAGCTGTGGAAGGAGACTTCCAGGAGTTCCAAGACTACGACGAGTTCTAGGTGTGGGTTAGCGGCAACCCCCAGTCGGCTGCCTGTGAAGGCCGCGGTTATCTACGTTTCGTTTTCGCACTTTGATTTATTGTAAGGACTATATGGACGTCTCAGACGCATGATGTAATCGACTATTATTTCCCTTTTAATACTATTTTGAGCACTGTGTGATGATGTCCATGTTATGTAACTGCTGTGTACGTGAATAACTGATCCTGGCACGTACATGGTTCGCATTCGGTTTACCTTCTAAAACCGGGTGTGACATCCGAGCCCCTGGGTCGGGCGAGGCGGAGACCGTCGGCTAAGGCTAGGGCTGAGTCCGAGCCCTGGGGTCGGGCGAAGCGGAGTTCGTCGTCTTCTGGGGCTGAGCCCATGTCCGAGCCCTGGGGTCGGGCGAGGCAGAGTTCGTCGTCTTCCGGGGTTGAGCCCATGTCCGAGCCCTGGGGTCGGGCGAGGCAGAGTTCGCCGTCTTCTAGGGCTGAGCCCGAGTCCGAGCCCTGGGTCGGGCGGAGCGGAGTTCGCCGTCTTCTGGGGCTGAGCCCGAGTCCGAGCCCTGGGTCAGGTGGAGCGGAGTTCGCCGTCTTCCGGGGATGAGCCCGAGTCCGAGCCCTGGGTCGGGCGGAGCGGAGTTCGCCGTCTTCCAGGGCTGAGCCCGAGTCCGAGCCCTGGGGTCGGGCGAGGCGGAGTTTCCTATGACACCCGAGGCCGGCCTTGGCTGCTGTCAGCCTTATTCTGTCGGGTGTCTCAGCAGTCGGAGCGGCGCAGACGGCGCTGTCCTCTTGTCAGACCGGTCAGTAGAGCGGCGAAGTGACCGCGGTCACTTCGGCTCTGTCGACTGGTGGGCGTGCATCAGGATAAAGGTGTCAGGCCACCTTTGCATTAAATGCCCCTGCGATTTGGTCGGTCGGCGTGGCGATGTGTCCAAGGTTGCTTCTCGGTGAAGACTGGGCCTCGGGCGAGCCGATAGTGTGCCCGTTGCTGGAGGGGGGTCCTCGGGCGTGACGTAGGTTCTCCAGGGTCAGCTTCCCTTGCCCGAGGCTAGGCTCGGGCGAGGCACGATCATGTCCCTTGAATGGACCGATCCTTGACTTAATCGCACCCATCAGGCCTTTGCAGCTTTGTGCTGATGGGGGTTACCAGCTGAGATTTAGGGGTCTTGAGGGTACCCCTAATTATGGTCCCCGACAATGTGTTTATGGCACAACCAAAGGGTTTTATCGTGCATGGAAAAGAAAATATGCAATGTCACTTAAGGAGGTCCATTTATGGATTAAAGCAAGCCTCCAGACAGTGGCATCTCAAGTTTGATCAGACTATCAGAAAGTTTGGTTTCGAGGGAAACAAGGAAGACAACAACATTTATGCAAAGTTTAAGAAAGGAAAATATATATTCCTTATTCTGTACATCTATGACATACTTTTGGCTAGTAGTGATAAGGATCTAGAAGTGGAAAAAGAGGTTTCTTTCCTCGAACTTTGATATGAAAGACATGGGAGAAACCTCTTATGTTCTAGGAATAGAAATTCACAGAGATAGACATAAGGGAGTATTAGGACTCTCACATGAGCCATACATAGAAAACGTTTGGAAACTTGGAACTCTCAAAAAAGAAAATTTGACATCCATTTGAAAGTTTAAAACTCTTCAAGCAACTCATAAAAAGTTTGTTCAAGAAAGCTCGAAGAGAGATGTGGTTCAACACATGACAAGAAGTGTTGATCGCTTTGGCCCAAAATGCACAGGAGAACTATGTGAAAGTTGCCTACAGGGGGTGGATATTAAGTTCGGGAGAGAGGGGAAAACAAATCAACCAAGAAATAATGCGGATGAACACGGTGATTTGTTTTACCGAGGTTCAGTTCTAAAGAACATAGTCCCCGTTGAGGTGGTCACAAAGACCGGGTCTCTTTCAACACTTTCCCTCTCTCAAACGGTCACTTAGACCGAGTGAGCTTTCTTCCTTGATTTCCCGGGTCACTTAGACCCTGCAAGGACCACCACATGATTGGTGTCTCTTGCTTCACTTACAAGGCTTTGAGAATAAGAATGAGAGAAAGAAGAAAGCCAACCAAGCAACAAGAGCAACAAAAAAACACAAGAACGATCCTTTCACAAGTCCTAAAGCACTAGAATTGAATTGGGGACTTTGATTGGATCTGTGGCTTTGATTTGTGTCTTGGAGTTTTGCACTTTGCTCTTGTGTTGAGTGAAGAGTGATGAATGCTTGGATGGTTGGAGTGGAGGTGGTTGAGGGGTATTTATAGCCCTCAACCACCAAACAACCGTTGGGGTTGGGCTGCTGTCGATGGGCGCACCGGATAGTCCGGTGCGCCAGCCACATCACCCAACTGTTAGGGTTCGGGCGCAATCGACCATTGGAGCTTTGTTTTCTTGTGGCACCGGACAGATACAGTTCACTGTCTGGTGCACCTCTGACGACTGCTCTGACTTCTGCGCGCACTGTTCTTCACTGTTCACGGAGTCAGCGGCTTTTGCAGTCGGCCATTGCGCGAAGGAGCCGTTGCTCCGCTGGTGCACCGGACAGTCCAGTGAATTATAGCGGAGCACGCCCAGAGAAACCCGAGGGTGGCGAGTTTGGAGTTGTACGGTCCTGGTGCACCGGACACTGTCCGGTGGCACACCGGACAGTCCTGTGTGCCAGACCAGGGCACCCTTGGTTCCTTTGCTCCTTTGATTTTGAACCCTTTCTTTAATCTTTTTATTGGTTTGTGTTGAACCTTTATGCACCTATATAATATATAATCTAGAGCAAACTAGTTAGTCCAATATTTTGTGTTGGGCATTCAACCACCAAAATTATTTATAGGAAAAGGTTAAATCCTATTTCCCTTTTAATCTCCCCCTTTTTGGTGATTGATGCCAACACAAACCAAAGCAAATGTATAAGTGCAGAATTGATCTAGTTTGCATAACGTAAGTGCATAGGTTACTTGGAATTAAACCAATTTTTAGTCTTTACTAGATATGCATGGATTACTTTCTTTTATTTAACATTTTGGACCACATTTGCACCACATGTTTTGTTTTTGCAAATTCTTTTTGGAAAAATCTTTTCAAAGTCTTTTTGCAAATAGTCAAAGGTATATGAATAGATTTGCACGAAGCATTTTCAAAATTTGAAATTTTTCCCCCTGTTTCAAATGCTTTTCCTTTAACTAAACAAAACTCCCCCTGAATGAAATTCTCCTCTTAGTTTTCAAGAGGGTTTTAATAGATACCAATTGGAAATATATTGAGGTGCTAGTTTTGAATACATATACCAATTGAAAGTAAACATACCAATTTGAAATATATCAATTAAAAATTTTCGAAGGGTGGTGGTGCAGTCCTTTTGCTTTGGGATTAATATTTATCCCCCTTTGGCATTAATCACCAAAAACGGAGACTTTGTGAGCCCTTTGTACTTTCTCCTTCTTTGGTAAATAAAATATGAGTGAAGATTATACCAAGTTGGAGAGTGATGTGGAGTGACGGCGAAGTGTAAACGATACCGTTAGAGTAGAGTGGAAGCTTTATCTTCGCCGAAGACTCCATTTCCCTTTCAATCTACGACTTAGCATAGAAATACTCTTGAAAACACATTAGTCGTAGACATAAAAGAGATATGATCAAAGGTATATAAATGAGCTATGTGTGCAATGTTTCAATCAAAATTCCGAGAATCAAGTATATTTAGCTCATTCCTAAGTTTGCTAAAGGTTTTCTCATCTAAGGGTTTGGTAAAGATATCAGCTAATTGTTCTTTGGTGCTAACATAAGCTATCTCGATATCCCCCTTTGTTGGTGATCCCTCAGAAAGTGATACCGAATGTCTATGTGCTTAGTGCAGCTGTGTTCGACGGGATTATCCGCCATGCGGATTGCACTCTCATTGTCACATAGGAGAGGGACTTTGCTCAATTTGTAGCCATAGACCTTGAGGGTTTGCCTCATCCAAAGTAATTGCGCACAACAATGCCTTGCGGCAATATACTCGGCTTCGACGATAGAAAGAGCTACTGAGTTTTGTTTCTTTGAAGCCCAAGACACCAGGGATCTCCCTAGAAACTGACAAGTCCCTGATGTGCTCTTTCTATCAATTTTACACCCTCCCCAATCAGCATCTGAATATCCTATTAAATCAAAAGTGGATCCCTTGGGGTACCAAAGTCCAAACTTAGGAGTGTAAACTAAATATCTCATGATTCTTTTCACGGCCCTAAGGTGAACTTCCCTAGGATCGGCTTGGAACCTTGCACACATACATATGGAAAGCATAATATCCGGTCGAGATGCACATAAATAGAGGAAAGATCCTATCATCGACTGGTATACCTTTTGATCTATGGATTTACCTCCCGTGTCGAGGTCGAGATGCCCATTTGTTCCCATGGGTGTCTTGATGGGCTTGGCATCCTTCATTCCAAACTTGTTAAGTATGTCTTGAGTGTACTTTGTTTGGCTGATGAAGGTGCCGTCTTGAAGTTGCTTGACTTGAAATCCTAGAAAATACTTCAACTCCCCCATCATGGACATCTCGAATTTTTGAATCATGATCCTACTAAACTCTTCATAAGTAGATTTGTTAGTAGACCCAAATATGATATCATCGACATAAATTTGGCATACAAACAAATCCTTTGTAATAGTTTTAGTAAAGAGTGTAGGATCGGCTTTACCAACTTTGAAGCCATTAGTGATAAGAAAATCTCGCAGGCATTCATACCATGCTCTTGGGGCTTGCTTGAGCCCATAAAGCGCCTTTGAGAGTTTATACACATGGTTAGGGTACTCACTATCTTCAAAGCTGGGAGGTTGCTCAACATAGACCTCTTCCTTGATTGGTCCATTGAGTAAGGCACTTTTCACGTCCATTTGATAAAGCTTAAAGCCATGGTAAGTAGCATAGGCAAGTAATATGCGAATTGATTCAAGCGTAGCTATGGGTGCATAAGTTTCACCAAAGTCCAAACCTTCGACTTATGAATATCCCTTGGCCATAAGTCAGGCTTTGTTCCTTGTCACCACACCATGCTCATCTTGCTTGTCGCGGAATACTCATTTGGTACCTACAACATTTTGATTAGGACGTGGAACTAAATGCCATACCTCATTCCTCGTGAAGTTGTTGAGCTCATCTTGCATTGCCAACACCCAATCCGAATATTTTAGTGCGTCCTCCACCCTGTATGGCTCGATTTCACAAAAATGAGCGACTCGAGATCGATTGGTTACCCCCTTATGAATGTCACCGAGAATGGAGTTGACGGAGTGATCTCTTTGAATCGCTTGGTGGACTCTTGGGTGTGGCGGTCTTTGACCCTGAATTTCTTGCTCATCTTCCTTGTCTTCATCTCCCCCTTGATCATTGTCCTCCTCTTGAGGTGGCTCATCCTCTTGATCTTCATCATCTTGAGCCTGATTCTCATCTTGAGTTGGTGGAGATGCTTGTATGGAAGATGATGGTTGATCTTGTGCTTGTGGAGGCTCTTCAGATTCCTTAGGGCACACATTCCCAATGGACATGTTCCTTAGCACGACACACAGAGCCTCTTCATCATCTAACTCATCAAGATCAACTTGCTCCACTTGGGAGCCATTAGTATCATCAAACACAATGTCACAAGAAACCTCAACTAATGCAGTGGATTTGTTGAAGACTTTATATGCCCTTGTGTTTGAATCATATCCTAGTAAAAAGCCTTCTACAGCTTTAGGAGAAAATTTAGATTTTCTACCTCTTTTAATAAGAATAAAACATTTTCTACCAAAGACTCTAAAATATGAAACATTGGGCTTTTTACCGGTTAGGAGTTCATAAGATGTCTTCTTGAGGATTCGGTGAAGGTAGAGTCGGTTGATGGAGTAGCAAGCAGTGTTAATTGCCTCAGCCCAAAACCGGTCCAGTGTCTTGTACTCATCAAGCATGGTCCTTGCCATGTCCAGTAGAGTTCTATTCTTCCTCTCCACTACACCATTTTGTTGAGGTGTGTAGGGAGAGGAGAACTCATGCTTGATGCCCTCCTCAAGAAAGCCTTCAATTTGAGAGTTCTTGAACTTCGTCCCATTGTTGCTTCTTATCTTTTTGATCCTTAATCCAAACTCATTTTGAGCTCGTCTCAAGAATCCTTTTAAGGTCTCTTGGGTCTGTGATTTTTCCTGCAAAAAGAATACCCAAGTGAAGCGAGAATAATCATCCACAATTACTAGATAGTACTTACTCCCGCCAATGCTTATGTAAGCTATCGGGCCGAATAGATCCATGTGGAGTAGTTCCAGTGGTCTGTCCGTTGTCATTATGTTTGTCGATGGGGAAATCCACCGGCCGGGTGGCGGAATGCACCCGCCCTAATCCTAAGATGAGGAGGGGGCCTAAGCGGTTGCCTGTTTGGTGAAAACTGGTAGAACACAAGAGGACTCGAATAGTGGTTCAGGCCGCCGGAGCGTAATACCCTACCTCCACTGTGTGTAAGTTGTATTGAGTGTCATTGAGCGTGTCATTGTAACGTTGTGTGCCTTCCCTTTTATAGTTTAAGGTAGGCACATACAAGGGTGCTGAGCCCCGACATGCGAGCCTAGGAGCATAATGGAAGAAATACATTATGTGAATAACTAATGCTGACAGAGTAACACATGAGTAATCAGTGGGAGTCATGATGGCTGCAGTCCATGTAGCATTGATAGGTAGTAACCCTTTTCCTGGTAACGTGGGAGTAACGGCGAGTCATTGCCTTCGATATGGTAATGTGTGAGTAACTGCACGGCCCACGTATCGCGGACTGAGCATGCCGCCTGTGACAGAACCTCTCAAGTAATTAGGCCCACCTACAGTTGTCCTTGTCCAACGGACTTCAGACAACCCTGTAGGTGCCCCTGAACTACTTGATAAGTTCGGTATCTTTCCTTACCTTACCAGGAACGATTCACCCGTCTTGCAGACATTACAGAACATCGGAGATAAAGAAATGCGGAAACGATCTACATAATTCACATTTATTTAAAAGCAAGCTCAAGTTGTTTTATTACAGACTAGAACTAAAAACGAGTGCAGAGTAATAATATTATACAAACCAAGGGAGGCAAAAACTCCTCCCGATAAGCCACAAGCAAAAGATCCTACGCGGAGGACCAAGTCCTCCCGCACTTCAGTCTTGTTTTTCTTCCTTGGGAACCACCTTGGCACAGAAGCAGCAGAAATCTGCTACTTCCTCACCTAAAAACAACGAAGGGATAAACCCTGAGTATGGAATTACTCAGCAAGTCTTACCCGACTAAAGAAAAGACTCTCAAGGGTATGCTGGTTATATGGGGGTCAAGGTAAGGCTTTCCAATAATCAAAGACTCTGTTTTGCAGAAATGCTTACTAAAGTGGATCCTTAAAAATCCAATTTTATTTGTCAAGTTAAGTTGAATTACCTGCAACTAGAGTTCTTTCTACCCTAGTTCAATCACTTTGCCTATACTAGCCAATTTTCATAACAAAGGCCCATCATCTTTAGTGGAATGCTACGTGTAGGGTAGTGACCAAGTCTTCATAACCGCGAAGGTACGGCGATCCGAATCGATTATACTCAGCTGAGGATCTCCAATCACACGACATATGTAGCACTTAACCCTTGCATATGTCAACCCGCCACCGGGGTTCTTAAGACCGGATCAGGTTCACGCAGACCGAGAGCACAAATACACCACCGTCCAGCCTCTTGCTACGGAGGGTACACGCTACTCTCGCCACCGCTCCACGCCCATCTCGTGTTGTCTTATTCCGGCCTTAGTCTGCCCGAGGCAAGGCTTACCCATGACGAGGCATGTGACCAGCTAAAGGGTCCTCGATCAATAAGCCTACATCGACAAGGTCCTTAATCGACTCAGACGGAGACACTACACCGAGACTCCTTTCTCGTGCAAGTCACCCGCCCGGTCTCAGCTTAATCATTTCAAACCCAAAGTTTGGTACCTGGCAGAGGTACATCTTTTCCAGATGTTGAATCCATCAAGGCCCTGATGGATCCACCATCAAATTTTATTTTCAAAAACACCCCACCCACTTTTGCCACATCAACTTTTGTAAAAACAAAACATTTTGTTTTTCTAAAGCAATGCTAAGCATAGTAAAACCTTTTTGTAAAAACAGGGTTTCAAGGAGGGTAATCAAGATCAAGGAAGGTAATGCAGGAATTGTTTTATCAAGCAACTCCTATCACCTAATGCAGCAAGCAAGTGAGAAAGATTTTAAAAATATCAAGGGAGGTGGCAAATGCACCGGGGCTTGCCTTTGTTATCAGGTGAGTTCTGCTCGGATCCACAAATATCGAAATAAAAGCAGTTGCCTGCTTGAGGATCTGAGGATGGTGGTGTCCTGTCTTCAGAGACTTCTTCTTCTTCTTCGTGTTCTAACATAACCATATACATGCATAAGAATGGATGCCATGGGATGCTCATGAGGATGCAAAGATAATATAAACTTATTATCTAAGTCTTGAGTACAACTTTCCTTCACGGTACTCCGAGAACCTAGGGTTTCCGGAGTCAGTAAAGGAGTTCATAGGGCAGGGGGGTGGTTTTGGGTTTAGTGATCAAACAAGGTCCAAATCAACCCAAATTCTACCCAAGGCTTCTAAATATTGTTTTAAGTTCCCACAAAAGGTTTGGGCATTTTTGGACTTACCAATTATTTTCTAAAAATCCATAACCAATACTTTTAACCACTTTAAATACCCTAAAATTTCCTATTTCCACTAAAAATCATAAAACTATTTTTACTAAATTCTAGGGAAAATAACAGGCCTAGGAAAATTAGTTTCACAATTTTATCATTTTCCTAGCATTTTCTATAATTGTTTTGGCTCTGGAGATAAAAGAAAAAGAAAAGCAGGTGAACAGCACTGGGCCGAATCCAGCCCAGGCGGCCCAGCTAGGGCAGAAAGGCGCCCGCGCGCCCGCGCTGGCAGACTTGCACAGAGGCCCTTGGGGTTTTAACTAACTGCGAACGAGTTCAAACACTATTCTAAAAAGTCTCTGACGCTTTGCAAAAAGATCCCTCTTGTTCTAATTCTTTACACGCCCACGTCCACGACGACGGCAGCGCGGGGAGCACTCCGGCGAGGTTCTGGACCGGCCGATTGGGGCTATGGCTGGGTTCTCCGAGCGGCGAACATGAAATCGGGGTTACCATGATCATTTCCCCTAACTTAATTGCGCTTATAATCAACTACGGAGCTCTGGCCACGGTGGCCGTGAGCATGGCGTTAATACGGTCGTGTTCCCGGCGACCAGAGGACTCTTAGTTCAATTCAGTGGCTCGGCAAGCATCGTAGACGCATAAGAATGCTTAAACAAGGGAGTAGAGGGGAGGAGCTAACCGGAGTATGGCTGACCACGGCGGGGTTGAGTTCACGGTGTTTTAGAACCGAATTGGGGAGAAAGCGCAATTCGGGCGTGCTAGTGGACGATCGAGGGTGGGAGCGGGTGCTACAACTTCACAACTACATGGCGCAGCTACGGGCGGGGTCAATTTATAGAGCTAGCGGGCGGTGGCGATCAATTTAGCCGAGCCGTGCTGGCGGCCGAAGATGAGGAAGAAGGCGGCGCGGTGAATTCATGGCTAACGCCGTGGCAAGCTCACCGGCGCCGATTTGACAGCAGTAGTGGGTCACGGCGACACGGTGGAAGAATTGAGCTACGCGGCACACGGCCGAGAGGCGGCGGTCGACGGTGAGCTTCTCGGCTACAGCCGCAAAGCAGAAAGGCAGTCACGGTGAGTCACCGGAGTTATCCCCAGGGGATGGCTTTTACCTGGCGGCCTTATCGGGTCATCGGTGACGTGAATCCTACAGCGGTGGCGTGAATCACAGCGAGGGGTCACCGGCGTCGAGCTGTCCGCGTTGGCGGTCTGATCCGGTGGGCACTGTACCATGGGAAATGGTATTCAGTCGACTGACAGAGCAAATTTGAGCTTGATTTTCTCTCAATTTTCCATGGTAACACGAGTTAATCCGTGCAGCAAACTTGTAGAGTATGATACCCACTACAAACTTGCTATGGCAACCATAGGTAGATTTCCACTGGATCATGCTTAAAACTTAGCTTGAAGTCGAGATTAGTTCACTGCTAGTCTGAAAATTCAGACCATAACAGCCTGACAGCCAAAGTTTGAGCATGATAATCTCTAAATTTCTCACTAGAACATAACTTGCCCACTTAAGCAAAGTTGTTCACCTAAGATAGATCTACATAGTTGATGTGGTGACCTAGGGCAAATTCTCAATAATTTGGAAAATGTAGAGCTCCAAAGTTGAGCCAATATCACTGAAATTTCAGACTTAGTATAGAATTCAAATGAGGTCCATTTTGCACTTAAGTCCAAAACTTAGGGTTTGGCTTTCAAGTCCACATATTTGTGAACCAAAGGACTTAAGAAACTTATTTGGCTTGGTTTTTGCACTTTAACCCAAAAGTGGGCTAATTTTGCACATAAGCCCCTAGGGTTTAGTTTTAGGGTTTTCCAGGGTTCCAATTAGGGTTTCTGGTATCTTAGGGGTATAAAGGTGATTCAACCTTGTTTTTAGGGACATTTTGTGACTCTTTCCCTAAAGTCTTTAGGTTTTCTCATCTTGGGTTAAGTTTTACCCCTTTAATCCCTATTTAGGGTTAAGTTTCCCATCCAGGGTGCTATTTGCAAAAATACTTAAACAATACAACTTGTTTGAAATTTTTGCCTAGTGAATGCACTCTAGGTGTGTCAAACATATGCAATGCCAATGCTTATGATGCCATGCTCAAGTTTTAGTTATAGTAACACCAGGGTGTTACATCCTTCCCCCCATAAAAGAATCTCGTCCCGAGATTTAAAGTCCTAGGGTGAGTAATGGAAAAGGAAATGTGTCACATTTTTATTTCCTTATTTCTGGTACAAGGCAGGGTGGTGTGGGGGTTCATTCCTTTATTGCAATAACTATATACATTTTACAAATTACATGAGGCTAGAAAGCCTGGGAAATTCTTATTCAAGAAATCTTGAGTTTCCCACGTAGCCTCTTCTTCAGAATGCTGGTTCCATTGTACCTTGTAGAATTTGAGAATCTTTCTCCGGGTAACCCTGTCCTTTTGATCCAGAACTCGAATAGGATGTTCCGAGTACGTTAAGTCTGGTTCCAGGACAACATCTGTCACTTCAATGGTTCGATTGGGAACCCGTAGACACTTCTTTAATTGCGATACATGGAACACATTATGCACAGCAGACAAAGTTTCGGGTAGTTGGAGTCGGTATGCCACTGGTCCACATTGCTCAAGCACCAGGAATGGACCAATGTACCTGGGTGCAAGTTTCCCTCTAACCCCAAAACGCGATACTCCCTTCATTGGTGAAACCCTTAAGTAGACGTAGTCTCCTTCCAGGAAGTATAAGGGCATTCGCCGTTTGTCTGCATAACTTTTCTGACGAGCTTGTGCTTTCTTCAGATTATGAATAATTTTCTGAACCTTATCCTCGGCTTCTTTCACCAAATCAGGTCTAAAGAAGCACCTCTCACCAGGTTCAGACCAATTTAGCGGAGTCCGACACCGTCGTCCATATAAAGCTTCAAAGGGTGCCATCTTGATACTTTCTTGATAGCTATTATTGTATGAAAACTCCGCCAAAGGTAAACATTCATCCCATTTTGGTGAGAAATCCAGGACACATGCCCGCAGCATATCTTCAAGTATTTGGTTCACTCTCTCAGTCTGTCCACTGGTTTGAGGATGATAGGCCGAACTGTGGAGTAACTTGGTACCCAGGGATTTATGAAGTTCTTCCCAGAATTTGGATACAAATTGTGGTCCACGATCCGACACTATAGTCTTCGGAACACCATGCAAACTGAGAATACGGGCGATATACAACTCCGCATAGGTAATGACGTGATATTTTACCTTGACAGGGAGGAAGTGGGCGATCTTGGTAAATCGATCAGTGATAACCCAAATAGAGTCATACCCTTTTGTGGTCCTGGGCAATCCCACAATGAAGTCCATGCTTATGTCTTCCCATTTCCATGTTGGCATTGGTAATTACTGCAATGGACCGGCAGTTTTCATGTGTATGGCTTTGACACGTCTGCAAGTGTCACACTTAGCCACATAGCGTGCAATTTCAATTTTCATCTTTGTCCACCAGTAGTGCTGTTTTAGATCATGATACATCTTAGTGCTTCCCGGATGAATAGAATATCGACTAAGATGCGCTTCATCTAAGATTTGCTGGCGGAGTTCTTCATTCTTTGGCACTACTATGCGGTTATTAAACCATAGCACACCTTGATCGTCTTCCTTGAAACATTTGGCTGTTCCAGCCCTTATCTTCTCTCGTATGTGCTTCATACCCAGATTATCCTTTTGAGCATCAATTATCTTTTGCAGAATGATTGACTCAAGCTTTAGCTGATTCAGAGTCCCTTGTTGGATTATCCCCAGGTTTAGCTTCTCCATTTCTTGACATAAAGTGTTCTCGGAGGTCTTCGTCATAAGACAGTAGCAGGAAGTCTTACGACTCAGTGCATCTGCCACCACATTGGCCTTGCCTGGGTGATAATGGATCTCCAGATCATAGTCTTTAATGAGCTCAAGCCATCGTCTTTGCCTCATATTTAACTCTGACTGGGTGAAGATGTACTTCAAACTTTTATGATCTGTATATATGTGATAGATATTTCCCAGCAGATAGTGATGCCATATTTTCAGGGCATGAACCACAGCAGCTAGCTCCAGATCATGAGTTGGATAATGCTCCTCATGTCGGCGCAACTGCCTTGAAGCATATGCAATTACTCGGCCCTCTTGCATCAGTACACAGCCGAGCCCACTGCCAGATGCATCACAATATACATCAAAAGGCTTAGTGATGTCCGGTTGAGCCAATACCGGAGCAGTGGTTAATAATGTCTTCAATAGCTCAAAGGCTTCATTACACTTAGAAGACCAATTGAATTTAATGTCATTCTTCAGTAAACTTGTGATTGGCTTCACAAGCTTAGAAAAATCGGGTATGAATCTGCGATAATATCCAGCTAGTCCAAGAAAACTCCAGACTTGGTGAACAGTGGTTGGGGGTTTCCACTCCAGAATATCTTTGACTTTGCTAGGATCTACCGCAATTCCTTTGGCTGACAACACGTGCCCCAAAAATTGAATTTCCTCCAGCCAAAACGCGCACTTGCTGAACTTGGCATACAGCTGATGTTCCCTCAGGCGCGTCAATACAATCCGTAGATGCTGAGCATGCTCCTCTTCATTCTTAGAATATATCAAGATATCGTCGATGAAGACCACCACGAACTTGTCCAACTCGAGCATGAACACCTGTAACACCCTTGGTGTTACTATAACTAAAACTTGAGCATGGCATCATGAGCATGGGCATTGCATGTGTTTGATACACCTAGAGTGCATTTACTAGGCAAAATTTTTAAACAAGTTGTATTGCTTTAATGTTTTACAAATAGGACCCTGGTTCAGGAACTTAACCCTAACTAGTGGTTAAAGGGGTAAAGCTTAACCCAAGTTAAGAAAACCTAAAAACTTTAGGGTAAAGGTCATAAAATGACCCTAACAATAAAGTTGAATCACATTTATACCCCTGGAATACCAGAAACCCTAATTGGAACCCTGGAAAGCCCTAAACCAAACCCTAGGGACCTAAGTGCAAAATTTGTCCACTTTTGGGCTAAAGTGCAAAAACCAAGTCAAATAAGTATCTTAAGTCAATTGGATCACAAATATGTGGGTTTGAAGGCCAAACCCTAAGTTTTGGACTTAAATGCAAAATGGACCTCATTTGAGTTTTACTCTAAGTCTGAAAAATCAGTGAATGGGCTCAACTTTGGGGCTTTGTAACTTACAAAGTATAGGGTTTTTACCCTAGGTCACCACATCAAAGTTGAAGACCCATTATAGGAGAACAACTTTGCTTAAGGTTGTAAGCTTAGTTGTTAAGAAGAATTTGGAGAAAACCAAGCCTAAAGTTGGGCTGTCAGGCTGTTATGTCTGAATTTTCAGACTAGCAGTGAACTGACCTCGACTTCAAGCTGGGTTTTGAGCATGATCCTGTGTAAATATACCTATGATTGCCATAGCAAGTTTGTAGTGGGTACCATACTCTACAAGTTTGCTGCAGAGCTTAACCTGGGTCACCATGGGAAATTGAGAGAGAATTGAGCTCCAAAATCGACTATCAGTCACTCTGAACCAGTATTTCCCATGGTACAGTGCTCAAATGGATCAGATCGGCCACGGCAAAGAATCTCACCGCCGGCGACCCTTTTTGCGCCAAAATTGGTGCCGCCGCCGTTCTGATTCGAGTGCAGTTGGGATTGGATAGCGTCGGGGAGGGGTCGCTCGTACGTGGCACCACCCCTTGAACTCGGCCGGAGTTACTCACCGTCGGCCGCCATGACTCAGTAACTTTCTGCCGCGGTGGCGCACATGCCGTAGTTCTCTCCCACTGTACCTCCTACCGGCGTGGTCTGCATGCCATAGCGATGTTATCCGTGGCAGCTTGGTGACCGCCGGACCGCCACGGCTATAAATAGCCGTTGGGTTCATGGCGAGGTGTTCATCTGAAAGGGAAATGTGCCCTTGGGCCATTTCTAAGTATTTTGGTGATTGAGTGCCAACACATGTGCTTAATTGTGAATTTATGTACATGGATGAACAAGGTGCAAATCATGAGATAAAGGTATGTTTCTAAGTCTTAGTACATTTGTTTTGTGGACTAACATATTTGTCTAAGTGTTAGAAACAAAAAGAAGAAAAAGAGAAAAGGGGAGAGAAAGACTTGGCTGTGTGCAGCCAAGGCTCAGCTCGGTCTGGAGCACCGGACTGTCCGGTGTGCACCGGACAGTGTCCGGTGCGCCAGGCTGACTCGGCTCGAACTGGCCGCTCTCGGGAATTCGCCGACGGCGTACGGCTAAAATTCACCGGACTGTCCGGTGTGCACCGGACTGTCCGGTGAGCCAACGGTCGGCCAGGGCCAACGGTCGGCCGCGCAATCCGCGCGGGACACGTGGCCGAGCCAACGGTCGGAAGACGGCACCGGACTGTCCGGTGTGCACCGGACTGTCCGGTGCGCCAACGGCTCGCAGATCTCCAACGGGCTGCAACGGTCGGCAGCGCCAGATAAGGAAACAAATCGGGCACCGGACAATGTCCGGTGTGCACCGGACTGTCCGGTGCCCCCGACGACAGAAGGCAAGGATGGCCTTCCGGATTTGCTCTCAACGGCTCCTAGCTGCCTTGGGGCTATAAAAGGAGCCCCTAGGCGCATGGAGGAGACACACAAGCAACTCTTGAGCATTCTTGATCATCCACACAAGTTCTGTGCGCATTCGTTTGTGATTCTAAGTGATTCGAGCTCTGTTCTAGTGTGAACTCTGAGATAGTCATTCGAGCTCGAGTCTTGGCCGTGTGTGTGCGCTTTTGTTGTGGATTTGTGTGCGTTGCTTCCCTCCCTTACTCTGTGCTTTCTTTGTGATCATATACTTGTAAGGGCAAGAGACTCCAATTTGTGGAGATTCCTTGCAAACGGGATAGTGAAAGGAACAACAAAACAACGTGGTATTCAAGTGGGTCTTTGGACCGCTTGAGAGGGGTTGATTGCAACCCTCGTCCGTTGGGACGCCACAACGTGGAAGTAGGCAAGCATTGGCTTGGCCGAACCACGGGATAAACCGCTGTGTCTCTCTGTGCTTGATTCTTGTGGTATTGTGTTTTGTTGAGACTTCACCTTAGCCACTTGGCATTAATCGTGCTAACGCTTAACAAGTTTTTGTGGCTTAAGTTTGAAGTTTTTACAGGATCACCTATTCACCCCCCCCTCTAGGTGCTCTCAATTGGTATCAGAGCCGTTCTCTTCTCAAAGGGACTAACCGCCCGAAGAGATGGATCCTAAGGGGAAGGGTATAGTGATCAACGATAAAGAGAAGGAGACCTTCGTCAACGAGCCGAAGGATGACAGGCCTACCGACTCCGGCTCGGGCCAAAAACGGAAGGAAGGGAAGAAGAAGAAGACCAGGCGCATCAAGGAGATTGTCTACTACGACAGCGACGAGTCTACTTCTTCCCAAAAGGACGACGACAACGACTACAGGAAGACGGTCAATTCGAACTTTTCATTTGATTATTCCCGTATTCAACATAGTTCGAATTCGCATTTGCTTTCCATTCCTCTTGGCAAACCTCCACACTTCGATGGGGAGGACTACGGATTTTGGAGTCACAAAATGCGTAGTCACTTATTCTCTCTCCATCCTAGCATATGGGAGATTGTGGAGAACGGAATGAAATTCGATAGCTCGGATAGCCCTATGCTTATAAATGAACAGATTCATAAAAATGCACAGGCTACTACTGTTCTCTTAGCATCTTTGTGCAGGGAAGAGTACAATAAGGTGAGCGGCTTGGACAATGCCAAGCAGATATGGGACACCCTCAAGATCTCTCACGAGGGGAACGACATCACCATGCTCACCAAGATGGAGTTGGTGGAGGGCGAGCTTGGACGGTTCGCCATGATAAGGGGAGAGGAGCCAACTCAGACGTACAACCGGCTCAAGACCCTTATCAACAAAATAAGGAGCTACGGAAGCACGCGTTGGACGGATCACGATGTCGTCCGCCTAATGCTCAGGTCCTTTACCGTACTTGATCCTCATCTCGTGAACAATATTCGTGAGAATCCCAGGTACACGATGATGACGCCCGAGGAAGTGCTTGGAAAATTCGTAAGCGGGCGGATGATGATCAAGGAGGCAAGATACGTCGACGAAGCGTTGAACGGTCCGATCAACGAGCCGCAACCCCTTGCTCTCAAGGCAACACGAAGCAAGGAGGCGCTACCTAGCAAGGTGGCACAGATTGAGGCGGCTGGCCTTAATGATGAAGAGATGGCTCTCATCATTAAAAGATTCAAGACGGTGCTTAAAGGTCACAAGGGACAACCAAGCAAGACCAAAGCCAAGGGGAAGCGCTCATGCTTCAAATGCGGTAAGCTTGGTCATTTCATTGCTAACTGTCCCGATAATGAAAGTGACCAGGAAAAGGGGAACAAAAGAGAGAAGAAGAAGCAATACAAGAAGGCAAAGGGCGAGGCGCATCTAGGAAAGGAGTGGGACTCGGATTGCTCCTCCTCCGACTCCGACAACGAAGGACTCGCCGCCACTGCCTTCAACAAATCGGCTCTCTTCCCCAACGAGCGTCTCACTTGCCTTATGGCAAGGGAGAAGAAGGTGAGTACTCAAGACTCCACTTATACTTCTTCTAGTGATAGTGAGTCTAGTGACGATGATGACATAGATTATTCTTGCTTGTTCAAAGGCTTAGATAGATCTAAGATAGATAAAATCAATGAATTGATTGATGCTTTGAATGAAAAGGATAGGCTTTTAGAGAAGCAAGAGGATTTATTGTATGATGAACATGATAAGTTTATAGAGGCACAAAAATCATATGCTTTAGAAGTGAAAAGAAATGAAGTGCTTTCTAGTGAAATATCTTCTTGTCATGAAACCATTGCTACTTTACAAAGTGTTAACCATGATTTAAATGCTAAATTAGAAGTAACAAATAAATCTAAGTCTTGTGTTGAAAATGTTACAATTTGCACTAGGTGTAAAGATTTTGATGTTAACACTTGTAGCAAACACTTAGTTTCAATTTCAAAACTAAAAGATGAAGTGGCTAGTCTTAATGCTCAACTTAAGACTAGCAAGAGTGAAGTTGAAAAGATAAAATTTGCAAGGGATGCCTATACAATTGGAAGACATCCCTCAATTAAGGATGGGCTTGGCTTCAAGAGGGAAGCCAAGAACTTAACAAGCCATAAGGCTCCCATCTTCGTCAAGGAGAAGGGGAAGGCCCCGATGGCTAGTAATGCTAAAAAGAATCATGCTTTTATGTATTATGATAGGAGACATGCTAGAAATGCTTATAATCATTTTGATTCACATGTTTATGATTCTCATGCAATGTTTGCTTCTAGTTCTTCTTATAATCATGGTAGAGATATGTGTAGGAGAAATGTTGTACATATGCCTAGGAGAGATATTGCTCATGTACCTAGAAAGAATGTTATTCATGCTCCTAGGAAAGTAGTGAATGAACCTTCTACCATTTATTATGCTTGTAATGCTCCCTTTGCTATTTGTAGAAAGGGTAAGAAGGTAGTTGCTAGGAAATTAGGGGCTAGATGCAAGGGAGATAAATCTTGCATTTGGGTCCCTAAAGACATTTGTGCTAACCTTGCAGGACCCAACATGAGTTGGGTACCTAAGACCCAAGCCTAAATTTGCCTTGCAGGTTTATGCATCCGGGGGTTCAAGCTGGATTATCGACAGCGGATGCACAAACCATATGACGGGGGAGAAGAAGATGTTCACCTCCTACGTCAAGAATAAGGATTCCCAAGATTCAATTATATTCGGTGATGGGAATCAAGGCAAGGTAAAAGGGTTAGGTAAAATTGCAATTTCTAATGAGCATTCTATCTCAAATGTATTCTTAGTGGAGAGTCTTGGATATAATTTGCTATCTGTTAGTCAATTATGTCAAATGGGATATAATTGTTTATTTACAAATGTAGATGTGTCTGTCTTTAGAAGATGTGATGGTTCACTAGCTTTTAAGGGTGTACTAGACGGCAAGCTTTATTTAGTTGACTTTGCAAAAGAAGAGGCCGGTCTAGATGCATGCTTAATGGCTAAGACTTGCATGGGCTGGCTGTGGCATCGCCGCTTAGCACATGTGGGGATGAAGAATCTCCACAAGCTTCTAAAGGGAGAACACGTGATAGGTCTAACCAATGTTTATTTCGAAAAAGATAGACCTTGTGCAGCTTGTCAGGCAGGTAAACAAGTTGGAGGAGCACATCACAGCAAGAATGTGATGACCACGTCAAGACCTCTGGAGTTGCTGCATATGGACCTCTTCGGACCCGTCGCCTATCTAAGTATAGGAGGAAGTAAGTATGGTTTAGTTATTGTTGATGACTTTTCCCGCTTCACTTGGGTGTTCTTTTTGCAGGATAAGTCTGAAACTCAAGGGACCCTCAAGCGCTTCCTCAGGAGAGCTCAAAATGAGTTTGAGCTCAGGGTGAAGAAGATAAGGAGCGACAATGGGTCCGAGTTCAAGAACCTTCAAGTGGAGGAGTTTCTTGAGGAGGAAGGGATCAAGCACGAGTTCTCCGCTCCCTACACACCACAACAAAATGGTGTGGTAGAGAGGAAGAACAGGACGCTAATCGATATGGCAAGGACGATGCTTGGAGAGTTCAAGACCCCCGAGTGCTTTTGGTCGGAAGCCGTGAACACGGCTTGCCACGCCATCAACAGGGTCTACCTTCACCGCCTCCTCAAGAAGACGTCATATGAGCTACTAACCGGTAACAAACCCAATGTATCGTACTTTCGTGTTTTTGGGAGCAAGTGCTACATTCTAGTGAAGAAGGGTAGAAATTCTAAGTTTGCTCCCAAAGCTGTAGAAGGGTTTTTATTAGGTTATGATTCAAATACAAAGGCGTATAGGGTCTTCAACAAATCATCGGGTTTGGTTGAAGTCTCTAGCGACGTTGTATTTGATGAAACTAATGGCTCTCCAAGAGAGCAAGTTATTGATTGTGATGATGTAGATGAAGAAGATGTTCCAACGGCCGCTATACGAACCATGGCGATTGGAGACGTTCGGCCACAGGAACAAGATGAACGAAATCAACCTTCTTCCTCAACGACGGTGCAACCCCCAACTCAAGACGATGAACAGGTTCATCAAAAGGAGGCGTGTGATCAAGGGGGAGCACAAGACGATCATGTGATGGAGAAAGAAGCGCAACCGGCACCTCCAACCCAAGTTCGAGCGATGATTCAAAGGGATCATCCCGTCGACCAAATTTTGGGTGACATTAGCAAGGGAGTAACTACTCGATCTCGATTAGTTAATTTTTGTGAGCATTACTCTTTTGTCTCCTCTATTGAGCCTTTCAGGGTAGAGGAGGCCTTGCTAGATCCGGATTGGGTGTTGGCCATGCAGGAGGAACTCAACAACTTCAAGCGCAATGAAGTTTGGACGCTGGTGCCTCGTCCCAAGCAAAATGTTGTGGGAACCAAGTGGGTGTTCCGCAACAAACAGGACGAGCACGGAGTTGTGACAAGGAACAAGGCTCGACTTGTGGCAAAAGGTTATGCCCAAGTCGCAGGTTTGGACTTTGAGGAGACTTTTGCTCCTGTGGCTAGGCTAGAATCCATTCGCATCTTGCTAGCATATGCCGCTCACCATTCTTTCAGGTTGTACCAAATGGATGTGAAGAGCGCGTTCCTCAACGGGCCAATAAAGGAGGAAGTGTACGTGGAGCAACCCCCTGGCTTCGAGGATGAGCGGTACCCCGACCACGTGTGTAAGCTCTCTAAGGCGCTCTATGGACTTAAACAAGCCCCAAGAGCATGGTATGAATGCCTTAGAGATTTCTTACTTGCTAATGCTTTCAAGGTTGGGAAAGCCGATCCAACTCTTTTCACTAAGACTTGTAATGGTGATTTGTTTGTGTGCCAAATTTATGTCGATGACATAATATTTGGTTCTACTAATCAAAAGTCTTGTGAAGAGTTTAGCAGGGTGATGACGCAGAAATTCGAGATGTCGATGATGGGCGAGTTGAACTACTTCCTTGGGTTCCAAGTGAAGCAACTCAAGGACGGCACCTTCATCTCCCAAACGAAGTACACGCAAGATCTGCTGAAGCGGTTTGGGATGAAGGACGCCAAGCCCGCAAAGACTCCGATGGGAACCGACGGACACACCGACCTCAACAAAGGAGGTAAGTCCGTTGATCAAAAAGCATACCGGTCAATGATAGGATCTCTACTTTATTTATGTGCTAGTAGACCGGATATTATGCTTAGCGTATGCATGTGTGCTAGATTTCAATCCGATCCTAAGGAGTGTCACTTGGTGGCGGTGAAGCGAATTCTTAGATATTTAGTCGCTACGCCTTGCTTCGGGATCTGGTATCCAAAGGGGTCTAACTTTGACTTGATTGGGTACTCAGATTCCGACTATGCTGGATGTAAGGTCGATAGGAAGAGTACATCGGGGACGTGCCAATTCTTAGGAAGGTCCCTGGTGTCATGGAACTCTAAGAAACAAACCTCCGTTGCCCTATCCACCGCTGAGGCCGAGTACGTTGCCGCAGGTCAGTGTTGCGCGCAACTACTTTGGATGAGGCAAACCCTCAGGGACTTTGGCTACAATCTGAGTAAAGTCCCACTCCTATGTGACAATGAGAGTGCTATCCGAATAGCGGAAAATCCTGTTGAGCACAGCCGCACAAAGCACATAGACATCCGGCATCACTTTTTGAGAGACCACCAGCAAAAGGGAGATATCGAAGTGTTTTATGTTAGCACCGAGAACCAGCTAGCCGATATCTTTACCAAGCCTTTAGATGAGAAGACCTTTTGCAGGCTGCGTAGTGAGCTAAATGTCTTAGATTCGCGGAACTTGGATTGAATTGTAGCATACATGTATTTATGCCTTTGATCATGTTCATTCTGCACTTTGTTGCTTATTATGGTGCTCAAGTTGTACAAACACTCCCTGGACCTCACAAGTCCGTTGCAAAGTGATGCACATGTTTAGGGGGAGATGTGTTGCAACTTGACCCTTTGAGACTAACCATATGCTTGAGTTTGTTTGATTTAGTCTCAAAGGAGAATTGAAAGGGAAAAGGTGGACTTGGATCATGCAAGACTTCCACTGCACTCCGATGAGAGGGTAACTTATTCCAAGTCCATCTCTGAACTCTTATTGCCATTTGCTCTTAATTGAAGATTTTGGTGAGGCAATGGGGTTAAAGGGCCAAAATTGATCCCGTTTTGGTGTTTGATGCCAAAGGGGGAGAAAATAAAGGCCAAAGCAATAAATGGATCAGCTACCACTTGAGAGATTTTGAAATTAGTAGAATAGAGCTTTTGGTTTGTCAAAACTCTTTTGTTGTCTCTCTTGTCAAAAGTTGGCTTCTTGTGGGGAGAAGTATTGATTATGGGAAAAAGGGGGAGTTTTTGAAATCCTTGATCAATCTCTTTTTGAATGACTCTCTTTATGCTTAAACATGTGTGTTTAACTTAGAGATAGAGATTTGTGTTTGATTTGCAAAAACAAACCAAGTGGTGGCAAAGGATGATCCATATATGCCAAAATTGATTCAAAATAAATTTAAGTGTTATTTGAATTGAGTTTGCACTTGTTCTAGTGGCTTTATGTTGTGTTGGCATAAATCACCAAAAAGGGGGAGATTGAAAGGGAAATGTGCCCTTGGGCCATTTCTAAGTATTTTGGTGATTGAGTGCCAACACATGTGCTTAATTGTGAATTTATGTACATGGATGAACAAGGTGCAAATCATGAGATAAAGGTATGTTTCTAAGTCTTAGTACATTTGTTTTGTGGACTAACATATTTGTCTAAGTGTTAGAAACAGAAAGAAGAAAAAGAGAAAAGGGGAGAGAAAGACTTGGCTGTGTGCAGCCAAGGCTCAGCTCGGTCTGGAGCACCGGACTGTCCGGTGTGCACCGGACAGTGTCCGGTGCGCCAGGCTGACTCGGCTCGAACTGGCCGCTCTCGGGAATTCGCCGACGGCGTACAGCTAAAATTCACCGGACTGTCCGGTGTGCACCGGACTGTCCGGTGAGCCAACGGTCGGCCAGGGCCAACGGTCGGCCGCGCAATCCGCGCGGGACACGTGGCCGAGCCAACGGTCGGAAGACGGCACCGGACTGTCCGGTGTGCACCGGACTGTCCGGTGCGCCAACGGCTCGCAGATCTCCAACGGGCTGCAACGGTCGGCAGCGCCAGATAAGGAAACAAATCGGGCACCGGACAATGTCCGGTGTGCACCGGACTGTCCGGTGCCCCCGACGACAGAAGGCAAGGATGGCCTTCCGGATTTGCTCTCAACGGCTCCTAGCTGCCTTGGGGCTATAAAAGGAGCCCCTAGGCGCATGGAGGAGACACACAAGCAACTCTTGAGCATTCTTGATCATCCACACAAGTTCTGTGCGCATTCGTTTGTGATTCTAAGTGATTCGAGCTCTGTTCTAGTGTGAACTCTGAGATAGTCATTCGAGCTCGAGTCTTGGCCGTGTGTGTGCGCTTTTGTTGTGGATTTGTGTGCGTTGCTTCCCTCCCTTACTCTGTGCTTTCTTTGTGATCATATACTTGTAAGGGCAAGAGACTCCAATTTGTGGAGATTCCTTGCAAACGGGATAGTGAAAGGAACAACAAAACAACGTGGTATTCAAGTGGGTCTTTGGACCGCTTGAGAGGGGTTGATTGCAACCCTCGTCCGTTGGGACGCCACAACGTGGAAGTAGGCAAGCATTGGCTTGGCCGAACCACGGGATAAACCGCTGTGTCTCTCTGTGCTTGATTCTTGTGGTATTGTGTTTTGTTGAGACTTCACCTTAGCCACTTGGCATTAATCGTGCTAACGCTTAACAAGTTTTTGTGGCTTAAGTTTGAAGTTTTTACAGGATCACCTATTCACCCCCCCCTCTAGGTGCTCTCATCATCGTTCTTCAAGCCAACTCGAGTAACACCAGAAATTCGCACTGTCTCTTCCCCCCTCGGCTCAAATTGATTGTGCGCAGTAAAACTAGAACCCCTTAAGCCCGTATAGCCCCAAGCCCAGCTCTCAATTTCACTCGTGAACGCCGCGGCACGATTTCTCCCCAAATCAGTCCGCCGCATCGTCAAAACTAGCCCTCCCGTGGCCAGCCGATTCGGGTGAGTCGCCATTCAATTCAAGTGTTGTTTCCGAACCTCTCCATGCTTGTGTTGCTCGCAGTGGCGTCCGTTTGCTCTGATCGACCATGGTTTGGTGGGAACGTGTGCTCCCGTGCTCGGTTTCCGCCGTGCACGTGGACCGGCCGTTCTCGGGGTGTTCGGGTTGCATTGGTGTGCGTTCCGAGGCCGTTGTAGGTCCGTAAAGCCTCTCCGATAGTTAGCTTGAACCATCCTCGCCGATCATGGCCAGTACGAATCATCGGCAGGGATGAACGGGAGCGTGGCGTGGTCAGGGGCAATCGCGGGGAAGAAATAGAAGCTTGAGGACGTTTCTGCAAATCGTCAGTGACTGCGTACAATAGTGAAAGAACCTATTTCTGTTTAGCCAAAAGCGCGAGGTCCTTTCTGCAAAATCGCCTGGGCGCGGGCGCGCGCGCGCGGGCGCGAGCGCGCTGTCCTCCCTGGAACTGGGCCGCTGGGCCGAATTCGGCCCAGTACTGTTTAGAGTTTTTCTTTTTCTTTTTCAGGGAAGCTTTGGAAAATTGTAGAAAATGGTAGGAAAATCCTAAAAATATGAGACCAATTTTCCTAGACTTGTTATTTTCCATAGAATTTAATAAAAATAGTTTCATGATTTTTAGATCAAATAGGGAATTTTAGGGTATTTAAAATAGCCTAAACCATTGATTCTGGATTTTTAGAAAATAAATAATAAGTCCAAAATTTGCCAAACTTTTTATGTGAGCTTTTCACATTATTTAGAAGCCATGGGTAGAGTTTGGTTTGATTTGGACCTTGTTTGATCACAAAACCCAAAACCACCTCCCCCTGCTCCATGAACTCCTTTACTGACTCCGGAAACCCTAGGTTCTCGGAGTACCGTGAAGGAAAGTTGTACTCAAGACATAAATAATAAGTTTATGTTATCTTTGCATCCTCATGAGCATTCCATGACATCCATTCTTATGCATGTATATGGTTATATTAGAGCAAGAAGAAGAAGAAGAAGTTTTTGAAGAAGGGATACCACCCACCTCTGATCCTCAAGCAGACAACTGCTTTTATTTCGATATCTGTGGATCCGAGCAGGACACACCTGATAACAAAGGCAAGCCCCGGTGCATTTGCCACCTCCCTTGATGTTTTTAAATCTTTCTCACTTGCTTGATGCATTAGGTGATAGGAGTTGATTGATTAAACAATTCCTGCATTACCTCCTTGATTTTGATTACCCTCCTTGAAATCCTGTTTTTACAAAAAGGTTTTACTATGCTTAGTATTGCTCTAGAGAAACAAAAGGATTTGTTTTACAAAGGATGTTTGGCAAAGCGGGAGGGATGTTTTCGAAAATAAAACTTGATGGTGGATCCATCACGGCCGTGATGGATTCAACATCGGAAAAGATGTACCTCTGCCAGGTACCAAACTTTGGGTTTGAAATGAGTAAGCTGAGACCGGGCGGGTGACTTGCACGAGAAGAGAGTCTCGGTGTAGTGTCTCCGTCTGAGTCGATCAAGGACCTTGTCGATGTAGGCTTGATGATCGAGGACCCTTTAACTGGTCACATGCCTCATCATGGGTAAGCCTTGCCTCGGGCAGACTAAGGCCGGAATAAGATAACACGAAATGGGAGTGGAGCGGTGGCGAGAGTAGCGTGTACCCTCCGTGGCAAGAGGCTGGACGGTGGTGTATCTGTGCTCTCGGTTTGCGTGAACCTGATCCGGTCTTAAGAACCCCGGTGGCGGGTTGACATATGCAAGGGTTAAGTGCTACATATGTCGTGTGATTGGAGATCCTCAGCTGAGTATAATCAATTTGGATCGCCGTACCTTCGCGGTTATGAAGACTTGGTCACTGCCCTACACGTAGCATTCCACTAAAGATGATGGGCTTTTGTTAAAGAAATTGGCTAGTGCAGGACCAGTGATTGAACTAGGGTAGAAAGAACTCTAGTGCAGGTAATTTTACCTAACTTGACAAATAAAATTGGATTTTTAAGGATCCACTTTAGTAAGCATTTCTGCAAAATAGAGTCTTTGATTATTGAGAAGCCTTACCTTGACTCCCATATAACCAGCATACCCTTGAGAGTCTTTTCTTTAGTCGGGTAAGACTTGCTGAGTAATCCCATACTCAGGGTTTATCCCTTTGTTGTTTTTAGGTGGGGAAGTAGCAGACTTTTGCTGCTTCTGTGCTAAGGTGGTTCCCAAAGAAGAAAACCAAGACTGAAGTGCGGGAGGACTCGGTCCTCCATCTAGGGTCTTTTGTTTTAGTCTTTCGGGAGAAGTTTGTGTCTCCCCGGTTTGTATAATTATTACTTTTATGCACTCACTTTAGCCTGGTCTGTAAATAAATACCTTAAGCTTGCTTTTTGAAATAAATGTAAGTTTATGTAAATCGCTTCCGCATATCTTCATCTCCGATGATCTGTAATGTCCGCAAGACGGGTGAAACGTTCCTGGTGAGGTAAGGAAAGATACCGAGCTTGTCAAGTAACTTAGGAACATCTACAGGGTGTCTGATGTCTGTTAGACAAGGACAACTGTAGGTGGGCCTGATTACTTGGGAGGTTCCGTCACAACACCGAGTTCATCAAATAGGTGAAGTGGGCAGGAGCATTTGTGAGCCCGAAAGACATTACCAAGTATTCAAATAATCCATACCGCGTAGTAAATGCGGTCTTCGGTATATCCTCGGGCCGAATACGGATTTGATGATAGCCCGACCTGAGATCAATTTTAGAAAATACCCTCGCCCCAGTCAGTTGATCAAATAAGATGTCGATCCTTGGAAGAGGGTACTTATTCTTGATGGTGACCTCATTTAGGGGTCGATAGTCCACGCACATTCGCAAGGTTTGATCCTTCTTCTTAACAAAGATGGCGGGGCAACCCCATGGGGACGAGCTTGGCCGGATAAATCCCTTATTCAGTAGATCTTGTAATTGAATCTTCAATTCTGCCAACTCATTAGGGGGCATGCGGTACGATCTTCGGGAGATAGGAGTCGTACCGGGTTTTAGCTCAATTACGAATTCTACATCTCTTTCAGGGGGCAGTCCAGGCAAATCTTCCAGAAATACATCTGGAAACTCACATACTACCGGAATGTTCTTGATCTCCGGTACAATGGCTTCATATATTCTACCAGAAGCTTTGGCTGGATTGGTCACGGGGAGAGACAAAAGAATTTCTTCTTGATTATAGCTCAACCTGACGGTTCTGAGTTCAGTGTTGAGAATTGCCTTGTGTTGGGTTAACCAATTCATACCCAAAATTACATCTATATC
Source organism: Zea luxurians (assembly GCA_029449295.1). Classification (NCBI taxonomy): domain Eukaryota; kingdom Viridiplantae; phylum Streptophyta; class Magnoliopsida; order Poales; family Poaceae; genus Zea; species Zea luxurians. The sequence goes on along the minus strand of JAOPSE010000006.1, from coordinate 121,062,053 downwards.
CTGGCCTCTTAGAACAATCATGTTAGCAGGAAAGTTCCGTCCGGCCATTGTTACTGGCACTTCATAGGCCACTTCTCTAGTAAAAATATGTCCCCCAGGTGAATGAATTTTAAATCCCTCTTTTGATTCATGACATGCAATGTGATGTTGCTCCACAAATTTCTTGCTAATGAAGGTATGCGAAGCACCAGAATCAAAAAGAATAATTGCAGGGTGACTGGCCACGGGAAACGTACCCATCATCACCGGCTCTCCTTCCGGTGTAGTGGCCACTTGGGTGTAATATACATGCCCCGTCTTCTTGGTATTCCTCCCCTCAGCATTTCCCTTGGGCTGAGTGGACTTCCCAGTTCCTTGCTGAGCATTGGATTGATTTTGCTTGGGGTATGGGCAGTCTTTGATAAAATGTCCTGACTTGCTGCAGTTGAAACACCCAGTTGAAGAGCTGGGCAAGGCAGGGTATCGAGTGCCTGGGGCACCCGACTGATTTGGGGAAGTGGAGGTATTGTTGGGGCGGATAATAATGGGTTGTTTGAAAGGGAATGCTGGTGGACGGGAAAAAGTACGGTTTTGGCTAGAAGGCCGGATGACGAACCGTTGCCTCTTCGCCTGGCCCTGAGTAGGCCTCTCACCACCGAATCCCTTATTCTTCCCAGAACTGGCATATTTTGCTTCCACAGATAAGGCTGTACTGACAGCCTTTCCATATGTGAGATCAATGCATGTGGCCATCTTTCGCTGCAACCGGTCGTTTAGACCTCTCATAAAACAGTTCTTTTTCTTCAAATCAGTATTCACCTGGTCGATGGCATACTGCGACAGATGATTAAACTTGTTAAGATACTGATTGATGGTGTCTCCTCCTTGTTTCAGCTTCATGAATTCCTCTTGTTTCATATGCAGCACCCCTTCAGGTATGTAGTGCTCACGGAAGGCTGCTTTAAATTCTTCCCAAGTGATTTGATGGTTGTCAGGTTGGATAGCCAAAAAATTTCCCCACCAAGTATTGGCAGGGCCACGTAGTTGCTGTGCCGCGAACAATGGCTTCTGCGTTTTAGAACAACGAAGAAGACCAAACTTTTGTTCAATAACTCGTATCCACTCGTCGGCTTCTAGCGGGTCTTCTGCCTTGGTGAATAGAGGTGGACGAGTTTCGGAGAAGTCCAGATAGGTGGTTTCACGGGGACCTTGCTGAAAACCCCTTCCTGCCTGCTGCTGGAACTGCTGCTGACCCGCCATTTCCCTAAGGAAGCGGGTATTGTCTGCGGTGGCATTCACCAAGGCGGCAATCGCCTCGGCTAGCGTGGGTGGAACCGGAGGTGGATTTGGGGTGACATCCTGTCGGGGACCATAATTAGGGGTACCCTCAAGACGCCTAATTCTCAGCTGGTAACCCCCATCAGCATAAAGCTGCAAAGGCCTGATGGGTTTGATTAAGTCAGGGATCAGTCCACACGAGTGACTTGACCACGCCACGCCCGAGCCTAGCCTCGGGCGAGGGCAGCCGACCCTAAGATGACTCCGTCTCGCCTGAGGTCTCCTCTTTCACGGCAGGCGCATCCCCGGCTCGCCCTAGGCCCCGCCTCCGATAAGGAGAAACCCTGACTAAATCACCGCACCAACCGACCGAGTCACCAGGGCGTTTAACGCAAAAGGTAAGACCGACGGGCGGCCAGACTTCGCCAGTGGTGCCATAGGAGACTCCGCCCGACCCAGGGCTCGGACTCAGGCTAAGGCCTCGGAAGACGGCGAACTCCGCTCCGCCCGACCCAGGGCTCGGACTCAGGCTAAGGCCTCGGAAGACGGCGAATTCCGCTCCGCCCGACCCAGGGCTCGGACTCAGGCTAAGGCCTCGGAAGACGGCGAACTCCGCTCCGCCCGACCCAGGGCTCGGACTCAGGCTAAGGCCTCGGAAGACGGCGAACTCCGCTCCGCCCGACCCAGGGCTCGGACTCAGGCTAAGGCCTCGGAAGACGGCGACCTCCGCCTCGCCCGACCCAGGGCTCGGACTCCGCCTCGGCCTCTGCCGAATAATCTCCGCCTCGCCCGACCAGGGCTCGGACTCTGTCTCTGTCTTGCAGGACGGACTCGGCCACAGCCTCGGAGGAGCCTCCACGACGCCCGACCTAGGGTACGAGACCGCCACGTCAACAGGAAGCGTCATCATCACCCTGCCCCGAGCCGACTTGGGTCGCAGAGAACAAGACCGGCGTCCCATCTGGCCAGCTATGCCAGATAGGCCATGATGGCGCCCCGCTAGATCATGACGACGGCGGCTCCCAGCTCCCTTACGAAAGCAGGAGAACGTCAGCAAGGACCCAGCCACCTCGACAGCTGTCCCCCCGTCCGGCTCCGTTATTCCTCCAACAGCCACGACGCCACTCCAACAGGGTGCCACGATCTCTCTGGCTGCCACCTGGGCATGTACATAGGGCGCTAGCTCTCCCTCGCTAGACACGTAGCACCTTGCTACACCCCCGTCTTGTACACCTGGACCCTCTCCTTACGACTATAAAAGGAAGGGCCAGGGCCTTCTTAAAAAAGGTTGGCCTCGCGGGGACGAAAGGCAGGGGCAGGCGCTCTCTCGGGGCCGCCCTCTCCCTTCACCTCGTGCGGACGCTTGTAACCCCCTACTGCAAGCGCACCCGACCTGGGCGCGGGACGAACACGAAGGCCGTGGGAATTTCTCCGACTCCCTCGCGATCCGGCTCCGGCCACCGACCTCTCTCTCACTCCGTTCCCCCCTTTGCGCTCGCTCCACGCGCTCGACCCATCTGGGCTGGGGCACGCGGCACTCTCACTCGTCGGCTCGAGGACCCCCCGGTCTCGGAACGCCGACAGTTGGCGCGCCAGGTAGGGGCACGCTGCGTGTTGACGTCCGATTTCCCGTCAAGCTCCAGATGGGCAGTCTCCAACAACCTCTTCAACCCGGGACGGTGCTCCGTTTCGGGAACCTCGAGTTCATCTCGCTCGACGGCGACTACGACATGATACTCCTTCCACCGCCGCGCGACGGCGACATTGATGGCGGACAGCCCGCCCGCTGGCGGCGGAATCGACGACGTCTTTCCCGCGTAGGGGAAGGACAACTTTCGAGCTCGCCCCATCCTCTCCCTCGCCATCGGAGGAGGAGGAGGCAGGGCAACCAGGGTCGAGCGGGAGGTCGCGCTCCGACGGCTGTCGGGCAAATCGACGTCCCCGGCGCCTCGACGGAGGACACGCCAAGCGTCGCCCTCGCGTTCAAGGCAGACGCGAGCGCCATCCCCCCGCAACACGTCGACTCCGAGCAAGTGGACGACGCCAGCACGCTCACGGAAGGCCTGCAGGACGTCACCCTCGGACCCAAGACGACGACGCGGTCCGCCCCCGACGCGACTTCATCGCTCCTCGTCGACAAAAAGGTATCGACTGCTACCCATCTTTCGTTATTTCGACTCGGCCTCAGCCCGCCTGGCGATCTCGCTTTGGCGGGCGCTCACATTGAGGCGAGTGCAACCTCTCTGGGGTTTCCTGTGCGGTCGCCTTGGGACCGATTGACGGGTGTCTCGACCTACGGACCCTCTGGGTCCGAGGAAGACGACGACCCCAGCATCTGCTGGGATTTCTCCGGATCTGGCAACCCTAGTGCCATGCGGGACTTCCTGACCGCATGTGACTACTGCCTCTCCGACTGTTCCGACGGCAGCCGCAGCCTTGGCGACAAGGACTGCGGCCTGAGTCGCGAATGTTTCCACATCGAGCTAGGGGATCCCTCCGGAGGCGGCTGTCTCGGCATGCCGGAGGATGGTGATCCCCCTAGGCCAGCGCCTCGCGCTGACATCCCGCGGGAGCTAGCTGTGGTCCCCGCTTCGGCGGGAGGTCACGACCCACAGCTCGAGCAAGTCCGCGGGGCGCAGGCCGGGTTCGATGAAGGAGCAGGAGCGCTCGAGGCAATCCGTCAGAACATCGGGCAGGTATGGGCGAGCCAACCCCCGGCCGGAGGAATACGTCACTTGCCCCAAGGTCTCCAGCACCGCATCGCCAACGATGCCAGGGACAAACCGCCACCCGCATCCGGCGGGACTGGCCAGGACCTGGTCGCTGCAACAATGCTCCTCCGCGCGATGCCGGAGTCATCAACCACCGAGGGACGGCGGATCCAGGGAGAACTCAGGCATCTCTTGGAAGGCGCTGCGGCCCGGCGGGCAGAGAGCTCTGCCTCTCGAAGGCGGGGATACACCCCGGACCCTCGTGCCGCGACTTCCCGACTCACGCGGGAAGCCTCGGTCTTCACCGGGCGCACGCGCAACACCGCGCCTGCGGCCCCGGGCCACCTCGGCGAGGAGCACCCTCATCGTGACCGTCGGGCACGCCTCGACGAAAGGGTGCGCCGAGGCTACCACCCCAGGCGTGGGGGACGTTATGACAGCGGGGAGGATCGAAGTCCCTCGCCCGAACCACCCGGTCCGCAGGTCTTTAGCCGAGCCATTCGGCGGGCGCCGTTTCCGCCCCGATTCCGACCCCCGACTACTATCACGAAGTACTCGGGGGAGACGAGACCGGAATTGTGGCTTGCAGACTACCGCCTGGCCTGCCAGCTGGGTGGGACGGACGATGACAACCTCATCATCCGAAACCTCCCCCTATTTCTCTCCGACACCGCTCGCGCCTGGTTGGAGCACCTGCCCCCGGGGCAGATTTCCAGCTGGGAGGATCTGGTCCAGGCCTTCGCCGGGAACTTCCAGGGCACGTACGTGCGCCCCGGGAATTCCTGGGACCTCCGAAGCTGTCGGCAATTGCCGGGAGAGTCCCTTCGGGACTACATCCGGCGGTTCTCGAAGCAGCGCACCGAGCTGCCCAACATCACCGACTCCGATGTCATCGGCGCGTTCCTCGCCGGCACCACCTGCCGCGACCTGGTGAGCAAGTTGGGTCGCAAGACCCCCACCAGGGCGAGCGAGCTGATGGACATCGCTACCAAGTTCGCCTCCGGCCAGGAGGCGGTAGAGGCCATCTTCCGAAAGGACAAGCAGCCCCAGGGCCGCCCGTCGGAAGATGCTCCCGAGGCGTCTGCTCCGCGCGGCGCCAAGAAGAAAGGCAGGAGGAAGTCGCAAGCGAAACGCGACGTTCCCGATGCTGACCTTGTCGCCGCCGCCGAGCGCAAGGACCCTCGGAAACCCCCTGGAGGTGCAAACCTCTTCGACAAGGCACTCAAGGAGACGTGCCCCTACCATCAGGGGCCCGTCAAACACACCCTCGAAGAGTGCGTCATGCTTCGGCGTCACTTCCATCGGGCCGGGCCACCCGCCGAGGGTGGCAAGGCTCACGACGACGACAAAAGGGAGGATCACCAAGCAGGAGAGTTCCCCGAGGTCCGCGACTGCTTCATGATCTACGGGGGGCATGTGGCAAACGCCTCGGCTCGGCATCGTAAGCAAGAGCGTCGGGAGGTCTGCTCGGTGAAGGTGGCGGCGCCAGTCTACCTAGACTGGTCCGACAAGCCCATCACCTTCGACCAGGACGACCACCCCGACCACGTGCCGAGCCCGGGGAAGTACCCGCTCGTCGTCGATCCTGTCATTGGCGACGTCAGGCTCACCAAGGTCCTGATGGATGGGGGCAGCTGCCTCAACATCATCTACGCCGAGACTCTCAAGCTCCTGCGCGTCGACTTGTCGTCCGTCCGAGCAGGCGCTGCGCCCTTCCACGGGATCATTCCCGGGAAGCGCGTCCAGCCCCTCGGACAGCTCGACCTCCCTGTCTGCTTCGGAACACCCTCCAACTTCCGAAGGGAGACTTTGACGTTCGAGGTGGTCGGGTTCCGAGGGACCTACCACGCGGTGTTGGGAAGGCCATGCTACGCGAAGTTCATGGCCATCCCCAACTACACCTACCTGAAGCTCAAGATGCCGGGCCCCAACGGGGTCATCACCGTCGGCCCCACGTACAAACACGCATTCGAATGCGATGTGGAGTGCGTGGAGTACGCCGAGGCCCTCGCCGAGTCCGAGGCCCTCATTGCCGACCTGGAAAGCCTCTCCCAAGAGGTGCCGGATGTGAAGCGGCATGCCGGCAACTTCGAGCCAGCTGAGACGGTTAAGGCCGTCCCTCTCGACCCCAGTGGCGACGCCTCCAAGCAGATCCGGATCGGTTCGGGGCTCGACCCCAAATAGGAGGCAGTGCTCGTCGACTTTCTCCGCGCAAACGCCGACGTTTTCGCGTGGAGTCCCTCGGACATGCCCGGCATACCGAGGGAAGTCGCCGAGCACTCGCTAGATATTAGGGCCGGGGCCCGACCGGTCAGACAGCCTCTGCGCCGATTCGACGAGGAAAGGCGCAGAGTGATAGGCGAGGAGGTCCACAAGCTGATGGCAGCAGGGTTCATTAAAGAGGTATTCCATCCCGAATGGCTTGCCAACCCTGTACTTGTGAGGAAAAAAGGGGGGGAAGTGGCGGATGTGTGTAGACTACACTGGCCTCAACAAAGCATGTCCAAAGGTCCCCTACCCTCTACCTCGCATCGACCAAATTGTGGACTCCACAGCAGGGTGCGAAACCCTGTCTTTTCTCGATGCCTACTCAGGGTATCATCAAATCAAGATGAAAGAGTCCGACCAGCTCGCGACTTCTTTCATCACGCCCTTCGGCATGTACTGTTATGTCACAATGCCGTTCGGGTTGAGGAACGCGGGTGCAACGTACCAGCGGTGCATGAACCATGTGTTCGGCGAACACATTGGTCGCACGGTCGAGGCCTACGTCGACGACATCGTGGTCAAGACGAGGAAAGCCTCCGACCTTCTCTCCGACCTCGGACTGACATTCCGGTGTCTCAAGGCGAAGGGCGTCAAGCTCAATCCCGAGAAGTGCGTCTTCGGGGTGCCCCGGGGCATGCTCTTGGAGTTCATCGTCTCCGAGCGGGGCATCGAAGCCAATCCGGAGAAGATCGCAGCAATCACAAACATGGGACCTATCAAGGACTTAAAAGGCGTACAAAGGGTCATGGGATGCCTCGCGGCCTTGAGCCGCTTCATCTCGCGCCTCGGCGAAAGAGGCCTGCCCCTGTACCGCCTCTTAAGGAAGGCTGAATGCTTCACTTGGACTCCCGAGGCCGAGGAAGCCCTCGGAAGCCTGAAGGCACTCCTCACACAGGCGCCCATCTTGGTACCCCCAACTGATGGAGAGACCCTCCTGGTCTACGTCGCCGCAACCACTCAGGTGGTCAGCGCCGCGATCGTGGTCGAAAGGCAGGAAGAAGGGCATGCTTTGCCCATTCAGAGGCCAGTTTACTTCGTCAGCGAAGTGCTGTCCGAGACCAAGACCCGCTACCCACAAGTCCAGAAGCTGCTATACGCTGTGGTCCTGACGAGGCGAAAGTTGCGACATTACTTCGAGTCCCATCCGGTGACTGTGGTGTCATCCTTCCCCCTAGGGGAGATCATCCAGTGCCGAGAAGCCTCGGGACGGATCGCAAAGTGGGCGGTGGAAATCATGGGCGAGGCGATCTCGTTCGCCCCTCGGAAGGCCATCAAGTCCCAGGCACTGGCGGATTTCGTAGCCGAATGGGTCGATACCCAGTTACCAACGGCTCCGATCCAACCAGAACTCTGGACCATGTTTTTCGACGGGTCGCTGATGAAGACGGGAGCTGGCGCGGGCCTGCTTTTCGTCTCGCCCCTCGGAAAACACCTGCGCTACGTGCTTCGCCTCCATTTCCCGGCGTCTAACAATGTAGCTGAGTACGAGGCTCTGATCAACGGGTTGCGAATCGCCATCGAGCTAGGGGTTCGACGCCTCGATGCACGCGGCGACTCGCAGCTCGTCATCGACCAAGTCATGAAGAATTCCCTCTGCCGCGACCCGAAGATGGAGGCCTACTGCGAAGAGGTTCGACGCCTGGAGGACAAGTTCTACGGGCTCGAACTTAACCACATCGCCCGACGCTATAACGAGACTGCGGACGAGCTGGCGAAGATAGCCTCGGGGCGGACAACGGTTCCCCCGGACGTCTTCGCCCGCGATCTGCACCAACCCTCCGTCAATATAGGCGACGCGCCCGAACCCGAGGCACCCTCGGCCTCGTCCGAGGTGACCTCGGCTCAGCCCGAGCCGTCCTCGGCTCAATCCGAGGAACCCTCGGGGCCCGAGCGCGAAGCGCTGCACGTCGAGGAGGGGCAGGACGGGGTCGTGCCAAATCAAGATTGGAGGACCCCGTACCTACAATATCTCCGCCGAGGAGAGCTGCCCCTCAACCAAACCGAGGCTCGGCGGGTAACGCGACGAGCAAAATCGTTCGTCCTGCTGGGCGACGAGAAGGAGCTCTACCACCGCAGCCCCTCGGGCATCCTCCAGCGATGCATCACCATCGCCGAGGGTCAGGACCTCCTGCAGGAAATACACTCGGGGGCTTGCGGTCATCATGCAGCACCTCGGACCCTCGTCGGGAATGCTTTCCGCCAAGGCTTCTACTGGCCAACGGCGGTGGCTGACGCCACTAGAATTGTCCGCGCCTGCGAAGGGTGCCAATTCTATGCGAAGCAGACCCACCTGCCCGCTCAGGCTCTGCAGACGATACCCATCACCTGGCCCTTCGCTGTGTGGGGTCTGGACCTCGTCGGCCCACTGCAGAAGGCACCCGGGGGCTACACGCACCTGCTGGTCGCCATCGACAAATTCTCCAAGTGGATCGAGGTCCGACCCCTAAGCAGCATCAGGTCCGAGCAGGCGGTGGCATTCTTCACCAACATCATCCATCGCTTCGGGATCCCGAACTCCATCATCACCGACAATGGCACCCAGTTCACCGGCAAAAAATTCTTGGATTTTTGCGACGATCACAACATCCGGGTGGACTGGGCCGCCGTAGCTCACCCCATGTCGAATGGGCAAGTGGAACGTGCCAATGGCATGATTCTACGGGGGCTTAAGCCTCGGATTTATAACAGTCTCAACAAGTTCGGCAAGCGATGGGTGAAGGAACTCCCCTCGGTGGTCTGGAGCCTGAGGACGACTCCAAGCCGAGCCACGGGTTTCACGCCGTTCTTCCTGGTCTACGGGGCCGAGGCAATCCTGCCCACGGACCTGGAGTACGGTTCCCCGAGGACGAGGGCTTACGACGAAGAAAGCAACCAAGCCAGCCGAGAAGACTCGCTGGACCAGCTGGACGAGGCTCGGGACAGGGCCCTACTACACTCAGCGCGGTATCAGCAGTCCCTGCGACGCTACCACGCCCGAGGGGTCCGACCCCGAGATCTCCAGGTGGGCGATCTGGTGCTTCGGCTGCGGCAGGACGCCCGAGGGAGGCATAAGCTAACGCCCCCCTGGGAGGGGCCGTTCATCATCGCCAAAGTTCTGAAGCCCGGAACTTACAAGCTGGCCAACAGTCAAGGCGAGGTCTACGGCAACGCTTGGAACATCCAACAGCTACGTCGCTTCTATCCTTAAGAATGTTTCCAAGTTGTTCTTATACCCCGTACCCACGCGAAGTTTAGTCAACAAGGAAGGGTCGGCCTCGCCTCAGCGGAGCCCGACCCTCCCTCGGGGGCTAAAAGGGGGTTAACCCCCTCTGCGTCAAAATTTTCCTCGAACAAAAAACCTCTTTTACCAGAACATCCTTCGTGCTTTTTGACTACTTCGAAAAGTGGGTCCTAGAAACGACGGGGTACACGTAAGCAGCCAAGGCCGACCGAGCCGAGGGACTCCTACGCCTCCGGGATACGGATACCTCACTCGTCACCTTCTGTGATAAGTAACTCGCGTTCGGATAAGGTGACTCCGCGGATCGAATGAATCTTTACGTACGGAGGCTCTTCTGTTGAAGCAGGTTCTTCGAGCCTTCTCGACCGAGTCGGTGACAGGGCCTCATGGATGGGTAAAAGTACGCGTAAGCGGCGAGGCCGACCGAGCCGAGGGACTCCCACGCCTCCGGGATACGGATACCTCACTCATCACCTCCCGCGAGAAGCAACTCTTGCTCGCACTAACATCCCTGCCACCGACAAAAAGTCCAGATACTCGAAGCAAGAGGAAAAGAGACACAGCTTTATAACGCGACAAGGGTATGTGTTCTGGCCTCAACGGCCGCACAAGGCCCACGCTACAGAACGACTTGACCCTGCAGGCGCGGACCTCGGCGCTGGAAGAGGGTGACGACACCCTCGGCATCAGCAGCACCTTCGGCAAGACCCGACCTGGCCTCGGGTGGCCACGCGGTCCGAAGGCCTCCGCTCCAAAGGACGACGTCGACACCGCGCTCGAGCAACCTCCGCCAGAGGCTTCCCCGAGAATCTGGCCCAAGCGGACGGCTCGGCCGGCGACCTCCGAGGCCTCGGCCGACCCCTTCCGAGGGCGCCAGCTCGGTCCGAGGCCTCGGCCAATCAACTCCGGCGCCGAGCCTGCCAGCAGACGACCCAGCTGGGCTCCGGCCAACCAGGTTCCATTTCCGAGCCAACAACGCCTCTGCTTGTGCTGATATCGCTACCCCTGGCCTCGGCTCGTCGAAGAGCGACCGAGGGGTCTTTTTAACTAAGCTAGAAGAGCCTCGGACAACAGGTCCGACCGAGCCGAGGGATTCCTACGCCTCCGGGATACGGATACCTCACTCGTCACCTGGACACGGGGCGACTCATGCTTGGTGAAGCGATTCAGACAATCGATAGGCAAGTCTTATTGCTCAGAAATGAGGAAAAAACACGGCTCTGTGCCGGAGTTACATACATGTTCAGGCCCCGAAAGCCGAAATGAACAAAAAACCCGGCACTCGAAGTGCCATTACAAACGGAACTCCGGTTCCGTCTCCGCAGGTACGAACAACCCCACTCGACGGGGGTGGACCTGCGGAGCAACAGGAGACCGACGAACGGCACGTCGCCGACCGCCCCGACAGCGGCAACGACGGTGAAGACTTCTGCCCCGGGGAGCCGAACAGCAGCAGTGATGGCCTCAGGGCGGATACTGCTGCTAGGAGGCCCCCACCCTCGCCCAAACTCGAGAGGCAAGGACGGGCAGAAGGCCGTAGAGTTGGAGGTCGGCCCATGGCCAACCTGGGCTGTCGCGCCGGCGGAAGAACCTCTTCCAGCTGCCGTGGCGGGAGGCGGCACCGGGAGCGATTCCGAAACTGCTCGGCCCAGAGAGCCGGGCACGGTGCAGCTGTTAGCGCCACAGGCGACTCTCGCCCTTCCCCCCGATCACTGAGGGAAGGAGCGAGCCACCGCCCGCGCAGAGACCGACCCCAACTCGGTACACGCCCCTCCTCAGCCCTGGTGATGAAAATCCTTGAGGCTGAGGAAGGGGCGGATACCGCAGCCCGGCTCGCTTTCCCCCACCATCAAGCCGGAGGTCGCCTTCTCGGGCGATCGCCGGTGGAGGGGTGCAGCCGGGCTGCATGATGAAAATCCTTGAAGCCGAACGATGGCTGAAAGGTACGAACCCCCGCGGGGTCGCGTTCCTCCAACGATGGAGCGAAAAGACGGCGGTTCCCCCCATCCGGGGGCCTGGAAGATGGAGAGACACAATGCATAAGGGAGAAAGGAGACATGGTCGCCTCACGAAGAGGGTCGCCCTCCTTTTAAAGGCAACTCCCCCTGCTAGCGCCCTCAACCGTCATGGGCTGAGTCTTCTCCAACACGCCTCCAAGGCCCTTCCCCGCGGCGCGGGGGCTGGGGCCCGCCTGTCATGCAGACCAGCTCCAAGCAGAGGGAGCCAAACCGCCGCGCACGACGCACGTAACCGCCCAGCGGTTACAAGTGACCCTCCACTTTTGCCCAGACCGACGGGCAAAGGGGGCGAGCGGCCATGCAAGCGGCATGCAACCACGCCAAGTGGACGCTCCTCCCCGACTCCTGACAGGCCAGCGCGACGGCTCAAGACCACGCGTCGTTCAACTGGCGCGCCAGGCGCCGCATGCGAACCGCTGCGCCTCTCGCTCCACCACCGCACCTCCTCGATTGCGGAACCGATACCGCGACTCGAGGCCGCCCAGCCTGCGATCCAGCGGCGCCAGCCTGGCGCAGCGGTCAAACGCGGTCAAAAATGGGCCGGCAGTAATGACGGTGGCAGGCGTGTGAGGGCAGCGGTCACGCCATCGGCCAGGCTCACGTCCCATCCGGGGGCAGCAAGAGAACCCTTCTCACGGCGTGAAGACGACGCGTCCGTGACCCGTACCTCGAACGGCTCGCGCACGCAACGGCGACCTCGCCAACTACTCACCCCAGCGCGTTAACTCCACGGCGAAATAGGTGACGTTTCTGGCAGGGGCAGCTGGCGGCGCTTCGCCTCCGCCAAAAACGGCCACGCCGAGAAAGGTACGCCACGAAGTTCAATTTCGAATCCCTTTTTCCCTTTTCCTTCTTTCTCTATCTCTTGCAACAGGGACCGAGAAGGGGGATAACCCCAAAGGGATCCTTCCCCGTGAAGGAACTAGGCCCCGAGCCTCCCTACTGATCAGGGGTTCGAAGGCTGGCCCCCCGAAGGGTTCAACAGCCGCCTCAGATCGCGTGGGCCCGACACCCACTACTGGTCAGGGGTTCGAAGGTCGGCCCCCGAAAGGTTCCATGACCGCCTCAGGCTACTAGGGCTCCGTGCCCCCTACTGATCAGGGGTTCGAAGGCTGGCCTGTCGAAGGGTTCACAGCCGCCTCAGACGCCGAGCGAGGGATGACCAGGGGTACGTTCGATACATAACCAAGGCTCGGGCTGCGCTCCCGAGGTACCCTAGGACATTTCCGAGACCGGCGGGAACGACTCTGTAACGGAATCCCATCGGAGGGAGGCAACGAGCCCTCGGACCCCGTCGCTAGGGGACCGGGTCCGGCAGATCACCCGCAGGTACTTTTGGGCGTGCCTCCGGGCCCCTAGCCGACCCCTAACGAACGGGGCACGGACGTCCACTCGGATTACCCGATCGCAGCTCACCGGAGACACCATGTTCGGTGCCCATCGAGGGTAACATGGCGCACTCCCCCCCTCCTCCTTGCGGAAAGGCGACGTAGGGGCGTATATAAAAAGTCGAGTCTGACCCTGATCGTCCTCTCGCTCCGTGCGAAGGCTCGGGGGCTGCTCTCGCAAACCCGGCTCCGGCCGAACCGTTGACAGCGTCAACATACCAGCCCGAGAACTTGGGCCCCGACAGTGCACCTGGGTTACGCCCTGCTCGCATGAGGGAACCGCTAGTCACGCCGAAGCATTACGCAAGGCATTAAGACCTCGAAGGAGTGAAACCACTCCTCCGAGGCCTCGGGGGCTACACCCGGCGGGTGCGCTCGCGCGCACCCACCGGAACAAGGTACCTCCGAGAAAGGCTGGTCCCCTTGCAAAAAAGTGCGATGCAAGCCTCCAAGCGAGTGTTAACACTCTCTTCGAGGCTCGGGGGCTACTGTCGGGGACCATAATTAGGGGTACCCTCAAGACGCCTAATTCTCAGCTGGTAACCCCCATCAGCATAAAGCTGCAAAGGCCTGATGGGTTTGATTAAGTCAGGGATCAGTCCACACGAGTGACTTGACCATGCCACGCCCGAGCCTAGCCTCGGGCGAGGGCAGCCGACCCTAAGATGACTCCGTCTCGCCTGAGGTCTCCTCTTTCACGGCAGGCGCATCCCCGGCTCGCCCTAGGCCCCGCCTCCGATAAGGAGAAACCCTGACTAAATCACCGCACCAACCGACCGAGTCACCAGGGCGTTTAACGCAAAAGGTAAGACCGACGGGCGGCCAGACTTCGCCAGTGGTGCCATAGGAGACTCCGCCCGACCCAGGGCTCGGACTCAGGCTAAGGCCTCGGAAGACGGCGAACTCCGCTCCGCCCGACCCAGGGCTCGGACTCAGGCTAAGGCCTCGGAAGACGGCGAATTCCGCTCCGCCCGACCCAGGGCTCGGACTCAGGCTAAGGCCTCGGAAGACGGCGAACTCCGCTCCGCCCGACCCAGGGCTCGGACTCAGGCTAAGGCCTCGGAAGACGGCGAACTCCGCTCCGCCCGACCCAGGGCTCGGACTCAGGCTAAGGCCTCGGAAGACGGCGACCTCCGCCTCGCCCGACCCAGGGCTCGGACTCCGCCTCGGCCTCTGCCGAATAATCTCCGCCTCGCCCGACCAGGGCTCGGACTCTGTCTCTGTCTTGCAGGACGGACTCGGCCACAGCCTCGGAGGAGCCTCCACGACGCCCGACCTAGGGTACGAGACCGCCACGTCAACAGGAAGCGTCATCATCACCCTGCCCCGAGCCGACTTGGGTCGCAGAGAACAAGACCGGCGTCCCATCTGGCCAGCTATGCCAGATAGGCCATGATGGCGCCCCGCTAGATCATGACGACGGCGGCTCCCAGCTCCCTTACGAAAGCAGGAGAACGTCAGCAAGGACCCAGCCACCTCGACAGCTGTCCCCCCGTCCGGCTCCGTTATTCCTCCAACAGCCACGACGCCACTCCAACAGGGTGCCACGATCTCTCTGGCTGCCACCTGGGCATGTACATAGGGCGCTAGCTCTCCCTCGCTAGACACGTAGCACCTTGCTACACCCCCGTCTTGTACACCTGGACCCTCTCCTTACGACTATAAAAGGAAGGGCCAGGGCCTTCTTAAAAAAGGTTGGCCTCGCGGGGACGAAAGGCAGGGGCAGGCGCTCTCTCGGGGCCGCCCTCTCCCTTCACCTCGTGCGGACGCTTGTAACCCCCTACTGCAAGCGCACCCGACCTGGGCGCGGGACGAACACGAAGGCCGTGGGAATTTCTCCGACTCCCTCGCGATCCGGCTCCGGCCACCGACCTCTCTCTCACTCCGTTCCCCCCTTTGCGCTCGCTCCACGCGCTCGACCCATCTGGGCTGGGGCACGCGGCACTCTCACTCGTCGGCTCGAGGACCCCCCGGTCTCGGAACGCCGACACATCCCGACCCCCAGAAGTTCCGGCTGCGTCCTGTCCGCGAGTCCTGGTCGGCATCTGAGGCAAAAACATTTGAAATAAACATAATATGCCAAAGAGACCTTCCATTTTACATTACTATAAAAAGTTATGATACAGACTCGATATTACATAACAGGATACATTACCCATTATACAAAAGTTCAACCTATTGTACAGCAGTGCATCCTACAATACCCTACTCTACTTCTATTACACCATTAGTCCTGCTTTCCGTTACTTTTGGCGGCCTCATCGTCAGGTGTGGGAGTCCAGACGTCCACCAACCTCAAAGAAGGAGGGGGTTCAAAAAGGTCTAACTCCCCACCCAGCGCGCGTCCCGCAACGTGAGAGGGTCCGGCTTCCGCCTCAGCAGAGTGTGCAGGCACTGTAGGGTGTAATTGTGAGTATAGTATATGGACTTCCTCATGCAACGTATTGCAGTAGACCTGCAGGTTGTCAACAGCTGAGCTAAGTTCTTTAATTCGGGCCTGAGCCCTCGCTTCCTTAGCACATGCCAGCATATGAGACTGTACTGCCTAGTCAAGTGCTAAGTCCCGATCAGCAAGCTGATCCTGCAGGTGACGGATGTCCCTTCTTAGTTCATTGATTCTATCTCCGTCTGCGATCCAAGCATCGGTCCTGTGTTGCAGTGCTGCTTGAATTCGACTCACTCGGGCTTCAAGATCTCCTATGGGGTCATTACTTCCGCTGCTGCTGCTTTCATGTCGAGGAGCCAGTTGATGCCGGGGTACTCCAATTGGTCCCGTTGACTTACGTGCCGTTAGCCTTGTGCGTGGCGGCATCTTTCTAAGGGGGAAAATTTATTAGTATAATTCTTAGCATGATGCATGTGTAAGTACAGAATCAACCTTAGTCGATTCAACCTTCTATACATTGCACTCTTCCTATCTGGTCTTTAAGATAAACTCTTCAGAATACTTAGGTAAGAAGAGAAAAGAGTTTTTTAGGTAAGACTTTCGAAAATCCTTTTGAAGATGCCTCATAATATCTGCAAAGAAAGGCTACGCTCCGATACTAGCTGTGACGGAACCTCTCAAGTAATTAGGCCCACCTACAGTTGTCCTTGTCCAACGGACTTCAGACAACCCTGTAGGTGCCCCTGAACTACTTGATAAGTTCGGTATCTTTCCTTACCTTACCAGGAACGATTCACCCGTCTTGCAGACATTATAGAACATCGGAGATAAAGAAATGCGGAAACGATCTACATAATTCACATTTATTTAAAAACAAGCTCAAGTTGTTTTATTACACACCATAACTAAAAACGAGTGCAGAGTAATAATATTATACAAACCAAGGGAGGCAAAAACTCCTCCCGATAAGCCACAAGCAAAAGAT
The DNA here is from genome assembly GCA_029449295.1 of Zea luxurians. Classification (NCBI taxonomy): domain Eukaryota; kingdom Viridiplantae; phylum Streptophyta; class Magnoliopsida; order Poales; family Poaceae; genus Zea; species Zea luxurians. The sequence continues at coordinate 121,045,820 of JAOPSE010000006.1, read as the reverse complement.
CCTACGCGGAGGACCAAGTCCTCCCGCACTTCAGTCTTGTTTTTCTTCCTTGGGAACCACCTTGGCATAGAAGCAGCAGAAATCTGCTACTTCCTCACCTAAAAACAACGAAGGGATAAACCCTGAGTATGGAATTACTCAGCAAGTCTTACCCGACTAAAGAAAAGACTCTCAAGGGTATGCTGGTTATATGGGGGTCAAGGTAAGGCTTTCCAATAATCAAAGACTCTGTTTTGCAGAAATGCTTACTAAAGTGGATCCTTAAAAATCCAATTTTATTTGTCAAGTTAAGTTGAATTACCTGCAACTAGAGTTCTTTCTACCCTAGTTCAATCACTTTGCCTATACTAGCCAATTTTCATAACAAAGGCCCATCATCTTTAGTGGAATGCTACGTGTAGGGTAGTGACCAAGTCTTCATAACCGCGAAGGTACGGCGATCCGAATCGATTATACTCAGCTGAGGATCTCCAATCACACGACATATGTAGCACTTAACCCTTGCATATGTCAACCCGCCACCGGGGTTCTTAAGACCGGATCAGGTTCACGCAGACCGAGAGCACAGATACACCACCGTCCAGCCTCTTGCCACAGAGGGTACACGCTACTCTCGCCACCGCTCCACGCCCATCTCGTGTTGTCTTATTCCGGCCTTAGTCTGCCCGAGGCAAGGCTTACCCATGACGAGGCATGTGACCAGCTAAAGGGTCCTCGATCAACAAGCCTACATCGACAAGGTCCTTAATCGACTCAGACGAAGACACTACACCGAGACTCCTTTCTCGTGCAAGTCACCCGCCCGGTCTCAGCTTAATCATTTCAAACCCAAAGTTTGGTACCTGGCAGAGGTACATCTTTTCCAGATGTTGAATCCATCAAGGCCCTGATGGATCCACCATCAAATTTTATTTTCAAAAACACCCCACCCACTTTTGCCACATCAACTTTTGTAAAAACAAAACATTTTGTTTTTCTAAAGCAATGCTAAGCATAGTAAAACCTTTTTGTAAAAACAGGGTTTCAAGGAGGGTAATCAAGATCAAGGAAGGTAATGCAGGAATTGTTTTATCAAGCAACTCCTATCACCTAATGCAGCAAGCAAGTGAGAAAGATTTTAAAAATATCAAGGGAGGTGGCAAATGCACTGGGGCTTGCCTTTGTTATCAGGTGAGTTCTGCTCGGATCCACAAATATCGAAATAAAAGCAGTTGCCTGCTTGAGGATCTGAGGATGGTGGTGTCCTGTCTTCAGAGACTTCTTCTTCTTCTTCGTGTTCTAACATAACCATATACATGCATAAGAATGGATGCCATGGGATGCTCATGAGGATGCAAAGATAATATAAACTTATTATCTAAGTCTTGAGTACAACTTTCCTTCACGGTACTCCGAGAACCTAGGGTTTCTGGAGTCAGTAAAGGAGTTCATAGGGCAGGGGGGTGGTTTTGGGTTTAGTGATCAAACAAGGTCCAAATCAACCCAAATTCTACCCAAGGCTTCTAAATATTGTTTTAAGTTCCCACAAAAGGTTTGGGCATTTTTGGACTTACCAATTATTTTCTAAAAATCCATAACCAATACTTTTAACCACTTTAAATACCCTAAAATTTCCTATTTCCACTAAAAATCATAAAACTATTTTTACTAAATTCTAGGGAAAATAACAGGCCTAGGAAAATTAGTTTCACAATTTTATCATTTTCCTAGCATTTTCTATAATTGTTTTGGCTCTGGAGATAAAAGAAAAAGAAAAGCAGGTGAACAGCACTGGGCCGAATCCAGCCCAGGCGGCCCAGCTAGGGCAGAAAGGCGCCCGCGTGCGCGCCCGCGCTGGCAGACTTGCACAGAGGCCCTTGGGGTTTTAACTAACTGCGAACGAGTTCAAACACTATTCTAAAAAGTCTCTGACGCTTTGCAAAAAGATCCCTCTTGTTCTAATTCTTTACACGCCCACGTCCACGACGACGGCAGCGCGGGGAGCACTCCGGCGAGGTTCTGGACCGGCCGATTGGGGCTATGGCTGGGTTCTCCGAGCGGCGAACATGAAATCGGGGTTACCATGATCATTTCCCCTAACTTAATTGCGCTTATAATCAACTACGGAGCTCTGGCCACGGTGGCCGTGAGCATGGCGTTAATACGGTCGTGTTCCCGGCGACCAGAGGACTCTTAGTTCAATTCAGTGGCTCGGCAAGCATCGTAGACGCATAAGAATGCTTAAACAAGGGAGTAGAGGGGAGGAGCTAACCGGAGTATGGCTGACCACGGCGGGGTTGAGTTCACGGTGTTTTAGAACCGAATTGGGGAGAAAGCGCAATTCGGGCGTGCTAGTGGACGATCGAGGGTGGGAGCGGGTGCTACAACTTCACAACTACATGGCGCAGCTACGGGCGGGGTCAATTTATAGAGCTAGCGGGCGGTGGCGATCAATTTAGCCGAGCCGTGCTGGCGGCCGGAGATGAGGAAGAAGGCGGCGCGGTGAATTCGTGGCTAACGCCGTGGCAAGCTCACCGGCGCCGATTTGACAGCAGTAGTGGGTCACGGCGACACGGTGGAAGAATTGAGCTACGCGGCACGCGGCCGAGAGGCGGCGGTCGACGGTGAGCTTCTCGGCTACAGCCGCAAAGCAGAAAGGCAGTCACGGTGAGTCACCGGAGTTATCCCCAGGGGATGGCTTTTACCTGGCGGCCCTATCGGGTCATCGGCGACGTGAATCCTACAGCGGTGGCGTGAATCACGGCGAGGGGTCACCGGCGTCGAGCTGTCCGCGTTGGCGGTCTGATCCGGTGGGCACTGTACCATGGGAAATGGTATTCAGTCGACTGACAGAGCAAATTTGAGCTTGATTTTCTCTCAATTTTCCATGGTAACACGAGTTAATCCGTGCAGCAAACTTGTAGAGTATGATACCCACTACAAACTTGCTATGGCAACCATAGGTAGATTTCCACTGGATCATGCTTAAAACTTAGCTTGAAGTCGAGATTAGTTCACTGCTAGTCTGAAAATTCAGACCATAACAGCCTGACAGCCAAAGTTTGAGCATGATAATCTCTAAATTTCTCACTAGAACATAACTTGCCCACTTAAGCAAAGTTGTTCACCTAAGATAGATCTACATAGTTGATGTGGTGACCTAGGGCAAATTCTCAATAATTTGGAAAATGTAGAGCTCCAAAGTTGAGCCAATATCACTGAAATTTCAGACTTAGTATAGAATTCAAATGAGGTCCATTTTGCACTTAAGTTCAAAACTTAGGGTTTGGCTTTCAAGTCCACATATTTGTGAACCAAAGGACTTAAGAAACTTATTTGGCTTGGTTTTTGCACTTTAACCCAAAAGTGGGCTAATTTTGCACATAAGCCCCTAGGGTTTAGTTTTAGGGTTTTCCAGGGTTCCAATTAGGGTTTCTGGTATCTTAGGGGTATAAAGGTGATTCAACCTTGTTTTTAGGGACATTTTGTGACTCTTTCCCTAAAGTCTTTAGGTTTTCTCATCTTGGGTTAAGTTTTACCCCTTTAATCCCTATTTAGGGTTAAGTTTCCCATCCAGGGTGCTATTTGCAAAAATACTTAAACAATACAACTTGTTTGAAATTTTTGCCTAGCGAATGCACTCTAGGTGTGTCAAACATATGCAATGCCAATGCTTATGATGCCATGCTCAAGTTTTAGTTATAGTAACACCAGGATGTTACAGTTTTCCACCTTCAACACATTACAAGAGCTATAGCATTCAATTCTAGACACTCCAAAGAGATCAAATCCTCTCCCAAGTCCGGAATCACTCCAAATCAAATAGTGACTAGAGAGAGCGACATTTGTGTTCATTTGAGCTCTTGCGCTTGGATCGCTTCTTTTCTTTCTCATTCTTCTTGTGATCAAACTCAATTATAACCGAGGCAAGAGACACCAATTGTGTGGTGGTCCTTACGGGAACTTCGTGTTCCGTTTGATTGAGAAGAGAAGCTCACTCGGTCTAAGTGACCGTTTGAGAGAGGGAAAGGGTTGAAAGAGACCCGGTCTTTTGTGACCACCTCAACGGGGAGTAGGTTTGCAAGAACCGAACCTCGGTAAAACAAATCATCGTGTCTCGCTCTTTATTTGCTCACAATTTGTTTTGCGCCCTCTCTCTCGGACTCGTTTATATTTCTAACGCTAACCCGGCTTGTAGTTGTGCTTAAGTTTTTAAATTTCAGATTCACCCTATTCACCCCCCTCTAGGCGACTTTCAATTGGTATCAAAGCCCGGTGCTTCATTAGAGTCTAATCACTCAAAGTGATGTCGGGAGCATCCGCCAAGAGGGAGTTCGGGACCGGCGAGAAGCCCGCCACAAGCCATGGGAAGGCTCCATCCGGGGAGTCCACCAACAAGGTGAAGGGATTCCCTTTAGAAGACAAGTCGCGTCGGAGCGGTGACAAGAAGAAGAAGATGAGGAAGGTGGTCTACTACGAGTCCGATTCTTCATTGCCATCCACCTCCGGCTCCGACATGTCGTCCATAACTTCTAAGCGCCATGAGCGCAAGAAGTTTAGTAAGATTCCCCTACGCTACCCTCGCATTTCTAAGCGTACTCCATTAATTTCCATCCCATTAGGCAAACCACCTATGTTTGATGGTGAAGATTATAATATGTGGAGTGATAAAATGAGGCATCATCTAACCTCACTCCACACTAGCATTTGGGATGTTGTTGAGATTGGAGTACAGGTACCATCACCAGGGGATGAAGACTATGATTCGGACGAAGTCACCCAAATCTGACACTTCAACTCTCAAGCCACCACTATACTCCTCGCCTCTCTAAGTCGAGAGGAGTATAACAAGGTGCAAGGATTAAAGAGCGCCAAGGAGATTTGGGACGTACTCAAGACCGCGCACGAAGGAGACGAGGTGACCAAAATCACCAAGCAGGAAACGATCGAGGGGGAGCTCGGTCGCTTCCGGCTCCGCCAAGGGGAGGAGCCACAAGACATGTACAACCGCTTGAAGACCTTGGTGAACCAAGTGCGCAACCTCGAGAGCACAAAATGGGATGACCATGAAATGGTCAAGGTTATTCTAAGATCCCTCGTTTTTCTTAATCCTACACAAGTTCAATTAATTCGAGGTAATCCTAGATATACACTAATGTCTCCCGAGGAAGTAATAGGGAATTTTGTGAGCTTTGAGTTGATGATCAAAGGCTCAAAGAAAATCATCGAGCTAGATGGCCCCTCCGCGCCCGAAGCGCAAACGGTTGCATTCAAGGCAATGGAGGAGAAAAAGGAGGAGTCTACATCAAGTAGACAACCCATCGACGCCTCTAAGCTCGACAACGAGGAGATGGCGCTCATCATCAAGAGTTTCCGCCAAATCCTCAAGCAAAGGAGGGGGAAGGATTACAAACCCCGCTCCAAGAAAGTGTGCTACAAATGTGGTAAGCCCGGTCATTTTATCGCAAAATGTCCACTATCTAGTGACAGTGACAGGGGCGACGATAAGAAGGGCAAGAGGAGAGAAAAGAAAAGGTACTACAAGAAGAAGGGCGGCGATGCCCATGTGTGTCGCGAGTGGGACTCCGACGAGAGCTCCTCCGACTCTTCCTCCGACGAGGACGCCGCCAACATCACCGTCACTAAGGGACTCCTCTTCCCCAACATCGCCCACAAGTGTCTCATGGCAAAGGACGGCAAAAAGAAGCAGGTGAAATCTAAATCCTCCACTAAATATGCATCCTCTAGTGATGAAGATAATGCTAGTGATGAGGAGGATAATTTGCGCATCCTTTTTGCCAACCTAAACATGCAACAAAAAGAAAAATTAAATGAACTAATTAGTGCTATTCGTGAGAAGGATGAACTCTTGGACTCCCAAGAGGACTTCCTAATTAAGGAAAATAAGAAGCATGTTAAGGTTAAAAATGCTTATGCTCTAGAAGTAGAAAAATGTGAAAAATTATCTAATGAGCTAAGCACTTGCCATGATATTATTGCCAACCTTAGAAATGAAAATGCTAAACTAATTGCTAAGGTTGGTTCCAATATTTGTGATGTTTCAATTCCCAATCTTAGAGATGATGATGTTAACTTGCTTGCTAAGATTGAAGAATTAAATGATTCTCTTGCTAGCCTTAGGATTGAAAATGAAAAATTGATTGCTAAGGCTACATAATTAGATGTTTGCAATGCTTCTATTTCTGATCTTAGAGATAAGAATGATATTCTACGTGCTAAGATTGTTGAACTTAATTCTTGCAAACCCTCTACATCTACCATTGAGCATGTTACTATTTGCACTAGATGTAGAGATATTAACATTGATGCTATTCATGATCATATGGCTTTAATTAAACAACAAAATGATCATATAGCAAAATTAGATGCTAAAATTGCCAAGCATGACTTAGAAAATGAAAAGTTTAAATTTGCTAGAAGCATGCTCTATAGTGGGAGACGCCCTGGCATCAAGGATGGCATTGGCTTCCAAAATGGAGACAATGTCAAACTTAATGCCACTCCTAAAAGATTGTCAAACTTTGTTAAGGGCAAGGCTCCCATGCCTCAGGATAACGAGGGTTACATTTTGTACCCTGCCGGTTATCCCGAGAGCAAAATTAGGAGAATTCATTCTAAGAAGTCTCACTCTGGCCCTAATCATGCTTTTATGTATAAGGGTGAGACATCTAGTTCTAGGCAATCAACCCGTGCAAAATTGCCTAAGAAGAAAACTCCTGCTGCATCAAATGATCATAACATTTCATTTAAGACTTTTGATGCATCTTATGTGCTAACCAACAAATCAGGCAAGGTAGTTGCCAAGTATGTCGGGGACAAACACAAGGGCACCAAGACTTGTGTTTGGGTACCCAAAGTTCTTGTATCTAATGCCAAAGGACCCAAAACAGTTTGGGTACCTAAAATCAAGAACTAAACTTGTTTTGTAGGTTTATGCATCCGGGGGCTCAAGTTGGATCATCGACAGCGGGTGCACAAACCATATGACAGGGGAGAAGAAGATGTTCTCCTCCTACGAGAAAAACCAAGATCCCCAAAGAGCGATCACATTCGGGGATGGAAACCAAGGTTTGGTCAAAGGATTGGGTAAAATTGCTATATCACCTGACCATTCCATTTCCAATGTTTTTCTTGTAGATTCTTTAGATTATAACTTGATTTCAGTTTCGCAATTATGTAAAATGGGTTACAACTGTCTTTTTACGGATACAGGTGTTACTGTCTTTAGAAGAAGTGATGATTCAGTAGCATTTAAGGGAGTGTTAGAGGGTCAGCTATACTTAGTAGATTTTGATAGAGCTGAACTCGACACTTGCTTAATTGCTAAGACTAACATGGGCTGGCTCTGGCATCGCCGACTAGCACATGTTGGAATGAAGAATCTTCACAGACTTCTAAAGAGAGAACACATTTTGGGACTAACAAACGTTCATTTTGAGAAAGACAGGGTTTGTAGCGCATGTCAGGCAGGGAAGCAAGTTGGTGTTCATCATCCACACAAGAACATCATGATGACTGACAGGCCACTCGAGCTCCTACACATGGACCTATTCGGCCCGATAGCTTACATAAGCATCGGCAGGAGTAAGTACTGTCTAGTTATTGTGGATGATTATTCTCGCTTCACTTGGGTGTTCTTTTTGCAGGAAAAATCTCATACCCAAGAGACCTTAAAGGGATTCTTGAGACGAGCTCAAAACGAGTTCGGCTTAAGGATCAAGAAAATAAGAAGCGACAACGGGACAGAGTTCAAGAACTCACAAATCAAAGGCTTCCTTGAGGAGGAGGGCATCAAGCATGAGTTCTCTTCTCCCTACACCCCACAACAAAATGGTGTAGTGGAGAGGAAGAATAGAAATCTATTGGACATGGCAAGAACCATGCTTGATGAGTACAAGACTTCGGATCGGTTTTGGGCCGAGGCGGTCAACACCGCCTGCTACGCTATCAACCGGTTGTATCTACACCGAATCCTCAAGAAGACATCGTATGAACTCCTAACCGGTAAAAAGCCCAATGTTTCATATTTTAGAGTCTTTGGTAGCAAATGCTTTATTCTTGTTAAAAGAGGTAGAAAATCAAAATTTGCTCCTAAGGCTGTAGAAGGCTTTTTACTAGGATATGATTCAAACACAAGGGCATATAGTGTCTTTAACAAGTCCTCTGGACTAGTTGAAGTTTCTTGTGACATTGTGTTTGACGAAACTAATGGCTCTCAAGTAGAGCAAGTTGATCTTGATGAGATAGGTGATGAAGGGGCTCCGTGCATCGCACTAAGGAACATGTCCATTGGGGATGTGTGTCCTAAGGAATCCAAAGAGCCACCACATGCACAAGATCAACCATCTTCCTCAATGCAAGCATCTCCACCAACTCAAGATGAGGATGAGGCTCAAGATAATGGAGGAGAAGATCAAGAAGTTGAGCCACCTCAAGAGGAGAGCAATGATCAAGGGGGAGATGCCCATGATCAAGATGAGGAAGATGAACAAGTTCCAAGACCGCCACACCCAAGAGTCCACCAAGCAATCCAACGAGATCACCCCGTGAACACTATCCTCGGCGATATTCAAAAGGGGGTAACTACTCGATCTCGTGTTGCTCATTTTTGTGAACATTACACTTTTGTTTCCTCTATTGAGCCACACAGGGTTGAGGAAGCGCTTCAAGATTCGGATTGGGTGGTGGCGATGCAAGAGGAGCTCAACAACTTCACTAGGAACGAGGTATGGCATTTAGTTCCATGTCCTAATCAAAATGTTGTAGGAACCAAGTGGGTCTTCCGCAACAAGCAAGATGAGCATGGTGTGGTGACAAGGAACAAAGCCCGACTTGTGGCCAAAGGATATTCACAAGTCGAAGGTTTGGACTTCGGTGAAACCTATGCACCCGTAGCTAGGCTAGAATCAATTCGCATTTTACTTGCCTATGCTACTTACCATGGCTTCAAGCTTTACCAAATGGACATGAAGAGTGCCTTCCTCAATGGACCAATCAAAGAGGAGGTCTATGTTGAGCAACCTCCCTGCTTTGAAGATAGTGAGTACCCTAATCATGTATATAATCTCTCTAAGGCGCTTTATGGGCTCAAGCAAGCCCCAAGAGCATGGTATGAATGCCTAAGAGATTTCCTTATCACTAATGGCTTCAAAGTCGGAAAGGCCGATCCTACTCTATTCACTAAAACTCTTGACAATGATTTACTTGTATGCCAAATTTATGTTGATGATATTATATTTGGGTCTACTAACGAATCTACATGTGAGGAATTTAGTAGGATCATGACATAGAAATTCAAGATGTCGATGATGGGGGAGTTGAAGTACTTCTTAGGATTTCAAGTGAAGCAACTCCAAGAGGGCACCTTCATTAGCCAAACAAAGTATATTCAAGACATTCTAAACAAGTTTGGGATGAAGGATGCCAAGCCCATCAAGACACCCATGGGAACCAATGGGCATCTCAACCTCGACACGGGAGGTAAATCCGTAGATCAAAAGGTATACCGGTCGATGATAGGATCTTTACTCTATTTATGTGCATCTCGACCGGATATTATGCTTTCCGTATGCATGTGTGCAAGATTCCAAGACGACCCTAAGGAAGCTCATCTTACGGCTGTAAAACGAATCTTGAGATATTTAGTTTATACTCCTAAGTTGGGGCTTTTGTACCCTCGGGGATCTACATTTGATTTAATTGGTTATTAGGATGCCGATTGGGCGGGGTGTAAAATTAATAGAAAGAGCACATCAGGGACTTGCCAGTTCTTGGGAAGATCCCTGGTGTCTTGGGCTTCAAAGAAGCAAAATTCTGTAGCTCTTTCTATCGCCGAAGCCGAGTATACTGCCACAGGCCATTGTTGCGCGCAATTACTTTGGATGAGACAAACCCTTAGGGACTACGGTTACAAATTAACCAAAGTTCCTCTTCTATGTGATAATGAGAGTGCAATCCGCATGGCAGATAATCTCGTTGAGCATAGCCGCACTAAACACATAGCCATTCGGTATCATTTCTTAAGGGATCACCAACAAAAGGGAGATATCGAGATTGCATATATTAACACTAAAGAACAATTAGCCGATATCTTTACCAAGCCACTAGATGAACAAACCTTTAACAAACTTAGGCATGAGCTAAATATTCTTGATTCTCGGAATTTCTTTTGATGTTTTGCACACATAGCTCATTCATATACCTTTGATCATATCTCTTTTATATGCTATGACTAATGTGCTTTCAAGTGTATTTCAAACCAAGTCATAGATTGAAAGGGAAAAAGAGTCTTCGGCGAAGACAAAGGCTTCCACTCCACTCCATTGAATCACTCATCCTTCGCCGTCGCTCCGAGCAACTCTCCAACTTCGGTATAATCTTCACTCATATTATTGTTCGCCAAAGGGGAGAAAGTAGTTGAAAGGGCTTATATTTCACTCAAAGTATCCGTTTTTGGCGATTCATGCCAAAGGGGGAGAAAGTATTAGCCCAAAGCAAAAGGACCGCACCACCACAAATTTTCAAAATTAAAATTAAGAAAAGGTTTTAAAATGATGAATTTCTCAATTGATATCTTATTGTATTCAAAAGGAGGAGAAAGTAGTATTTTCAAAATTGGTATCTTAAAAACCCACTTGAACACTAAGAGGAGGATTTTATTAAGGGGGGTTTTGTTTAGTCAAAGAAAAAGCATTTTGAAACAGGGGGAGAAAATTTCAAATATTGATAATGCTTCTCAAAATCTTATTCATTTACCTTTGACTATTTGCAAAAGGCCTTTGAAAAGAATTTACAAAAAGAATTTGCAAAAACAAAACATGTGGTGCAAGCTTGGTCCAAAATGATAAAAATATAAAGAAACAATCCATGCATATCTTATGAAAAATTAATATTGGTTCAATTCTAAGTAACCTTTGCACTTATATTTTGCAAACTAGTTCAATTATGCACTTCTATACTTGCTTTGGTTTGTGTTGGCATCAATCACCAAAAAGGGAGAGATTGAAAGGGAATTAGGCTTACACCTTTTTCCTAATTGATTTTGGTGGTTGAATTGCCCAACACAAATAATTGGACTAACTAGTTTGCTCTAGTCTATAAGTTTTACAGGTGCCAAAGGTTCACAATAAGCCAATAAAAGGACCAAGAAAGGGTTCAAACAAAGAGAGCAAAAGACATCCCAAAAGGCAACCTGGTCTGGCGCACCGGACTGTCCGGTGTGCCACCGGACAGTGTCCGGTGCACCAGGGCACTCGACGCTGAACTCGCCACCTTCGGGAATGTAACACCCGGCTTTAAGGAACAAAGCCAGGTGCATCTCATACATGCGCCAAGAAGACAACATATATAATAACAGAGTGTATAGAGATAAATGTCATAAAACATCAGAGTATTTATTACATAGCGGAAGACTTATTACAAAATGGAATAATAAAGATAAAACGAACTAAGGATCGTCGGCGCCAATGTCGACTGGGAAACGCCACCTAGATCAGATCGAACTCCTCAGTGTTAGGCGGCTCCTCCTGAACCACCTGATCATCTCCTGTGGGGGGGTGTGAGACAGCAAGGGTGAGCTCACACATGATCATAGCTCAACAAGTTGTGGGGAACCAGTGGACATAAACTCACAAAGGTGTGAGTTCATGTGATGTGTAAGGCTAATCAATGATAGGGGTTAAAGCTGAGCATTGCTTTTAAGTAGTTGGTCAAAATTTTATTAGCAGTTACTAAGTGTAAGTAAATACCAAACCATAATAAAAGTAATAGAACAAAATTAATAACAAAACCCATGCAATGCAAATGACAAAATTGAATTTAAGTTCCATAATTTAAACATCAGAGAGTCCTGAGCTGCTCATGACCGTGAGCTCGGCTAGTATACCAGTTTTACACTCTGCAGAGGTTGTACCCTTTACCCACAAGTCATGTTACCCATCTGCCAAGGGGTCATGAATCCCATACACCTCTACCTAGGAAGCGCGGCAGGGCAACACTACGAGGCCTTTACAAAGTTCCACTAGCTTCCGAAAACCCGCTACAGTTTATAGGAAGTTCCAATGTAGGGTTCCTGGCTGACTGCCATCCCAGCAAAATCAACCAGGGACCTCCCTACACTGACCACTCCCCTACTGCCCTTGCCCCTTTCGGGTAAGGTAGTCTTCCACTAGCTTTCCTAATTAGTCAGCCAAGGGGTCCCATTCCTCCCTTGTGGTGGCACGTGGTTCTCAAGTTAAGCTCTATGTTCCAATTAACATTAATGATATCAACATGAACATAAACAGAATAACAACAAGAATTGGAACATAGAAGTAATAAATGATTATCCCAAAACCATATAAAGCAATAGCAAACTACCCAAGTGATTCAGGGGTAAACAAGGTAATGAGATAAACAATCTAGGGTGACCTATTGGGTCCCATCAAAATTAACCTATGCATGAGTATGTGATATTAAAGAACATTATTGGGTAAAAGTGGTCAAGGGCACAACTTGCCTTCAATGAGCTCCTGCTCAGCTACTTCAACCTGCTGCTCACCAGTATCCTCAGCAACGGGCTCTTCTACTCGCCACAATACAAACAAGCACAGTGTATATAGAGAAATTAACATTACACCAAACATATAAATAAAATACACAGAGATATTCTACATATTAAAATAAAAACCTAGGAACTGGAATCATAATTTTCTGAGTTATAGATTTCAAGTTATGCATTTTCAAAGGTTTTATGTGCTTTAAATAGGATTAAGTGATAAATAAATTTCTTACTGTTTTCATGACATAACAGAGATTCTAAGTGATAAAGAATAAAATTACAAAATTTTAGGAACTGGAATGGACTAATTTGGACTAAAAATGAATTTCCTATGAATTTTATAAGTTTTAACAATTCTTTTTCTCATTAAAATCATTTCCAGATTTTGTTTATCCATTTATTATGAATTCTGGACTGGGCGCACCATTACAGAGGAAGACAGGGGGCTCGGGGCAAAATTCGCCAGACACAGTGAACAGCCGAGCGAGGACCGCGGGTTGATTTCACTAAAGTCCGAGGGCTCTTTAAGAAAACTGACCCGCGAAGGGGTATCCAGGGTTTCAGGCCGTCCGATCTCCACCCATCGGCCCAGATTAGGCCTGCGCAGCAAATAACGTATAACTCTTCTCGACCGCCAGATCTAACATCCACGGATGAGGGACGATCTCACCCCGATCAATCCACCACCGTCCGATATCGCGCTATCGTCTCAGATTCAATCTGACCGAAGGGGTCACTTGCTTCTAATCGTGGCCGTTGATCAAAATCCAAGGGCCCGAGGATCCATCCCCTTCCCTCCGCCGAGCCATGGCGGCACGCTCCGAACGCACGGCGGCGCACGGCCGGACTATGCACAAATCCGCACGTCGGTCACCAAAACTTAAATCTGAGTCTCTCTACACGACGCCCAGTGAATCACGAATTGAATGGTGCATCGTTTACCTGGATTCGCGGTAAAGATTCCCCCGCTCGCGACGAGGCGATTCCGCGACGATTCCCGACGCCCCGGTGAGGAATTCACCGTGCTCCAAGGCTCCCCGCGATAATTCTCTCACACGGCCACGACACCGAACGTATCCCGCGCCCCCCAGACACTAGATCGGGGTCCAAGCGGTGCCGAACACTAGTGTCGACGGCGGCGGCGGCTTCCAAAACTAGAGGGCGAGCTCGCGAGTCGTGTGTTCAAGCGCGAGGACGGGGCGAACGAAACCGGGATTCGGTGCGGGTTAATATGCTGGCTGAGCACGGACCCACGAGTTGAGGTTGGGAACGGCCTCCCCAATCATCGCGGCGACTTGGACGGCGCGAACGTGCCAACACTGGCGAGATCCGTGGAGAAGAACACGCTGACCACGCGGGACCACATGCCAGTGGAGCGAGCGCGAGAGGGCGCGGGGAGGCGAGACCGGCCAGTGGGCCCCACGCGGCAGCGCGCGTGGAAGAGGTTTGGGCCGCGCGGTGAGGGTTTCCTGGGTGGGCCGAAATGCGCGACAGAGGCCCAGGTAAGCTCCTCTTTCTTTTTCTTTTTATGTTTTATTTCCTATTTTCAAATTTAAATCCCAATTTGAATTCAAACTTGTTTGTGAGCTTCTTAACTGGGTTAAACACTTAAATTAAAATATTAGTGGGGACAAAATGTATTCTTTCATACATTTATTTTCCTCTATTTTGTATAACCTCCTCCTTCTCTCTTTTCTTAATTCTAGGATTTCTTTTAAATTCTAAATTTCCACTTGGGAATGTAATATATTTCTTATCACATTACTTTTATATTGCCACAACATGCACACAAAATAAAGGACCAGCATGATGCACATTTTTATGGTAAGTCTTTTATTAGTTATTTATTTATTTTTGAATATGGTGTTCACATATGATGATGCATAAAGATCAAACTCACATAAAGAGAGAAATTGTTTTCTCTATTGGTATTTTATCTAGCAATTACAAAGTGGGTTTACAGGGAAAATGTGAGATCGCTCTGCTATAATTCACCGGACTGTCTGGTGAAGCACCGGACAGTGTCCGATGTCACACCGGACTGTCCGGTGTGCCAGTGGAGCAATGGCTACTTCGCGCGCAACGGTCGACTGCAACGCATTTAATGCGCACCTGCGCGCGCAGTGGTCAGAGCACGCGCAGTTGGCGCACCGGACAGTCTATAGGACCTGTCCGGTGCACCACCAGACAGCCCAGAGGCCCCACAAGTCAGAGCTCCAACGGTCGAACCCCAACGGCTGGCTGACGTGGCTGGCGCACTGGACAGTGTCTGGTGGCGCACCGGACTGTCCGGTGCGCCATGCGACAGCAGCCTTCCAACGGCCATTTTTGGTGGTTGGGGCTATAAATACCCCAACCACCCCACATTCAATGGCATCCAAGTTTTCCACCTTCAACACATTACAAGAGCTATAGCATTCAATTCTAGACACTCCAAAGAGATCAAATCCTCTCTCAAGTCCGGAATCACTCCAAATCAAATAGTGACTAGAGAGAGCGACATTTGTGTTCATTTGAGCTCTTGCGCTTGGATCGCTTCTTTTCTTTCTCATTCTTCTTGTGATCAAACTCAATTGTAACCGAGGCAAGAGACACCAATTGTGTGGTGGTCCTTGCGAGAACTTCGTGTTCCGTTTGATTGAGAAGAGAAGCTCACTCGGTCTAAGTGACCGTTTGAGAGAGGGAAAGGGTTGAAAGAGACCCGGTCTTTTGTGACCACCTCAACGGGGAGTAGGTTTGCAAGAACCGAACCTCGGTAAAACAAATCATCATGTCTCGCTCTTTATTTGCTCACGATTTGTTTTGCGCCCTCTCTCTCGGACTCGTTTATATTTCTAACGCTAACCCGGCTTGTAGTTGTGCTTAAGTTTGTAAATTTCAGATTCGCCCTATTCACCCCCCTCTAGGCGACTTTTAGTGGCTCGCAGCGCCAATCCCGCCGTGGCCCCCAGCCCCTTGGACAAGGGAAAAGGGGCTACAAGCGGTGCCTCCGCCCCAGGTAGCTCTGGGGGGTCGGAGGAGGAGAAGCGATGCAGGCTGCGTCGCGCTGACGGGTTGCTCGTTTCGAAGCCCCCCCAGAAGCGCGAGAGGACTGCCGGTGGGGCCGAGGAAGCCAGCTCCTAGGCCCACGGCGCGCAGAGGCGCGTCAGTCCTCCGGTACCGCCGCCACCACCACCATCTGGAGATGATCACCCCCAGGGGCACCAGCAACAACAACAACAATAGCAGCCTCAACAGCAGCAGCAGGAGCGGTGATCGCCTCGCTTCCAGGGTCACTAGAAGGTCCAGGGCCCCAAGTAAGTGCAGTCCCTTTTTCTTTGAGCCTAATCATCATGCCGACAAGTCTTAACCCATCATCTGTTTGCCAGGGCTTCTTCCCCCTCTGCTCCTAAGGTCACACCTCCTCCGCCAGATACCAAGCCCACCAACGGGTCTAGCTCTCAGCAGCAGGAATCTGCTGAGAGTGGTGCTGGCGATCCGCTCCCGGCTGCTACCAAGACAGCGCCAGCGGCTTCCCATGCCCCAGCCGGGGGTCCGGCGGCAGCGGAGCCAGCATCAGGCGGTGTCACCACGGCGGAGGAGGTCCCAGCTGAGGGATCCGCACCCACTCCTGACACTAGGGGTGACGTAGGAGGCGCTTGCTTCGGAGGAGATGGAGGTGGTGTTTGGGCGGCGCCTCCGGTCAGGTGTCGAGCAAGAAGCGGCGCCAGTCCCCCTCCCTCGCATGCTGTCCCGTGCCCACCAGGTCCTTAGTGACACTGGGGCAGCAATCTTGCGGGAGTGGGAGGCGCTTGAGGCCGAGCACCAGCGCCTCAGCGACTAGCGCACCCAACTAGAGGAGCGCACCAAGTCGGCATCCCGACAGTTCCTCCCCGAGCGGTCCCAACTCAAGCGGGACCGCAAGGAGTACAAGAGGGACCTCCAGAAGGTGTGTGCCAAGGAGTTGGAGTCATCCCGAAGGGAGAAGAAGGTGTCCAGGAGGGAGGAGGCCGCGGCCCAGCGGGAGGCCCTCACAATAGAGTACCAGGCCAAGCTGAGCGCCCTAGACCAGACTCTGGAAGACCACCGGGCCCAGCAGGTCAAGGCTGTGGAGAGGCTGCAAGAGTGGCAGCAAGAGCTTGAGGGCATGGCCAGTGGCGCAGCCCTCACCGAGGAGAATCTTAAGGCGAAGGAGCAGTCCTTGGACCGACGGGAGACGGACCTCGCCACGCGAGAGACGGATCTCGGCTTCAAGGAAGAAATGCTGACCCGACGAGGCGAGTTGCTGGCCGAGCGCGAGCTCGAGGCAGAGGAGAAAGAGAGGAAGCTGGAGGAGCAGATCCGCCAGTTCAATGCAGCGCAGGCGGTGCCGGGTCCCCAGGTGATGGAGGCCACCAGGAAGGCCCTTGAAGATCTCCAAGCGGAGCACCGCGCCGGGGTCCAGCGTATTGCTGCATGGGCCGGCGAGGCAAGCACGACACTGGTGCTATTGGGGGCCTTCGTCTTCCAAAGGTCCTCAAAAACATGATTAACAATGTTTCCCCAAGTGTAATATATGTACAGGAACCTTCGGAATTGGGATGGAGCTGTCCGCAATATGAAAAGTATGGTTGGGATGAAGGTCGAACTAGTTCCGAAGCTATGCGCAAGAAAGCTTCGGCTCAGTAGCAGAAAAGGAACTGACATAAAGAGGAAAAGGCTATTTAGTCCTCGATAGATTGTCCTAATGTCAATAGTAAACATGAAGGGCATGAATGTAATTTTGCACAGGCTACGCCCTGTGCCTATAAATAGATGAACAGTACCCCCATACTATTCACGTTGACTTGTATTCACTTGTGCGTCACGCTTGTACTTTTACCTTCTTTCAAGCCGAAGGTACATTTATAATTCAATATTGTTTCTACCTTTTCATGGTAATATGATGAGAATAAATTAATAATGTTATATGATTGTTTATGTTCTTTTATATTTCATATGCTTCTCCTTTTATTAACATATATCACAATCTACGAAGGTATGTCCTTCAAAACCTTCGTCTCTGGATCATTATATCCTAAGGGAGATAATGCTTCGGAGAACGAAGGGCATTAACGTTTAACATGTTGTGTTGCCTTGTTCTTAATTCATAGCATTTGAGAACAAGTCCCCAACATTGGCGCCCACCTCTGGTGAACTCATTCGACCACCTTCAGCAAGCACTGACCTTCGTCATGCCGTCGAAGAAAGCTTCAGCGCCAGGGGCTGCTGCGTTGCAGCCACTGGACCCAAATCAGGAAACTCTCTCTCTCCGAGAGGCTCGAAGCCAGAAGAAAAAAGCCACCAGTCCAACACTCCAGGAGGATGAGTTGGACCAAGAGATCAGGGACATGGAAATCATCCATCAGCAAGTACAAAGGAAGAAGGAGAAGATGACACGGCTGGATGATCTTCAAAGGAAGATCGACGAAGCTACTGAAGAAGTGCGCCATCTTGCTCAAGATGAACAAGATCGAAGGCCCCAACATAGGGAGCTTCGTCAGGAAGGCCTATTCAACGAAGATGGATGGCATGATGATTTTAATCATGATACCTTCACTTTTGATGATGCTTCTCCCTTGGCAGCAGAACTACAGGCTATCCCATGGCCACAATCTTACAAGCCACCTTAGCTACCAATGTATGATGGGCACTCAGACCCAAAACAATTTCTGATGAGCTATGAGGCAACGATATCCTCATACGGAGGCAATGCAGCTGTCATGGCTAAGTCCTTCGTCATGGCAGTCCGAAACGTGGCCCAAACTTGGTATTCTTCCCTTCGGCCAGGGACAATTACGTCGTGGCAGAAGCTCAAGGACATGCGGGTGACTAGTTTCCAAGGCTTTCAGACGAAGCCAGTCATAACTCAGGCCCTGTTCCAATGCACGCAAGACCATGAGGAATATCTCCAGGCGTATGTCCAGAGATTCTTGCGATTGAGGGCACAAGCGCCCACAGTGTCCAATGAAATTGTCATTGAGGCCATGATTAAGGGTCTTCGGCCAGGACCTATGACTTAGTACTTCGCCAGGAAGCCCCCACAAACTCTGGAGAAGGTGCTTCAGAAGATGGATGAGTACATCCGAGCTGACAACGACTTCCGTCAAAGAAGGGAGGAAGCTTACAGATTCTCGGAAATGACTAGGGGCTTCGGAGGAAGAATCCACCTGAGGCATGTCAGGTCAATCCATAAATCCACTCAGAGTGACGACAAAGGAAGTCAGCCTTAGAGGTCACAATACACCTCACAATCTTTGGGGCAACAACAAAGCTCTTTCAGGCCACCAGCTCCAAGGGGCAGAGGCGCCAGGGGCTTCGGAGGGAGATTTGGGGATCAGCCTAGAAAGATCTACTACTTATTCTGTGGTGAGGACAAGGGCCATACTACAAGAATGTGCCAAATCACCATTCAGAAGCAAAAGGAGATAGCAGAAGCCGAAGCTCGGTAGAATCAGCTGAAGCAGGTCCTGCACACTGCTTCGTGCCACTCTCCCTACATACTAGAATATGTGGGTAATAATCCTGCATCTTCTGTTGCTTCGGCTAGCCATTCACAGGCTTCCTGGCCACAACTCCCACCCCCACCACCACTACAACCGACATACTCCCGAAGCCAGCAGCCAGAAGGGCTACAGTACACCCAGCAACAACGGGAGCTTAGGGAGGAATCTGAAGCTCGCACAGTCAACAGTACTGTGCCAGAATCAAAGCACATTTATTGAGCAATATCCTACCCTCAAAATACTTTTATGTTCTATGACATTTTTTTGAATAAGGAACAATCAATGTAAATTTAGTTTTAATTCCTTGTAGTAGTTTTGCTTCTATTAAAATGAAATATATCTTCCTCACAGACTCACAAAGCTCAAAATTTGCCGAAGCTCAAAAAGTCGTTCCTAAGGGAATGCAGAGCTATAAAACTGCCGAAGCTACGGAAAAGACGTTCCTAAGGGAGCGCAATGTAAGTTTTGACGAAGCTACAAAAAAGTCGTTCCTAAGGGAGCGCAGTGTAAGTTTTCTGCTCAAAAGTCGTTCCAAAGGGAATGCAGAGCCAAATACCGCCGAAATATAAGGCAAAGAAGTTCAAAAGACGTTCCTAAGGGAATGCAGAACTTACATCGAAAAGTCAACGGTGATACCGCTGAAATATAAGGCGAAGAAGTTCAAAAGACGTTCCTAAGGGAATGCAGAACTTACACCGAAAAGTCAACGGTGATACCGCCGAAATAGAAGGCGAAGAAGTTCAAAAGACGTTCCTAAGGGGATGCAGAACTTACACCAAAAAATAAGCGATGAAGCCAAAAAATAAACGGCAAAGAGACTTCAGTTATTCCTAAGGGAGTGCAGAAATTGTGTTCCAAGTGTGGGCGTGTGGGCGTGTGGGTGTGTGTCTTCGACATTAGCATCATATTTTGCATCATATCATCACATCATCCCGCATAGCATCACATCATACATCATATCGCACTAATGACACGAATTGAATACGAAGTCGATCTTTGGAGTATGCTTTGTGAAATAAAAATGTACCAAGGCACAAAAGTAAGCCGAGCAATGCAGTTTCATCAACTATGGCGCAAAAGAAGGGATCCCTTGTTTTTGAAGCATGGATGATTTTATGAAGCATGAATGTTTTTACGAAGTATGGATATTTTCATGAAGCATGGATTCTTCTCTTTACGAAGCATGAAAAAGAAGGGAAGGTGTTTTTTCACCGAAGGCTAAAAAACGGTATGTGAATAAAAGTTTCATGCATCGCAAAGAAGAGAATTACAAATAATTTACATGTTAGATTCAAAACTTTACACATCGAATATTACAACCTTGTTGCAGCAAAGTTACATTGTTCATCTAAAAATATTTTTACAATAAGTACTAGTCTTCCTTCAGGACATTCTCCGCAACTTCATTCAGCAATTTGTTAACGACTTCGTCAACAACAGATTTGGCCATATTTATGATTTCTAGTGCTTCCTTTGTTGCTGGATCGGCTAGTGGATCGAATGGTTCCGGTGGTGTCGGGGACCATAATTAGGGGTACCCTCAAGACGCCTAATTCTCAGCTGGTAACCCCCATCAGCATAAAGCTGCAGAGGCCTGATGGGTGCGATTAAGTCAGGGATCAGTCCATACGAGCGACTCGATCACGCCTCGCCCGAGCCTAGCCTCGGGCAAGGGCAGCCGACCCTGAGGTGTTTCCGTCTCGCCCGAGGCCCCCTTTTTTACGGCAGACGCATCTCCGGCTCGCCCGAGGCCTTGCCTTCGTTAAGAAGCAACCCTGACTAAATTGCCACGTCGACCGACCAAGTCACAGGGGCATTTAACGCAAAGGTAGCCTGGCACCTTTATCCTGACGCGCGCCCCCTGGCAGAGCCGAAGTGACCACCGTCACTTCGCCGCTCCACTGACCGGTCTGACAAAAGGACAGCGCCGCCTGCGCCATCCCGACTGCAGTGCCACTTGACAGAGTAAGACTGACAGGCAGTCAGGCCTTGCCAAAGGCGCCATAGGAAGCTCCGCCCGACCCAGGGCTCGGACTCGGGCTAAGGCCCCGGAAGAAGGCGAACTCCGCTCCGCCCGACCTAGGGCTCGGACTAGGGCTAAGGCCCCGGAAGATGGCGAACTCCGCTCCGCCCGACCCAGGGCTCGGACTCGGGCTAAGGCCCCGGAAGACGGCGAACTCTGCTCCGCCCGACCCAGGGCTCGGACTCGGGCTAAGGCCCCGGAAGACGGCGAACTCCGCTCCGCCCGACCCAGGGCTCGGACTCGGGCTAAGGCCCCGGAAGACGACGAACTCCGCTCCGCCCGACCCAGGGCTCGGACTCGGGCTAAGGCCCTGGAACACGACGAACTCCGCCTCGCCCGACCCTAGGGGTCGGACTCCGCCCTGACCTCTGCCGAACGACCTCCGCCTCGCCCGACCCAGGAGCTCGGGCTCGGCCTCGGCCATGCAGGACAGACTCGACCTCGGCTTCGGAGGAGCCTCCACGTCGCCCGACCTAGGGCACAAGTCCGCCACGTCAACAGGAAGCGCCATCATCACCCTACCCCGAGCCGACTCGGGCCGCAGAGAACAAGACCGACGTCCCATCTGGCTAGCTCCGCCAGATAGGCAATGATGGCGCCCCGCTAGACCCATGACGACGGCGGCTCTCAGCTCCCTTACGGAAGCAGGGGGACATCAGCAAGGACCCAACAGCTCCGACAGCTGTCCCTCCGCCAGGCTCCGTTGCTCCTCCGACAGCCACGACACCACACCAGCTGGGTGCCAAGATCTCTCCGGCTGCCACCTTGGCATGTACTTAGGGCACTAGCTCTCCCCCGCTAGACACGTAGCACTCTGCTACACCCCCATTGTACACCTGGATCCTCTCCTTACGCCTATAAAAGGAAGGACCAGGGCCTTCTTAGAGAAGGTTGGCCCCCGCGGGAACGAGGGCAGGGGCAGGCGCTCTCTTGGGGCCGCTCGCTTCCCTCACCCGCGTGGACGCTTGTAACCCCCTACTGCAAGCGCACCCGACCTGGGCGCGGGACGAACACGAAGGCCGCGGGATCTCCACCTCCCTCACGACCCGGCTCCGGCCACCTCGCTCTTCCCCCCTTCGCGCTCGCCCACGCGCTCGACCCATCTGGGCTGGGGCACGCGGCACACTCACTTGTCGGCTTAGGGACCCCCCGGTCCCGAAATGCCGACAGTTGGCGCGCCAGGTAGGGGCCTGCTGCGTGTTGACGAGCAGTTTCCCGTCAAGCTCCAGATGGGCAGTCTCCAACGACCTCTCCAACCCGGGACGGTGTTCCGTTTCGGGAGCCTCGAGTTCATGTCTTTCGACGGCAGCTACGACATGATACTCCTTCCACCGCTGCGCGACGGCGACAATGGTGGCCGACAGCCCGCCCGCCGGCGGCGGAATCGACGACGTGTTCCCCGCGTGGGGGAAGAACAACATTCGAGCTCGCCCCATCCTCTCCCTCGCCATCGGAGGAGGAGGCGGGGCAACCAGGGTCGAGCGGGAGGCTGCGCTCCGTCGGCTGTCGAGCGAATCGACATCCCCAGCGCCCCAACGGAGGATGCGTCGGGCGTCACCCTCGCGTTTGAGGCGAAGGCGAGCGCCGTCCCCCCGCAACACGCCAACCCCGAGCAAGTGGACGACGCCAGCACGCTCACGGAGGGCCTGCAGGACGTCGCCCTCGTACCCAGGACGACGGCGCGATCAGTCCCCGACGTGACTTCGTCGCTCCTCGTCGACCAAAAGGTACCGACTGATTCCCATCCTTTGTCATTTCGACTCGACCTCAACCCGCCAAGCGACCTCGCTCTGGCGGGCGCTCACGTTGAGGCGAGTGCAACCTCTCTTGGGTTTCGTGTGCGGTCGCCTTGGGACCGATTGACGGGCGTCTCGACCTACGGGCCCTCTGGGTCCGAGGAAGATGACGACCCCAGCATCTGCTGGGATTTCTCTGGATCTGGCAACCCCAGTGCCATGCGGGACTTCATGACCGCATGCAACTACTGCCTCTCCGACTGTTCCGACGGCAGCCACAGCCTTGACGACAAGGACTGCGGCCCGAGCCGCGAATGTTTCCACGTCGAGCTAGGGGATCCCTCCGGAGGCAACCGTCTCGGCATGCCGGAGGATGGTGATCTCCCTAGGCCAGTGCCTCGCGCCGACATCCCGCGGGAGCTAGCTGTGGTCCCCGTTCCGGCGGGGGGTTACGACCCACAGCTCGAGCAAGTCCGCGGGGCGCAGGCCGGGCTCGACGAGGGGGCAGGAGCGCTCGAGTCGATCCACCGGGACGTCGGGCAGGTATGGGCGGGCCAGCCCCCGGCCGGAGAAATACGTCACCTGCCCCAGGGCCTCCAGCACTGCATCGCCAACGGTGCCAGGGACAGGCCGCCACCCGCATCCGGCGGGACTGGTCAGGACCTGGCAGCCGCGGCGATGCTCCTCCGCGCGATGCCGGAGTCATCAACCACCGAGGGTCGGCGAATCCAGGGAGAGCTCAAGCATCTCCTGGAAGGCGCTGCAGCCCGTCGGGCCGAGAGCTCTGCCTCCTGAAGGCAGGGGTACCCCTTGGAACCTCGTGCCGCGACTTCCCGACTCATGCGGGAAGCCTCGGTCTACACCGGGCGCACGCGCAACACCGCGCCTGCGGCCCCGGGCCACCTCGGCAACGAGCACCCTCATCGCGACCGTCGGGCCCGCCTCGACGAAAGGGTGCCCCGAGGCTGTCACCCCAGGCGTGGGGGACGCTACGACAGCGGGGAGGATCGGAGTCCCTCGCCCGAACCACCCGGTCCGCAGGTCTTCAGCCGAGCCATTCGGCGGGCGCCGTTTCCGGCCCGATTCCGACCCCCGACTACTATCACAAAGTACTCGGGGGAAACGAGACCGGAATTGTGGCTCGCGGACTACCGCCTGGCCTGTCAACTGGGTGGAGCGGACGACGACGACCTCATCATCCGCAACCTCCCCCTGTTCCTCTCCGACACTGCTCGCGCTTGGTTGGAGCACCTGCCTCCGGGGCAGATTTCCAACTGGGAGGATTTGGTCCAGGCTTTCGCCGGCAACTTCCAGGGCACGTACGTGCGCCCCGGGAATTCTTGGGACCTCCGAAGCTGCCGGCAACAGCCGGGAGAGTCCCTTCGGGACTACATCCGGCGATTCTCGAAGCAGCGCACCGAGCTGCCCAACATCACCGACTCAGATGTCATCGGCGCGTTCCTCGTCGGCACCACTTGCCGTGACCTGGTGAGCAAGTTAGGTCGCAAGACCCCCACCAGGGCGAGCGAGCTGATGGACATCGCCACCAAGTTCGCCTCTGGCCAGGAGGCGGTCGAGGCCATCTTCCGAAAGGACAAGCAGCCCCAGGGCCGCCCGTCGGAGGATGCTCCCGAGGCGTCTACTCCGCTCGGCGCCAAGAAGAAAGGCAGGAGGAAGTCGCAAGCGAAACGCGACGCCGCCGACGCAGACCTTGTCGCCGCCGCCGAGCACAAGAACCCTCGGAAGCCCCCCGGAGGTGCCAACCTCTTCGACAAGGCACTCAAAGAGACGTGCCCTTACCATCAGGGGCCCGTCAAGCACACCCTCGAGGAGTGCGTCATGCTTCGGCGCCACTTCCACCGGGCCGGGCCACCCGCAGAGGGTGGCAGGGCCCGCGACGACGACAAAAAGGAAGATCACCAAGCAGGAGAGTTCCCCGAGGTCCGCGACTGCTTCATGATCTACGGAGGGCATGCGGCGAATGCCTCGGCTCGGCATCGCAAGCAAGAGCGTCGGGAGGTCTGCTCGGTGAGGGTGGCGGCGCCAGTCTACCTAGACTGGTCCGACAAGCCCATCACCTTCGACCAAGCTGACCACCCCGACCACGTGCCGAGCCCGGGGAAGTACCCGCTCGTCGTCGATCCCATCATCGGCGACGTCAGGCTCATTAAGGTCCTGATGGATGGGGGCAGCTGCCTCAATATCATCTACGCCGAGACCCTCAGGCTCCTGCGCGTCGATCTGTCCTCCGTCCGAGCAGGCGCTGCGCCCTTCCACGGGATCATTCCTGGGAAGCGCGTCCAGCCCCTCGGACGGCTCGACCTTCCTGTCTGCTTCGGAACACCCTCCAACTTCCGAAGGGAGACTTTGACGTTCGAGGTGGTCGGGTTCTGAGGAACCTACCACGCAGTATTGGGGAGGCCATGCTACGCGAAGTTCATGGCCGTCCCCAACTACACCTACCTGAAGCTCAAGATGTCGGGCCCCAACGGGGTCATCACCGTCGGCCCCACGTACAAACACGCGTTCGAATGCGATGTGGAGTGCGTGGAGTACGCCGAGGCCCTCGCCGAGTCCGAGGCCCTCATCGCCGACCTGGAAAACCTCTCCCGAGAGGTGCCGGACGTGAAGCGACACGCCGGCAACTTCGAGCCAGCGGAGACGGTTAAGG
Source organism: Zea luxurians (assembly GCA_029449295.1). Taxonomy (NCBI): domain Eukaryota; kingdom Viridiplantae; phylum Streptophyta; class Magnoliopsida; order Poales; family Poaceae; genus Zea; species Zea luxurians. The sequence continues at coordinate 121,020,349 of JAOPSE010000006.1, read as the reverse complement.
CCGTCCCTCTCGATCCCAGTGGCGACATCTCCAAGCAAATCCGGATCGGTTCCGGGCTCGACCCCAAATAGGAAGCAGTGCTCGTCGACTTTCTCCGCGCAAACGCCGATGTCTTTGCGTGGAGTCCCTATGCCCGGCATACCGAGGGATGTCGCCGAGCACTCGCTGGATATTCGGGCCGGAGCCCGACCGGTCAGGCAGCCTCTGCGTCGATTCGACGAGGAAAGGCGCAGGGTGATAGGCGAGGAGATCCACAAGCTGATGGCAGCAGGGTTCATCAAAGAGGTATTCCATCCCGAATGGCTTGCCAACCCTGTGCTTGTGAGGAAGAAAGGGGGGAAATGGCGGATGTGTGTAGACTACACTGGTCTCAACAAAGCATGTCCGAAGGTTCCCTACCCTCTACCTCGCATCGATCAAATCGTAGATTCCACTGCTGGGTGCGAAACCCTGTCTTTCCTCGATGCCTACTCAGGGTATCATCAAATCAAGATGAAAGAGTCCGACCAGCTCGCGACTTCTTTCATCACGCCCTTCGGCATGTACTGCTATGTCACCATGTCGTTCGGTTTGAGGAACGCGGGTGCAACGTACCAGCGGTGCATGAACCATGTGTTCGGCGAACACATCGGTCGCACGGTCGAGGCCTACGTCGATGACATCGTAGTCTAGACAAGGAAAGCCTCCGACCTTCTCTCCGACCTTGAAGTGACATTCCGGTGTCTCAAGGCCAAGGACGTCAAGCTCAATCCCGAGAAGTGTGTCTTCGGGGTGCCCCGAGGCATGCTCCTGGGATTCATCGTCTCCGAGCGGGGCATCGAAGCCAACCCGGAGAAGATCGCAGCCATCACCAGCATGGGGCCCATCAAGGACTTAAAAGGCGTACAGAGGGTCATGGGATGTCTCGCGGCCTTGAGCCGTTTCATCTCGCGCCTCGGCGAAAGAGGCCTGCCTCTATACCGTCTCTTAAGGAAGGCCGAGTGCTTCACTTGGACCTCCGAGGCCGAGGAAGCTCTCGGGAACCTGAAGGCGCTCCTCACCCAGGCGCCCGTCTTGGTACCCCCGGCTGATGGAGAAGCCCTCTTGGTCTACGTCGCCGCTACCACTCAGGTGGTTAGCGCCGCGATCGTGGTCGAAAGGCAAGAAGAAGGGCATGCATTGCCCATTCAGAGGCCAGTTTACTTCGTCAGCGAGGTGCTGTCCGAAACCAAGATCCGCTACCCACAAGTTCAGAAGCTGCTGTATGCAGTGATCCTGACGAGGCGAAAGTTACGACATTACTTCGAGTCTCATCCGGTAACTGTGGTGTCATCCATCCCCCTGGGGGAGATCATCCAGTGCCGAGAGGCCGCGGGACGGATCGCAAAGTGGGCGGTGGAAATCATGGGCGAGACAATCTCGTTCGCCCCTCAGAAGGCCATCAAGTACCAGGTACTGGCGGACTTCGTAGCCGAATGGGTCGACACCCAGTTGCCGACGGCTCCAATCCAACCGGAGCTCTGGACCATGTTTTTCGACGGGTCGCTGATGAAGATGGGAGCCGGCGCGGGCCTGCTCTTCGTCTCGCCCCTCGGGAAACACCTGCGCTACGTGTGGCGCCTCCATTTCCCGGCGTCCAACAATGTGGCTGAGTACGAAGCTCTGATCAACGGATTGCAAATCGCCATCGAGCTAGGGGTCCGACGCCTCGACGCTCGCGGCGACTCGCAGCTCGTCATCGACCAGGTCATGAAGAACTCCCACTGCCGTGACCCGAAGATGGAGGCCTACTGTGATGAAGTTCGACGCCTGGAAGACAAGTTCTACGGGCTCGAGCTTAACTACATCGCCCGGCGCTACAACGAGACTGCGGACGAGCTGGCAAAGATAGCCTCGGGGCGAACGACGGTTCCCCCGGACGTCTTCTCCCGGGATCTGCACCAACCCTCCGTCAGGATCAGCGACACGCCCGAGCCCGAGGCGCCCTCGGCCCCGTCCGAGGTAACCTCGGCCCAGCCCGAGCCGTCCTCGGTTCAGCCCGAGGGACCCTCGGCTCCCGAGGGCGAGGCGCTGTGCATCGAGGAGGAGCGGAGCGAGGTCACGCCTGATCAAGATTGGCAGGCCCCGTACCTGCAATATCTCCGCCAAGGAGAGCTACCCCTCGACCAGGCCGAAGCACGGCGGGTAGCGCGACGCGCCAAGTCGTTCGTCTTGCTGGGCGATGAGAAGGAGCTCTACCACCGCAGCCCCTCCGGCATCCTTCAGCGGTGCATCTCCATCGCCGAAGGTCAGGAACTCCTGCAAGAGATACACTCGGGGGCTTGCGGCCATCATGCAGCGCCTCGAGCCCTCGTCGGGAACGCTTTCCGGCAAGGCTTCTACTGGCCGACGGCGGTGGCTGACGCCACTAGAATTGTTCGCACCTGCGAAGGGTGTCAATTCTATGCGAAGCAGACCCACCTGCCCGCTCAGGCTCTGCAGACGATACCCATCACCTGGCCCTTCGCTGTGTGGGGTCTGGACCTCGTCGGCCCTCTGCAGAAGGCGCCCGGGGGCTACACGCACCTGCTGGTCGCCGTCGACAAATTCTCCAAGTGGATCGAGGTCCGACCCCTGAACAGCATCAGGTCCGAGCAGGCGGTGGCGTTCTTCACAAACATCATCCATCGCTTCGGGGTCCCAAACTCCATCATCACCGACAACGGCACCCAGTTCACCGGCAAAAAATTCTTGGATTTTTGTGAGGATCACAACATCCGGGTGGACTGGGCTGCCGTAGCTCATCCCATGTCGAATGGGCAAGTAGAGCGTGCCAATGGCATGATTCTACAAGGGCTCAAGCCTCGGATTTACAACAACCTCAACAAGTTCGGCAAGCGATGGATGAAGGAACTCCCCTCGGTGGTCTGGAGCCTGAGGACGACGCCGAGCCGAGCCACGGGTTTCACGCCGTTCTTCCTGGTCTACGGGGCCGAGGCCGTCTTGCCCACTGACCTGGAATACGGCTCCCCAAGGACGAGGGCTTACGACGATCAAAGCAACCAAGCTAGCCGAGAAGACTCGCTGGACCAGCTGGAAGAGGCTCGGGACAGGGCCTTACTACACTCGGCGCGGTATCAGCAGTCCCTGCGACGCTACCACGCCCGAGGGATCCGACCCCGAGACCTCCAGGTGGGCGACCTGGTGCTTCGGCTGCGGCAAGACGCCCGAGGGAGGCACAAGCTCACGCCCCCCTGGGAGGGGCCATTCGTCATCGCCAAAGTTCTGAAGCCCGGAACGTACAAGCTAGCCAACAGTCAAGGCGAAGTCTACGGCAACGCTTGGAACATCCAACAGCTACGTCGCTTCTACCCTTAAGATGTTTCCAAGTTGTTCATATACCTCGCACCCACGCAAAGTTTAGTCAACAAGGAAGGGTCGGCCTCGCCTCGGCAAAGCCCGACCCTCCCTCGGGGGCTAAAAGGGGGGAAACCCCCTCTGCGTCAAAATTTTCCTCGAAAAAAAATCTCTTTTATCAGAATATCTTTCGTGCTTTTTGACTACTTCGAAAAGTGGGTCCTGGAAACGACGGAGTACACGTAAGCAGTCAAGGCTGACCGAGCCGAGGGACTCCTACGCCTCCAGGATACGGATACCTCACTCATCACCTTCTACGATAAGTAACTCGCGTTCGGATAAAGTGGCTCCGCGGATCGAACAAGTCTTTACGTTCGGAAGCCCTTCTGCCGAAGCGATCCTTCGAGCCTTCTCGACCGAGTCGATGACAGGGCCTCATGGACGGGTGAAAGTACGCGTAAGCGGCAAGGCCGACCGAGCCGAGGGACTCCCATGCCTCCGGGATACGGATACCTCACTCATCACCTTCCGCGAGAAGCAACTCTCGCTCGCACAAACATCCCTGTTATCGACAAAAAGTCCAGATACTCGAAACAAGAGGAAAAGAGACGCAGCTTTACAAAGCAGCGAGGGTGTGTGTGTTCTGGCCTCGACGGCCGCATGAGGCACACGCTAGAAGACAATCTGCTCCTGCAGGCTCGGGTCTTGACGCTGGAAGGGGGCAGCGGCACCCTCGGCATCGACGGCACCTTCGGCGAGGCCCGACCTAGCCTCGGACGGCGACGAAGTCCGAGGTTCTCCGCTCCGAAGGACGACGTCATCGCCACGCCCGGGCAATCACTGTCAGGGACTTCTCCGGGAATCTGGCCCGAGCAGGCGGCTCGGCCGGCCACCTCCGGGGCCTCGGCCAACCATCTTCCGAGGGCGCCAGCCCGGTCCGGAGCCTCGGCTGATCAACTCCGGCGTCGATCCTGCCAACGGACAACCCGGCTAGGCTCCGGCCAACCAGGTTTCATTTTCGAGCCAACTCCGCCTCTGTTCATACTGATATCGCTACCCCTGGCCTCGGCTCGTCGAAGAGCGGCCAAAGGGTCTCTTTAACTAAGCTAGAGGAGCCTCGGACAGCAGGGCCGACCGAGCCGAGGGACTCCTACGCCTCCGGGATACGGATACCTCACTCGTCACCTTGACACGGGGCGACTCATGCTTGGTGAAGCGGTTCAGATAGTCAACAGACGAGTCTTAGTGCTGAAGAATGAGGAAAAAACACGGCTCTGTGCCGAAGTTACATACATGTTCAGGCCCCGAAAGCCGAAATGAACAAAAAACCCTGGCATTCAAAGTGCCATTACAAACAGAACTCCGGTTCCGTCTCCACGGGTATGGACAACCTCCCCGCCAGGGAAGCCCGTGGAGCGACAAGCTCTGGGCGAATCACCAGCAAAACGCGGGACGCCCCCGAGCGTCCCGGCAGATCCTCGCAGCCGTCCTCGCCGCGGATGCGAGGAAGAAGACGGAATGTTGCATCCTAGCTGGGCAGCAACAGTTCGCCTTCCCCGGCATGGCTGGAGGATGTCTCTGCCATAGGGCTAAAGGGCGATTGCCACCACCAGAAGCTGGAAGAAGAGGTGGTCCGCCTACCCGCGCAGGAGGTGGAGCCCCGGCTCGCCCCGCCCCCCGCCCCAGCGAGGATGACGAACACCCTCAACACTGAGGGCGGGACCGGGATCACAGCCCGGTTTGCCTCCCCCCGTCCAGGAGCTGGAGGTCACCGTCTTGGGTGACCACCAGCGGAGGGGAGCAACCGGGCTATGTGATGAAAATCCTTGAAGCCGAACGATGGCTGAAAGGTACCAACTCCCACGGAGTTGCGTTCCTCCAACGGTGAGGCGAAAAGACGGCGGTTTCCCCCATCCGGGGGCTTGGAAGGTGGAAAGACACGGTGCATCAGGGAGGAAGAAGACATGGTCGCCTTACGGAAGGGGTCGCCCTCCTTTTAAAGGTGACTCTCCCTGCTTGCGCCCCCAACCGTCATGGGCTGAGTCTTCTCCAACACGCTCCAAAGCCCTCCCCTGCGGCGCGGGGGCTGGGTCCCGCATGTCATGCAGACCGGCTCCGAGCAGAAGAAGCCAAACCGCCGCGCACGGCGCACGCAACCACCCAGCGGTTACAAGTGACCCTCCACTTTTGCCCAGACCAACGGGCGAAAGGGGCGGGCAGCCATGCAGGCGGCATGCAACCGCGCCAAGTGGACGTGCCTCTCCGACTCCAGACACGCCAGCACGGAGGCCCAAGCCCACGCGTCGCGCGACCGGCGCGCCGGATGCTGCATGCAAGCAACTATACCACTTGCGCCACCACCGCACCTCCTCGATTGAGGAACCGATACCGCGACCCGAGGCGACTCAGCGCGCGACCCAGCAGTGCCAGCCCGACGCAGCGGTCAAATGCGGTCAAAAGTGAGCCGGCAGTAATGACGGTGGCAGGCACGCGGGAGCAGCGGTCACGCCGTCAGCCAAGCTCACGTCCCATCCGGAGGCAGCGAGAGAACCCCCTCTCACGGCGTGAAGACGACGCGCCCGTGACCCGTTCCTCGAACAGCTCGCGCACGCGCAATGGCAACCTCGCCAACTACTCGCCCCGTCGCATTAACTCCGCGGTTGGACAGGCGGCGCTTCTGGCAGGAGCAGCTGGCGACGCTTCGCCTTCGCCAAAACAACCGCGCCAAAAAAGGTACGCCGCGTCTTTCAATTTCGTATCCTTTTTCCTTTTTCCTCTTTCTCTATCTCTTGCAACAGGGACCGGGAAAGGGGATACCCCTAAGGGGATCCTTCCCCGTGAAGGAACTAGGCTCCGAGCCTCCTTACTGATCAGGGGTTCGAAGGCTGGCCCCCCGAAGGGTTCAACAGCCGCCTCAGATTGCGTGGGCCCGACACCCACTACTGGTCAGAGGTTCGAAGGTCGGCCTCGCGAAAGGTTCCACGGCCGCCTCAGGCTACTCGGGCTCCGCGCCCATTACTGATCAGGGGTTCGAAGGCTGGCCCCCCGAAGGGTTCACAGTCGCCTCAGACACCGAGCGAGGGATGACCAGGGGTACGTTCGATACATAACCGAGGCTCGGGCTGCGCTCCCGAGGTACCCTAGGACATTTCCGAGACCAGCGGGAACGATCCTGTAACGGAATCCCATCGGAGGGAGGCATCGAGCCCTCGGACCCCGTCGCCAGGGGACCGGGTCCGGCAGATCACCCGCAGGTACTTTTGGGCGTGCCTCCGGGCCCCTAGCCGACCCCCAACGAACGGGGCACGGACGTCCACTCGGATTACCCGCTTGCAGCTCACCGGAGACACCATGTTCGGTGCCCATCGAGGGTAACATGGCGTTCTCCCCCCTCCTCCTTGCGGAAAGGCGACGTAGGGGCGTATGTAAAAAAGCCGAGTCTGTCCCTGATCGCCCTCTCGCCCTGTGCGGAGGCTCGGGGGCTGCTCTCGCAAACCCGGCTCCGGCCAAACCGTTGACAGCGTCAACATACCAGCCCGAGAACTTGGGCCCCGACAGTGCACCCGGGCTACGGCCAGTTCGCATGAGGGAACCACCAGACCAGCCGAAGCATTACACAAGGCATTAAGACCTCGAAGGAGTGAAACCACTCCTCCGAGGCCTCGGGGGCTACACCCGGCGGGTGCGCTCGCGCGCACCCACCGGAACAAAATGCAACCGAGAAAGGCTGGTCCCCTTGCAAAAAAGTGCGACGAAAGCCTCCAAGCGAGTGCTAACACTCCCTTTGAGGCTCGGGGGCTACTGTCGGGGACCATAATTAGGGGTACCCTCAAGACGCCTAATTCTCAGCTGGTAACCCCCATCAGCATAAAGCTGCAGAGGCCTGATGGGTGCGATTAAGTCAGGGATCAGTCCATACGAGCGACTCAATCACGCCTCGCCCGAGCCTAGCCTCGAGCAAGGGCAGCCGACCCTGAGGTGTTTCTGTCTCGCCCGAGGCCCCCTTTTTTACGGCAGACGCATCTCCGGCTCGCCCGAGGCCTTGCCTTCGTTAAGAAGCAACCCTGACTAAATCGCCGCGTCGACCGACCAAGTCACAGGGGCATTTAACGCAAAGGTAGCCTGGCACCTTTATCCTGACGCGCGCCCCCTGGCAGAGCCGAAGTGACCGCCGTCACTTCGCCGCTCCACTGACCGGTCTGACAAAAGGACAGCGCCGCCTGCGCCATCCCGACTGCAGTGCCACTTGACAGAGTAAGACTGACAGGCAGTCAGGCCTTGCCAAAGGCGCCATAGGAAGCTCCGCCCGACCCAGGGCTCGGACTCGGGCTAAGGCCCCAGAAGACGGCGAACTCCGCTCTGCCCGACCCAGGGCTCGGACTCGGGCTAAGGCCCCGGAAGACGGCGAACTCCGCTCCGCCCGACCCAGGGCTCGGACTCGGGCTAAGGCCCCGGAAGACGGCGAACTCCGCTCCGCCCGACCTAGGGCTCGGACTCGGGCTAAGGCCCCGGAAGACGGCGAACTCCGCTCCACCCGACCCAGGGCTCGGACTCGGGCTAAGGCCCCGGAAGACGGCGAACTCCGCTCCGCCCGACCCAGGGCTCGGACTCGGGCTAAGGCCCCGGAAGACGGCGAACTCCGCTCCGCCCGACCCAGGGCTCGGACTCGGGCTAAGGCCCTGGAAGACGATGAACTCCGCCTCGCCCGACCCCAGGGGTCGGACTCCGCCCTGACCTCTGCCGAACGACCTCCGCCTCGCCCGACCCAGGAGCTCGGGCTCGGCCTCGGCCATGCAGGACAGACTCGACCTCGGCTTCGGAGGAGCCTCCACGTCGCCCGACCTAGGGCACAAGTCCGCCACGTCAACAGGAAGCGCCATCATCACCCTACCCCGAGCCGACTCGGGCCGCAGAGAACAAGACCGACGTCCCATCTGGCTAGCTCCGCCAGATAGGCAATGATGGCGCCCCGCTAGACCCATGACGACGGCGGCTCTCAGCTCCCTTACGGAAGCAGGGGGACGTCAGCAAGGACCCAACAGCTCCGACAGCTGTCCCTCCGCCAGGCTCCGTTGCTCCTCCGACAGCCACGACACCACACCAGCTGGGTGCCAAGATCTCTCCGGCTGCCACCTTGGCATGTACTTAGGGCACTAGCTCTCCCCCGCTAGACACGTAGCACTCTGCTACACCCCCATTGTACACCTGGATCCTCTCCTTACGCCTATAAAAGGAAGGACCAGGGCCTTCTTAGAGAAGGTTGGCCCCCGCGGGAACGAGGGCAGGGGCAGGCGCTCTCTTGGGGCCGCTCGCTTCCCTCACCCACGTGGACGCTTGTAACCCCCTACTGCAAGCGCACCCGACCTGGGCGCGGGACAAACACGAAGGCCGCGGGATCTCCACCTCCCTCACGACCCGGCTCCGGCCACCTCGCTCTTCCCCCCTTCGCGCTCGCCCACGCGCTCGACCCATCTGGGCTGGGGCACGCGGCACACTCACTCGTCGGCTTAGGGACCCCCCGGTCCTGAAACGCCGACAGGTGGTGGAGACAATTCAGCTACAACGGAAAAAATCAGTCAGTTCGAAGCCACAAAAACAAAAACCGAAGCTAGGTGCTGCGAAACAATACCTATGCGTCTCTCGCGTTCTGCAGCTTCCTCAGCTTGTTTCGCTGCCACTCGAGCGTCATGAATATCTTTTTCACTTTTCTTCATAATTTCGTGAGCCATTTCTTGGCCACCATTTGCCCAGATGTCAGTGTAAAATTTTCTGCCCATTAAACATGCTTCGGCTGAGGGATCCTTTGTGTCATCCACGGAGAAGGCAGCTTCGGCCTGGACCAGGGTTTTGACATGATCGCAACCTGCCTTCTCCAGGATGGCTGCAATTCCTCTTGCACCGGAGAATGCGCAGACATCCCCGCGATCACTTAAAATTTCTTCAAAAGCTTCGGTCTCTCCGCTTATCCATTCGATAACACCTTCAGGGTCGCCTCGTATAAAGTTATCTTCGTTGGAATAGGCGCCCACGTTGGTGAAGCTAGCTTTTATCTTCTCCACGCAGCCCAGGAATTTTTCGAAGCATCTTTCTTTGGATGCGCGAAGTTCTTCAACTATTTTTTCTAAATAGTTTTTCCAATATTCACTAATATCTCGGTTGGCCTCTGCGAGACCACATTTTTCTTTGGCTTCGGCCAGATGTTTCCGAAGGTCTTCGATCTCATTCTTTTGAATTTCAGCTTGAGCTTTGAAACTAGCTTCATCTTCTTTCACTTTGTTTACCAATGAAATCAAGATTTTGTCTTTCTCAAGACCTTCATTTCTTAGTTCAATTACCTTTGAACGAAGGTTGTTCAGAGCCATCGTATATCCTTCGTCTTCAATGTTTTTCTGAGCCCTCAGCGCGTTGCTAAGAATTAAGCCATGCAAGAGGAGGAAAAAGTTAAGCATAAACAAATAACATATTTCGTTTTCAAAATACAAAATTAGCTTTTATACCTTTATGCTATTATACGCCAAACTGTCAGCGAGCTCATCCTTTGATAATATTGAAAGGCCATCTTCTAGCTTCGGGGATCCGATGCTTCTACTTATCTCCCGGCAAACGAATATCTCTTAATTATCCAGGAGACAGTACAGAAAATCTTCTTCCCCACTGCCATTAAACACTAATGCCCCCTTCGGGTATTTCAATTTTTGGGCATAATGTTGTGCTTCTCGTTTTTCTTCTTGAGAAAGTCCTTTTCCCGAAGCATGGCGAATGATGTAATCAATGCTCTCTTTTAAAGCTTCGGGAGCAGGAGTTGCAACCTTTTCAGCAGAAATTTGCTCTGTCGCCTTTTCTTCTGTTGCCTTTTCTTCAATTTCGGCAGGCTATTTATCAGCGGGCTCTGAAGGCCCAACATCGATTTCATCCTCAATTACTGCAGCTTCGACTTCTATTTGCTTAGTATCAGCCTTGGTTTGTGCCTTAGAAGCTTCGACAACTTTCCCTGTACAAGCGAGATTCAAGGTTTCGGTTGTTTCTAGCACATCTAGTACATTTACCATTCTCCTCCTCTTAGGAGTTACGACAGAACCCATTTGTACCTTTGGTACTGTTGCCTTTACTGGAGGGCTCAAAACCTCTGGCTTCTTCGTTATTTTTCCAGTTTCTGGCTTTTCAGCCTCATCAACCTTCGTTTAAACTACCTTGACTATAGGCACCTTCGGCATTATAGCCGGCTCTTCAGTCCTCTGCACGGGAGGAATAGTTTCTTTTGTTTTGGCAGCCGAGGAAGTCCCTTCGCCAAATTCAGGTATCACGGCCGGTTTGATGTAACGTGGCCGGTGAGTTAGGAGCTTCAACTTTTTTCCCTTCGGCACAGGTTCGTCTGGGGGGAGAAGTAGCAGCTTTCCTCTTTTCCCTTGTCCCCGCAGTGGGTAGCGGTAGTCAGGGTAAACGAAGCCAATGGCATCAAAAACTATGTTCAATCTCTTCTTTCCCCAACCTCCGAAGGCTGCGGATAGTGCATTATCTTCTGCCTTGGAATATGCTCCAAGCAGTTCATCACTTGTTGCTTCGATACATTTTAGCCAGGCATTGTTTGGTTCATCGAACTTATCCTCATACCTGAATGTATACTTCAGCCGGACCAGGTCACCTTCGCTAGACTTGGTGATGGTCTCCTTTGGCATTTCCTAGCTTTCTACAAGTGACCATACTCTGAATGCTATATGCTCTTGAATTAAATCTCTTGTACCAATGAAGGAGCAGACAGTACCGAAGGCCTTCTGACACGCTTCGGTAGCGTCATCAATTTCGACCTTCGGTTTTTGGAGGTCGAAGCGGGACCATAATGTCTTCCCTCGCTGTCAAATCGTTCTTCACATAAAACCATTCCTCCACCCAAGCTCCGGGCCATCTCTTCCGAAATGTTGGCACTAGGTGGCTTGTGTTGGGACGGGCGGTAAATCCATAACAACCGAAGTTGTTGTGGTACTGTTCTTTATTCATGGCCTTCGTCTCATATAGAAGCTCGTGCATGCTGCAGAAGCACTTCGCGCTTGGCTCTAGCCCTTGGCTCTTTACTGCCCAGACGAAAACCCACATCCTTATTATGGCTTCGGGGGTGATCTGATGAAGGAAGATTTGGTAGGTTTTCAACACTTCAACTACAAACTTACTCAAAGGGAACCGAAGTCCAGCCTTGAAGAAGCTCCGGTAGATCACAACTTCATTTTCTTCAGGGGCAGGGACGTTGTTGTCTCCGCCAGCCCTTACAATAGACATATCCCGAAAGTATCTTCCCCTCATGTTCTCAGGATGACTTTGTTTGATGGTCGATTATCCGAAAATCGAATGACTTGGTCTCCAGGGCCGATCCTCAGAATCTTTGCCCCCACTTTCCGCATCATAACTATCACTGTCACCAGTATCTTCAGACAGGACCTCCAGTATCTCCTTAGTAATCTTCTCTGTATTTGTTTTTGCCATTGACTCGATAAATCCAGCAATGTAAGGATTCACAGCCTTCTTCTCCTCAAAAAGCTTCTCCTCTTTAGTCAGCTTCGTCTCAGCAGCAACCTTCTTGTCTTGAGACATTTCTCCTTCAGAAATGATGAAAATGCGTCTTTTAATTGAAGCTCAGAAAGCTTGAAAAACTAGCAAGCGTTAGTGAGCAAGAGCTATGAAATTGAGAAAATAAGGCAAATGGCACAAGCAGTGTATCAAGTGCAGTCGGTGTAATTTCATATTTATACGCCCAGTATGCTCCAAATTGAAGGGCCCCGTCTGTCATTGACTGTTGCTATTCTAGCAAAGGGAAGGTGTTTTTTCGGACCTTCGGCTTAAGGCCTTCGTCCATGTCGCAGTCTGAATTCGTTATCTTAACAAATTAATACTGCGAGGGGCTACTGTTGGGGGCCTTCGTCTTCCGAAGGTCCTCAAAAACATGATTAACAATGTTTCCCCAAGTGTAATATATGTACAGGAACCTTCGGAATTGGGATGGAGCTGTCCACAATATGAAAAGCATGGTTGGGATGAAGGTCGAACTAGTTCCGAAGCTATGCGCAAGAAAGCTTCGGCTCAGTAGCAGAAAAGGAACCGACTTAGAGAGGAAAAGGCTATTTAGTCCTCGATAGATTGTCCTAATGTCAATAGTAAACATGAAGGGCATGAATGTAATTTTGCAGAGGCTGCGCCCAATGCCTATAAATAGATGAACAGTACCCTCGTACTGTTCACGCTAACTTGTATTCACTTGTGCGTCACGCTTGTACTTTTACCTTCTTTCAAGCCGAAGGTACATTTATAATTCAATATTGTTTCTACCTTTTCATGGTAATATGATGAGAATAAATTAATAATGTTAAATGATTGTTTATGTTCTTTTATATTTCATATGCTTGTCCTTTTATTAACATATATCACAATCTACGAAGGTATGTCCTTCAAAACCTTCGTCTCAGGATCATTATATCCTAAGGGAGATAATGCTTCGGAGAATGAAGGGCATTAAAGTTTAACATTTTGTGTTGCCTTGTTCTTAATTAATAGCATTTGAGAACAAGTCCCCAACAAGTGCCGCTAGGGATGAGCCCCATCCTAGTGTCGGAGCTGCCAACGTCGATCTCCGATGCGCTCCCGGTGTTGGACTCTGCCGCCGATCGCCTCCGACGCATGGATCAAATCCTCGGGGCCCGCCTGGAGGCAGAGGGCGGCAAGCTCTGCCAGGCGGTGGTTGAATACGTCCTAGCGTGCTTCCGGAGTCATGACCACGTCATATCCTTGGCGCCGGTGATCGCTGGTCCGGTAGCCGCCACAGAAGACGCCGCCCGGGAGAGTGTACAAGACGTCGTGGAGCTGGTGGCTGAGCGCTTGCAGCGCGATCCTGCTGACGACCTGTAGAGACAAAGCAAGGGTTCCGCTAGGAAGCGGCTGTAACAACTTTTGTTTTTGTAAGATATTCTAAGAAATTGGAACTTAAACTTATCTGTATGTCATTTGTCCTTGTTGTGTGTAGCGTCATCAACTTCCCCTTGGTACTTGGCCCCCCTGGGAGGTAGGCTCGACGTGTCGAGGCTGGATACTAGTATACCAAAGATAAAATTGGTGGTCCGGCCCCTAGAAGGTAGTCTCTATAGTTTGAGACTATCTACTACTGGACTGGGACCCGGACCTGCACACAACTTCGGCTTTGAAGTGTTAGGAGCACACCCATAGGACCCATCGTCTGGTATCTGCCATCCTTTGATTCATGCAACAGGACCTACAGGATTTAGCCTGGGAAGCCAAGTCGTATGCCCGGACCCACAGGATCACAGTTCCAAGTACTAGGGTGCCCGTTGCAGAGAGGTGGAGCGTGCAGGCTTAGGGTACGGAACCATGCTAAGCGGCTACACAACTCTGGACCCCTCCAGGAGGTGAGCGCCCATTCTCTAGAACTGGTTCACAAGTTGTCGGACCCCCTGTAGCAGTAAAGGGGTCTTGAACTGCAAGCTTGGCTACTCAATTCAGATGTCATCATACCAACAAGGGTGGGAAACTGTATGGGTGGGTTAGATGAAAAATAATGCATGTAAACCGAAGTAGAATAAAACCATCACAAAAGCACATCCAGGGGTAAATCCTTTCCTTATAACTCGATATACATGGGCGTAGACCAACAGACGGGATTACGAGGGCGGGCCTCACTGAATTGACGTACACATATGCGTAACCTAGTTACAGAGGAAGAAAACTCAACCCCCAAGTTTTGCTATTATGGATAGAACTTACGAAGATGCTCTATATTCCAGGGATTGGGAAGAGGCACTCCTTCTGTTGTGGCAAGGCGGACACACCCGGGTCGGCATATTTCCGTCACCTTGAAGGGTCCTTCCCAACTGGGGGAGAGTTTGTGGAGCCCTTCTCGGTTTAGTACTCGCCTTAGGACTAGGTCCCCGACCCTGAGCTCCCTACTATGCACAAACCGTTGGTGGTAGCGCCTGAGCGCTTGGTTGTACCGTGCATTTTGGATTGCCGCTTGCCACCTGCGTTCGTCGATGAAGTCCACGTCCTCACGCCATAGCTGTTCCTGCATAGACTCATCGAAAGACTAGACTCGTGGGGAGCCCATAATGATTTCTGGGGGAAGGCAGGCTTCGGCCCTGTAGACCAGGAAGAACAGGGTCTCCCCAGTAGCTCGGCTGGGTGTGGTCCGGTTCCCCCATAGTACGGACGGAAGCTCGTTGACCCAATTTGCACCATGCTTTTTAAGTAGTCATAGGTGCGTGCCTTGAGTCCCCTGAGGATTTCTGTGTTTGCCCTCTCAGCCTGGCCGTTGCTCTTAGGATGAGCCACAGACGCAAAGCAGAGCTGGGTGCCGATGCCCTCGCAATACTCTTGGAAGAGCCGACTTTTGAACTGGGTCCCGTTGTCCGTAATGATACGGATTGGGACCCCAAATCTGCAGATAATAGACTTGAGGAAGGCAACAACAGCACCTTGGGTGATACTGACCATAGGGGTGGTCTCCGGCCACTTTGTGAATTTGTCGATAGCGACGAAGAGGAAATGGTACCCGCCGACAGCCCTGGGGAATGGTCCCAGGATATCCACCCCCCATACGGCGAATGGCCAGGAGGGTAGAATCATTTGCAGAGCCTAAGCCAGTGTGTGTATCTGCTTTGCATGGAACTGATATGCTTTGCAGGACTTTACCAACTCAGCTGCATCCTGGAGAGCGGTTGGCCAGTAGAAACCGTGCCGGAAGGCCTTACCAACCAGTGTACGGGATGACGAATGACTTCCGCACTCACCTCCATGGATCTCCGTGAGCAACTCATGGCCCTCCTCCTGGGTGATGCCCCGCATGAGAATGCCGTTGGCGCCATGATGGTATAGATCCCCTTCTACCACTGTGTATCGTTTAGCCAACCGCACTATGCGCTCTGCGGACACATGATCTTTAGGAAGGATATTTTCTTTTAGGTAGTCCCGGATCTCGGAGATCCATGCATCGGTACCACTCTGAGATACTGGCTGTGGCGCTAAGAGGTTGGCAAGACCCTCTGTAGCACATACAATCCTTTGTGGGTTCTGCAGGCGGAACGCCACCAGGACCGCTAGCTTCGAGGTGCTAGTCTCGCCCCCTTCGCCCAGTTCGGCAGGCTGGGCGGTAGGTCTCAGCAGCCGTCTTTCGAAGGGGCATGGGTGCCCAAGTTGATGCCCTCGTGGAGAGTTCATATGCCACTGAGTTGTTAGCCCGCGGAACATGTTGCAGTTCCAGGGCAATGAAGTCCTTTTCCAGCTTCCTTACGTGGAGGAGGTAAGCTGCGAGTCTGGGCTCGTTGCAGCTACATTCTCCACGGACCTGCTTGATAATTAGCTAGGAGTCCCCCTTCACGAGGAGCTAGCAGATCCCTAGGGATAGGGCCACAGACAAGCCGAAGATCAGTGCTTCATACTCCGCCATGTTGTTGGTGGCCTTGAACTCAAGGTGCACCGTGTACTTCACTTGATCTCCGCTTGGGTCGATGAGGACCACTCCAGCGCCACCACCCTGCTGGCAGGCAGATCCATCAAAGAAGAGCGTCCAGTGGGGCTCGGTAAAGACCGGAGCCCTTGGCTCCGCAGGTGTGGGGTCCGAATTAGAATCCGGACCCCCAGGAGCGCTCGGGGAAGGGGTCCACTCCATGATGAAGTCGGCCAGGACCTAGCTCTTGATAGCGTGGCGAGGCTGGAAGTCCAGTTGGAACTCAGCAAGCTCCAAGACCCACTTGGCGATGTTGCCTGTGGCGTTAGAGTTGTGGAGAATGGCCCTTAATGGGAAGGAGGTAACCACCAGAACTCTGTGTGCCTAAAAATAGTGGCGCAACTTCCTGGACGCAACAAGTATTAAATAGATAAGCTTGTGCGTCTCAAGGTACCTGGACTTTGCCTCATGGAGGACTTCACTGACTTAGTAGACCGGCTTCTGGATGGTTCGGACCCCTACGGTTGGTCCTGAGTCCTCAAACTCTTGTCCTTCCGTCAACATCATGGTGGTCGGACCACCACCTTCGCCTAGGCGGACTTTTTTACCCCCCTGAGGATGTTGTTCCGTCCTTTTGGCGACCAGCACCATGCTCACCACTTCTGTAGCCGCTGCAATGTATAAGTACAACGGCTCCCCTGGCTCCGGAGCTACCAGTATTGGTAGGGACACAAGGTGCTGCTTCAAATCTTGAAAGGCTCGCTCTGCCTCCTCAGTCCAAGAGAATGGCCCGAACTTCTGTAACAGCTTGAAGAAGGGTAGCGCCCTCTCAGCCAGTCTTGAGATGAAGCGGCTAAGGGTAGCCAGTGACCCCGTAAGCTTCTAGACGTCCTTGATGCGGGCCGGAGGCCTCATTGTCTCAATTGCCTTGATCTTCTCTAGGTTTGCTTCGATGCCCCGGTGCGAAACCAGGAATCCCAGCAACTTCCCTGTGGAGACACCAAAGACGCACTTGTCCGGGTTCAGCTTCGTGCGTGTTGCCCACAGCTTGTCAAAGACCAGGGTTAAGTCTTCCACTAGGGTCGACCCTCTCTTAGTCTTGACCACGATGTCATCGACGTATACCTCTACCCTGTCCCTAATCAGGTCACCAAAAGTCTTACTCATCGCCCGTACAAATGTTGGCATGGCATTTTTCAGACCGTAAGGCATTACAACATAACAGTAAAGCCCATCCACGGTTACAAAAGCAGTATGCTTCCTATCTTGCCTAGACATCTGGATCTGATGGAAACCAGAGTAAGCATCTATAAAGGACAAGATGTCACACCCAGAGGTAGAATCCACGATTTGATCTATTCGTGGAAGTGGATATGGGTCCTTGGGACAGCCTTATTGAGGTTGGTGTAGTCGATGCACATCCGAAGTTTCCCATTTGCCTTGGGGATGATGACTAGATTGGCCAGCCATACTAGGTGATAGACCTCTTCGATGAAGCCAGCGTCCAGCAGCTTCCGAACCTCCTTGCGGATGAAATCCTACCGCTCAATGGACTATCTCTGAGGCTTCTGACTCACCAGTTTGGTGTCAGGGTGGATCTTCAGATGGTGCTCGATCACCTCCCTGGGGATCCCAGGCATCTGCGATGGTTCCCATGCGAATACATCGGCATTTTCCTGGAGGAATGCGATGAGCGCGATTTCCTATTTCTCCTCCAGATCACCCGCGATGCGAGTGGTCTGGGAGGAATCCGCGCTGAGCCGAATGGTCTTGACGGGGATGTTGTCTGCCCTAGATGGTTGCACCTTAGGCACCTTAGCAGGCGTCTTGGTACAAGAAGTCGAGGGGTCCCTCCCCTCATCATCCGGACGAGCGGCTTCTGCCGCCAAGGCGTGCAACTTCTCAACAGCTGCAAGCGCAGCGGGGCGGTCGCCCCGCACGGTGAGGACCCCAGCAGGGGACGACATCTTGAGGACCAAGTACCCATAATGGGCAATGGCCATGAACTGGTACAGGGCCGACCTGCCAATGATGGCTATGAAATGGAGGTTAACCTCCACAACGTTGAACTGGACGTTCTCAGTGCGGAAGTTCTCCTTGGTCCCGAATGTAACCGGGAGGGCGATGCTCCCAAGGGGATATACCGGTTGAGGGCCCACTCCGGAGAATGGGTGAGAGGGTCCCAGTCGAGATCCTGAGATCTGCAGCTGCTTGAACGCAGCGTGGTTGATGACGTTGAGCCCAGCCCCACCATCAATCAGCACATGATGCAGCTTCATGTTGGCGATGGCAGGGGCGGTGATGAGAGGTAGTATACCAGCCCCTGCCATGTTTTCGGGCAGTCAGATGCCCCGAAGGAGATAGTGGTGCTCTGCCACCGCTGATGTGGGGCTGCCTTCGGGACCCCTGGGGTCGTCGAAAGGACCTCTCGGCGTAGGGACTTCACGTTCCTACGGGAGGTAAGCTGCCAGCTTCCGCCATACCCGAGGTCCCGTTCTCCTGCGGCCAGGTCGCCTTCGTCGACCTTCTCCTTGCCAGGCCGGCGACGAGGCGGCGAGGATTGACCCCTACCTGGCGCGCCAAATGTCGGTGGGGAAATCCACCGGCCGGGTGGCAGAATGCACCCGCCCTAATCCTAAGATGAGGAGGGGGCCTAAGCGGTTGCCTGTTTTGTGAAAACTGGTAGAACACAAGAGGACTCAAGGGATTATAGTGGTTCAGGCCGCCGGAGCGTAATACCCTACCTCCACTTTGTGTAAGTTGTATTGAGTGTCATTGAGTGTGTCCTTGTAATGCTGTGTGCCCTCCCTTTTATAGTTTAAGGGAGGCACATACAAGGGTGCTGAGCCCCGACATGCGGGCCCAGGAGCATAATGGAAGAAATACATTATGTGAATAACTAATGCTGACAGAGTAACACATGAGTAATCAGTGGGAGTCATGATGGCTGCAGTCCATGTAGCATTGATAGGTAGTAGCCCTTTTCCTGGTAACATGGGAGTAACGACGAGTCATTGCCTTCGATATGGTAACGTGTGAGTAACTGCACGGCCCCCATATCACGGACTGAGCATGCCGCCTGTCAGTGGAATGGACATGCGCACGTCTTATCCATAATGAATGTGAAGGCGCGCGTAGCCTAGAGGCATCATGCCAGGTTCCGCCCGTTGGTTTATACCGCACGCAGTATGCCACGTGGCAGCATCGGGTCTTTGCCTGAGCGAGGAGCAGGAGTGTATGTGGATAGGTCTGGATCCCACCAGACCAGGTCTGGACACGTGTCGGCTCCGTACCCCCGCCTGGGTCCTGATTAAGGCCCGGGTATGTTTTGTCCTGGAACCTTGGGACCCCACTGTGGGCGGCCCGGACCCCATAAGGGGGGTCCGGATCCCATTCTAGGGGTCCGGTTCGCACACGTGGAGGCCCTAGGCCAAACTTGGAGGCCTGGACCGTATATACAGGGGTCCGGCATGGGTCCGGCACTCTCCCATGGGGGTCCGGACTCACTGTTGATGCCTTAGAGTATATCACTTTCTCTGGAGACGTGGCAGCCCCGGATCTGCCCATGTGGTGGGGTCGGGCGCTGTTGCTGGCCCAGAGTAGTCGCCCGAGGCTGGGGCGAGTCATCGCCTGGTCCCACATACAGCTCTTTTACCACACGACTAAAGATAGCCGCGTGGGTACTGCATATTTATACAGTAGTAAGGGGTACCCTAGTTTCATGGTTCCAATAATGTTCTTGTGTGGATGATGAGAGTCAACTTTCTTTCCTGCTTGACAAGCGCTACAAATCCTGTATTTTTCAAAATGAACATTTGTTAGTCCCAAAATGTGCTCTCCCTTTAGAAGCTTGTGAAGATTCTTCATTCCAACATGGGCTAGTTGGCGATGCCAGAGCCAACCCATATTAGTCTTAGCAATTAAGCAAGTATCGAGTTCAGTTTTATAAAATCAACTAAGTATAGCTGACCCTCTAATACTCCCTTAAATGCTACTGAATCATCACTTCTTCTAAAGACAGTAATACCTAAATCCGTGAAAAGACAGTTGTAGCCCATTTTGCATAGTTGAGATACAGAAAACAAATTGTAATCTAAAGAATCTACAAGAAAACATTGGAAATAGAATGGTCATGCTATATAGCAATTTTACCAAGTCCTTTGACCGAACCTATATTTCCATCCTCGAATGTGATAGCTCTTTGGGGATCTTCGTTTTTCTCGTAGGAGAACATTCTTTTTCTCCCCTGTCATGTGGTTTGTGCATCCGCTATCAACAATCCAACTTGAGCCCTCGGATGCATAAACCTACAAAACAAATTTAGGCCTTGTTCTTAGCCTCTTAGGTACCCAAACAGTCTTGGGTCCTTTCACGTTAGAAATAAGCACCTTGTGTACCCAAACACAAGTCTTGGAGCCCTTGTGTTTGCCCCCAACATATTTGGTAACTACTTTGCCTGATTTGTTAGTTAAAACATAAGATGTATCAAAAGTTTTAAATGAAATGTTAGGCTCATTTGATGCAGTAGGAGTTTTCTTTTTAGGCAATTTAACATGGGTTGATAACCTAGAGCTAGAAGCCTCATTCTTATACATAAAAGCATGATGGGAAACAGAATGAGATTTCTTAGCATGAATTCTCCTAATTTTATTTTCGGGATAACGAGCAGGATATAAAATATAGCCCTCGTTATCCTGAACCATGGGAGCCTTGCCCTTAACAAAATTGGACAATCTTTTGGGGGCATTAAGTTTGACATTGCTTCCCTGTTGGAAACCAATGTCATCCTTGATGTCAGGGCGTCTCCCATTATAGAGCATGCTTCTAGCAAATTTAAAATTTTCATTCTCAATTTCATGCTCATTGATTTTAGCAGTTAATTGAGCTATATGATCATTTTGTTGTTTAATTAAAGCAAGGTGATCATTTATAGCATCAATATTAACATCTCTACATCTAGTACAAATTATAACATGATCAATAGTAGATGTAGAGAGTTTGCAAGCATTTAATTCATCTATCTTAGCATGTAATATTGCATTCTCATCTCTAAGACAGGAAATAGAATCATTGCAAACATTTAAATCTTTAGCCTTGGAAATTAAACTAGCATTTTCAGTTTATGGCTAGAAATTGATTCATTCAATTTATCAATCTTAGCAATTAAACTAGCATTTTCATTTCTAAGATTGGCAATTGAATCATGGCATATGCTAAGCTCTTTAGTCAGGTTTTCATTTTTCTCTACTTCCTGAGCATAAGCATTCTTTACCTTAACATGCTTTTTATTTCCCTTTATAAGGAATTCCTCTTGGCTATCGAAAAGTTCATCCTTCTCATGAATAGCTCCTATTAATTCATTCAATTTTCCTTTTGTTGCATGTTAAGGTTGGCAAAAAGTGTAAGCAAATCATCTTCATCATCACTAGAACTACCCTCATCACTAGATGTAGTATACTTGGGGCGGTTCTAGTTTGTACCTTCTTCTTTTTGCCATCCTTTGCCATGAGGCACTTGTGGCCGACGTTGGGAAAGAGGATGCCCTTGTTGACGGTGATGTTGGCAGCATCCTCGTCGGAGGAGGAGTCGGTGGAACTCTCATTGGAGTCCCATTCCTGACATACGTTGGCATCGCCACCCTTCTTTTTGTAGTACCTTTTCTTCTCCTTCTTCTTCCCCCTCTTGTAGTTATCCCTGTCACTATCACTAGACATAGGGCATTTAGCGATAAAATGACCGAGCTTACCACATTTGTAGCACACCCTCTTGCAGAGGGGTTTGTAGTCCTTCCCCCTCCTTTTCTTGAGGATTTGGCGGAAGCTCTTGATGATGAGCGCCATTTCCTCGTTGTCGAGCTTGGATGCGTCGATGGGAAGCCTACTTGATGTAGACTCCTCTTTCTTCTCTTCTGTCACTTTGAATGCGACGGGTTGCACCTCGGGTGTGGAGGTGCCGCCTTGCTCCAAGTCGAAAATTTGTTTGGAGCCTTTGATCATTAGTTCAGAGCTCACAAACTTTCCTATCACTTTCTCGGGAGACATTAATTCGTATCTAGGATCCCCACGAATTAATTGTACTTGAGTAGGATTGCGATTTTAGAATAACCTTGACCATCTCATGGTCATCCCATTTTGTGCTCCCGAGGTTGCGCACTTGATTCACCAAGGTCTTGAGCCGGTTGTACATTGCCTGCGACTCCTCTCCTTGGTTGAGGACGAATCGACCGAGCTCCCCCTCGATCGTCTCCCGCTTGGTGATCTTGGTCACCTCATCTCCTTCATGTGCGGTCTTTAGGACATCCCAAATCTCCTTGGCGCTCTTTAACCCTTGCACTTTATTATACTCCTCTCGACATAGAGAGGCGAGGAGTATAGTAGTTGCTTGGGAGTTAAAGTGCCGGATTTGGGCAACTTCGTCCGAGTCATAGCCCTCGTCCCCTACGGTAGGTACCTGCACTCCAAACTCAACAATATCCCATATGCTTGCGTGGAGTGAGGTTAGGTGATGCCTCATTTTATCACTCCACATGCAATAATCCTCACCATCAAAATATGGTGGTTTGCCTAATGGAACGGAAAGTAAAGGAGCGCGTTTAGAAATGCGGGGATAGCGTAGGGGGATCTTAATAAATTTCTTGCGCTCATGGCGCCTAGAAGTGACGGACGCGGCGTCGAAGCCGGAGGTGGAGGGCGATGAAGAGTCGGTCTTGTAGTAGACCACTTTCTTCATCCTTTTCTTCTTGTCGCCACTTCGATGCGACTTGAGGTGGGGAGGTGATTCCTCCCTTCCTTTGGCGCCGGACTCCCTTGATGGAGCCTTCCCGTGGCTTGTGGCCTTCTCGCCGGTTTCCATCTCCCTCTTGGCGGATCCTCCCGACATCACTACGAGTGGTTAGACTCTAAATGAAGTACCGGGCTTTGATACCAATTGAAAGTCGCCTAGAGGGGGTGTGGATAGGCGGAATATGAAAATTATAAACTTAAGCACATAATACAAGCGGGGGTTAGCGTTAGAACGAATATTAAGTCTGGGAGAGAGGGGAAAACAAATCAACGAAGAAATAATGCGGATGAACACGGTGATTTGTTTTACCAAGGTTCGGTTCTAAAGAACCTAGTCCCCATTGAGGTGGTCACAAAGACCGGGTCTCTTTCAACCCTTTCCCTCTCTCAAACGGTCACTTAGACCGAGTGAGCTTTCTTCCTTGATTTCCCGGGTCACTCAGACCCCGCAAGGACCACCACACGATTGGTGTCTCTTGCTTCGCTTACAAGGCTTTGAGAATAAGAATGAGAGAAAGAAGAAAGCCAACCAAGCAACAAGAGCAACAAAGAAACACAAGAACGGTCCTTTCACAAGTCCTAAAGCACTAGAATTGAATTTGGGACTTTGATTGGATCGGTGGCTTTGATTTGTGTCTTGGAGTTTTGAACTTTGCTCTTGTATTGAGTGAAGAGTGATAAATGCTTGGATGGTTGGAGTGGAGGTGGTTGAGGGATATTTATAGCCCTCAACCACCAAACAATAGTTGGGGTTGGGCTGCTGTCGATGGGTGCACTGGACAGTCCGGTGCGCCACCAGACACTGTCCGGTGCGCCAGCCACATCACCCAACCATTAGGGTTCGGGCGCAATCAATCGTTGGAGCTTTGTTTTCTTGTGGCTCCGGATAGTCTGGTGCCGCACTGGACATGCACAGTTCACTGACCGGTGCGCCTCTGACGATTGCTCTGACTTCTACGCGCACTATTCTTTACTGTTCACGGAGTCAGCTGCTTTTGCAGTCGACTGTTGTGCGAAGGAGTCATTGCTCCGCTAGTGCACCAGACAGTCCGGTGGCACACCGGACAGTCCGGTGAATTATAGCGGAGCACTGTCGGTGTTTCGACCCTGGGGGGTCCCTGGACCGACGAGTAAATTATCGCCGCGTGCCCCAGCCCAGATGGGTCGGCGCGAGACGGAGCGCGAAGGGGGGAAGAAGCCGAAGGGAGACAGGTGTAAAAGGGGAAACCCGCGGCCTTCGTGTTTGTCCCGCGCCCAGGTCGGGTGCGCTTGCAGTAGGGGGTTACAAGCGTCCACGCGGGAGGGAGCGAGAGGCTTACGCGAGCGCCGTCCCGTCCTTCCCCTCGCGGCCAACCCTCTGTAAGAGGGCCCTGGACCTTCCTTTTATAGGCGTAAGGAGAGGATCCAGGTGTACAATGGGGGGTGTAGCAGTGTGCTAACGTGTCTAGCGGAGAAGAGCTAGCGCCCTAAGTACATGCCGTCGTGGCAGCCGGAGAGGTTTTGGCACCCGGTTCATGTGGTGTCGTGGCCGTCGGAGGAGCGCTGGAGCCTAGCGGAAGGATAACTGTTGGGGCTGTCGAGTCCTTGCTGACGTCTCCTTGCTTCCCTAAGGGGGCTGAGAGCCGGCGTCGTCATGGAGCATGCGGGGCGCCATCATTACTTGTTTATCGGGGCGAGCCAGATGGGATGCCGGTCTTGTTCCCCGTAGCCTGAGTTAGCTTGGGGTAGGGTAATGATGGCGCCTCCTGTGACGTGGTTAGTCCGAGCCCTGGGTTGGGCGAGGCGGAGGCTCCTCCGAGGTCGAGGTCAAGTCTGTCTTCCGAGGCCGAGGTCGAGTCCGAGCCCCTGGGTCAGGCGAGGCGGAGACTGTCGGCTGAGGCTAGGGCTGAGTCCGAGCCCTAGGGTCGGGCGAAGCGGAGTTCGTCGTCTTCTGGGGCTGAGCCCGAGTCCGAGCCCTAGGGTCGGGCGAAGCGGAGTTCGTCATCTTCCGGGGCTGAGCCTGAGTCCGAGCCCTGGGGTCGGGCGAAGCGGATTTCGTCGTCTTCCGGGGCTGAGCCCGAGTCCGAGCCCTGGGGTCGGGCAAAGCGGAGTTTCCTATGGCGTCTGAGGCCGGACTTGGCTGCTATCAGCCTCACTCTACCGAGTGGCACAGCAGTCAGAGCGGTGCAGGCGACGCTGTCCTCTTGTCAGGCCGGTCAGTGGAGCGGCGAAGTGACTGCGGTCACTTCGGCTCTGTCGACTGAAGGGCGCGCGTCAGGATAAGGTGTCAGGCCACCTTTGCATTAAAGGCTCCTGCGATACGGTCGGTCGGCGTGGCGGCTTGGCCAAGGTTGCTTCTTGGTGAAGTCTGGGCCTCGGGCGAGCCGAAGGTGTGTCCGTTGCTGGAGGGGGTCCTCGGGCAAGACGTAAATCCTCCGGGGTCGGCTGCCCTTGCCCGAGGCTGGGCTCGGGCGAGGCGAGATCGTGTCCCTTGAGTGGACCGATCCTTGACTTAATCGCACCCATCAGGCCTTTGCAGCTTTGTGCTGATGGGGGTTACCAGCTGAGATTAGGAGTCTTGAGGGTACCCCTAATTATGGTCCCCGATAGTAGCCCCCGAGCCTCGAAGGGAGTGCTAATACTCGCTTGGAGGCTTTTGTCGCACTTTTTTGCAAGGGGACCGGCCTTTCTCGGTTGCATTTTGTTCCGGTGGGTGCACGCGAGTGCACCCGCCAAGTGTAGCCCCCGAGGCCTCGGAGGAGTGGTTTGACTCCTTCGAGGTCTTAATGTGTTTCACAATGCTTCGGCCGGTCTGGTTGTTCCCTCATGCGAGCTGGCCGTAGCCCGGGTGCACGGTTGGGTCCCAAGTTCTCGGGCTGGTATGTTGACGCTGTCAACGGTTTGGCCGGAGCCGGGTTTGCGAGAGCAGCCCCCGAGCCTCCGCACAGGGCGAGAGGACGGTCAAGGACAGACTCGACTTCTTTACATACGCCCCTGCGTCGCCTTTCCGCAAGGAGGAGGGGGGAAAAAGCGCCATGTTGCCCTTGGAGGGCGTCGAACATGGTGTCTTCGGTGAGCTGCTAACGGGTAATCCGAGTGGACGCCCGTGCCCCATTTGTTAGGGGTCGGCTAGAGGCCCGGAGGCGCTGCAAAAGTACCTGCGGGTGATCTGCCGGACCCGGTCCCCTTTTGACGGGGTCCGAGGGCTTGATGCCTCCCTCTGATGGGATTCCGTTACAAAATCGTTCCCGTTGGTCTCGGAAATGTCCTAGGGTACCTCGGGAGCGTAGCCCGAGCCTTGGTTATGTATCGAACGTACCCAGGGTCATCCCTCACTCTGCGTCTGAGGCGGCTGTGAACCCTTCGAGGGCCAGCCTACGAACCCCTGATCAGTAGTGGGCGCAGAGCCCGAGTGGCCTGAGGCGGTCGTTGAACACTTCCGAGGGGCCGGCCTTTGAACCCCTTACCAGTAGTGGGCGCGGAGCCCGAGCGCTCTGAGGCGGCTGTTGAACACCTCCGAGGGGCCAGCCTTCGAACCTCTGATCAGTAGGGGGGCTCGGGGCCCGTTTCCTTCACGGAGAAGGATCCCTTTCGGGGCATCCCCTTTCCCAGTCCCTGTTGTAAGAGAGAGAAAGAGGAAAAGGATATGAAATCGAATGACGTGGCGTACCTTTTTGGACGTGGTCATTATAGCGAAGGCAAAGCGTCGCCCGCTTCTCCTGCCAAAGGTGCCGCCTGTCCCGCGGCGGAGTTATTGCGGCGGGACGAGTGGTTCACGGGGCAGCCGTTGCGCGTGCGCGAGCCGTTCGAGGAACGGGACACGGGCGCGCCGTCTTCACGCCGTGGGAGAGGGCTCTCCCGCTGTCCCAGGAGGGGACGTGAGCCTGGCTGACGACTTGACCGCTGCTTTCGCTCGCCTGCCACCGCCATTACTACCGGCCCATTTCTGGCCGCATTGACCGTCGTGCCTTCTCCTGCAGCTGACTGGCCCGTGACCGATGTGCCTGGTTGGCACTGTTGGGTCATGTGCAGGATTGCCTCGAGTTGTGGTACTGGTTCCGCAGTCGAGGAGGCGCGGTAGTGGCGTGAGTGGTGGTGCGGTTTCTCGCACGTTGCAACCGGCGCGCCGGTTGTACGACGCGTGGGCCTGGGCCTCCATGCTGGACGCGTCGAAGTCGAAAAGGTGCGCCCCTTCGGTGCGGTTGCATGCCGCCTGCATGGCGGTCCGCCCTTTCACCCGCTGATCTGGGCGAAAGTGGGGGAATGCTTGTAACCGCTGGGCAATTGCGCGCGCCGCGCGCGGTGGTTTGGCTTCTTCTGCCCTAGGCCAGCTTGCATGACCCGTGGGACCCAGCCCCCGTGTCGTAGGGGGAGGACCTTGGAGCGTGTTGGAGAAGACTTAGCCCGCGATGGCTGAGGACGCAAGTGGGGAGAGTTGCCTTTAAAAGGAGGGCGACCCCCTTGAAGGGCAACCATGTCTTTGCGCTCCCCTCATGCATCGTGTCTTTCCACCTTTCGAGCCCCCAGATGGGGGGCGCCCGTGGTTCTTCCGCCTTGTCGTCGTTGGGGAAACGCAACTTCGCGGAAGTTGGTACCTTTCAGCCATCGTTCGGCTTCAAGGATTTTCGTCAGGCAGCCCGGCCGCATCCCCTCGCCGGTGGTCACCCAAGACGGTGACCACCAGCTCCTGGGTGGGGAGAAGCAAGCCGGGCTACGATGTTGGTTCTGCCCTCAGCTTCAAGGATCTTCGTCATCCTTGCTGGGGCGGAGGTCGGGCTGAGCCAGAGCTCTACCTCTGCACGGGTCGGTCGGCCACCTCTTCTTCCAGCTTCTAGTGGTGGAAACCATCCCCCAGCTCTGCGGAGGAGGCGTCCTCCAGCCATGCCGGGGAAGGCGGACTGTTGCTGCCCAGCTAGGATGCAACATTCCGTCCTCTATCCTTGCTTTCGTGGCGAGGACGGGAGCGAGGACCTGCCGGTGCGCTTTGGGGCGACCAGCGCTCGCCGGTGCGGTTTTGGCGGACAGGTGGATGCCGCCGTCGGTGCTGAGGCGGTGGCAGCTGGAGAGGTGGGCTTTTCTGTAGATGAGACCGTCAGCGCCACCCGTGATCCAACCTCCGGCTCTTTGGTTTTGACAGCTTGTCCTCGCCCCTCGAGTGGGGGCGTGGGCGAGGAGCCCGTCGTAGCAGCGTCCGCCCTGAGGTCATCGCTGCTGCTGTTTGGCCACTTCGGAGCGGGCGTCGGCGAGCCACCAGGGGTTTTGTCGCCCCGCAGGCCCTCCAACGTGGGGGGTTGTTTGTACCTGCGGGGGCGGAACCGGAGTTCCATTTGTAATGGCACCTTGAGTGCCGGAGTCTGTTCATTGTGGCTGTCAAGGCCTGAACATGTATGTATTTTCGGCACAGAGCCGTGTTTTTTCTTCATTTCGAGCACTAAGACTCGCCTGTCGGCTATCTGAACCGCTTCACCAAGCGTGAGTTGCCTCGTGCGAAGGTGACGAGTGAGGTATCCGTATCCTGGAGGTGTAGGAGTCCCTCGGCTCGGTCGGCCTTGATGTCCGAGGTTTCTCTTGCTTAGTTAAAGAAACCCTCGGCCGCTCTTCGATGAGCCGAAGCCGGAGGTAGCGATGTCAGCACAGACAGAGGCGGAGTCGAGTTGCCGAGGCCATGGGCCGGGCTGATGTCCTCGGGGGACAGCTGGATGAGGCTTCGGGGTGGCCGGCCGAGCCGTCTGCTCGAGCCGGACTCCTGGAAGAGACCCTGGCGGCGATGGCCCGGGCGTGGTGCTGATGTTGTCCTTCGAAGTGGAGATCCTCCGATCACGTCGCCGTTCGAGGCTAGGTCGGACCACGCCGAAGGTGTAGTTGACGCCGAGGGTGCTGCTGCTCCCTTCAACCGTCAAGGTCCAAGCCTGCAGGATCGGGTTATCTTGTAGTGTGCGTATGTTTTCTGCGGCCGCCGAGGCCCAAACATACTGTCGTCGTGTTGTAAAGCTGCGTGTCTTTTCCCCTTGCTTCGAGTATCTGGACTTATTTGTCGGTAACAGAGTTGTTTGTCCAAGCGAGAGTTACTTTTCCCGGAAGGTGATGAGTGAGGTATCCGTATCCCGAAGGCGTAGGAATCCCTCGGCTCGGTCGGCCTTGCCGCTTACGTGTACTCTTACTCGTCCGCCGGATTCTGCTATCGATGTAGTCGAGAAGGCCCGAAAAATCGTTTCGGCAGAAGGGTCTTCGAGCGTTGGGACTTGTTCGATCAGCGGAATCGCTTATCCGAGCGTGAGTTACTTATCGCAGAAGGTGATGAGTGAGGTATCCGTATCCCAGAGGCGTAGGAGTCCCTCGGCTCGGTCAGCCTTGGCTGCTTACGTGTACTCCATCGTTTTCAGGATCCACTTTTGAAGTAGTCGAAAAGCACGAGAGATATTCTGGCAGAAAAGATCTTTTTCCGAGGAAAAATTTTGACGCAGAGGGGTTCCCCCCTTCTAGCCCCCGAGGGAGGGTCGGGCTTTTTGCCGAGGCAAGGCCGACCCTTCCTTGATGGTAAGACTTTGTGTGTGAATCGAGGTGTATGAACGACTTGAAAGCATCTTAAGGGTAGAAGCGACGTAGCTGTCGGATGTTCCAAGCGTTGCTGTAGACCTCGCCTTGACTGTTGGCTAGCTTGTACGTCCCGGGCTTCAGAACTTTGGCGATGACGAACGGCCCTTCCCAGGGAGGCGTGAGCTTGTGCCGCCCTCGGGCATCTTGTCGCAGCCGAAGCACCAGGTCGCCCACCTGGAGGTCTCGGGACCGAACCCCTCGGGCGTGGTAGCGTCGCAGGGACTGCTGATACCGCGCCGAGTGTAGCAAGGCCATGTCCCGAGCCTCCTCCAGCTGGTCCAGTGAGTCTTCTCGGTTAGCTCGGTTGCTTTGATCGTCGTAGGCCCTCGCCCTCGGGGAACCGTATTCTAAGTCTATGGGCAAGATGGCCTCGGCCCCATAGACTAGAAAGAACGGTGTGAAGCCCGTGGCTCGGCTCGGCGTTGTCCTCAGACTCCAGACCACCGAGGGGAGCTCCTTCATCCATCGCTTGCCGACCCATCTGGGCTGGGGCACGCGGCGACAATTTACTCGTCGGTCCAGGGACCCCCCGAGGTCGAAACGCCGATAGTTGGCGCGCCAGGTAGGGGCCTGCTGCGTGTTGACGAACAGCTTCCCGTCAAGCTCCAGATGGGTAGTCTCCAGCAACCTTTCCAGCCCGGGACGGTGCTCCGTTTCGGGAGTCTTGAGTTCATGTCCCTCGACGGCAGCTACGACATGATACTCCTTCCTCCGCCGCGCGACAGCGACAATGGCGGCCGACAATCCGCCCGCCGGCAGCGGAATCGACGATGTCTTCCCCACATGGCGGAAGAACGACAATCGAGCTCGTCCCGTCCCCTCCCCCGCCGACGGAGGAGGAGGCGGGGCAACCAAGGCCAAGCAGGAGGCGGCATCTCGTCGGCTGTCGAGCGAGTCGACGACGCCGGCGCCCCAACGGGGGGCACGTCGGGCATCGACCTCGCGTCTGAGACGAAGACGAGCATCGTCTCCCCGCAACACGCCAACTCCAAGCAAACGGACGACGCCAGCATGCTCGCAAAGGACTTGCTGGGCGTCACCCTCGTACCTGAGACGACGGTGCAGTCTGCCCCTGACGCGACTTCGTCACCGCCCGTCGACCAAGAGGTACCGACCGACTCCCATCTCGTGCCTTTTGGATTCAGCCTCGACCCACCAAGCGACTTCGCTTCGGTGGACGCTCTCATAGAGGCGAGTCCAAACCCTCTGGGGTATTGTATGCGGTCACCTTGGGACCGGCTGACGGCCGTCTCGACCTACGGGCCCTCGGGTTCCGAGGAAGATGACGAGCCTGACTTTTGTTGGGATTTCTCCGGACTTGGTAACCCAAGTGCCATGCGGGACTTCATGACCGCATGCGACTACTGCCTTTCCGATTGTTCCAACGGTAGCCGCAGCCTCGGCGACGAGGACTGCAGCCCAAGTCGTGAATGTTTCCACGTTGATCTAGGGGGTCCCGGCGAAGGCAACCATCTTGGTACGCCGGAAAACGGTGATCCCCCAAGGCCTGTGCCTCGCATTGACATCCTTCGGGAGCTAGCTGTGGTCCCCGTCCCGGCGGGGGGTCATGACCCACAGCTCGAGCAAATCCGCGAGATGCAGGCCAGGCTCGACGAGGGAGCAGGAACACTTGAGCCGTTCCACCGGGACATCGGGCAGGAATGGGCAGGCCAACCTCCGGTCGGAGAAGCGCGTCATCTACCCCAGGGCATCCAGCACCGCATCACCGACAATGTCAGGGCAAGGCCGCCACCGGCTTCCAGTGGGGTCAGCCAGAACCTGGCTGCAGCGGCAATACTTCTCCGCGCGATGCCGGAGCCATCTACCACCAAGGGGCGGCGTATCCAGGGAGAGCTCAAGAATCTCCTGGAGGATGCCGCGGTCCGACGGGCCGAAAGCACCGCCTCCCGAAGGTAGGGGTACCCCTCGGAACATCGCGCCGCGACTTTCTGATTCATGCGGGAAGCCTCGGTCCACACCGGGCGCACGCGCAACACAGCGCCTGCGGCCCCGGATCGCCTCAGCAACGGACACCCTCACCGCAACCGTCGAACCCACCTCGACAAGAGGGTGCGCCGAGGCTACCACCCTAGGCATGGGGGACGCTACGACAGCGGGGAGGATCAGAGTCCCTCGCCCAAACCACCCGGTCCACAGGCTTTCAGCCGAGCCATACGACGGGCGTCGTTCCCGACCCGGTTCCGAACCCCGACTACTATCACAAAATACTTGGGGGAGACGAGACCGGAACTGTGGCTCGCGGACTATCGGCTGGCCTGCCAACTGGATGGAACGGACGATGACAACCTCGTCATCTGTAACCTCCCCCTGTTCCTCTCCGACTCCGCTCGGGCCTGGCTGGAGCATTTGCCTCCGGGGCAGATCTCCAACTGGGACGACCTGGTCCAAGCCTTCGCAGGCAACTTCCAGGGCACGTACGTGCGCCCTGGGAACTCCTGGGATCTCCGAAGCTGCCCCCAGCAGCCGGGGGAGTCCCTCCGGGATTACATCCGACGATTCTTGAAGCAGCGCACCGAGCTGCCCAACGTCACCGACTCGGATGTCATCGGCGTGTTCCTTGCCGGCACCACCTGCCGCGACCTGGTGAGCAAGCTAGGTCGCAAGACCCCCACCAGGGTGAGCGAGCTGATGGACATCGCCACCAAGTTCGCCTCTTGCCAGGAGGCGGTTGAGGCCATCTTCCAGAAGGATAAGCAGCCCCAGGGCCGCCCACCGGAAGATGTCCCCGAGACGTCGACTCAGCACGGCACCAAGAAGAAAGGCAGGAAGAAGTCGCAAGCGAAACGCGACGCCGCCGACGCGGACCTTGTCGCCGCTGCCGAGTACAAGAACCCTCGGAAACCTCCCGGAGGTGCCAATCTCTTCGACAAGATGCTCAAGGAGCCGTGCCCCTATCATCAGGGGCCCGTCAAGCACACCCTTGAGGTGTGCGCCATGCTTCGGCGCCACTTTCACAAGGCTGGGCCACCTGCGGAAGGTGGCAGGGCCCGCGATGACGATAAGAAGGAGGATCACAAGGCAGGAGAGTTCCCCGAGGTCTGCGACTGCTTCATGATCTACGGTGGGCTAGTGGCGAACGCCTCGGCTCGGCATCGCAAGCAAGAGCGTCGGGAGGTCTGCTCAGTAAAGGTGGCGGCGCTGGTCTACCTAGACTGGTCCGACAAGCCCATCACCTTCGACCAGGGCGATCACCCCGACCGCGTGCCGAGCCCGGGGAAATACCCGCTCGTTGTCGACCCCATCATCGGCAATGTCAGGCTCACCAAGGTCCTCATGGACGGAGGCAGCAGCCTCAACATCATCTACGCGAGACCCTCGGGCTCCTGCGGATCGACCTGTCCTCGGTCCGGGCAGGCGCTGCGCCTTTTCACGGGATCATCCCCGGGAAACGCGTCTAGCCCCTCGGACGACTCGATCTACCCGTCTGCTTTGGGACACCCTCCAACTTCCAAAGGGAGACCCTCACGTTCGAGGTGGTCGGGTTTAGAGGAACCTACCACGCAGTGCTGGGGAGGCCATGCTACGCCAAGTTCATGGTCGTCCCCAACTACACCTACCTCAAGCTCAAAATGCCGGGCCCCAACGGGGTCATCACCGTCGGCCGCACGTATCGACACGCGTACGAATGCGACGTGGAGTGCGTGGAGCACGTCGAGGCCCTCGCCGAATCTGAGGCCCTCATCGCCGACCTGGACAGCCTCTCTAAGGAGGCGCCAGACGTGAAGCGCCATGCCTGCAACTTCGAGCCGGCGGAAACGGTTAAGTCCGTCCCTCTTGACCCCAACAACGACGCCTCCAAGCAGATCCGGATCGGCTCCGAGCTCGACCCCAAATAGGAAGCAGTGCTCGTCGACTTTCTCTGCGCGAACGCCGACGTTTTCGCGTGGAGTCCCTCGGACATGCCCGGCATACCGAGGGATGTCGCCAAGCACTCGCTGGATATCCGAGCTGGAGCCCGACCCGTGAAGCAGCCTCTGCGCCGATTCGACGAAGAAAAGCGCAGAGCCATAGGCGAGGAGATCCACAAGCTAATGGCAGCAGGGTTCATCAAAGAGGTATTCCATCCCGAATGGCTTGCCAACCCTGTGCTTGTGAGAAAGAAAGGAGGGAAATGGCGGATGTGTGTAGACTACACTGGTCTAAACAAAGCATGTCCGAAAGTTCCCTACCCTCTGCCTCGCATCGATCAAATCGTGGATTCCACTGCTGGGTGCGAAACCCTGTCTTTCCTCGATGCCTACTCAGGGTATCACCAAATCAGGATGAAAGAGTCCGACCAGCTCGCGACTTCTTTCATCACACCCTTCGGCATGTACTGCTATGTTACCATGTCGTTCGGTTTGAGGAATGCGGGTGCGACATACCAAAGGTGCATGAACCACGTGTTCGGCGAACACATTGGTCAAACGGTCGAGGCCTACGTCGATGACATCGTAGTCAAGACGAGGAAAGCCTCCGACCTCCTTTCCGACCTTGAAGTGACATTCCGATGTCTCAAGGCGAAAGGCGTAAAGCTCAATCCCGAGAAGTGCGTTTTCGGGGTCCCCTGAGGCATGCTCTTGGGGTTCATCGTCTCCGAGCGGGGCATCGAGGCCAACCCGGAAAAAATCGCGGCCATCACCAACATGGGGCCCATCAAGGACTTGAAAGGCGTATAGAGGGTCACGGGATGCCTTGCGGCTCTGAGCCGTTTCATCTCACGCCTCGGCGAAAGAGGCCTGCCTCTGTACCGCCCCTTAAGGAAGGCCGAGTGCTTCACTTGGACCCCTGAGGCCGAGGAAGCCCTCGGGAACCTGAAGGCGCTCCTCACGAACGCGCCCATCTTGGTGCCTCCCGCCGCTGGAGAAGACCTCTTGATCTACGTCGCCACTACCACTCAGGTGGTCAGCGTCGCGATCGTGGTTGAGAGACAAGAAGAAGGGCATGCATTGCCCGTCCAGAGGCCAGTCTACTTCATCAGTGAGGTACTGTCCGAGACCAAGATCCGCTACCCACAAATTCAGAAGCTGCTGTACGCGGTAATCCTGACACGGCGAAAGTTGCGACACTACTTCGAGTCTCATCCAGTGACTATGGTGTCATCCTTCCACCTGGGGGAGATCGTCCAGTGCCGAGAGGCCTCGGGTAGAATTGCAAAGTGGGCGGTGGAAATCATGGGCGAGACGATCTCGTTCGCCCCTCGGAAGGCCATCAAGTCCTAGGTCTTGGCGGACTTTGTGGCTGAATGGGTCGACACCCAGCTCCCGACAGTTCCGATCCAACCGGAACTCTGGACCATGTTTTTCGACGGGTCGCTGATGAAGACAGGGGCAGGCGCGGGCCTGCTCTTCATCTCGCCCCTCGAAAAGCACCTACGCTACGTGCTACGCCTCCACTTCCCAGCGTCCAACAATGTGGCCGAGTATGAGGCTCTGGTCAATGGGTTGTGCATCGCCATCGAGCTAGGGGTCCGACGCCTCGACGCTCGCGGTGACTCGCAGCTCGTCATCGACCAATTCATGAAGAACTCCCACTACCGCGACCTGAAGATGGAAGCCTACTGCGATGAGGTTCGGCGCCTGGAAGACAAGTTCTACGGGCTCGAGCTCAACCACATCGCCCGACGCTACAACGAGACTGTGGACGAGCTGGCTAAGATAGCCTTGGGGCGAACAACGGTTCCCCTGGACGTCTTCTCCCGAGACCTGCACCAACCCCCCGTCAAGACCGACGACACACCTGAGCCCGAGAAGGCCTCGGCCCAGCCCGAGGCACCCTCGGCTCGGCCCGAGGCACCCTCGGCTCTGCCCGAGACACCCTCGGCTCAGCCCGAGGCAACCTCGGCCCCCGAAGATGAGGCACTGCGCGTCGAGGAAGAGCGAAGCGGGGTCATGCCTAATCGAAACTGGCAGACCCTGTACCTGCAATATCTCCATCGAGGAGAGCTACCCCTCGACCGAGCCGAAGCTCGGCGGTTGGCGCGGCGCGCCAAGTCGTTCGTCTTGCTGGGGGACGGGAAGGAGCTCTGCCACCGCAGCCCCTCAGGCATCCTCCAGCGATGCATATCCATCGCCGAAGGCCAGGAGCTCTTACAAGAAATACACTCGGGGGCTTGCGGTCATCACGCAGCACCTCGAGCCCTTGTTGGAAACGCCTTCCGACAAGGCTTCTACTGGCCGACCGCGGTGGCCGACGCCACTAGAATTGTGCGCACCTGCAAAGGGTGTCAATTCTACGCAAGGTAGACCCACCTGCCCGCTCAGGCTCTGCAGACCATACCCATCACCTGGCCATTTGCTGTGTGGGGTCTGGACGTCGTCGGCCCCTTGCAGAAGGCACCCGGGGGCTACACGCACCTACTGGTCGCCGTCGACAAATTCTCCAAGTGGATCGAGGTCCGGCCCCTAAACAGCATCAGGTCCGAACAGGCGATGGCGTTCTTCACCAACATCATCCATCGCTTTGGGGTCCCGAACTCCATCATCACCGACAACGGCACCCAGTTCACCGGCAGAAAGTTCCTGGACTTCTGCGAGGATCACCACATCCGGGTGGACTGGGCCGCCGTGGCTCACCCCATGACGAATGGGCAAGTAGAGCGTGCCAACGGCATGATCCTGCAAGGACTCAAGCCGCGGATCCACAACGACCTCAACAAGTTCGGCAAGCGATGGATGAAGGAGCTCCCCTCGGTGGTCTGGAGTCTGAGGACAACGCCGAGCCGAGCCATGGGCTTCACACCGTTCTTTCTAGTCTATGGGGCCGAGGCCATCTTGCCCATAGACTTAGAATACGGTTCCCCGAGGGCGAGGGCCTATGACGATCAAAGCAACCGAGCTAACCGAGAAGACTCACTGGACCAGCTGGAGGAGGCTCGGGACATGGCCTTGCTACACTCGACGCGGTATCAGCAGTCCCTGCGACGCTACCACGCCCGAGGGGTTCGGTCCCGAGACCTCCAGGTGGGCGACCTGGTGCTTCGGCTGCGACAAGACGCCCGAGGGCGGCACAAGCTCACGCCTCCCTGGGAAGGGCCGTTCGTCATCGCCAAAGTTCTGAAGCCCGGGACGTATAAGCTGGCCAACAGTCAATGCGAGGTCTACAGCAATGCTTGGAACATCCGACAGCTACGTCGTTTCTACCCTTAAGATGCTTTCAAGTCGTTCATACACCTCGATTCACACACAAAGTCTAACCATCAAGGAAGGGTCGGCCTTGCCTCGGCAAAAAGCCCGACCCTCCCTCGGGGCTAGAAGGGGGGAACCCCTCTGCGTCAAAATTTTTCCTCGGAAAAAGATCTTTTCTGCCAGAATATCTCTCGTGCTTTTCGACTACTTCGAAAGTGGATCCTGAAAACAACAGAGTACACGTAAGTAGCCAAGGCTGACCGAGCCGAGGGACTCCTACGCCTCCGGGATACGGATACCTCACTCATCACCTTCTGCGATAAGTAACTCACGCTCGGATAAGCGATTCCGCTGATCGAACAAGTCCCAACGCTCGAAGGCCCTTCTGCCGAAATGATTTTTTGAGCCTTCTCGACTACATCGATAGCAGAATCCGGCGGACGAGTAAGAGTACACGTAAGCGGCAAGGCCGACCGAGCCGAGGGATTCCTATGCCTCCGGGATACGGATACCTCACTCATCACCTTCCGGGAAAAAGTAACTCTCGCTTGGACAAACAACTCTGTTACCGACAAATAAGTCCAGATACTCGAAGCAAGGGGAAAAGACACGTAGCTTTACAACACGATGACAGTATGTTTGGGCCTCGGCGGCCGCAGAAAACATATGCACACTACAAGATAACCCGATCCTGCAGGCTCGGACCTTGACAGTTGAAGGGAGCAGCAGCACCCTCGGCGTCAACTACACCTTTGGCGCGGTCTGACCTAGCCTCGGACGGCGACGCGGTCGGAGGATCTCAACTTCGAAGGACGACATCAGCACCACGCCCGAGCCATCGCCGCCAGGGTCTCTTCCAGGAGTCCGGCTCGAGCAGATGGCTCGGCCGGCCACCCCGAAGCCTCAGCCAGCTGTCCCCTAAGGACATCAGCCTGGCCCATGGCCACGGCAACTCGACTCCGGTGCCGGTCCCGCCAGCGGACGGCCCGGTCAGGCTCCGGCCGACGAAGTCTTCTTTTCGAGTCAACTCCGCCTCTGTCTGTGCTGACACTGCTACCTCCAGCTTCGGCTCATCGAAGAGCGGCCGAGGGTTTCTTTAACTAAGCAAGAGAAACCTCGGACAGCAAGGCCGACCGAGCCGAGGGACTCCTACGCCTCCGGGATATGGATACCTCACTCGTCACCTTCGCACGAGGCAACTCACGCTTGGTGAAGCGGTTCAGATAACCGACACGCTAGTCTTAGTGCTCGAAATGAAGAAAAAACACAGCTCCGTGCCGAAAATACATACATGTTCAAGCCCCGACAGCCACAATGAACAGACTCCAGCACTCAAGGTGCCATTACAAGCGAAACTCCGGTTCCGCCCCCGCAGGTACGAACAACCCCCCACGTTGGAGGGCCTGCGGGGCGACAAAACCCCTGGTGGCTCGCCGACGCCCGCTTCGAAGTGGCCAAACAGCAGCAGCGATGACCTCAGGGCGGACGCTGCTGCGACGGGCTCCTCACCCACGCCCCCACTCGAGGGGCGAGGACAAGCTGTCAGAACCAAAGAGCCGGAGGTTGGATCACGGGTGGCGCTGACGGTCTCGTCGGCAGAAAATCCCACCTCTCCAGCTGCCACCGCCTCAGCACCGACGGCGGCATCCACCTGTCCGCCAAAACCGCACCGACGAGCGCCGGCCGCCCCAAAGCGCACCGGCAGGTCCTCGCTCCCGTCCTCGCCACAAAAGCAAGGACAGAGGACGGAATGTTGCATCCTAGCTGGGCAGCAACAGTCCGCCCTCCCCGGCATGGCTGGAGGACGCCTCCTCCGCAGAGCTGGGGGTGGTTTCCACCACCAGAAGCTGGAAGAAGAGGTGGCCAGTCGACCCGTGCAGAGGTAGAGCTCCGGCTCAGCCCGACCTCCGCCCCAGCAAGGATGACGAAGATCCTTGAAGCTGAGGGCGGAACCAAGATCGCAGCCCGGCTTGCTTCTCCCCACCCAGGAGCTGGTGGTCACCGTCTTGGGTGACCACCGGCGAGGGGATGTGGCCGGGCTGCCTGACGAAAATCCTTGAAGCCGAACGATGGCTGAAAGGTACCAACTTCCGCGAAGTTGCGTTTCCCCAACGACGACAAGGCGGAAGAACCACGGGCGCCCCCCATCTGGGGGCTCGAAAGGTGGAAAGACACGATGCATGAGGGGAGTGCGAAGACATTGTTGCCCTTCAAGGGGGTCGCCCTCCTTTTAAAGGCAACTCTCCCCACTTGCGTCCTCAGCCATCGTGGGCTAAGTCTTCTCCAACACGCTCCAAGGTCCTCCCCCTACGACATGGGGGCTGGGTCCCATGCGTCATGCAAGCTGGCCTAGGGCAGAAGAAGCCAAACCACCGCGCGCGGCGCGCGCAACTGCCCAGCGGTTACAAGCATTCCCCCACTTTCGCTCAGACCAGCGGGTGAAAGGGCGGACCGCCATGCAGGCGGCTTGCAACCGCACCGAAGGGGCGCACCTTTTCGACTTTGACGCGTCCAGCATGGAGGCCCAGGCCCACGCGTCGTGCAACCGGCGTGCCGGTCGCAACGTGCGAGAAACCGCACCGCCACTCGCGCCACTACCCGCGCCTCCTCGACTGAGGAACCAGTACCGTGACTCGAGGCAATCCTGCACATGACCCAACAGTGCCAACCAGGCACATCGGTCACGGGCTAGTCAGCTGTAGGAGAAGGCGCGACGGTCGATGCGGCCAGAAATGGGCCGGCAGTAAAGGCGGTGGCAGGCGAGCGAAAGCAGCGGTCAAGTCGTCAGCCAGGCTCACGTCCCCTCCTGGGACATCAGGAGAGCCCTCTCCCACGGCGTGAAGACGGCGCGCCCGTGTCCCGTTCCTCGAACGGCTCGCGCACGCGCAACGGCTGCCCCGCGAACCACTCATCCCGCCGCATTAACTCCGCCGCGGGACAGGCGACACCTTTGGCAGGAGAAGTGGGCGACGCTTCGCCTTCGCCATAATGACCGCGTCCAAAAAGGTACGCCACGTCATTCGATTTCGTATCCTTTTCCTCTTTCTCTCTCTTACAACAGGGACCGGGAAAGGGGATGCCCCGAAAGGGATCCTTCTCCGCGAAGGAAACGGGCCCCGAGCCCCCCTACTGATCAGAGGTTCGAAGGCTGGCCCCTCGGAGGGGTTCAACAGCCGCCTCAGAGCGCTCGGGCTCCGCGCCCACTACTGGTCAGGGGTTCAAAGGCCGGCCCCTCGGAAGGGTTCAACGACCGTGTAACACCCTAAATCCATCACCTAAAAGTAATCCAGTTAATTTATTAGTTTTCAATAGAAATAAAAATATTTATGTTTTAAATAATGAAATGAAGATATAAATGAATTAAACAGTATCTACAATAGATAAAATTTTACCAATTGTTTGACACATACATGCCGAAGCACAAATTTTGTTTAATTTGATTTGCAGATCCAATTTTGGATTTACTTGTCTAAGAAGAACCTCATAATAATAATGAATAATTAAAATAACAATTTTGGGGAGTTTTTATTTTGATTTGTTAATAATAAACTTACGATTATTCTAATTTTGGAAATATATATATGTTTATATACTTATTTGAATTTATTTCTAGGTGTGGATATTTTTGTAAATTCCATGAGTTACTGGAAAATATATATTTTATTTTGTAATCTTATATATATATATACACACACATACATTCTCTTAATTAAAGAACGTAATTAGAAACAAGAATAGGACGCTCTGCCCCTAACCTCTTGCCCATTTCAGCCTCACGCAGAGCCATCTACAAAATCAGTAAATCATGTGCCCGCCTTCCTCGTTTCCTCACTTTTACTCAATGACGCATGGGGCCCTCTCGTAAGGCACTCTCTCTTCTACATCTAGAACAATCATTTTACTGCTCGCCCGTTCCTATGCAGCACGCCATCGTTTCTTCAGCTCGGATGTTGCCGTCCGTTCGCATCCCCTGCTTGTGGAGCACCACCGCAGAGACTACAACCGTTTTCTCTCCCCATCTAAACTCCCAGCCGCCTCCTCCTTCCCTAACCGGTCGTCGCTCCACCCTGTTGCCGTCGCCGCCAGGGACTCTCCCTCCCCTCCTGTTTCTCTCTCTCTCTCACCTAGCTTTCTCTCTCCCCTCGCGTCCCTCTCCCTCTCAGCCGCGCGAGCCCCAGCGCCTTGACGCCCTGCCTGCAGCGACCCGACCGACCCAGCCGCCGTCGCGCCCGTCCCTCTGCCTCCCCTCTCGGCTCACTGGAGCACCGCGCCCTATACCCTGCGCGCAGCCGCCAGGTGCCCTGCGACCCGCGCCAAGAACCGACCGAAGCCCACGCGACCGCGTTCGTTTCTCCCTGTGTTATGGAGCTTGAATGTCGTCCGTTTTCTTCTTTTCCTCTCCTTGATTTCTCTCTGATAATGTCGCCATTAATGGCGCCTTGAACCAGCCGGCGCCCATTTCTCTCACCAGCGTCCTTTCCCATCTCCTCTCTGGCTATATAAGCCGCATACACGACCTCTTCTTTCCTCGCCTCGCTCGCCCCTGTTCATCCGCATAGTCGCTCGCCATTTTTGC
The DNA here is from genome assembly GCA_029449295.1 of Zea luxurians. Lineage (NCBI taxonomy): Eukaryota > Viridiplantae > Streptophyta > Magnoliopsida > Poales > Poaceae > Zea > Zea luxurians. The sequence goes on along the minus strand of JAOPSE010000006.1, from coordinate 120,979,534 downwards.
CGTAGTCTGGGGTCCTCCGTGCCCTTCTGCCATTGGCAAGTACGCCCCGTAGTTTCGCAACAGTTGATTTCTTGCTCCGACTCAGCTCGGCCTCATGCCTCGATGACGCTACCGAAACTCGTGCTGTTGTGCTACTCGCCACTGCACTTCACGTCTGGTGCTGTCGCGCTCGCTTGTTGCCACTTGTCGTTGCTGGAGCCTCACCAATACCGCATCGATCTTGCCCTGCTAGAGTTCCTCGCCGTGACTCCCATGCCCAGGCGCGCAGCTGTACCATCACCCTCGCATCCCCACATGCTCGCCTCTCTCTACTCATGACGACATCTGTTGCTGCGTACCATCGTCGGAGCTTCGCCAAGTCCCTGTGTTGCGATGCGTCGAAGCGCCAGCCCTGCTGCTATGCTGCTTAGTCGTCATCGCTCCACTCCTCGCTAAGTACCTTCGCCTGAGGCCGCGGATGACTGCGTCGACGACTTTGCTCATCGAAGCTCGATGTGCTGATCCCCTGCACTGAAGATTTTCCTGCTGTTGCCGTGTCGTCTGTACTGTCTGATGATAGGAGAAAGGTTCAATTTTTATACGCTACCCCCTATCGTGTACGTTTAATTTAGATCTAACCGCTGCGATAATTTTTCCCATTTTAAAATGCGCATGTGAGGCTTAAATAAATTAAATATTAATTTGTTAACTTCGTAAATTTATGTTAAACATTTGAAATCAGTGTTTCCAATAATTTACATGTGTATGCAATATCTAAATAAATTAAATAGTATTTAGATAGCTATATGTTAGTGTGCTGATCAGTTTGAATTGATAGTTGCAACGATTTACTTATTTTTGTAAATTAATTTGTATTATGGTTGTTGTAATGCGTAGTTTTCTAATTATGAAGTTAAAAACGAATGTAGTTCACCTTTTCTTAATCAAAAGTATCAGATAAATAATTATATAACAAGTTTTTTTTGATTTAGATTTATATTCAAGTATTGCATATTTAAATATGTGTATGCCACATAGGTATTTCTAATAATATTAATATAGCTTAATTAAGTGCCCACATAACTAAAATGAAAGATTAAATATTGTTGAACATAATTTCATTTTTAATGAATTTTATTAGAACTAAAGATAATTAATAGATTAATTATCCTTGTCATAATTTACTAATGAAACCTATAGTCGATTTATTCATAACTAGATATATTGCACGATTAATCATTTCATAAAATTTAGTCCACCTTATATACGAATTACTTAGTTTTTCCTAAAGGAATAAAATAAAGTAATAAGAGTTTATGTTCTTTTATAACTTAAAATGTTACTTTATATATGGACTTCGAATATAATAATATAGGCTATGTGTTTTAATGAAATTAAAAGATAGTTATTTGTTTATTATCTTTTGCATGAAAATCCACTTAAGGCCCATAACCTAACTCGTCTTAAAAAGGTGATTAATAATATTTATGATCTTTTCACATAAAAGTTGTTTAAGCTATTTATGAGTTTTTTTTATAAAAGTAATGTCTAATAAGGTGTTTTATAACTCATTAACCTTAGATATATAACATATATCTTCTCTAACAGGTTAAAAAGGTTTAATATTGTTATAACGTGTTTTATCATCTTATAAACCCTTAATGTTAGACATATCACTTACGACTTTTTATAAAAGATTAAATTGGTGAACCTAATATTTGTATATTTTAATTAAGGTATTTTTAAGCTCATGTCTTGTTTTATAAAGTAGAGATCATACATTTTTGAAAAGAATACCCTCTTAATATAACCAATACTTGCGATGTTTTTGATAAGCGAATGCTCTTTTCGTTAGGCTTTTTTTTAGCTTTATGTATGGTGAATGTTGTATGTTATTGAGTGGTGTTTGTTCTTGTTTGTTTGTGTGATATTCAGTGGTTGATCTAATAGTTAAGAATCAAGATCTATTCCTATCCGTGGAAGAACCTCAAGTTTTCAATAAGCAAGGCAAGTGGACTTCTCCCTCTGCATACTCTATTTGATCCCAAACAATACATTTAATAAAGTTTATTCTTTTGATATATATGCATAATTTGACGGGTTACCTATTTAGATAACCTTTCCAACCATATCCCTTGATCAAACCTGGGAATTATACTTTACCTTCGTAGCTATGCTATTGCTACAACTTAACTTTATGCAGTCACTCCCGCTTATGATATAAATGTTCCAAAATGGTAAGTTTACATTATTGTTGTTAACTCGATGGTTAAACAAGATTATTGCATATTAATTGGAACATGGAGTGACCACCCGGGAAAACAGTGCAACCACAAGTGCTATCATGGCTCTGGCTTTGGTAATTAGCTTTATATGCTTAGTGCCTGGCAACCTTACCTGAAATATGGGCAAGAGGGGGAGCGATAGGTGTTGGCAGCCCACGTTAACATGGGGACGTATTCTTGGCTAAGGTACCTCACCCAGGGGGCCACCACCATCGTCTTTAGAAACCTTAGCGGGTTGCTTCATATTAAGTGTATTCTGTGAAAGCCTCATAGTGGATCCCTAGCCACTCACCTCGGAAGTGTTTACGGATTTTGGCCGACCTAGGCTAGAGGGGATACACGGCTTGTGGGTAAAGTTGTACCACCTCTGCAGAGTGTAAAACTGATATATCAGCCGTGCTCACGGTTATGAGCGGCCTGGACTCCTCACATGATAATTGAACTTGAAGATGGAAATAAATCAAGATCCGATGATCTGCCAATGGTTTGCTTAAGTGGTTTCACTTAAGTGTTTTTGATATACTCTTATACCTTTGTTTAATGGGAATACTTGGGATTCACACTTATTAGTAAGACAGGTGTTGTTAATAAAATGTTGACCAACTAAAATGCTTACTGCTCAACCTTAGCCTCACCTTGTTACCTTGCATTAGTTTTTCCCCCACTTGATGAGCCCCGACCATAAGTGAGCTCACCCTTGCTTAATTTTGATCAGAAGTTGCAGATGAAGATATGATGTTGAACTCCATGGATGCTAGTCTAGTGATACCCCCGGTCATCTTCCTATGGATGGATGTCCCTGTTTCGCTGTACTTTGATGAATAAAGGTTAAGACATTATGTCTGTTCGAAGTGTAATATGTTAATGTAATCGTTATTTACTCTTTTATGCATTGTCCTTTTGATATATTACACTTGTGACGTCAACATATGTGTGGAAATAGATCCTGGCACACATATGCTATGCACCTGGCTCTGCCTTTAGAAACGGGTGTGACAGAAGTGGTATCAAAGCAATGTGACCGTAGGTCGCTAGATTAGTTAGAAATGGAAAGCCCATTCAATCTTTCAAAACATGGTCTAATTTGCTCCATGAAACTTATTTGATATCACAACTTGTCTCTTTTATCTTCAACTCTTCTAGTCTAATTTTTCGTCTATTATAAGACTCTGCTCAGAAGCACTACAAGATGATCAATTTAGGATTGCAGAACTTGAAGCGAAGTTGCCAGAAGAAACCCTTTCGAATCTATTGACGATGCCCTATTCTCTGTCTTATCCCCACTCCGTAAGAAGTTTTGTTATGGATCCCCTAGATCTATTATTTGACTTCTTGGCTAAGGTGATAGGATTGTTCTTTAGCATTAAGATTTTCAACTAGTTCGGTAAGGGCGATATTATATTATATTATAGTGGTTTTCTAATCCCTAATATTGCTATAAAACCCTTGACTTCTTATACTCTTGTTTCCTTGCCATTGTATTACCATCCTTAGGCAATATCTACCTTGATATATTAAACTTTTGCCTCTCTACTTTTCTCCTTGATAATGCTTTCTCCCTATTGAATTCTTATACTTTTGTTTTCTTGCCATTGTATTGTCATCCTTGGACAATATCTACCTCGAGATATTGAACCCTTTGTCTCTCTACTTGATAATGCCCTTGTATTTTGTATCCTTAAAAAAAGGAAAAAACTTTCTCATATCCTTGGTTGTATAATTTATCCTCGCTTCACCAGTTAGTGGTTATCTTATTTCATTATTGGTCATTAACAATAATGTTTTGGTCTTGTCTAAACTCCTTGATAATTCTTACCTGACTCCTTGACTTTATAATATCTTTCTTATTCCAAACCTTGTCTCACCTTTTGTTTTGGTTGAATGAGTAGAATTGGATTGTGTTGTGCTGGTATGCTTGAATTCATTGTCCTTTGTGTTCATGTTTGATTTGCTTCTTTGAAATGATTGTTGGTGTATTGTGTGACTTTTGTCCACAATGACATTAGTTAGCTAGGTAAAACCTTAGATAGATGGGTTTTCTCTGCTCTCTATAATCTGTCTTTGCTCAACCCTTTCGTCCCTTCCATTCTTCCATACCCATACAGATGTCAGACCTTGGAATGTCAACTACAAGTGATGTCACTAAGTGCAAAGAATGTGGTGTGTTGACAAGTCAAAACGACACTATAAATAAAACAGCTGATGAACAGACAATCAAGACCCAAAATGATGCACAACCAAACCAACAGACAAGTAACCTTGGAACATGTTGTTGTTGTGAGTACTATGGAATTCCTTGTCGCCAGATCAGTACAAACGAAAGTGAAACTACAAAACAGAAGAACCGGATTTTATTTTCTGGCATAAACAGACAAATGTCTCCTCAAGAACAACTAATAGCAGATTCTCTCATACCTAATGCACTATCAGTGGATGAATTGCAAAGTATTCCGAAAAGGAAACATCACAAGGATGCCCAGCCCCAAGAAGAAACACAGGAGTGTTACATTGATGGATGGACTATTACTTGCACACAGTTTCAGCCTCATAGTCGCATCAGGTCCAAGAAACAAAAAGGAAAACATGGAAAAAGTCAAGAAATAACTTCGAGAAAAGCTTGCTATCAATGTGGACGTGAAGGTCATTACTTCCGTAATTGTCCAGAGAAGAGTTCACTACAGATCACCTCCGAGATGAAGCTATCTCAGTCTTCAGACATGGAATATGAACAGAAATGCACAGAAACCTCTACCAACAACGTAAAGACAACTCCACCATGTAACTTATCAAGTCGTGCTTGCTTTGGCTGTGGTGATACTGGCCATCTTGTAAATAGTTGTCCTAAGAAGGATGTGGAGATCAATAAGATCCAAAAGAAAAGACAACACCCTCAAACTCATGCGTCAACAAAGAGTAAACAACGGAAAAAGTCCATAGGAAGGATAAGTTATGCAGTGACAGGAACCATTCCTTATGAAAATGCAGTAATTTTTGGAACACTGGTCATTCACACAACCATCGCCACCGTGTTGTATGATCCTCATACAACATATTCTTTTATCAGTGCCCAGTTTGCAACAAAGTATGGTATCTTTAAGTGTCCCTTGAGATCAAGGATGACCATCAGTGCACCCGAAAGGAAAATGTTAGTAAACTACATATGTCCAAATGTAAGTGTTAAAATCAATGGGATAGATTTTATAGTTGACCTTATGGTGATAGAATCAATGAGAAAGGATGTGATTCTTGGAAAGAATTGGTTACAGAGAACTAAGGCAGTAATCCAACCTACTGAGAGAACCATGTGTTTGGAAACCCCATCTGGAGAAAGAATAGTAGTTGAAGACAATCGACCCCAGCTCTGATTGGTGCATCTGACACAGAAGAATAATATGTCATCTAGCTAGAAAGATCAGTATGTCTCACCAAAGAAAAAAATGTCAAGGTGTTACCCCTTTCAAGATTTGTAATTGTGCTAGGTGATATATGATAAATTTGGAGAATCTTTCGCAGCTATTGTGTTTTGCCTCTTTATAAAGAGAATAAAATATGGTGTCATCTGCTATATGCAAACAATGTGAGACTCTATTGCCCTAAAGTCCCGCTCAAGTCTTTCTCTCAATTTAGGCTCAAAGAATTACTGTTGGATCAGAAAGATGATTTGGATATCATGCTCCGAAGTCTATAAGGTTCAAAAGATCTTTGTTAAGGATTATAACACTTGTACACTCTTGTAGTATGATGAAGTTAGGCGGAATCAGAAATCATCCTTAACTAATCTTATATTGGAAATCAAAATGTTGTGTTAAGCTCTTTATCTTAGTGCCATGCAAGCCTTTTATACAGTCTGTCTCACTAACTCTTTTACCCTCTGACTAGATGATGAACCGCAATGGAAATGAAGTAAATGGTGCCAACGATAATATTCCTACCTTAACAACTATGAACGAGAAAAATGAGTCACAGAGATATTCGATGAATGGAATGAAGAACAACAAAAGGAATAGAAAATGTTTGGATACATGATTAGTCCACCTCAACCACAAGCAAAAGCCATGAAACAATCGGATACCCAAACAGAAGAATCAAGCCAGGCTCAGCTATACGAGATACAAACACCCAATCAATCCTCACCCCTTGTTGGTCAAACAAAGTTGACTCGCAAAGAACTCAAAGCAAGAGGTGCTTGCTACTACTACAAAAATGAAGGACATATTATTCGCGAATGTCCCAAGAAGCGTCTCGACCGACTAAAGAAGAAGGCTGCAAAGCATGACCTAAGCAATAATTCAGAAGACCAACCATTTTATAAGTACGATGATGAAGGTCGCCTGATTAGTATTCATTGCGGAGCAAAGAAGATAAGTTCCTTAAGTTTGGAAGAGTTCGATGTGAACTAAGAACCTACAAATAACCATGTATCACCTTGTTTTCTTGCTAGCCTTCCCTAATCTCGAGGACGAGATTCTTTTTAGAGGGGTAGATTTGTAACACCCTAAATCCATCACCTAAAAGTAATCCAGTTAATTTATTAGTTTTCAATAGAAATAAAAATATTTATGTTTTAAATAATGAAATGAAGATATAAATGAATTAAACAGTATCTACAATAGATAAAATTTTACCAATTGTTTGACACATACATGCCGAAGCACAAATTTTGTTTAATTTGATTTGCAGATCCAATTTTGGATTTACTTGTCTAAGAAGAATCTCATAATAATAATGAATAATTAAAACAACAATTTTGGGGAGTTTTTATTTTGATTTGTTAATAATAAACTTGCGATTATTCTAATTTTGGAAATATATATATGTTTATATACTTATTTGAATTTATTTCTTGGTGTGGATATTTTTGTAAATTCCATGAGTTACTGGAAAATATATATTTTATTTTGTAATCTTATATATATATACACGCATATATTCTCTTAATTAAAGAACGTAATTAAAAAAAAGAATAGGACGCTCTGCCCCTAACCTCTTGCCCATTTCAGCCTCACGCAGAGCCATCTACAAAATCAGTAAATCATGTGCCCGCCTTCCTCGTTTCCTCACTTTTACTCAATGACGCATGGGGCCCTCTCGTAAGGCACTCTCTCTTCTACATCTAGAACAATCATTTTACTGCTCGCCCGTTCCTATGCAGCACGCCATCGTTCCTTCAGCTCGGATGTTGTCGTCCGTTCGCATCCCCCGCTTGTGGAGCACCACCGTAGAGACTACAACCGTTTTCTCTCCCCATCTAAACTCCCAGCCGCCTCCTCCTTCCCTAACCGGTCGTCGCTCCACCCTGTTGCCGCCGCCGCCAGGGACTCTCCCTCCCCTCCCGTTTCTCTCTCTCTCTCACCCAGCTTTCTCTCTCCCCTCGCGTCCCTCTCCCTCCCAGCCGCGCGAGCCCCAGCGCCTCGACGCCCTGCCTGCAGCGACCCGACCAACCCAGCCGCCGTCGCGCCCGTCCCTCTGCCTCCCCTCTCGGCTCACTGGAGCACCGCGCCCTATACCCTGTGCGCAGCCGCTAGGTGCCCTGCGACCCGCGCCAAGAACCGACCAAAGCCCACGCGACCGCGTCCGTTTCTCCCTGTGTTATGGAGCTTGAATGTCGTCCGTTTTCTTCTTTTCCTCTCCTTGATTTCTCTCTGATAATGTCGCCATTAATGGCGCCTTGAACCCGCCGGCGCTCATTTCTCTCACCAGCGTCCTTTCCCATCTCCTCTCTGGCTATATAAGCCACATACACGACCTCTTCTTTCCTCGCCTCGCTCGCCCCTGTTCATCCGCATAGTCGCTCGCCATTTTTGCCGTAGTCTGGGGTCCTCCATGCCCTTCTGCCATTGGCAAGTACGCCACGTAGTTTCGCAACAGTTGATTTCTTGCTCTGACTCAGCTCTGCCTCATGCCCCGATGACGCTACCGAAACTCGTGCTGCTGTGCTGCTCGCCACTGCACTTCACGTCTGGTGCTGTCGCGCTCGCTTGTTGCCACTTGTCGTTGCTGGAGCCTCACCAATACCGCATCGATCTTGCCCCGCCAGAGTTCCTCGCCGTGACTCCCATGCCCAGGCGCGCAGCTGTACCATCACCCTCGCATCCCCACGTGCTCGCCTCTCTCTACTCATGACGACATCTGTTGCTGCGTACCATCGTCGGAGCTTCGCCAAGTCCCTGTGTTGCGATGTGTCGAAGCGCTAGCCCTGCTGCTATGCTGCTTCGTCATCATCGCTCCACTCCTCGCTAAGTACCTTCGCCTGAGGCCGCGGATGACTGCGTCGACGACTTTGCTCATCGAAGCTCGATGTGCTGATCCCCTGCACCGAAGATTTTCCTGCTGTTGTCGTGTCGTCTGTACTGTCCGATGGTAGGAGAAAGGTTCAATTTTTATACGCTACCCCCTATCGTGTACGTTTAATTTAGATCTAACCGCTGCGATAATTTTTCCCATTTTAAAATGCGCATGTGAGGCTTAAATAAATTAAATATTAATTTGTTAACTTTGTAAATTTATGTTAAACATTTGAAATCAGTGTTTCCAATAATTTACATGTGTATTCAATATCTAAATAAATTAAATAGTATTTAGATAGCTATATGTTAGTGTGCTGATCAGTTTGAACTGATAGTTGCAACGAATTACTTATTTTTGTAAATTAATTTGTATTATGGTTGTTGTAATGCGTAGTTTTCTAATTATGAAGTTAAAAACGAATGTAGTTCACCTTTTCTTAATCAAAAGTATCAGATAAATAATTATATAACAAGTTTTTTTGATTTAGATTTATATTCAAGTATTGCATATTTAAATATGTGTATGCCACATAGGTATTTCTAATAATATTAATATAGCTTAATTAAGTGCCCACATAACTAAAATGAAAGATTAAATATTGTTGAACATAATTTCATTTTTAATGAATTTGATCATTTGTTTCTAAATTAGAACTAAAGATAATTAATAGATTAATTATCCTTGTCACAATTTACTAATCAAACCTATAGTCGATTTATTCATAACTAGATATATTGCACGATTAATCATTTCATAAAATTTAGTCCACCTTATATACGAATTACTTAGTTTTTTTATAAAGGAATAAAATAAAGTAATAAGAGTTTATGTTCTTTTATAACTTAAAATGTTACTTTATATATGGACTTCGAATATAATAATATAGGCTATGTGTTTTAATGAAATTAAAAGATAGTTATTTGTTTATTATCTTTTGCATGAAAATCCACTTAAGGCCCATAACCTAACTCGTCTTAAAAAGGTGATTAATAATATTTATGATCTTTTCACATAAAAGTTGTTTAAGCTATTTATGAGTTTTTTTTATAAAAGTAATGTCTAATAAGGTGTTTTATAACTCATTAACCTTAGATATATAACATATATCTTCTCTAAAAGGTTAAAAAGGTTTAATATTGTTATAACGTGTTTTATCATCTTATAAACCCTTAATGTTAGACATATCACTTACGACTTTTATAAAAGATTAAATTGGTGAACCTAATATTTGTATATTTTAATTAAGGTATTTTTAAGCTCATGTCTTGTTTTATAAAGTAGAGATCACACATTTTTGAAAAGAATACCCTCTTAATATAACCAATACTTGCGACGTTTTTGATCAGCGAACGCTCTTTTCGTTAGGCTTTTTTTAGCTTTACGTATGGTGAATGTTGTATGTTATTGAGTGGTGTTTGTTCTTGTTTGTTTGTGTGATATTCAGTGGTTGATCTAATATTTAAGAATCAAGATCTATTCCTATCCGTGGAAGAACCTCAAGTTTTCAATAAGCAAGGCAAGTGGACTTCTCCCTCTGCATACTCTATTTGATCCCAAACAATACATTTAATAAAGTTTATTCTTTTGATATATATACATAATTTGACTGGTTACCTATTTAGATAACCTTTCCAACCATATCCCTTGATCAAACCTGGGAATTATACTTTACCTTCATAGCTATGCTATTGCTACAACTTAACTTTATGCAGTCACTCCCGCTTATGATATTAATGTTCCAAAATGGTAAGTTTACATTATTGTTGTTAACCCGATGGTTAAACAAGATTATTGCATATTAATTGGAACATGGAGTGACCACCCAGGAAAACAGTGCAACCACAAGTGCTATCATGGCTCTGGCTTTGGTAATTAGCTTTATATGCTTAGTGCCTGGCAACCTTACCTGAAATATGGGCAAGAGGGGGAGCGGTAGGTGTTGGCAGCCCACGTTAACATGGGGACGTATTCTTGGCTAAGGTACCTCACCCAGGGGGCCACCACCATCGTCTTTAGAAACCTTAGCGGGTTGCTTCGTATTAAGTGTATTCTGTGAAAGCCTCATAGTGGATCCCTAGCCACTCACCTCGGAAGTGTTTACGGGTTTTTGCCGACCCAGGCTAGAGGGGATACACGGCTTGTGGGTAAAGTTGTACCACCTCTACACAGTGTAAAACTGATATATCAGTCGTGCTCACGGTTATGAGCGGCCTGGACTCCTCACATGATAATTGAACTTGAAGATGGAAATAAATCAAGATCCGATGATCTGCCAATGGTTTGCTTAAGTGGTTTCACTTAAGTGTTTTTGATATACTCTTATACCTTTGTTTAATGGGAATACTTGGGATTCACACTTATTAGTAAGACAGGTGTTGTTAATAAAATGTTGACCAACTAAAATGCTTACTGCTCAACCTTAGCCTCACCTTGTTACCTTGCATTAGTTTTTCCCCCACTTGCTGAGCCCCGACCATAAGTGAGCTCACCCTTGCTTAATTTTGATCAGAAGTTGCAGATGAAGATATGATGTTGAACTCCATGGATGCTAGTCTAGTGATACCCCCGGTCATCTTCCTGTGGATGGATGTCCCTGTTTCGCTGTACTTTGATGAATAAAGGTTAAGACATTATGTCTGTTCGAAGTGTAATATGTTAATGTAATCGTTATTTACGCTTTTATGCATTGTCCTTTTGATATATTACACTTGTGACGTCAACATATGTGTGGAAATAGATCCTGGCACACATATGCTATGCACCTGGCTCTACCTTTAGAAACGGGTGTGACAGACCGCCTCAGGCCAGTCGGGCTCCGCGTCCACTACTGATCAGGGGTTCGTAGGCTGGCCCTCGAAGGGTTCACAGCCGCCTCAGACGCAGAGTGAGGGATGACCCTAGGTAGGTTCGATACATAACCAAGGCTCGGGCTACGCTCCCGAGGTACCCTAGGACATTTCCGAGACCAGCGGGAACGATTTTGTAACGGAATCCCATCAGAGGGAGGCATCGAGCCCTCGGACCCCGTCAAAAGGGGACCGGGTCCGGCAGATCACCCGCAGGTACTTTTGGAGCGCGCCTCCGGGCCTCTAGCCGACCCCTAACAAATGGGGCACGGGCGTCCACTCGGATTACTCGTTAGCAGCTCACCGGAGACACCATGTTCGACGCCCTCCAAGGGCAACATGGTGCTTTTTCCCCCCTCCTCCTTGCGGAAAGGCGACGCAGGGGCGTATGTAAAGAAGTCGAGTCTGTCCTTGACCGTCCTCTCGCCCTGTGCGGAGGCTCGGGGGCTGCTCTCGCAAACCCGGCTCCGGCCAAACCGTTGACAGCGTCAACATACCAGCCCGAGAACTTGGGACCCGACCGTGCACCCGGGCTACGACCAGCTCGCATGAGGGAACAACCAGACCGGCTGAAGCATTGCGAAACGCATTAAGACCTCTAAGGAGTCAAACCACTCCTCCGAGGCCTCGGGGGCTACACTTGGAGGGTGCGCTCGCGCGCACCCATCGGAACAAAATGCAACCGAGAAAGGCCGGTCCCCTTGCAAAAAAAGTGCGACAAAAGCCTCCAAGCGAGTATTAGCACTCCCTTCGAGGCTCAGGGGCTACTGTCGGGGACCATAATTAGGGGTACCCTCAAGACTCCTAATCTCAGCTGGTAACCCCCATCAGCACAAAGCTGCAAAGGCCTGATGGGTGCGATTAAGTCAAGGATCAGTCCACTCAAGGGACACGATCTCACCTCGCCCGAGCCCAGCCTCGGGCAAGGGCAGCCGACCCCGTAGGATTTACGTCTCGCCCGAGGACCCCCTCCAGCAACGGACACACCTTCGGCTCGCCCGAGGCCTAGACTTCACCAAGAAGCAACCTTGGCCAAGCCGCCACGCCGACCGACCGTATCGCAGGAGCCTTTAATGCAAAGGTGGCCTGACACCTTATCCTGACGCGCTCCCTTCAGTTGATAGAGCCGAAGTGACCGCAGTCACTTCGCCGCTCCACTGACCGGCCTGACAAGAGGACAGCGCCGCCTGCGCCGCTCCGACTGCTGTGCCACTCGGCAGAGTGAGGCTGACAGCAGCCAAGTCCGGCCTCAGGCGCCATAGGAAACTCCACTTCGCCCGACCCCAGGGCTCGGACTCGGGCTCAGCCCCGGAAGACGACGAACTCCGCTTCTGAAAGTTCCCTTTGGCCCGGGAACAGGATCTAGATGTCGCCTAGAGGGGGGGTGAATAGGCGAATAAAGATTATCACTTTAAAACTTAAATCTTACTCTACTCGAAGACAGGATCGCAGTGGAGTGAAGAATCCTTCGAGTAGGTTGCAGTGGAATTGAAATTCCTGTCTTACGAATATCCTGCACTTCAAGGAAAGCTAGTACCACAAGTAAGTACTGAAGTGCAGATATATAAGCGAGTAAGACAGAGAGTCAGAGTACAATACAGAACAGAGCACACAGACGCAAGGATTTATCTCGAGGTTCGGCCAAGCCTGAAATGCTTGCCTAGTCCTCGTTGGAGTTAGCCACACCTGGGCTTGGAGTCTATTTCAACTCCTTCCTCCGTTTGCTCAGATCTGTCAGTATGACAGATAGAGCCTTTCACTATTGAGTGGGGTTACAACAGAACCGCGGCTGCTTACAAACTTCTTGACAGCACCCCGGCAGAGTAACGATACGCTCAAGACCTTGCTCTAGCTCTAAGCAGCACTTCTCCTCTCTCTTAAGGCTTATAGCTGTGCCTTCTACACAAACTATAGAGTTACATACAAGAGGGAGAGTGAGAATTGATTCGAGTGAAGTCTACACTTGTTAGCTGCGCTTGTACACCTCTTGGAGGCGCCTAGGAGTCCCTTTTATAGACCCAAGGGGCCTAGGAGCCGTTGGAATCCCATTTGGAAGGCAATACTTTCTTTCTGTCGGGTGGCGCACCGGACAGTCCGGTGCACACCGGACACTGTCCGGTGCCCGATTTCTTTCCTTTTATGGCGAAGCCGACCGTTGGCAGTCTTGGAGCTGTTGGCGCACCGGACAGTCCGGTGCCCCCTTCCGACCGTTGGCCCGGCCACGTGTCGCGCGCAGATTCCGCAGCCGACCGTTGGCCCGGCCACGTGTCGCGCGCAGATTCCGCAGTCGACCGTTGGCCCGGCCGACCGTTGGCTCACCGGACAGTCCGGTGCACACCGGACAGTCCGGTGAATTTTAGCCGTACGCCGTCGGCAAATTCCCGAGAGCGGCCACTTCACGCCGAGCCAGCCTGGCGCACCGGACACTGTCCGGTGCACCACCGGACAGTCCGGTGCACCCAGACTGGACAGACTTTGGCTGCTCGAGCCATCTCTTTTCCAACTCGATTTTTTCTGTTTCCAGCACTTAGACACAATACATTAGTCCATAAAACAATGTACTAAGTCTGAGAAACATACCTTTATCTTAATTATTATATCCATAGCATTTCACATGCTTGAGCTTTGATGTTGGACTCATAAATCATCAAGTCGGCTTGACTTGATCTAGATTGACATTTCTTAGCTCCAACATCCTGCAAAGATCACATAGAACATCTCCAAACATAGGAACAACCCAAACTAAAGATTAAGGTGAACTTAGCTCTTTTGGGCTGCTTCCAGTTCTGGTTTTGACACTTGTTCTCCTTCTAGTGACCTTGATCTCTTTCTTAGAGCTTGGTCTTGAGCCTTATGACTTACACCACATAACTGTAGCTGTTACCTCATTGGTTGTAAGTCACGTCCTTATGTAGTGATCCTTGATGTGCCGTAGCTGTTCTCAACTCGATCACCCTTGACTTTGCAAGCCTTCTTCTTCACCCTTGGCTTTGGGTTCCTCAGCCTCCTTGACCTTCTCCCGTGCACTTGGTACCTCGAAGCTTTTCTTGCCTCCGTCCTTGGCTTGATCAGTTGTCTCTGAGCTACGCACCCGAGTCTCACTTTATACAATGTCCATCTTACTTGTGATGTCCATTATGTATCCATAATCTAGTTCTTGGACAATCACATTTGTTCACTTGTGTTGAACCCTGTAAGCTTTACCTTAAGCACTTGTTCAACACTTAGTACACTTGTTAGTCCTTTAATTGAGTTGTCATCCAAACACCAAAACTCACAAGTGAGCTTTCAATCTCCCCCTTTTTGGTGATTGATGGCAACACAATTAAAGCTTACATAAGAATAAGATTTGAAGCACAAATTTGAATTCTAAGTTTATAGAATGCTCCCCCTAAATATGTGCTTACTTCAAGAACCTAATTTTGGCCTCAGACGCCAATTTGCACATACTTAGGCAATTCGAAAACATTTCTACACCTTAGCACTTTTTAGGATGCATTGTGTCAAGAATCAAACCATGATGCTATAACACACAAATGCACATAATCAGAGTTAAACACTATTCAAATTAGTGGATATATCATAGGAATATCAACCTACCACTATTCACCATTAAGATACCAATTCAAACTAATACCAATTTAAACTAAGACACTAAATTTAAAGCAATCTTAAAGCACCATTAACCACATGACTCTCTTAAAGCACCATTAACCACATGACTCTCTATTACACTATAGAAGCCAAATAATTCATCGCAGCGGAAACACTAGTCCATATGAGCAACACATATAATACTGCAAGAAACATATGAATATCACACTTGGCAAAGCTCAAACTAACACATCACCCATTAGGATAAGCTTTCCTCTCAGGTTGAGATAAGCTTTAATGCACAACTTCTCCCCCTTTGACATCAAACACCAAAAACCATACGCAAGCAAGAACGTAGGATGATGTCAAGGGACAGCAGGGTGTTTAAGGAGGAAAAACGACTATCAAAACTCCCCCTTACTTATTGAACATATGCACTATCACATATATGCAAAAAGATTAATACTTCCTTTTGTACCTTTACCATGTTGTAGTGTACTTTCCATCTTGAAAGTATTTAATCTCTCGAGAGCTTCTCCTCACTTGTGCCTGATTCTTTATCCTAACATTTTCTTGTTGCTAAGACACCAAACTTAGAACAAGTTATAGTATTGGGCACAAGAAGAAACTTCTATTCTAATGATTATCAAGAGATGTCAAATGAAGCAAACTATCACAGCTACCAATTGAAAGATACCAATTGCAAGTTCATTTATTATCATGGCTCCATGATATTTAAGAATAAGCATCTATTATCACCAGATATTATAGAGCATGAGCAATCTAAAGATATACAATTACTCATGACTTAAGATACCAATTACTTGACTTACAGAGGTACCCAAGTCCTGATTGCTCCATTTCATGCTCATCTTCTCTTTTCCACCTTGAGACTGTACAAGATTGCTCAAGAAACAGTTAGTCTCAAAAGACACAAGTTATGTGTGCTCCCCCTCAAGTTGTGCATCAAGTATTTGAATGACTTGCACTTTGCACATTCTAGCTTCCTCAGAACTAGAGGGGATCACAACATACCTTGGTCAAGGCATACTCTATCCCTTTCATCACACAAAGATGCCAATTTGAATATCAAATGAAAGGCCACTTTACACCAATTGAAGGTTAAACGAAAGGTTGACTAAATACAACAATGCATGCCTTAGTGGCACCTAAGCCAATTGAATACTCACAGGAAGTATAACATTTACACGCAACTTAGACATGCTTCATACTTAACTATCATTGCATCACATATACAACATGATCATGTCTAAGCACATCATCGTTAAGAAGGTTCTTTAGGTACACCAAAAGGAACAACATTTTAAGGCATAAGTCTCCTAAGCCACGATACTACCAATGAAATGCAAGAACATAGCTATGATCACTATCAATGGAACTTCACGATATTCAATAAAATTGCACAGTTCCATTTTCCATACCTTTGCCTTTATGAGAGCACTTGTTATCACCAATTTAGGGCTCCTTTTGCTCATGCACCTCATAGCTCAAGAGGGCATGACATGGATTTGAAATCCACACAGTACCAAACTAGGGTAATCATGTGAACACGGACTAAACAAAATGTCATATTTGCACATAGCATGACTTACAAAAAGTTACAGGTTAATCCATATATACCAAGAGAGTTAATCGTTGTGGATATAACAAATGAAAGAGCTACCCATGAATGATTCAAAAGATATATCCTATATAGCACCAGTCATGATTAAGCAAACATCATTATGATTCATTTAACACAGGCAATCATAAAGCATAACTACTCCAAAGACAGGTAGCACAACAAGCCATCTTAAGAGCAATACTAAATTGCAATTATGTACTTAAAACACACGGGTACCATCCTTTGGAGAGCAAGGTGTAAATTCTCATCAAAGTCCTTTACTTGATACACCAATAATGATTTAGGACCTATACACCTTATTTCACTTGAGATGAACATGGGATTAGTGTTTCACAATAATTCAACCTTGGGTCAATAAACACCAAAACAATTAATAGCTTAAGCATAGAGTTTTAGATAACCGTCTTAAGCTCTCCCATGGTCTCCAGTCCATCTCAAGGCACCTGCATGGTCTAGTTAGCACAGTTTGGTACCCATCTCGGGATGGGTCTATAATGATCATCTAAATGTGCCTTTGGTACCCAAATTGCCTTTGTGCTAGTTCTAGGTGATCTCGTTATAGATCTAGCACAAGTGTATGATTTGGGTCTCCTACGCGAATAAGATTGACACAAATTCACTTGCTTAGGAATCTTACCTTTATAACATACCTTGGATAGATGACCCTGCTCACCACACTTGTAGCAGAAGCGTCGCTCAACCTGACATGACGCTTGCTGTGTGTCATTTTCCTTGGTGAGGGTCACCTTGGAGGATGCACACCCTTGATTCTTCATGACCGGACATGAAGTGATCGTGTGGTCCTTATTGTTGCATCCAAAACAACTCCTTGTCCCTTCATTTTTGTCTTTGTACGGACAAGACGCGATGAGGTGGCCTAACTTCTTGCACTTGAAACACCTCCTTTTTCCTTTTCCCTTTTTGTACTTGAATGACATGGAGAGAAAGTCAGTGCAAACAACATGATTAATTGAATCTTTACCTTTTTCCAAGCTCATGTTGATTTCTTCATCTTTAGGAACATTTTTCTTATTGAGCTTGACACTTGCTGCAGTTTTTCCTTTCTCAAGCTTCTTCACCACGCGCCCGTGGATATCTTGAGAGAGTTGAGCAATGTGTCTTCTCCTCAGTTGTCTTTGCTTCTTGTTCCCACACAATTTCTTTTGAGACCCTGCAGCTTGATGCTTATTCAAACATTGGCTTTCTTTTGAACAACAGGGGTTAGCACATGGTGATGAATTATCTAAATGTGTACTTGTGCAAGAATGAAGTTCACATGAATTTAAGTTCGTAATTACGACCTCATGAGCAACTTCAAGCATGATATGTCTATCCAAGAGATTATCATGATAACAAGACAATAAGTCATATTTTTCAGTAAGAGCAAGGTTATCATGACTTAATAATTCTACTTGATTCCTAAGCATAGAATCTTCAATTTTAAGTTGAGCAGCATTAGATAATACATCATGATTATCTCTTTGCTCAATTAAAATCGATTCATACCGTTGGACCAAATTCCCATGAGAGTGCTTTAGCTCCTCATGTTCTTTGGTCATCTTCTCCAGGCTGTCGTTGGTTTTGATGAGAGTCTCCTCTAGCCTGAGAAGCGTCTCGCCTTGTTCCTTGTTTCTTCTCAACAACTTAACCAAGAGAGATTTGTCCGCTTTGTTGAGATGGTTGTAGAAACGGTGAATCTCCTCTTCTTCCACATCATCGGTCTCATTTTCCCTGTCATTAATGTCAGTGGAAGCAATATAGGAAAATGTACCTTGTGATGATGAAGATTCATCCTCGCTGTCATCCTCATATTCTTCCTCATCATGGCTTTTGTCTCCACCATCATTGTTAGCAATAAAACATTTATCACTAGTGGAGAACAAACCTGTCGACGAGGTGGATTCATCGTTTGGGTGCCATTTTTCTTGTTCTTCTCCCTTTGAATGGTTAGTATCACAAGTAATATAGAGAGAAGGAGCATCACAGTTTGCCACAAAATATTTTTCTTTAATCCTATTCCATAAATCATGAGCATCAACAAATAGATCACTATCACTACTCATGATGGCAAAATAGGCACCTCTAGATAGGGAATCAACTAAGATGTTGCATGCATGGTGATTTAGAGTTAGACATCTTAGTTCTTCATTGGAAGGATTTTTACTAATAATAGAGGGAAAAATACTACTATTAAAGACCTGCCTCAAATCAGGATCAACACTCATGAAAGCACTATAAATAGAGACAGACCAAGACTTGTAATTAGAGCCATCGCCTAAAAGAAGTTCTACAGTTACCTCTTGTGGCGACATCGTCATCTCCGGACGGCTAAGCCCACACTGGAGAGGCCTAGCTCCGATACCAATTGAAAGTTCCCTTTGGCCCGGGAACAGGATCTAGATGTCGCCTAGAGGGGGGGTGAATAGGCGAATAAAGATTATCACTTTAAAACTTAAATCTTACTCTACTCGAAGACAGGATCGCAGTGGAGTGAAGAATCCTTCGAGTAGGTTGCAGTGGAATTGAAATTCCTGTCTTACGAATATCCTGCACTTCAAGGAAAGCTAGTACCACAAGTAAGTAGTGAAGTGCAGATATATAAGCGAGTAAGACAGAGAGTCAGAGTACAATACAGAACAGAGCACACAGACGCAAGGATTTATCCCGAGGTTCGGCCAAGCCTGAAATGCTTGCCTAGTCCTCGTTGGAGTTAACCACACCTGGGCTTGGAGTCTATTTCAACTCCTTCCTCCGTTTGCTCAGATCTGTCAGTATGACAGATAGAGCCTTTCACTATTGAGTGGGGTTACAACAGAACCGCGGCTGCTTACAAACTTCTTGACAGCACCCCGGCAGAGTAACGATACGCTCAAGACCTTGCTCTAGCTCTAAGCAGCACTTCTCCTCTCTCTTAAGGCTTATAGCTGTGCCTTCTACACAAACTATAGAGTTACATACAAGAGGGAGAGTGAGAATTGATTCGAGTGAAGTCTACACTTGTTAGCTGCGCTTGTACACCTCTTGGAGGCGCCTAGGAGTCCCTTTTATAGACCCAAGGGGCCTAGGAGCCGTTGGAATCCCATTTGGAAGGCAATACTTTCTTTCTGTCGGGTGGCGCACCGGACAGTCCGGTGCACACCGGACACTGTCCGGTGCCCGATTTCTTTCCTTTTATGGCGAAGCCGACCGTTGGCAGTCTTGGAGCTGTTGGCGCACCGGACATGTCCAGTGCACACCGGACAGTCCGGTGCCCCCTTCCGACCGTTGGCCCGGCCACGTGTAGCGCGCAGATTCCGCAGCCGACCGTTGGCCCGGCCACGTGTCGCGCGCAGATTCCGCAGTCGACCGTTGGCCCGGCCGACCGTTGGCTCACCGGACAGTCCGGTGCACACCGGACAGTCCGGTGAATTTTAGCCGTACGCCGTCGGCAAATTCCCGAGAGCGGCCACTTCACGCCGAGCCAGCCTGGCGCACCGGACACTGTCCGGTGCACCACCGGACAGTCCGGTGCACCCAGACTGGACAGACTTTGGCTGCTCGAGCCATCTCTTTTCCAACTCGATTTTTTCTGTTTCCAGCACTTAGACACAATACATTAGTCCATAAAACAATGTACTAAGTCTGAGAAACATACCTTTATCTTAATTATTATATCCATAGCATTTCACATGCTTGAGCTTTGATGTTGGACTCATAAATCATCAAGTCGGCTTGACTTGATCTAGATTGACATTTCTTAGCTCCAACATCCTGCAAAGATCACATAGAACATCTCCAAACATAGGAACAACCCAAACTAAAGATTAAGGTGAACTTAGCTCTTTTGGGCTACTTCCAGTTCTGGTTTTGACACTTGTTCTCCTTCTAGTGACCTTGATCTCTTTCTTAGAGCTTGGTCTTGAGCCTTATGACTTACACCACATAACTGTAGCTGTTACCTCATTGGTTGTAAGTCACGTCCTTATGTAGTGATCCTTGATGTGCCGTAGCTGTTCTCAACTCGATCACCCTTGACTTTGCAAGCCTTCTTCTTCACCCTTGGCTTTGGGTTCCTCAGCCTCCTTGACCTTCTCCCGTGCACTTGGTACCTCGAAGCTTTTCTTGCCTCCGTCCTTGGCTTGATCAGTTGTCTCTGAGCTACGCACCCGAGTCTCACTTTATACAATGTCCATCTTACTTGTGATGTCCATTATGTATCCATAATCCAGTTCTTGGACAATCACATGTGTTCACTTGTGTTGAACCCTGTAAGCTTTACCTTAAGCACCTGTTCAACACTTAGTACACTTGTTAGTCCTTTAATTGAGTTGTCATCCAAACACCAAAACTCACAAGAGAGCTTTCAGCTTCGCCCGACCCAGGGCTCAGACTCGGGCTCAGCCCCGGAAGACGACGAACTCCGCATCGCCCGACCCCAGGGCTCGGACTCGGGCTCAGCCCCGGAAGATGACGAACTCCGCATCGCCCGACCCTAGGGCTCGGACTCGGGCTCAGCACCGGAAGACGACGAACTCCGCATCTCCTGAGCTCCTTCATCCATCGCTTGCCGAACTTGTTGAGGTCGTTGTGGATCCGCGGCTTGAGTCCTTGCAGGATCATGCCGTTGGCACGCTCTACTTGCCCATTCGTCATGGGGTGAGCCACGGCGGCCCAGTCCACCCGGATGTGGTGATCCTCGCAGAAGTCCAGGAACTTTCTACCGGTGAATTGGGTGCCGTTGTCGGTGATGATGGAGTTCGGGACCCCAAAGCGATGGATGATGTTGGTGAAGAACGCCATCGCCTGTTCGGACCTGATGCTGTTTAGGGGCCGGACCTCGATCCACTTGGAGAATTTGTCGACGGCGACCAGCAGGTGCGTGTAGCCCCCGGGTGCCTTCTGCAAGGGGCCAACGAGGTCCAGACCCCACATAGCAAACGGCCAGGTGATGGGTATGGTCTGTAGAGCCTGAGCGGGTAGGTGGGTCTGCCTTGCGTAGAATTGACACCCTTTGCAGGTGCGCACAATTCTAGTGGCGTCGGCCACCGCGGTCGGCCAGTAGAAGCCTTGTCGAAAGGCGTTTCCAACAAGGGCTCGAGGTGCTGCGTGATGATCGCAAGCCCCCGAGTGTATTTCTTGTAAGAGCTCCTGGCCTTCGGCGATGGATATGCATCGCTGGAGGATGCCTGAGGGGCTACGGTGGTAGAGCTCCTTCCCGTCCCCCAGCAAGATGAATGACTTGGCGCGCCACGCCAACCGCCGAGCTTCGGCTCGGTCGAGGGGTAGCTCTCCTCGGTGGAGATATTGCAGGTACGGGGTCTGCCAGTTTCGATTAGGCGTGACCCCGCTTCGCTCTTCCTCGACGCATAGTGCCTCATCTTTGGGGGCCAAGGTTGCCTCGGGCTGAGCCGAGGGTGTCTCGGGCAGAGCCGAGGGTGCCTCGGGCCGAGCTGAGGATGCCTCAGGCTGGGCCGAGGCCTTCTCGGGCTCAGGTGTGTCGTCGGTCTTGACGGGGGGTTGGTGCAGGTCTCGGGAGAAGACGTCCGGGGGAACCGTTGTTTGCCCCGAGGCTATCTTAGCCAGCTCGTCCGCAGTCTCGTTGTAGCGTCGGGCGATGTGGTTGAGCTCGAGCCGGTAGAACTTGTCTTCCAGGCGCCAAACCTCATCACAGTAGGCTTCCATCTTCGGGTCGCGGCAGTGGGAGTTCTTCATGACTTGGTCGATGACGAGCTGCGAGTCACCGCGAGCGTCAAGGCATCGGACCCCTAGCTCGATGGCGATGCGCAACCCGTTGACCAGAGCCTCGTACTCGGCCACATTGTTGGACGCTAGGAAGTGGAGGCGTAGCACGTAGCGTAGGTGCTTTCCGAGGGGCGAGATGAAGAGCAGGCCCGCGCCTGCCCCTGTCTTCATCAGCGACCCGTCAAAAAACATGGTCTAGAGTTCCGGTTGGATCGGAACTGTCGGGAGCTGGGTGTCGACCCATTCAGCCACAAAGTCCGCCAAGACCTGGGACTTGATGGCCTTCCGAGGGGCGAACGAGATCGTCTCGCCCATGATTTCCACCGCCCACTTTGCAATTCTACCCGAGGCCTCTCGGCACTGGACGATCTCCCCAAGGGGGAAGGATGACACCACAGTCACTGGATGAGACTCGAAGTAGTGTCGCAACTTCCGTCGCGTCAGGATTACCGCGTACAGCAGCTTCTGAATTTGTGGGTAGCGGATCTTGGTCTCGGACAGTACCTCACTGATGAAGTAGACTGGCCTCTGGACGGGCAATGCATGCCCTTCTTCTTGTCTCTCAACCACGATCGCGGCGCTGACCACCTGAGTGGTAGCGGCGACGTAGATCAAGAGGTATTCTCCGGCGGCGGGAGGCACCAAGATGGGCGCATTCGTGAGGAGCGCCTTCAGGTTCCCGAGGGCTTCCTCAGCCTCAGGGGTCCAAGTGAAGCACTCGGCCTTCCTTAAGAGGCGGTACAGAGGCAGGCCTCTTTCGCCGAGGCGTGAGATGAAACGGCTCAGAGCCGCAAGGCATCCCGTGACCCTCTGTACGCCTTTCAAGTCCTTGATGGGCCCCATGTTGGTGATGGCCGCGATTTTTTCTGGGTTGGCCTCGATGCCCCGCTCGGAGACGATGAACCCCAAGAGCATGCCTCGGGGGACCCTAAAAACGCACTTCTCGGGATTGAGCTTTACGCCTTTCGCCTTGAGACATCGGAATGTCACTTCAAGGTCGGAAAGGAGGTCGGAGGCTTTCCTCGTCTTGACTACGATGTCATCGACGTAGGCCTCGACCGTTCGACCAATGTGTTCACCGAACACGTGGTTCATGCACCTTTGGTATGTCGCACCTGCATTCCTCAAACCGAATGGCATGGTAACATAGCAGTACATGCCGAAGGGTGTGATGAAAGAAGTCACGAGCTGGTCAGACTCTTTCATCCTGATTTGGTGATACCCTGAGTAGGCATCGAGGAAAGACAGGGTTTCGCACCCAGCAGTGGAATCCACGATTTGATCGATGCGAGGCAGAGGGTAGGGAACTTTCAGACATGCTTTGTTTAGACCAGTGTAGTCTACACACATCCGCCATTTCCCTCCTTTCTTTCTCACAAGCACAGGGTTGGCAAGCCATTCGGGATGGAATACCTCTTTGATGAACCCTGCTGCCATTAGCTTGTGGATCTCCTCGCCTATGGCTCTGCGCTTTTCTTCGTCGAATCGGAGTAGAGGCTGCTTCATGGGTCGGGCTCCAGCTCGGATATCCAGCGAGTGCTCGGCGACATCCCTCGGTACGCCAGGCATGTCCGAGGGACTCCACGCAAAAACGTCGGCGTTCGCACGGAGAAAGTCGATGAGCACTGCTTCCTATTTGGGGTCGAGCTCGGAGCTGATCCGGATCTGCTTGGAGGCGTCGTTGCTGGGGTCGAGAGGGACGGACTTAACCGTCTCTGCCGGCTCGAAGTTGCCGGCATGGCGCTTCACGTCTGGCGCCTCCTTAGAGAGGCTCTCTAGGTCAGCGATGAGGGCCTCGGATTCGGCGAGGGCCTCGGCGTGCTCCACGCACTCCACGTCGCATTCGTATGCATGTCGATACGTGGGGCCGACGGTGATGACCCCGTTGGGGCCCGACATTTTGAGCTTGAGGTAGGTTTAGTTGGGGACAGCCATGAACTTGGTGTAGCATGGCCTCCCCAGCACTGCGTGGTAGGTTCCTCGAAACCCGACCACCTCGAACATGAGGGTCTCCCTTCGGAAGTTGGAGGGTGTCCCAAAGCAGACGGGTAGATCGAGTCGTCCGAGGGGCTGGACGCGTTTCCCGGGGATGATCCCGTGAAAAGGCGCAGCGCCTGCCCGGACCGAGGACAGGTCGATCCGCAGGAGCCCGAGGGTCTCGGCGTAGATGATGTTGAGGCTGCTGCCTCCGTCCATGAGAACCTTGGTGAGCCTGACGTTGCCGATGACGGGGTCGGCAACGAGCGGGTATTTCCCCGGGCTCGGCACGCGGTCGGGGTGATCGCCCTGGTCGAAGGTGATGGGCTTGTCAGACCAGTCTAGGTAGACCGGCGCCGCCACCTTTACTGAGCAGACCTCCCGACTCTCTTGCTTGCGGTGCCGAGCCGAGGCGTTCGCCACTGGCCCACCGTAGATCATGAAGCAGTCGCGGACCTCAGGGAACTCTCCTGCCTTGTGATCCTCCTTCTTATCGTCGTCGTGGGCCCTGCCACCTCCCGCAGGTGGACCGGCCTTATGAAAGTGGCGCCGAAGCATGGCGCACTCCTCAAGGGTGTGCTTGACGGGCCCCTGATGATAGGGGCACGGCTCCTTGAGCATCTTGTCGAAGAGATTGGCACCTCCGGGAGGTTTCCGAGGGTTCTTGTACTCGGCAGCGGCGACAAGGTCCGCGTCGGCGGCGTCGCGTTTCGCTTGCGACTTCTTCCTACCTTTCTTCTTGGTGCCGTGCTGAGTCGACGTCTCGGGGACATCTTTCGGTGGGCGGCCCTGGGGCTGCTTATCCTTCCGGAAGATGGCCTCAACCGCCTCCTGGCCAGAGGCGAACTTGGTGGCGATGTCCATCAGCTCGCTCGCCCTGGTGGGGGTCTTGCGACCCAGCTTGCTCACCAGGTCGCGGCAGGTGGTGCCGGCAAGGAACACGCCGATGACATCCGAGTCGGTGACGTTGGGCAGCTCGGTGCACTGCTTCGAGAATCACCGGATGTAGTCCCGGAGGGACTCCCCCGGCTGCTGGCGGCAGCTTCGGAGATCCCAGGAGTTCCCAGGGTGCACGTACGTGCCCTGGAAGTTGCCGGCGAAGGCTTGGACCAGGTCGTCCCAGTTGGAGATCTGCCCCGGAGGCAAATGCTCCAGCCAGGCCCGAGCGGAGTCGGAGAGGAACAGGGGGAGGTTACGGATGACGAGGTTGTCACCGTCCGTTCCATCCAGTTGTCAGGCCAGCCGATAGTCCGTGAGCCACAGTTCCGGTCTCGTCTCCCTCGAGTACTTCATGATAGTAATCGGGGTTCGGAATCGGGTCGGGAACGGCGCCCGTCGTATGGCTCGGCTGAAAGCCTGCGGACCGGGTGGTTCGGGCGAGGGACTCCGATCCTCCCCGCTGTCGTAGCGTCCCCCACATCTAGGGTGGTAGCCTCGGCGCACCCTCTCGTCGAGGTGGGTTCGACGGTTGCGGTGAGGGTGTCCATTGCCGAGGCGATCCGGGGCCGTAGGCGCTGTGTTGCGTGTGCGACCGGTGTGGACCGAGGCTTCCCGCATGAATCGGGAAGTCGCGGCACGATGTTCCGAGGGGTACCCCTGCCTTCGAGAGGCGGAGCTTTCGGCCCATCGGACCGCGGCATCCTCCAGGAGATTCTTGAGCTCTCCCTGGATACGCCGCCCCTCGGTGGTAGATGGCTCCGGCATCACGCGGAGAAGTATTGCCGCTGCAGCCAGGTTCTGGCCGACCCCACTGGAAGCCGGTGGCGGCCTTGCCCTGACATCATCGGCGATGCGGTGCTGGATGCCCTGGGGTAGATGACGCGCTTCTCCGGCCGAAGGTTGGCCTGCCCATTCCTGCCCGATGTCCCGGCGGAACGGCTCAAGTGTTCCTGCTCCCTCGTCGAGCCTGGCCTGCATCTCGCGGATTTGCTCGAGCTACGGGTCATGACCCCCCGCCGGGACGGGGACCGCAACTAGCTCCCGAAGGATGTCAACGCGAGGCGCAGGCCTAGGGGGATCACCGTTTTCTGGCGTACCAAGATGGTTGCCTTCGCTGGGACTCCCTAGATCAACGTGGAAACATTCACGACTTGGGCCGCAGTCCTCATCGCCGAGGCTGCAGCTACCGTCGGAACAATCGGAAAGGCAGTAGTCGCATGCGGTCATGAAGTCCCGCATGGCACTGGGGTTACCAAGTCCGGAGAAATCCCAACAAAAGTCGGGCTCGTCATCTTCCTCGGAACCCGAGGGCCCGTAGGTCGAGACGACCGTCAGCCGGTCCCAAGGTGACCGCATACAATACCCCAGAGGGTTTGGACTCGCCTCTATGAGAGCGTCCACCGAAGCGAAGTCGCTTGGTGGGTCGAGGCTGAATCCAAAAGGCACGAGATGGGAGTCGGTCGGTACCTCTTGGTCGACGGGCGGTGACGAAGTCGCGTCAGGGGCAGACTGCACCGTCGTCTCAGGTACGAGGGTGACGCCCAGCAAGTCCTTTGCGAGCGTGCTGGCGTCGTCCGTTTGCTTGGAGTTGGCGTGTTGCAGGGAGACGACGCTCGTCTTCGTCTCAGACGCGAGGTCGATGCCCGACGTGCCCCCCGTTGGGGCGCCGGCGCCGTCGACTCGCTCGACAGCCGATGAGATGCCACCTCCTGCTTGGCCTTGGTTGCCCCGCCTCCTCCTCCGTCGGTGGGGGAGGGGACGGGACGAGCTCGAATGTCGTTCTTCCGCCACGTGGGGAAGACGTCGTCGATTCCGCCGCCGGAGGGCGGATTGTCGGCCGCCATTGTCGCTGTCGCGCGGCGGGGGAAGGAGTATCATGTCGTAGCTGCCGTCGAGGGACATGAACTCAAGACTCTCGAAACGGAGTACCGTCTCAGGCTAGAAAGGTTGCTAGAGACTACCCATTTGGAGCTTGACGGGAAGCTGTTCGTCAACATGCAGCAGGCCCCTACCTGGCGCGCCAACTGTCGGCGTTTCGACCCCGGGGGGTCCCTGGACCGACGAGTAAATTGTCGCCGCGTGCCCCAGCCCAGATGGGTCGGCGCGAGACGGAGCGCGAAGGGGGGAAGAAGCTGGAGGGAGACAGGCGTAAAAGGGGAAACCCGCGGCCTTCGTGTTTGTCCCGCGCCCAGGTCGGGTGCGCTTGCAGTAGGGGGTTACAAGCATCCACGCGGGAGGGAGTGAGAGGCTTACGCGAGCGCCATCCCGTCCTTCCCCGCGCGGCCAACCCTCTGTAAGAGGGCCCTGGACCTTCCTTTTATAGGCATAAGGAGAGGATCCAGGTGTACAATGGGGGGTGTAGCAGTGTGCTAACGTGTCTAGCGGAGAAGAGCTAGCGCCCTAAGTACATGCCGTCGTGGCAGCCGGAGAGGTTTTGGCACCCGGTTCGTGTGGTGTCGTGGCCGTCGGAGGAGCGCTGGAGCCTGGCGGACGGACAGCTGTTGGGGCTGTCGAGTCCTTGCTGACGTCTCCTTGCTTCCATAAGGGGGCTGAGAGCCGCCGTCGTCATGGAGCACGCGGGGCGCCATCATTACTTGTTTATCGGGGCGAGCCAGATGGGACGCCGGTCTTGTTCCCCGTAGCCTGAGTTAGCTTGGGGTAGGGTAATGATGGCGCCTCCTGTGACGTGGTCGGTCCGAGCCCTAGGTTGGGCGAGACGGAGGCTCCTCCGAGGTCGAGGTCAAGTCTGTCTTCCGAGGCCGAGGTCGAGTCCGAGCCCCTAGGTCGGGCGAGGCAGAGACTGTTGGCTGAGGCCAGGGCTGAGTCCGAGCCCTGGGGTCGGGCGAAGCGGAGTTCATCGTCTTCCGGGGCTGAGCTCGAGTTCGAGCCCTGGGGTCGGGCGAAGCGGAGTTCGTCATCTTCCGGGGCTGAGCCCGAGTCCGAGCCCTAGGGTCGGGCGAAGCGGAGTTCGTCGTCTTCCGGGGCTGAGCCCGAGTCCGAGCCCTGGGTCGGGCGAAGCGGAGTTTCCTATGGCGCCTGAGGCCGGACTTGGCTGCTGTCAGCCTCACTCTGCCGAGTGGCACAGCAGTCGGAGCGGCGCAGGCGGCGCTGTCCTCTTGTCAGGCCGGTCAGTGGAGCGGCGAAGTGACTGCGGTCACTTCGGCTCTGTCGACTGAAGGGCGCGCGTCAGGATAAGGTGTCAGGCCACCTTTGCATTAAAGGCTCCTGTGATACGGTCGGTCAGCATGGCGGCTTGGCCAAGGTTGCTTCTTGGTGAAGTCTGGGCCTCGGGCGAGCCGAAGGTGTGTCCGTTGCTGGAGGGGGTCCTCGGGCAGGACGTAAATCCTTCGGGGTCGGCTGCCCTTGCCCGAGGCTGGGCTCGGGCGAGGCGAGATCGTGTCCCTTGAGTGGACCGATCCTTGACTTAATCGCACCCATCAGGCCTTTGCAGCTTTGTGCTGATGGGGGTTACCAGCTGAGATTAGGAGTCTTGAGGGTACCCCTAATTATGGTCCCCGACAAACACGCCCAGAGAAACCCGAGGGTGGCGAGTTTGGAGTTGTTCGGTCCTGGTGCACCGGACACTGTCCGGTGCGCCAGACCAGGGCACCCTTGGTTCCTTTGCTCCTTTGATTTTGAACCCTTTCTTTAATCTTTTATTGGTTTGTGTTGAACCTTTATACACCTGTAGAATATATAATCTAGAGCAAACTAGTTAGTCCAATATTTGTGTTGGGCATTCAACCACCAAAATTATTTAAAGGAAAAGGTTAAATCCTATTTCCCTTTCACTATGCTCATCAAGCATCGTCCTAGCCATCTCAACAAGGGTTTGATTCTTGCGTTCAACGATGCCATTCTGTTGAGTCACATACATAGAGGAAAACTGATGCTCAAGTCCCAAATAAGCACAAAAGGTTTTAAAATGAATATTCTTGAATTATGTGCCATTGTCACGACGCATATCTCTCATGGTATTCTTAGAAAAGTCATTTTGTAACCAAAGAATCAAATGTCGAGCATGCGTAAAAGCCTCATCCTTCGCCTTTATAAAGAACACCCAAGAATAGTGAGAAAAGTCGTCAACGACCACAAGCGCATACCACATTCCCCGTACGAGCAAACCCGAGCTGGACCAAATGAAAGGGAAATGTGCCCTTGGTCCATTTCTAGTTGTTTTGGTGACTAAATGTCCAACATATTACTTTGAGCTAACTATTTTGGTATGAGCACGAGCATAGGCGTGGATAAATCAAATTGAAGCTATAAAGACCAAAAGAGCACAAATATGGACCTAAACGAGCAACTTTATGGAAAATGGTATAAGTGTAAGGTTTGTACTTTTTAATATGTTGCATAAGCCCTTTTAATGTTTTAGTATGGCTAAAATAAATGTAAAATGCCTATAAAACTTGTAAATCGATATCTTTTTCATTTTAATTCCAATTTTAGTGGTTCTCGAACCTGCGGTTTCGTAGCGACGCGTATAATGTTACTGTGTAGTTTGTTTAAGTTCAACCGTAATCAGATACCATTCTAGAAATTGATATTGGCGTATTCAAACTTGTTACCACCGGTAATCGAATGTGGATAATTATCATTATCATTTATATTACATTTCGTGAACTAAACATCATTTAAACCTTGTTAGTGCCACTAGTGGTCCAAATAACTGTCCTTTTTAGCTATTTAATTTACAATCCATTACTTAATACCATGGCAATGACATTTATAAATAAACGTTCTCACTATAAGGGCATGTACAACACCAAGACTCCGGTTCGATTTTCAAAATACAAGAGACAACTACGGATGGCAACGGGGAATTCCCCGTCGGGGAATAGCTCCCCATCCCCGTCTCCGCGACGAAAAAGTTTCCCCATAAGGATCCCCACGAACGTTTGCGGGGAATATTTCGTCCCCATCCCCGTTCCCCGTGGGGATAAATCCCCAACGGGGATCCCCATCCCCGTTTAAATTATAATTAAGACATTAATTTTTTGTTATTAATGTTAAACATCGTTATTTATACACATTGTTAGATGTAAGAAATCATTATGCATACATCAAAATAAACATATGTGTACAATTAGTGGTCTCTGGATAAAGTAATTATTTTTTGTGTCATTAAATAGTACACGAAAATATAGTCACGTGCAAGTTTAACGGGTCCCTGTGGGGAACGGGAATGGGGAATGCTTCATTCCCGTTTACCCTTCGGGGGATAAATTTTTCTCATTTATATCCCCGCGGGGGAAGTTTCTTCCCCATCCCTTAATGGAGGAATTCTCCACGGGGAATTAGGGATCAGGTCCCC
Organism: Zea luxurians; assembly: GCA_029449295.1. Classification (NCBI taxonomy): domain Eukaryota; kingdom Viridiplantae; phylum Streptophyta; class Magnoliopsida; order Poales; family Poaceae; genus Zea; species Zea luxurians. The sequence goes on along the minus strand of JAOPSE010000006.1, from coordinate 120,948,943 downwards.
ATTGCCATCTCTAGAGACAACTAAGAGATTGTATTATACAACTCTGAGACTCTGAATAATAAATACAGTTAAGAGACAATATGTATAGAGAATCGTGAAGATACGGGCTCTTCACGAAGAGTTTGTATCTTGTATTTTTTTCCCCATTTAGCCTATTAAAGACCCCTCAAGAGATCTCGTATTAAATGAGGTTGTACACGTGGAAACAAATGACTCATCAACTGACCATGTAACCATATACTTCTGGAATGCATCCGGAAATAAATGACTTGTCAACTAACTATGTAACCATATACTTCTGGGATGCATCTGGATTAGGTTAAGTATAATAATCACAATGAAAAGCCTATTGGTCAGTGTTTACTTGAATTAATAGATATAACAGAATAATGTACCGGCGGCTAAGAGGGGGGCGGCGAAGGAAGCGGCAAGAGGGGGACGGGATGGCGGCGAGCCGGTGACGTCGGGAGCCGGTCGCGACAACGGAGGGAGCAAGTGGCGGCAGAGGCGAACAGAGCGGATGGGATAGAGGCATGGAGCAGAGACAGACGGGGAAGAGAGAGAACATGGGTGACCCACTCATCAGTGCCGACATGTGGACCCTACATCGTCACGTCAGCAAAAAAACATCCAGAAAACCCACTCGAGGGGTTATTTTGCCCAGTTCTGGATAGTTGGAGCCTATTTTGCCCAGTTCTGGATAATTGGAGCCTTGGAGGTGCAAAGGGCGTGTTTGGTTCAGCTTTTTTCTGACCAGCTTTTCCGAGAATCTAGCTGTGGGGAGAATCTGGCTGTGTAGAGAATTTGGGTATCATTAGGATTATGTGCGGAGTAAGATAAAGTTGTCCATGGAACTCAGGATCTATAAAGTGATAGATTACCATTATTGCGACGACTCAACCGATTATATGTTTATGTAAAGTATCCAGTTTTGCAGTTCTACTAGGTTGTAAATTAGGCAACTGTGGCAAATACAAAGTTTACTTGTTTCCAGATATGCTAGATTGCTAGGTCGCCAAATATCATTTTGGCATTCATATTACGCCACAAAGTTTGTTGGCACATAATGTACCTATTGCCTCTTAGGCCCTGTTTGGTTCCTTTAGTCACTAGACTAAATTTTAGTAACTAAAGTTTAGTCGCTAAAGTACCTGTTTGGTTCCAGTGACTAAACCGGACTAAAGAGCATTAATTGCTATGAATAATGACTGTTTTACCCTTATTAATTAATGGATGTTTGCTATAACAAGAAATTGTAGAGGGCAAATAAGGTAAAAATACTAATTTAGTCCCTTTTAGTCACCCATTAGTGACTAAAGAACTAAAGTTTAGTCACCTAACTTTAGTCATCATGTTTACTTTTTAGAGACTAAAAGTGACTAAACTTTAGTTACCCTAAACCAAACGGGGCCTTAATTCGACGAAAGGGTGGTGGTATTAACTAAGAAAAAATATTTCATTAACAAACACATCGTTAATCTACTCTGTTACCTTCTTTGCAGAGGCCCAGAAGCAAACACAATGCCAGCTGCCTACAAATACGCCACACCGCCTCCATTCATGTGTGCACGGCACTAGCAGCGACACAATAATTAATCAGGGCTCATCATCTCGCAATCTCCATCTAGGTCAACCATGACGAACGGCTTCCTGTTTCGGGAGTACATCGGCGCGCAGTTCACCGGCGTCCAGTTCAGCGACGTGCCCATCAACTCCAAGCTCGCCTTCAACTTCATCCTCGCCTTCGCCATCGACTACACGCCGGTGAACCAGCATCCCACGCCGGCGCCCACCAACGGCGTGTTCAGCCCGTTCTGGGACACGGGGAACCTGTCCCCGGCCGCCGTGGCCGCCATCAAGGCCGCGCACCCGAACGTGGCCGTCATGGCGGGGCTCGGCGGCGACAGCGTGCAGGACATCGTCAAGGCCGTCTTCACCCCGACCTCCATCGACTCGTGGGTGGCCAACGCCGTGACGTCGCTCACGGGCATCATCAACACGTACGGGCTCGACGGCGTCGACGTCGATTACGAGCACTTCGCCCGCGGCGCTGACGTGAACACCTTCGTCGAGTGCATCGGCCGCCTCCTGACGCAGCTCAAGAAGAACATGCCGTGGATCACCACCTCCATCGCGCCGTTCGAGGACCCCGTGGTCCAGAAGTACTACCAGCCGCTGTGGCGCAAGTACTCCGGCGTCATCGACTACGTCAACTTCCAGTTCTACGGCTACGGCGACAACACCGACGTCGCCACGTACGTCCAGTTCTACGACCAGCAGTCGGCGAACTACCCCGGCGGCAAGGTCCTCGCCAGCTTCATGACCGGCAACACCACCGGCCTGATCTCGCCGGACCTCGGCATCAGCGCCGCCAAGGAGCTGCAGCGGCAGAACAAGCTGCCGGGCCTCTTCATCTGGTCAGCCGACAGCTCCAAGAGGAGCAGCTTTGGCTTCAAGTACGAGATCGAGGGGCAGCAGATCATTGCCAACCATTGATCTCGGATCCGAATATCGTATGGGGCTGGGGCCTCGCCACGCTGTGATGGATGAAATATAAAATGAATTTATCAAGGAATAGGCACGCTGCTACGTGTACTATTTCTATGAATGATGAATAAATAAAGAGATTGCATTGAGCAATTTGTGTATGCTAATAATGTTTCGCAAGGTTCTCAAATTACATTGGTACGTCGCCTCCTCCCGTAACGAAGAACAGAGGGTGTAAACTAAATCCAGAACATACCTTGGAACAATAATTTTTAACATTAGGATAATAATATGAAATATGCATGGAACATTGATTTTCACTAATAGACCACACTGAATGAATAAGTCCATTTTTGATCCACTCGACTCTTACATTTGTCTATTTTAAACTCTAGACTCTAAAACTATCTAAATTGTTACCTAATAAACAATAAATCATTATGTGGAGCCTTAGATAAATCATTATGTTAGGTTCTTTTGATCTTTTTGGTTGACCTGTCTTATTGAAAGAAGCTCTGATCTTTGTGTTCAAAATGCCCATGGAACCAATAGCTGCTGTTTGGGTAGCATTGCTTGTGTCTTGCATAATTCTGAATCCATTATAAATGTGATGTCTGTTATATTGTTTTAAGGTCCTATTTAGGATAGCTCCAGCTCAAAATTTGGTAAAGTTGGTGTAACAGGTCATTAGGTGCTCCACAAAATCATAGAGCTGGAGTTGTAAGCTTTTAAAAGACATTTAAATAAGTCATTTTGTTTATTATTTACTTTAAAAATATTTTTAAAATTATTTAAATTGATATTATAAACTACAGCTCCATATTAGAGCTGAAACCTGAAGCCATCCTAAACATCCCCTAAGTGTTAAATTCGATCGAGCCAGACATGTTGCAGCCGAAAGACACGTTGGCACGTGTAAGAGACTTGTACATCAAGAGTAGATGGTCGGGGGAAGCGACCTTGCCTACGTCGAGCCAATTAGCCAAAGCCACTGGCGTTATCGCATCAGCACTGAGCTACTCGACGTTGTGACCCACTTGTGCATGGATGACGCGTCATCACATATCTGTTGAGCACCATTTGTGGTACTCGACACGGTTGGACAGTCCGGTCCTGAGGACCGAACTCCTATCTCTTCGCATGTCTATCCCTCTAATCTCGCGGGAGCTGTTGGAGGATGCCTAGGAACAGGTCTAGACACCCCCTTATATATTTGAAAGTGTACGTCCGATTGAACAACCAACAATCGAATCAACAATCAATTTATCTTCTATTCCCTACCTTTAGCCCTAGGAGTAGACAATAACATAGATTTCTTCCTCTAATCTTGATCTCTCTGGCTCTACGTCGTTTAGATGCATCTTGGGTGGACTGCCGATCACAGGACAAACCCTAGGATCTCTCTTCTCCGACGGGGTCCCTCCCGAGAGTGAGATCTAGGTGTTGTTGGCGAACTATGTCGCCTCTATGCACGCATGGTCCGTCTGACCACCAGGCGCGGACCGTCCGACTCGTCAGGCAGAAACCCTAGCCTCGGCGCCAGGCCGCGGACCGTCCGACCCTCAGCCACGGACCGTTTACGCCTCCGCAGAGAACACCGCCATCGGTACTCATCACAGTGATTGGTGCCCAGGTCGATACCAACAATATGTAAGTGACCACCACCGTAGAGCCTAGTGGCCTTCTTGTACCCTAGAGTTGTGCCTCCTCCCCCACCCTACACGGCTACACTTACACGGTTACACCACCTCTACCATGGTGTAAATCTGGTGAGGAGGACCATGAATTTAGGCCCTTATGCTCTATCGAGCAGATCGTGCATACAATATTGTTTTAGTCTTTAGATGATACTATTTACAGAGTGAAGTTTAAAATACTCCACCCGTGACCCCCTGCACTCTCCAAAACCATCCAAGGCTTGTCCAAGTGATTAAGATAAAGTATTAGTTTCTATTATTAATTTGGACATATAATATGAAAAAGCAGCAACAACATCTAAAGTTACCTACCTCTCCCCATCGGGTCGTATCAGCGGACGTCTGTCACGAAGTATGGGTCGCTGAGGAAGACTCGCGGGACCTCGCAAGTAGACGTTCCTCGAACCTGAGGAGCCAGAACCAGATACGTCCTGCTGAGCGGCGTCGTCGTCGTCGTCCTGCTGCGCCGCATCGACAGCGGCTTGCTGCTCCACCTGCTGCTGTACGACGTCGTCCTGCTGCGCCTCCTCCTCCGTCCTAAGGGTGCTCCTCCTCCCCCTCCCCCTCCCCCTCCTCGTCCTCGTCCCACCGCCCACCATCTTTGTCCAACAACCTGCAATTAAGAGTAAGCAATTAAACACAGATAAAAAAATATGTATTTAGAAACATATGCAAAATAAATGAAATATAGCATTACATCGATTAAAAATAATATTCATATGTGTCCGGGTTAGCCGGATCATAAGTGTCATCATCACTATCAACCATTTCATAGTCAACACCATTTGAAGGCGCAAGTTCGTTATTGGCATTGCCTTCAAGCATTTCTAAGTCATTCTCATTTTGCACCTCATCATCCTCCTCATCAACAACCATTTCAATATCTACTTCCATTCCGATCGCTTCGGTTAAGTCTATCTCAAATCGCCCTTCTAGCCTATCTTCTTGGAAGAACTCTCCGTCATATGTATCCGGGTCTAAGTTATAATCTTCATCGTTTGGAACAGGTAATTTACCGTGCGGTGATACCTTATACACAACATCTCAACCCTTAAGATGTTCTTTCGTTTGGCACACATATGGAAGATAATACACTTGTGTGGCCTGTTGGGCCACAATATAGACATCGTCTCCTGGTAAGGTGGAACCCTGTCGAATTTCGACCAGCCCAAGATTAGAATGTGTCCGTCTCGTAACTTCAGGGTCAAACCAATGACATTTGAATATCACTGGAGTAAGAGGTTTGGAACCATGAAAATTGATAAAAATTTTAGAATGTTTGGAGAAAGTTGTGAGACACTATGTGTAGAAACCTAAGAGAACTACACATGAAATCATAGAGTTTCAATGTGGATCTCTTAGATTTGTACACATAGCGCGTCATAGTTTTCTCGAAACTTTTTCAATTTTTTATCACAGCCTGTACATATGATATCATGACACGTGGACAAGTTTCATGATTTTCTGACTTTGTTTGTGTTTTATACAATTTTTAAACATGTGGATGGCAAGTTCACGACCATGTTTAGTGAGCATGTTGCTCGAAGTTTCCGGTCTGCTCCTGGAATCGGTCGTAACTTATGCTAAGTAACATGAATATCATTTTTGCATGCACGATTTTTCAAGTTTCGAGTGACCTGCAGTTCAAATCTGAATTTTCCGAAGAAATTCAAATAAACGAACTAAATCTACTAACGATTGAAAACTCTGTTATAATTGTCCACAAATGATACATGTAGGTCTACATAGTGTAGGAACATACCACAAAAAGTTTGGGAGACAAAATCAAAAAATAAAAATATACTTTGCCGAGTGTCTAGAGAAGACACTCGACAAAGAGTCCTTTGCCGAGTGTCCAATCCTCGGCGCTCGGCAAAGACTAACGGCCGTCAGCTTTAGGACGGCCGCTGATGGCCCTTTGCCGAGCGCCACCTTTCACACTCGGCAAACGTGTCTTTGCCGAGTGGGGTCCTGTGCCGAGTGTCCAAGCACTCGGTAAAGAGGCTCGTTGCCGAGAGCCTAACTTTACCGAGTGCGGCTCTCGGTAAAGCCTGCTTTGCCGAGTGCCCGATAAAAGGCACTCGGCAAAGAGGCCGACACTCGGCAAAGCCTCGGATTCCGGTAGTGCGTAGAGCCTAGTGGCCTTCTTGTACCCTAGAGTTGTGCCTTCTTGTATCCTTATGCTCTATCGAGCAGATCGTGCATACAATATTGTTTTAGTCTTTAGATGATACTATTTACAGAGTGAAGTTTAGAATACTCCACCCGTCCCAAAAATATTAGTTGTTTTAGCTCTTGGTTTTATGTTTATATTCAAATTGATGATAATGAATCTAGACATATATATAAAACACATGCATCAAGAATTGTATGAACCCACTAATTCTCTAAAACGACTACAATTTTAGGATGGAGTAAGAGGTGTAATAGAAAATGTGATAAGAGGCCTGCTAGAGATAGCCTTAGATCCATCGGCCCCAAGCCACAAAGATGGGTTTAATGGTGGGGGGAGGAGATTCTTTGTGCTGCATGGGCTTGTTGTGGGGTACTCGCACCTATGAGACTTGTTGAGCTTGATCTAAATTCTGCATATGGAGCCCGTGTTGGCGAGCCGAGTGGAGGCCCATCGTCGGGAGGCTATTAGTGACCCTAATTAGGATTTGCTGCATGTCGTCATTATTTATTCCTCTTGTAAGCCGCCGTCTACGGACGACGTTCTGTAAACACTCCACATATAGTGAAAGTTTCGTCTGGCTGGTGTCCATAGTTTTTCCCTTCGCATTGAAGGGTTTTTCATATAAATCTGTGTCGTGCTCTGTAATTTATTGGTTGATCTAGTTCGTTTTTTCCAACCGTTTCTGTTAACAAGACTGAGGAAGGGGAAGGCCTGGTGACAACAGTACCTGGGGTTCCGCTCGAGCCGCCCATGCATGAGGGTGGGTGACGCGGGGGCAGCTAGATGAGCCTTTAGTACACACCTATCAGTTTAAGTTTGCAACTTTCATGGTGTCCAATGCACAAATAGACAATACAGTTACAAAACACTACCTCGCGAATCAGAAAGTAAAAGGCATGGAGCAAACATTTTACTGTAAACCAACATTCAGGTATATTATTATTGAAGGAATGTTATAGCTACTATAAGGAAAGTAACACAAAGCATTGATAGAACAAAAGGTATCAAAGGGCAGCCCAAAGTGAGCTCACCAGCCTAGTACCTATCCCAGCGCACCTATTTTTCAAACTCTACTTCAGCCTTTAGAGACATTTGAGAGTTGTGCTGAGATACTGAGTAGTGTACCAAAGATAGTGATAGTTGCAACAGTGATGGATAAAACCTTGAAGATGGTTTTGCGCTTCTTGTACACCTTTGTCTGCATCTTCTTGTGGAACCTGTAGTTCTCGATTTCTATCATGGTTCGGGTACAACATTGCCCGTCGGGCAGGCTCTGAAGGCTGGTGAAGAATTTGAGTGCCTGCTTGTCGGTGAGCCCAGCTCCTCCTTGCAGGATACCCTGTCGTCGCAGCTCATGCACGTCCTCTTCCCTATGCACCAACATGCAGAGGAGGAGAAGGTAGGAGCAAACAGCGGAGTCTTCAACTTGAGCATCAATAAAACTAGGGACAGTGCATATCTCGAAAGCGGCCATATTGACGAGGCGGCTTGCGCGCGCATGGTTTAGAGACAGCGGCGCTAGTGAGAGCTCAGCAAAGAGGACATCTTTCTTTAGGCCCATGTCAACGAGCTCTGCTGTTTCGTTGGCCCTAAAGGTGATGCCGATTTCGGCGAGCTCCATGGCACTAGCTGAAAATGACAGCGAGTCGAACTTGTCTGCATACTTGGACAGGTCGCGGTCGACGTTTTTTTCACTTCCTACAGCGTAGTGCCGGAGGAGGCCAAGGAGATGTGGTGGATCGTAATTGTCATCCCAGACGAAAGGCTTTTCTATGAGATCCCGGCGGTCTTGCAGAGTGCCTCTCCAAGCCTTAACGTACTCCTGCAGGTTCACATGCCGGAGCCTCATGACGGCCTCGACCACACTCCAGGGGAGCTGGTTCTCAAGCAGCCAGACGTCATGGTTGATGCCGCTGCGGTTGAGGTGAAGGAAATTGTGCCATGACGACGGATCTGTCTCATTCTCCAAACCCGTAAACCAGACTATGTACTGCACCAGGAAGCAAGCATCAAAGAACATCATAACTCGAAAGTCGTCATAGCCGATACCTGCCATCACATCCTTGTCGTAGAGGGTGCGGGCATTGTCGGCGGCGGAGGCGACCGCATCGCACATTGCCTGCGGTGAGCAACCCGATTCTACGATACAGTGATGCGCCGCCACCCACTTCACCTCTTCTGCCTTCCCTAACGGTTGTTTGCCGTGGTGGTAAGGACCGATGGCCACAATCCTCGGCACAGTATAGTAATCACCGAGATCTCGAATGCATTCAGGGTACCTATGGATCTTATATTTCGTCCTACGTATATCGGCCTCAAAGTTACGAGCTACTTTCTCGAACACACAAATGGCGTTGTTGTCTATTTCCAGATTGTGCAAATCCAAAGCGACCTCAAACGACTGGTCTTGTGCTAGCTGCCGGCCGCTGCCGGAGGAGTTATCAGGGGCACGAATTTGCATCCAGCTACCATATATCTCACCAGGAAACAATGTTGTCCAGTTCGCCAGTAGAAAGTTGAATGGTACCCATGCTGCAGCAGCTGGTTCCATGCTGCTTCAATCGGCCGTCAAGCTGAAGAGTATTTTTGCAAAGAGGAGAATGAGAATGAGCTAGAAAGAAATCACAAGTACTGATGCCATACTATTAGAAAGTAAATAAAAACATAACCTAGTGCGTGGTTGCTCAAAGGTCGATGAGAGAGGAAGAGCTTATAGCAGGGCACGAGGAACAGATATATATATATATATATATATATATATATATATATATATATATATATATATAGAGCTTCAATTCGTTAGCCTGTGTGTAACTGGGTATGTCCAACTGCCATCGACTGTTGCCCAATACATTATCTAGAAAAATAATGCTGCCCAATAAGGTTATGAATGACATCGTTTGTACATTCTTGTACTGGCCATATGGTTGGTGGCGCAACGCGACGTACATCGCTGAAACGACAAGATCTAGAGAGCAACCCGCCACCTATGACCTATATATGTTATAACGCACTCGTGACAAGATTTGGAGCAACCACAGCGGATTTTAAGAATCTTTATCGAATTCGAAGGGGAAAACAAGCTTTAGACGGCCCTATGATGCGGTTTATCTCTTTAGTTGTTATCGTCATTTGCATTCCTTGCTTGTAGTCCATGTTAGGGTTAGGGTTTGATGACAACTAATCGGTACATATGTCAACAGAGACAAAAAGAGACTCGTGATTTTGAACCACGGTCAAGAACAGATAAGAAAAAGTCACAGAATAAAATTAGGGTTAGAACCCTAATTTTTTTTAAAACCGCGTGAATGTGCATAGATGCACTAAAATCATCACAGAAAATAACAGAAATATCGCGGGGCCCGGATCTACGATTTTTTTTACCTCCAAAACTCGATCCCATTACAAGATATTCATCTCATACATTTAATCACATCGTAAGGGATTCGAGTAAATGAGGACTAGATTCGAGTTCAATTGCACAGTGCAAATGTCTAGTTCTCCTTGGCGGCCGAGTAATAGTGCAGCAAGTAGAAACGAAAAAAAAAAAATCTACAAAGAGCAGCTCGGTGCACAATAACAGAGAGAAGGAGAGCAACTTGCCAAGCGGCCAAAGAGACCGTCGGCCAGCTCCTAGCGGTTGCAGCTGGGAGAGGCTAGTGCAAATGCTTGTACGGCTGAAGTAGAAATGAAGAGAAAGAGAGAGAGGATGTATGAGCAGGGTGCGGTCGACAGTCGGCCAGGAGCCAAGCTCATTGGCGGCCGGAAGTGTATTGCGGCTGGGAGAGAAGAAATGAGCTAGGTTTCCACCGGTCACCCCGAGATTTTCGTCTTTTATAAACCTAGCTACAGTAGCTCGAGAGATCCTGGCCGCTGGTTTTAATCCAACGACACAGGATGAGACGGGGGGGCGCTGGCCGCCGCGTGGGCCTAAAGCGCGGCCCAGGCCCAGGTTGTGGCCTCGGCGCGCGTCCCCCCTCTCCTGGCGCTTAAGTGGGCCGTTCAGGCTGGGCTTTAAGGCCGGCCAGGCCGAAATGGCTTCAATTTTTTCCCTGGAATTTTATTTTCTATTTCCAGAAATTAGAAAATCAGAAAAGAAATTAGAAAAACAGTGCAGAAAATTTAGAATTATATTTTTCCAGTTATAGAAAATTTCAGAGATATTTATGGACTATTTTTTATTCCGCTGCGTACTTTGGTACTTTTATTTATATTTTATGCAATTTTTTCAGTTAATTATGAAACCAACGTGGATTAATTATTGTTTAAATTGCATAGAATCCAGAAAATTTTGTGGTGATTGAATATTTTAACCAACGTTGGATATTTTTACCACAATTTAATACAAGTTTATGTTTTCTAGATCATCCAACGATGGTTTAGAAATTTTGTGATCAGAAATTTTTCATAGATATGGCATGATTATTATTTGACCAACGTTGAATATTTAATTCATGCATGTTCTATGATTCAGTATTCAGTATTTATTTCAGATGTCCTAAATATTTTCTGTTTTAATTTTGCAAAGGTGCTCATACCGCCATGTTGATTAGCCAGATTGCTCAGATGAAACCGCTAGATGGTAGTAATTACCATTCTTGGCGGGAGGATATAGACATGATAACCACAGTGGGTGAGATAGATTACGCACTGAGGTTTGATAAACCAGTTGAGCCCACAGTGGTCACTCCCAACTATGACCACAGGTGGATGCAATACAGCATCGACAAGGTCAAGTGGGAGAGATCAAATGACAAATGTATGATTATTCTTAAGAGGAGCATCAAGGAGCCTCTTAAGAGTTCTATACCAGAGTGCGAGACTGCCAAAGAATACCTTGATAGGGTAGCCTCTCATCACCAAGGGTCTTCTAAGGCTTATGCTTGCTCCCTAATGACAGAATTTGTTAATGCAAAATACGATGGAAATGGTGTCAGACCATTCATTCAGAAAATGATATCTATCGTAGCTAAGATAAACAAGTACCTCGGGTCTCCTTTACACGAGGAATTTGTAGTATTTATGATAATGAAGTCTCTGCCCAAGGAGTTTGAGACTTTTCACATACAGTACAACACTAGTGTCACTGATAAGTGGAATATAGACCAACTCTTGGCACAGTGTGTCCAGGAGGAAGAGAGGTTAAAGCAGACTGGAGACTCTGTCAACCTCATCAAAGGCAATATCCCCAGACAGAACAAGAACTCAAAGAAAAAGTTCAAAAAGCAAGGTAAACAGAATAACCAGGCTTCCTCGAGCAATAATAATCAGCCAAGACAAGGAGGCAGTTTCTTAGTTCCCCCTGATACCTGCCTTTATTGCAAGAAGACAGGTCATTACAAGAGAAAGTGCCCTAAATTCCTGCAGTATCTACTAGAGAGTGGTAAGGACCAAGTTACTTTTGTAAATGAGTCTTTATACTTAGAATATCCCAGTTATTCTTGGTGGATTGACTCAGGTGCAACTGTTCATGTTGCAAACTCTCTATAGGGACTCCGTACAAGCCAAAGGCTCCCAAAGGGCCGAAGAACAATTAGAGTGGCAAATGGAGTTGAAGCAGCAGTCGAGGCCATTGGAGATATACATCTTAAATTAGTTAATAGTTTTGTACTGTTGTTGAGAGACGTACTTTATGTACCTTCCTTGCGAAGGAACCTTATTTCGGTTTCTAGATTAGATGATTAGTACATTCATTGCCATTTTGGTGATAGACAGTGTGTCATTCAGTTTGATAATAAAGATGTTGGTCTCGCCATCCGACGAGATATGCTTTATTTACTTTCGCAAAGTGATGTTGTTAATGTATTAGATATACCAGAAAACGATCCAGCCAGCAGTGGCAGGAAAAGAAAACGAAGTGATGGAGAAACCTCGTCGAAATTATGGCACTATCGTTTGGGCCATATTTCGAGGGGGAGAATAGAAAGTCTTGTTAAGGAACAGATTCTCCATCCCCTAGACTTCACAGACTTAGAGCAATGCAGAGATTGCATTAAGGGTAAATTTGCGAAGCAGATTAAGAAAGATGCTAAGCATAGTACGAGAGTGTTAGAAATTATTCATATAGATATCTGTGGTCCTTTTCCAGTTAGGACAGTAGATGGGTTTAATTCGTTCATAACCTTCACAGATGACTACTCTCGCTACGGTTATATTTATCCTATTAAGGAAAGATCAGAAGCTTTAGACAAGTTTAAACAGTTCAAGGCTGAAGTAGAGAATCAACACGATTTGAAGATAAAGATTGATCGATCAGATCGTGGGGGAGAGTACTATGGGCGCCATACCGAGTATGGCCAGGTCCCAGGACCTTTCGCGAGGTTCTTAAGAGAAAACGGTATTGTTGCTCAATATTCAACACTTGGTAAACCACAACAGAATGGGGTTGCCGAAAGGCGTAACAGAACGCTAATGGATATGGTAAGGAGTATGCTAAGTTACTCTAACCTGCCATTGGGTCTATGGATGGAGGCTTTAAAAACCGCTATGCATATACTCAACAGAGTTCCTAGTAAATCAGTGGCTAGAACTCCATATGAGTTGTGGACTGGCAGAAAACCCACGCTCAACTACTTCCATATATGGGGTTGTCCAGCAGAAGCTAGAATATTTAATCCTGGACAGGGAAAGCTAGATGAGAGAACCACTAGTTGCCATTTTATTGGCTACCCTGACAGATCGAAGGGTTACAGATTCTACTGCCCTGACAGACAAACCAAGTTCATAGAAACCAGACATGTCATTTTCTTAGAGGATGACATGATCAAGGGGAGTAAGGTACTCAGAGAGGTTGACCTTCAGGAAAAGAGGATATATGTCCCGTTTCCGATGGTTGAAGAACCACACTTCTCGATACCCACTGTGGTTACACCAACAATCACACCGACTGTGGGTGAAACCCCTGCTGCAAATGTGGCATCATCTAGTGCAACTACTACAGAGCAAGTAGCTTCACCTTCTGCGCATATTGGCCCTGAGCCAGTTGCACAGGATAGTTCAGAAGATGATGATAGTGTTGCGCCAAGTGATGCACCATTGCAGGAGCCCCAGGTAGAATCTGAACCAGAACTAGAACCAAGTCTCAGGAGGTCACAGAGACTCAGAAAATCTGCGATTCCTGATGACTATGAAGTCTATGCAGCAGAAAACATAGAATGTGATGAGATTCATATGAGTGAGGACATTGATACAGAAGGTGATCCCACTACATATGAAGCTGCTATGAGAAGTGCAAATTCATCCAAATGGTTATCAGCCATGGAAGATGAATTAGAATCCATGAGAATGAACAAAGTTTGGGACTTACAAGTCATTCCCCATGGAGCCAAAACAGTAGGCTGTAAATGGGTCTACAAGACAAAGCGTGACTCTAGAGGGAACATAGAAAGATACAAGGCTAGACTTGTGGCCAAAGGGTTCACACAGAGAGAAGGCATTGACTACCATGAAACCTTCTCACCTGTCTCAACAAAAGATTCATTCAGGATCATCATGGCACTAGTTGCTCATTTTGATCTAGAGCTCCATCAGATGGATGTAAAGACAACATTTCTAAACGGAGAGTTAGAAGAAAACGTGTTCATGGCACAACCAAAGGGTTTTGTTGTGAGCGGTAAAGAACACATGGGATGTCACTTGAAGAGGTCCATTTATGGATTAAAACAGGCCTCCAGACAGTGGTACATCAAGTTTGATCAGACTATAAGAAAGTTTGGTTTCGAGGAAAACAAGGAAGACAATTGCATTTATGCAAAATTTAGAAAAGGAAAGTATATCTTCCTTGTTCTGTATGTCGATGACATACTCTTAACTAGTAGTGATAAGGATCTACTAGCGGAAACAAAAGGGTTTCTTTCCTCGAATTTTGATATGAAAGACATGGGAGAAGCCTCTTATGTTCTTGGAATAGAAATTCACAGAGACAGACAAAAGGGAGTACTAGGACTCTCACAGAAGTCATATATAGAAAATGTACTAAAGAGGTATAATATGCACAAGTGTAATGCCTCGCCTGGTCCAATAGTCAAGGGTGATAAGTTTGGGGAATATTAGTGTCCCAAGAATCAGTATGAGAAAAACAAGATGAAGTCAGTACCATATGCTTCAGCTATCGAAAGCATTATGTATGCTCAAGTATGTACTTGCCCTGACTTAGCTTTTACCACCAGGATGCTTGGACGCTATCAGAAGAATCCAGGCATAGAACACTGGAAAGCAGTCAAGAAGGCTCTAAGGTACCTTCAAGGTACTAAAGGTCTCATGCTTACGTACAGAAGATCTAATTCCCTACAAATAGTTGGCTATGCAGATGCCGACTGGGGAGGGTGTAGAGATACACTGAAGTCCACTTCAGGGTATGTATTTATGCTCTCTGGGGGAGCTATTTCTTGGAAGAGCTGCAAACAGACAGCGAGAGCATCGTCGACAATGCACGCTGAGTTTGTAGCTACGTATGAGGCAACTGGACAGGCGATATGGATAAAGAAATTCGTACCCGGATTAAGAGTGGTTGATAGCATAGAGCGACCACTGAGAATTTACTGCGACAATGAGCCAGCGGTATTTTTCTCCCATAACAATAAGTCAAGTGGCTCTGCCAAGTATATTGACATTAAGTGTTATATTGTTAAGGAGAAGATTCTGGATCACACCATTCAAGTTGAGCATATAAGAACCCATCATATGCTTGCGGATCCGCTCACAAAAGGTCTTCCACCCAGCGTGTTTAGTAAGCACGCAGCCGACATGGGATTAAGGGAGTACCTATGATCTAGAATCACAGGGGCTACAGATTGCAACCTAGTAAAATCTTTCGTTCTGAAGCAGGGGAGCATGTTGTAGTCAATGAGTGCGGTGATACTTAATAGATCATTGTCACGCATTGGTCTCTATGTGTAAACTTGTTAAAGGACGGAATTAATAAAAGTTTGAGTGTGAGATATGTAGAGAACAAAGGGGAGATTGTTAGGATGTGTCCTCTACACTAGCCGGTTAACAGTAACCGGGGTAGGGTTAATCCTAACCGTCTAACCGCGCCCCTGATCGGGGGGGCTATCCTAACCGTTGGTTGCAGCCCCCGGTCACACGACACCATATAAATAGATTAAGGGGGCCGACGGGTTTAGCTAACGCTAATCGCTCGACCACAAACCCTAATCGACACTTTGAGAGGAACCGATCACCTAGGCGCTCGGAGTGACTGGAGTCGCTGTGACTATGTCTCAGATCCCCGTTATCCCATCGGGATCTGAGATTCCCCCTGCAGGCAACATTGGAGGAGCTGATCCACCGCCGATCAACGACGGGAACCAATCTCCTCGACACCAGCAGAGAGACCGACAAGAAGGAGGAGGCGGGTCTTCGCTGCAAGACGCCGCCGCAATGATGGCTAGGAGCAACAACGACGGTATGTATACATGTACCCCTCAGTAGAATAGATCTACTCATCATCGAGGTATTTTAGACACGGATTGGTATTCTAGGGACTTAGGAAACGATCCTAAGCACCAGAAATTTCTAACAGTCCAGTCCAGGACTCCAAGATCCAGCAAACAATTAGTGACAAATTGTTATTTGAGTGTGCAGATAAATTACGATGTTCGAAAACAAATATTTTCCACACAAAACAAGACTTAAGCAAGTAGTGGATCTACTTTGTTCAACTTGGTTGCTAATATCTTACTATTATTAATTGAACTAGAACATTAGATGCCCTGATTTGAAGACAAAATCTTTTGTCCTCGTTAGATAGACATAGTGTCTTTATAAATATTAATTAGTGATATTAAGATCTAACAACTTGTTACTTGAAAAAGAAACGCTGTTTTTTCCAAATTCATCTATCAGTCTACTACACAAATTTGTGATCTCCCTTTATTTTAATTATGAGTCAACTATATTTATCTTCACACATTTGTGAATTGATTTAATGGTATCACTGATTTTCCCAATTCATCTATCAGGCTGCTACACAAATTCTTGACCTCTCTTTATTTTAATGGTGAATTGATTTAAGGGTAAATTGCATTCATCATCCTTTTTTAACATAATTCTCTCAGTCACCTTGTTGTTTTTTCCTGCTACTATCCTCACATTTTGCTCGACCTTTCACTTCCCAGTATGAAGCAAAGCTCCCTGGCTTGATCTATCGAATGAAGCAGCCAAAAATCGTGCTGCTGATTTTTGTTTTCGACAAGATTGTTCTGACAAGAGCTAAGGTTAGCAGCTGTTTCTTGAGTCCATTATCAATAGAGTACATCTCAGTTTTTTTTTCTGATCGTCTTAGAGTATATCCAACCTTTTCTCATTCCAGGTGAGAGATGAGACGGTGCTTTTGAAAATATCTATCCAGTCCTCGTAAAGTTCATAAAAGTCCGGCAATGCTAAGTACATGATAATTGCTAATGGGCATGAATAATTAGGGTATGTTGTTCAAGTATGTGCCCAGTTGTTGTTGTTGTCCCACTTTTTATTGTTTTGTTTCCTGATTTCGACGATACCATTACCTGGGACGCTCATGAGACTTATATGATATACTATCCTTTTATGTAATCAATGTGTTGATTAATATTCGCTACATATTTATCATTGTTTATTTTTTATCAATGACAAAGCACATGTACAATCTTATATATCTTTTAAGATATATAAACGTCTACTTTTGGTGATGCTAATAAAAGTATAGAATAACATATAATATTTTTGCATATCAATGTATTTTATAACTATTTGAATTGCACACAAATTTTATGTCATTAGTGTTAATTTGTGAGATATGGGGTTGATACAAATTTCATGTCATTAGTGTTAATTTGTGAGATATGGGGTTGATGATATATATGTTGTTCGTTTTCATGTAATCGTTATGCACTAATATTTATCGAATAATTTATACGTCGTTGCAACGCACGAGCAAATGTTAATGGAGTATTTGATCTCTTATAGCATATGCAACAAGATATCTTAAAATAGTGCTAAAAATTAAAATACGATATTACTTAAAGTGTTTAGGGCACTAAAAACAAATTAAACTCCAACGGGTAAGCTCTAAATTATGTATTTGAGAAAGTAAATTATATTATTATTTTATTAGGAAAGAAAATGTTGTGAATGGTGTACAAAACAAGGATACAACATTGATCCGGAGTATAGTATATTTGGGTCAGTTCATGGTGTGCCTTATACTATCTTTGTTCACAAATATATGACACCATTGATTTTTTCGAAAACTTTGACCACTCGACTTATTCAAAATATTTATTCAAAAATGTAAAAATTTAAGTCAAGCACAAACTACATTAAGTGATAAAACAAATCATAAAAATATAAATGATAACTCATTTTTTTAATAAGACGAGTTGTCAAATTTTTTTAAATTGTCAATGGTGTCATATATTTATGAACCGAGGGGAGTATTTTTTAGATAAAAACTTAAAAAATAGGGTAATGATGAAACTGTTTTCTATAAGTTAAACCCTTTATTTCAAGATAGAGTACTGATTTAACGCGCTATTGAAGATACTCTTATGAAATATAAGTATTGCAGTGCTATTTTTAGGAAGTCGGTATCATCTAATACTCACAAAAAGTTATAGCTCTGCCTCTGGCATAGGCACCATCCAACAACAGCTGAAGACACAATTGATAACTTACAAAAAAAGAGAATAATTAAAGTTGTAGAACAATATCAACCGTGAAAAATATTTGAAAATAGAAGCAACATATTTGTTAAGCACCATATCATATATGGCATCTAGCAAGGTCAGACATTCCGCCCATGTGGTCCAAATGGACCGCGCCGCATACAGTCAGCGTGTAGATCAGATCGAGTGACATAATCACTTTTTTGTGCATGCTTATCCAACTAATCACACGGATTCTGTTGGGAAATGTCTAGGAATGGATTCAGACCTACCCCTATGTATATATATGAAGGGATATGACCTATTGCACGCACGAACAATCGAACCAATCAATCAACTCTACTTTATTTCCTTTGTTCTTCATTGCATTAGGAGTTGGATAATCTAGATCTAGTTTTAGCCTTTTCCCAAACCTAAATCTTCATCCCTATTCGACTCTACATCGTCTAGGGACAACCCGAGTGGCTTGCCGACCTCGGGGCACTTGGACTTCTCCCTAATGGGTCCCTCCCGGGAGGCGAAGTCTAGGATTCTTCGCGAGGAAGAAGGCCCTCTATGCCATCGCGGACCTTCCAACCGTGCATGGAGGATATCCGCTCCTGCCGCAGGGTAGTGGACCATCCGGCCCCAAGCCATGGACCGTTCACACCGCCACAGAGAGCACCGTTAGACGGTACAACCCTAATGTTTGGCCCCAAATTGGAGCCAACAATATTATTACTCCTTCCGATCATAATATTATTACTCATTCTAGGCAACGTATCACGTGCAAACTAGTACTTCTGAGCAAACTCCGTGCAAACTAACTAACAAGTCACAAAAAAATCTCAAAACAATTATGGATGTACTTCTTTGTCCACTACCACTGTATAAATTTTCAAATTCAAAGTCATCATATATTAAAAGATATAAAAAAAGAAAATTTTGAGATAATTTTCACTTTTGTGTATCTTAGAATTTTCTCTTTTGTGTATCTCTTAACATATGATAAATTTGAACTTGAAATTTTATAGAGTGGTAGAGTAGGCAATGAAGTAAATTTATAATTTTTTGAGATTTTTTGTGACTTGTTAGTTGGTTTGCACGGAAACTTGATTTGCACTTGATAAGTTGCCTCATTATGGTGATGAAAAAGTGTGATGTTTTTGGACAAGTTTTGTTGACCGGGTCGGCGTCTTGCGTTGCATGATTGCATGCTAATAATCTAAGTGATATGGAAGCATAACCGATACACACTTGGTTTTATTTCCACCATTTAATTTGACTTTTTACATTATCAGTTAAATTTGACATCTGAATATGACATCTGGTTTAGCACTGGTGGACCAATATTTTGCAAGAGATATATTTATTTATGAATATAAAGAGATATTTAGAATAACACGTTCTACATTTGTGGGACCGAGCAAAGTATGTATATTTGTTCCAAGGCTAGAACATAGATACAAGGTTTAGTGAGTTGAGAGATCTATGCTCTCTCTCTTATATATATATATATATATATATATATATATATATATATATATATATATATATATATATATATATATATATATATATATATATATATCCAAGTTTAGATCAGACGTAGCTGCCTTCTTTTTGGACGTGAAATAGTGTCAAACCAAAATACCCAATAAGCATAAGCACTAGCTCTCATTGAAAAGGAGGTGATGCAGCCGCACCTTCCAGTACGACTACCTTGTTACAACTTCACTCCAGTCGCAAGCCTAGCCTTAGGCATCCCCCTCCTTACGATTAAGGGTAATGACTTCAAACCTGGCCAGCTCTTATAGAGTGACGGGCGGTGTACAAGGCCCAGGTGTTGGCACCGAACTGGGCACCAACCACTGCGATGAGAACCGGCGGCGGTGCTGCTCTCTACACAGGCGTGTACGGTCCGCGGCCAGGGGCCGGACGGTCCGCGACCTGGCACAGGGCTCGGGTTCCCTGCCAGACGAGTCGGACGGTCCGTGCCTATAGGCTGGACGGTCTGCGCGTGCGCAGGGGCGGCGAGGTTCGCCGGCGGCACCTGGATCTCGCTCCCGGGAGGGACCCCGTTGGGGAGGAGAGATCCTAGGTGTTGTCTAGGCTCGGCAGGCCGACCTAGACACCTCTAATCGACGTTGAGTCGAAGAGAAGCGGAGAAATTGGGATTGGAAGACTAAACTAGAACTGCTCCTAAATGTACAAGATAAAATGCAGATTGTATTGATTGTAGGTTCGATTGATGATGATTAATCGGTCGTATTCCTCTATATTTATAGAGGAGGGGGCTAGATCCATTACAAACCAATCTCTCGGGCTAATTCCATGAATTTAGCTAACAACCATAGCAAGAAACTCAGAACCCTAATTGGCTCTGCGCGTGCGGACCGTCTGGACCACCAGTGCGGACCATCCGACCGCTTGTTTTGGCGCCAAACATATGCCCCCTGCCTTTTGGCAGAGTTGAGCGAACCAAAAGCAATTAACACGATGCAATCACATCGGTTTCCTTAGGCATCTTACCACATACTAGGATGATACTGCTTGAGAAAACGCACGTTTAACGCCTTGGGCAAGTCTTTGCCTTGTAATGTTTGCAACAAGTAGGCGTTACCGGACATCACCTGCGTGACTCTGTAAGGCCCTTCCTAGCTTGGCGACTACTTCCCAAACTTCTAGTCTTTGCTCCTCAGAGGAAACACATTCTTCCATACCAGGTCCCCTAGCTGGAATGATTTAGCCTTGACCTTCTTGTTGTAAGCTTTGGAGACCATGATCTTGTCCTTTTCTATTTCTCCTAAGGCTGTCACTCTCTTGTCGGTCACTTCATCAATATTGTCCATCATTGAATTATAATAATCACCGACAGTCAGATCATTTTTCTTGGTGAACCTGACAACATTTAAACTTATCTCTACAGGTAACACTTCTTCCAGCCCATAGACAAGCTCAAACGAAGATACTTTAGTAGCACAGTGTATAGATATTCTATGAGCCCATAAAGCTTCGGACAAAATCCTATACCAATGCTTAGGATGATCACATATCTTCTTTTTTATCAAGCTAACCAATGTCCTATTACTAGACTCGGCCTGTCCATTGGCCTGAGCATAATAGAGAGATGAATTGAGTAACTTAATTCTATATAATTCAGCAAACTCACGTACCTCCTTTGACATAAAAAAGCCCCTTGGTCTGTAGTCAAAGTCTAGGGAATGCCGAATCTATGAATAATATGCTCAGTTATGAACTCAATTACCTCCCTGTGTGTCATGTTCTTCAAAGCAACAACTTCAGTCTATTTGGTAAAGTAGTCAGTGGCAACTAACACGAACTGATGCCCTTATGATGATGATGAATCTCTCCTATAAAGTCCAACCCCATCCTCTGAAAGGCCAAGGTTTGATGATAGGATGTAATTTGGTTGCAGAGACCAACTGTAAGTCATCGAATTTTTGACATACTTGGCATCCTTTGTAGTACTTGGAACAACCAGCTGTCATGTTAGGCCAATACAAGCCAGACCTTCT
The DNA here is from genome assembly GCA_029449295.1 of Zea luxurians. Taxonomy (NCBI): domain Eukaryota; kingdom Viridiplantae; phylum Streptophyta; class Magnoliopsida; order Poales; family Poaceae; genus Zea; species Zea luxurians. Next base: position 120,927,423 of record JAOPSE010000006.1, on the reverse strand, counting down.
GTCACACCCGGTTTTAGAAGGCAAACCGAATGCGAACCATGTACGTGCCAGGATCAGTTATTCACGTACACAGCAGTTACATAATATGGACATCATCACACAATGCTCAAAATAGTATTAATAGGGAAATAGTCGATTACATCATACGTCTGAGACGTCCATATAGTCCTTACAATAAATCAAAGTGCGGAAAAGAAACGTAGATAACCGCGGCCTTCACAGGCAGCCGACTGGGGGTTGCCGCTAACCCACACCTAGAACTCGTCGTAGTCTTGGAACTCCTGGAAGTCTCCTTCCACAGCTTCATCTTCGCCTGGGCAGTGGTTGCAATGCTGACAACCTGGGGATGGGGGGGGGGGGTTTGGTGTGTAGAGCAAGGGTGAGTACACATCAACATACTCAGCAAGTATCCTGTTTGGCTGTAGTGGACTAGCTTTATGTGGGGATAAGTCAAGCAGTTGCTTTTAGTTGGTCAGATTATTACTTACTAGTAGAAAGCCAAGTTTTAGCATTAACCCAAGTTATTAACCCAAACGTACTCCTTTCCAAACGGAAAGAGTACCACTTACCAGCACCATAGTCATAACCAAAACCATCAATCTCATAACCACCTGTACCAAAGTATCTCTGATCAAGTACCACTAATCACTGGAGCTCCCTTGGCCGCTCATAACCGCGAGCACGGCTGATATATCAGTTTTCAAACACTCTGCAGAGGTTGTGCACTTTACCCACAAGCCGTGATTCCCATTCTGCCTGGAGATCATGACTCTCCATTGATCACTACCAAGGTGACCCAGCAGGGCATCACTACGTAGCCTTTACAAAGATTCCCCGGGGCTGTAGCCACCCGTTAGGTTTCCTAAATGCACCGCACTCCTCCCCAAGGGGCGAACCCAAACTTGGCAGAGCGAGCCGCATACACCGAGCCCCATTGACGGCACGACGGCTAAGTGAACTACACCCCGGATCCTCTAATTATTCAGCTAAGGGCATCCCATTCCACCCTCATGGTTGCACTGTTTTCCCGGGCGGTCATCCATAGAACAGGTCCTTACGGAGAGGCACTCGAGAAACCGCTCGAGCCCCCTTGATGACCACAAGTACAATATCATAATAAGAGAAGGGAAAACAGCGTATCATAGATATTCTCATCATGTTCATTGATTAGAGTTTAAGCAATAGCATAAAGCTAAACAGTAATAATCCAACCCAGATAGGTAAACAAGGACATGGATAACAAAAGCTAGTCAATCCTTAGGCATAAATGTGTAAAGCGGGAGGTGAATTAAATAATGAATAGGACATAGATAGGTCAAGGGACACTTGCCTCCACCAACCGACTGCTGCTCAGGGGCTTCTCCTGCGAGTTCCTCGGGCTCTTCAACCGGATCGTTCTCTATGCGAGCGCAAACATACATACATCCACATATTCAATACAAAAGAACAGTACACCATACAATAGAATGCAATAAGTAAACAGACGTTCTACGCAGGCTCGCGAGTACGGTTAAAAGAGAAAGAGGAAAAGACAGTCGGGAAACGATCACGTTACATGATTATAAATTGACCACTCGCTTAATGGAAGGAAATTTAATGTAGACACTATGTTTAGCGTAAAGTAAAGTCATGTTTCATGTCTAATTATTATAAGCAGGTGGAGATAAATAAAAGGATGGTCGCGCGGCGAGACGCGCGACAAAGCTCTCTAAAACAAATTAAGAAGTTAACAACTCGTCGCGCGACCGAGCACGCAACGAGACACTTCGCCTTAGTTATGAGGAGACGTTAAGCGTCGCGCGACGAAGCGCACGACGGCATACGTCGACTAAACTGAGTCCAAAGTGGAACGTCGCGTGAATACACATGCGGCGTTACACCTTAAACAACCTGAAACAAAAATGGATCGTCGCGCGACGAAGCGCACGACGCAACACAAGATAGAATCTGAATTTAGACAAATCCGTCGCGCGGCGAAGCGCGCGACGCAACACGCTAATTAACGAATAATCACCGCGAGCGCGGGCGAGCGAAGATACGGTCGGGCGAGGCCGGGACGGGGGAACGGGCGACCGGGCCGGGGCCAGGGCCGGGGGCGGCCGAGTCGGCCGGGGCCGCGCCGGGGACGCGCCGGGGCCGGAGGCCGCGCCGGGGTCGCGCCGGCGAGCAGGGGCCACCGGGGCCGCGCTGCGCGCGAGCAGGGGAGGAGCGGGGGCGGGCGGGCGCCGCCACGGGGCCGGGGCGGGCGGGCGCCACCGCGGGGCCGGGACGGGCGGGGAGCGCCGTCGGGGAGGCCGGGGAAGGGGTCGAGCGGGGGGGGGGGGGGGCGAGCGGGGGCCGAGCGCCGCCGGGGAGGGAGGCCGGGCGGGGGGGGCCGAGCGCCGCCGCGGGGAGGGGCCGAGCGGGGGGCCGAGCGCCGCTGCGGGGAGGGGCGGGCAGGGGCCGCGCCGCCGCGCCGAGGAGGCCGGGCGGGGGCCGCGCCGCCGGGGCAGGGGCGGGGACGGGGTCGCGCACGGGCAGGGGGAGAGGGAGGGCGCGCGCGGGGGGAAGAAGAGGAGCGAGAGAGAGAGAGAGGGGAGAAGGGGAGGGGAGGGGGGCTCACCTCGGGGTCCAAAATCCGGTGATCGCCGTCTCCAAAACCTAGGGCACCACGGGGAGAGAGAGGTGGAAGAGGGAGAGGAGAGGTTGTTGCGCGGGAGATCCAAATGAGAGAGAGAGGGAGGAGAGGGGGGGCGCATGGGGGGTTTGGGCGCCGGGGGCGCGCAGGCCGGGGCGGGCCGGGCCGGTTGGGCTGGGCTGGACTAGGTTGGGCTGGGCCGGGCCACTTCGCGGATCGAAAACCCACGACGAGCGCGGACCACTAAACAGAATTAAATCGCGAACCGAAATCCAGAACGGAACAAGACGAACACTCATCATCAGACAAAGAAATGCGCTTCGGCATGATGCAACACCCATGACACTTAGGTTTTGGTTTATACATGACACAGACACCTGCCGCTATACTGGTTTGAAATTGGGAAGAAGGAGCAAACGGGGAAAGAGAAGAGAGAGTAACGCCCGAATTTGGTGAGAGAAAAGAAGAAAAAATTCTACCCCCCAAATTCAGGGCGTTACAAACCTATCCCCCTTAAAAGAATCTCGCCCTCGAGATTCAGGGTTGGCTAGCAAAGAGCTCAGGGTATTTAGCCATCAGATCATCTTCACGCTCCCAGGTTGCTTCTTCCTCAGAGTGATGATTCCATTTGACTTTGCACATTCTGATGGTCTTCCTTCGGGTGACTCTGTCTGCAACCTCAAGGATTTGCACAGGCTTCTCAACGTAGGTCAAGTCCTCCTGGACTTCAAGACCTTCCACTGGCAACTGCTCTTCTGGCACACGCAAGCACTTCTTCAACTGAGACACATGAAAGACATCATGCACAGCTGACAAATTCTCTGGCAAACTGAGCTGATAGGCCACTTCTCCACGTCTTGCAAGAATCTGATACGGACCAATGTAGCGGGGTGCTAGCTTGCCTTTCACTCCGAATCTTCTGACTCCTCTGATCGGTGACACTTTCAGATAGACGAAGTCTCCGACTTCGAAACTCAGCTCTCTTCTTCTTGTGTCTGCATAGCTTCGCTGTCTTGATTGCGCTATCTTCAGATTCTCTCGGACCATCTTGATGTTTTCTTCAGCTTCAAGCAAAATGTCTGGCCCAAACACTTGCTTTTCTCCAGGCTGATCCCATTGCAACGGAGTTCTACAACTCCTTCCATAGAGCGCCTGAAATGGTGACATCTTCAAACTGGCCTGGTAACTGTTGTTATAGGAAAACTCTGCATAAGGCAATCTCTTGTCCCATCCGGACTGATCTTGCAACGCACAGGCTCTCAACATATCTTCAAGAATTTGATTGGTCCTTTCGGTCTGGCCATCTGTCTGCGGGTGATAAGCTGAACTGAAATTCAGATGCGTGCCCAAAGCTTCATGCAACTGCTGCCAGAAATGAGAGGTGAACTGCGTTCCTCTGTCTGACACTATCTTCTTTGGCACACCATGAAGACAAACGATCCGAGACATATACAATTCTGCCAATACGGCACTGCTATAGTTGGTCTTGACAGGTATGAAGTGGGCTGACTTGGTCAAGCGGTCCACCACTACCCAAATGGAATCGTAGCCGGCTCGAGTGCGAGGCAATCCGACTATGAAATCCATGCCAATTTCATCCCATTTCCACTGAGGGATCTGCAACGGTTGCAACAATCCAGCAGGTCTCTGGTGCTCTGCCTTAATTCTTCGGCAACTATCGCACATAGCCACATGCTCTGCGATTTCCCTCTTCATTCCGTACCACCAGAATTTCCTCTTCAGATCCTGATACATCTTCTCACTGCCAGGGTGAATCGAATAGGCTGTCTCATGGGCTTCCTTAAGAATCAACTCCCGAATAGACTGGACATTGGGAACACACAAGCGGTCTTTGAACCATATCACGCCTTCTGCATCTTCTCGAAAATCTTTGCCTCTGCCATCTAGAATCAGTCGCCGGATCTCACTGATTTTCTCATCATTCTTCTGCGCTTCTTTGATTTCGCGCTCCAAGGTAGGTTCCAACTCAACTGTGACTCCTCACGAATTGTTCAGAAAACCGAGACTCAACTTGTCAAACTCTTTGGCCAACTCATAAGGCATCGGACGAGCGACCATCAGATTGACCTGACTTTTTCTGCTCAAAGCATCTGCCACTATGTTTGCTTTGCCTGGATGGTAATGAATTTCCAACTCATAGTCTTTGATCAACTCTAACCATCTTCGTTGCCTCATGTTCAACTCTGACTGAGTGAATATGTACTTCAGACTCTTGTGGTCTGTGTAAACATCGCATTTCTGTCCATACAGATAGTGCCTCCATGACTTCAGTGCGTGAACCACTGTTGCCAACTCTAGATCATGGATTGGGTAATTCTTCTCATGAACCTTTAACTGTCGGGACGAGTAAGCCACAACTCTTCCCTCTTGCATCAACACACATCCCAGACCTGTGTAACAAGCATCGCAATACACCGAGAAGGGCTTGTGCACATCAGGCAAGACTAGGACAGGCGCTGTAGTCAACTTCTCTTTCAGCGCTTCAAAGGCCTCTTGACATTTCTGGGTCCACTTGAACTCAACTTTGTTGCCTAGCAACGCTGTCATTGGTTTCGCAATCTTCGAAAACCCTTCAATGAATCGCCGATAATATCCGGCCATTCCAATGAAACTCTTGATTCCTCGAGCATCCGTTGGCGCTTTCCAGTTCAAAATGTCTGCCACTTTCTTCGGATCCACATCCAATCCTTCTTTGTTGATTATGTGACCCAAGAACAGGACTTCACTGATCCAGAACTCACACTTGCTCAACTTTGCATACAACTGGTGCTCTCGCAATCTCTGCAATACCATCCTCAAATGATCTGCGTGCTCTTCTTCGCTATGAGAATAAACCAGAATGTCATCAATGAATACCACCACAAACTTATCAAGGTAATCCATGAATACACTGTTCATTAAGTTCATGAAGAACGCTGGCGCATTGGTCAAACCAAAAGACATCACAGTGAACTCATACAAACCATACTTGGAAATGAATGCCGTCTTCGGAATGTCCGAAGGTCGGATCCTGAGCTGATGATAACCTGACCTCAGATCAATCTTGGAGAACACACTGGCTCCTCTCAACTGGTCGAACAGATCTTCTATTCTGGGCAAGGGATACTTGTTCTTGATCGTGACTTCATTCAAAGCTCGATAATCGATACACATCCTCTTGGTGCCATCTTTCTTCTCCACAAATAGGACAGGGGCGGCCCAAGGCGAGGTGCTTGGCCGGATGTAACCTTTCTTTGACAGCTCATCAATCTGCTTCTTAAGTTCAACCAACTCTGGTCCGGATATTCTGTAAGCTCTCTTGAAGATAGGGGCGGTTCCAGGAAGAAGCTCTATGGCAAACTCAACTTTCCGCTCTGGTGGCATACCCGGTAAGTCCTTTGGAAGCACATCTGGGAATTCAGACACAACCTTGATACTCTCGATCAGGTCTGCTTCACTGCTATCAACAGCCATCTGATAACAACTTCCTTTCTTTGGCTCAGGCGGGACTAACTCGGTCACCACTTCCTCTCCTAGTGGGGACACCAACTTGATGGTCCTTTTATCACAACTGATAACTGCCTGATACTTATCTAGCCAATTCATCCCTAGGATGACATCTATTCCCTGAGTACCCATTACTATAAGGTTGGCGGGAAACGCTATCCCCCTTATTTCCACACTTATATTCAAGCAAATGCTATCGGCTCGAATTCTACCACCGGCTGAGTCGATTTGAATGGGGGTTGACATGGTAGTATTTGGAAGATTATGTGCTTCTACCCATGATGCAGTAATGAAAGAATGTGTTGCTCCAGTATCAAATAACACTTCTGCAATATGGGAGTCGACTGGGAACATACCTACTATCATGCCGGGGGTCTCCTGAACTGCTTCAGCCTCCAAGTGGTTCAGTCTTCCATGATTATAGCGCGGCTGAGGGCGATTGCCTGCTCCAGGCTGAGACACGTTCTGCTTTGCTGGGGCATTGGGGCCTGACTGCTGCTGGGCTGCCTTCTTCGGACATTGCATCACCCAGTGGCCTTGCTCTCCACAGTGGAAACATGCTCTGTTTCCAATCTGAGCTGGTGCTGCCTGACTGTTCTGCTGGCTTGCTGGGGCAGGAAGACGAGGTGCCTGCTGATTCTGCCTCTGAAACTGACCTCCTGACTGATTGCTCTGACGGTTCTGATACTGATGCTGAGGATACTGCCTTTGGAACTGCTGATGCTGCTGAGGTGGACGCTGGTTCTGCCTGAACTGCTGAGGTTGATTGCCTGAGAAACGAGGACGATTGCTGCTTCCAGGCTGGGGTCCACTGATCTTGCGCTTACGATCTTCCATATCCTTACGCTTCCTCTCTGTCATGATTGCTCTGTCAATCAGGTGCTGGAATGTCGGGAAGGTGTGATTCATCAGTTGGCACTGCAGAGGGTCAACCAAGCCTCTCAGGAAACGGTACTGTCGCTTGGCGTCGGTGTTGACATCTTCAGGAGCATAGCGGGACAACTGCAGGAACCTGTCCCGGTACTCACTGACAGACGATGACCCTTGCTTGAGAGCCAGGAACTCCTCCTTCTTCACTGTCATCAGACCTGCAGGAACATGGTACTGACGAAAGCTTCCTCTGAACTCTTCCCAAGTGATGGCATCAGGGTGGGCATGGGTGGCGAGGTAAGACTCCCACCATGATTGGGCTGCTCCTCTCAACAGACGGGGACCATACAGAACTTTCTCCCTGTCATCGCACTGAGCGGTATGCAACTCCCGCTCCACAGTGCGCAGCCAATCTTCAGCATCCATGGGGTCAGAAGAATGAGCGAACGTTGGTGGATGACCTCTCATGAATTCAGCACGCTTGTCTCTGGGCATCTGAGGCATCTGAGGTTGAGGTGGGGCCTGCTGCTGTTGTTGTTGCTGCTGCTGCTGAATGGCGGCCAGAGTCTGACCGATGGCCTGAACTGCCTGAGTCTGCATCAGAAACATCTGCTCGATCGACATCGGGGGAAAGGGCGGCAGGTGCTGCTGCTGGGGCACCTCCTCCTGTTGAGCGGCTCGCTCCTGCTGAGCACGCCTTCCTCCTCTACGCCTGTTCTCTGACATCTGCAGAATGCAACCACACATCAGAACTGATCTGGCAAATCTTGCAGCATAAGAAAAGAGAATAGAATTCTTCAACAGCACTGAACAGATGAACATCTTCACTGATCTCCAACACAGACCACACAGCTTCTCAGATAAAGAGGAAAGTGGAATAAAAGGTTTCCCAACTATATAACTAACTCCATTAACATAATGGGTAAACCAAAATGCAGGGGATACCCACACTCTGGTGACAGTCATTACAAAGATCCAAACCAAACATAGTTCATCATGACAAACATAGATGCACAAGATATAGCAAACTACCCTGTCTAACTAAGACTAACTAAGAGCGAGACTAACGCTAAGACTGAAGCTTCTATGTATATATTTCGTATTAATTATAAGATCCAACTCTAACGATCTATGGTTCTAGATTTATCTTGGTCTTGCAGTGTAGCATCCCAAAATCCTAAACCAAGTTTGAAACCCTAATCTACCCTTTCCCCTCCTTTCACCCTCTAATTCCAAGATCTCCCCTAGGTCTTCTTTCATCATATGCATACACTTTATTTGATCACAAGCACCTCACTTAGATTCTATTTTCTAAACACTTAGAGTATCTACAAAATATTTTGGCTCCAAAGAAAAAGATACAAAATGGGAAATAGGAATTAGAAAGAAAAAAAAAGAGAAAAGCCCCCCCCTGCTGGGCCGAGTTCGGCCCAAGCCGCGGCCGCCCCCTCTCTCCCTCGCGCCGCACTCCTCCTCTCCCGGCCCATCTGCGGCCTGCTTCCGCGCGCGCGACGGCCGCCCCGCACCTCGCCCTCTCTCTCGCTGACCACGCGGCCCCACCCGTCAGCCGCTCGCTCGCTCGCTCGCTCGCCCGCCCGCTCGCTCGCTCGCTCGCTCGCTCCCTCTGACCAAGCGACCCCACCTGTCAGCCGTTTCGTCATCCGTCCGCCGTCCCCTCGCCGAAGTCACCTCCGACCGTCGCCTCCGTCCTCCCCTCTGCCGTCCGGCCACACAGGAAAGTTTGGCACCGCTCCGTCCTCCTCCCCTTGACCGCGTCCTCGCCGGTACCGCCCCCGCCGTGGCGTCCCCTCGGCGGCGCTGTGCGCCATTTATGGCGGCACTGGGAAGCTCGCCGGAGCCAGGGAACTCCACCGCCCCCCTCGCCCCCGCGCGCCTATAAAAAGCTCGCCCCAAGCCCCTTCTTTCTCGCACCAGCCCCAACCACTACCCTCCTCCCCTCGCCCGAGCCCAATTCGCGAAGCGCCGTCGTCTTCCCCCTCTCCGGTGAGTCTCTCCTCCTCTCCTCTCTCCCTCTCTGTTAGCCCAGCCAGCAATTGAGTTGGCCTAGCAGCTTCCTCACCTTGCCGCGAACGCAATACACCACTTCCCCCACCCCGATTGCTCACCCAGAGCTCACCGACGGCAACCCCACCGCGAAGCTCCGCCACCTCCCCGCGGGCAGCCCCCTCCCGACCTCCTCTGACCAAATTGAGCCCACCTCTAGGTCTGCCATCCCCTCCCCATGCTAAGGCGCCTGCACATTGCCCAAGAACCGGGCCACCGGCGGCGAACCGCCGCCGAGCCCACCAGCGGCCGAGTCCTCCCCGCGGACGGCCGGTTCACCCCCCCGTCAACCGTAACGCCGTTCCTCCCCCCCTCCCCCTCTCGCTGGCAAGTGGGCCCTGCGTGACGCCGTCGCCCCGCGCGTCCGCGCCGTCGCCCCCTCCCCGTGGGCCGCTGCCGGGCCGAAAGCGCGCCCGCGCGCCTGCCCCGCGCCGAGCTGGGCCAAATTTCCCCCCCCCGGCCCGTTTGAGGAGAAATCCCTTTCTATTTTCTTTTCTTCACCTTTTCCCATTTAATTAGTATTCTTCAATATTTTATACACCAAAAATTATCCAAATAATTTCTAAAGATCTCATTCAACAATGATGTTAGAAAATGACACACTATAATTTGTGAAACCCTGTTGATGTATTGTTTTATTGCCTGTTTTCCTAGAAGAAGCAGGGATCGTTGATCCGGAACCCGTAGCCCCGGAAGAAGGGCCAGAACCCGAACTTCCGGAAGTAGATCTTCTGTGCCAGGAAAGCTTCGACGAAGGCAAGCCCATCCTTCCCTTGATGCATAAATTACCTATTCTCTCTACCACTGCCTAGGCCGGGAATTATGGGGAATATTGCATTGTGAGTGAGAGATGGCCTGCATTGCATACACTTTCTGGATACGTAAAGTGGATTGGGAAGAAGGGCCAGGTGTTTCTCCAAATAAAATCTCTTTTGAAAAATCATGCGATGTAGGGTACTCACCCTCATCACCTGGGAGTGGGATGATCAGGGACTCCCTGGTTTAGGGGAGGGCCCAAGGTGTTGGCTCAGCTGGTTTAGGCGTGAGCAGAAGGATTGTCCCCTCACATAAGGACCGGTTTGTCATTTTCACTACCTGTACTCCTTTGTCGTACAACCACTCGAGACTGTGTGGGCAGTCACTCAATCCGAACTCGTGTGGTCCGACCCCAGGGTTAAGAAGGCTGGGGAGCACCGGGAGGATAAGGAGGGGGAAAGTTTTGTCCGGTTTGGGCATGGTGGTGGCCTGACTCCTTCCGGATAACCGTTAAGGTTAGGATGCACGAGTAAGGAAAGAGATCCGGCATTCGGGTCTCGCGACGGTGAGATCGCAGAAACCGGGCTAGTGGGTAAAGTGTACCCCTCTGCGCAGAGTTGAAACCTATTCGAATAGTCCGTGTCCACTGGTATGGATGAGTCTGGTATGGTATGGCAATTAGAACTTTTTCTCTAAGGTTTCTTATCAAGGGAAAGGTGTGGTTAAATGGGTTTTGAAAAAGAAATAAAGCCACTGGAGCGGGAAGCTCAGTGGTGGTTGAGTTTTTGGTTACTTATAATACCATGGGAAAACCTTCAAGTAACTGTCTCTCTCTAAGAAAATAATGAGTGACTACAACTCCACCAAATTGAGCATGTACATCATAGGTCTCTTTCTCTCTACGGGAGCGGGGTGGGCTTGCGGAATACCTAGTGTATTCACCCAGAGTTATTTATGTTTTTCAGCAGCCGAGGACTTCTTTTCTGCTATGCTCGATTAAGAGGGCTGTGTCTGCACCCAGTTCTGCCTGTGGCTTGGGCTAGTGTATTTTCTTTTTCTACTGCGCTTCTCTATTTGGCTCTCTCGAGCTTGTACCCCGGTATTGTAATAAATTTATCTAAGACTCTGTACTATTTGAAGTAAGAAATGTGTTTACTAGCCTCCTGGGACTAGTAATTGTTTCACATTTGAGTCCCAAAGGATCGGGACGCTTCAGGTGGTATCAGAGCCATAGGACTGGCCGTAGGTCGCAGCCCTGACCCTAAAACCTACCTTAAAAAGAAAATACCTCTTACCTCAAGAAAAGTTTTCTCTTCCCTTCCCCGATTTTAACAAGACCCTTCTTTTCCTATTCCAGATGGAAGACTCTCTGGCCATTAAGACATCCTACTGCTCAGAAGTGGAAGGGTTCCCACGCCTCTTGCGAAGCTGTGCGCTCCGCATGGGAATCCGCAAAAGGCCGGAATACGTCTGGACGGAACATTTCGAGGGCGGGATGATAAGATGCTCTATGGCAGTCTACCTGGGGGAAAGCCAAAGCTATCCAAACCAACGTTCCTTCCAAGTCACTTTTACCGGAGTCCATTTCCTAGATGCTTGCCAAAATGTCGCCCGAAAAGCCCTCCGTCAGCTATGTCAAAACTACAACAAAGTAATCATTGAAACCCCCCTTCGCTACTTTCCACCCAGCAACAAGAATACCCCCACCTGGAGGAAAAGACTTCAGGCCCTATCAGGAGGAGATCCTACTGAGAATGATCCCACCATTGTCTACATGGCTGGATACCTTCATACCCTTGATAACCAATATGATGACCTCACCCTCCACTGCACCTCTCTAACCTCCCGGGTGGAAAGCCTGGAGCAGAAAGTCAAGGAACTCTCAGAAGAAAAAGTGTCCCTTCAAGAGAGCCTCGCAATAGCCGAAGGTGAGGAAACCAATACCCGAGAGGCCTACCGCACACTGAAGATGGACTACGACAAGAAACTGAAGAAGCTCGCCCCCGCAAAGAAAATCCGCAAGAAGACCAAAAGCCAAGGATGCCAGACTGAGCAGAAGGAAGAAAACCCTCCAAGGAACCTATCCGACACCGATGAGATGTCCCTGGCTAGCCTTGATGACCTTCTCAAGGAATTTGGGGACACATTAGAGAAGGAGTGCGGGAATACCCTAGATAGCACTCGTGTGTGACGAACTTATGATAGCAGAGTATTGTGTCATGTAATGGCTTGATGTAATGAATAAAATAACCAGTTAAAAAAATGGCATGTGCATAAAAGTAACTCTCTTCCCATGGCAGATGGCTTCGGATAAAACCACGCCTACCGCCTCCGGGATTGGAGCAGGTTTTCCCTTAGGAGCAGAAGGAGGAGCCGGTGGAGAAGGGGATGGGACCCACCTCCCCGCACCTCCGGAACTACCACTAGATCTGGCCCAAGTTCTAGCCAATCAAACCAGACTCATTGAAGTCCTCACTCGAAGTCTGGAGAACCAGCGCCCAGGTGGTGGGAGGCCCCAGGACAGGATGGGAGAATTCCTGAGACTCAAGCCTCCCACATTCGCAGGGTCCAGCAATCCCCTCGATGCAGATGACTGGCTTCGCACGATCAAGAGGAAGTTGGAAGCCATCGCTTGCCCTGAGAATCAGCGTGTTCAGCTGGCAGCTCATCAGCTTTCAGGAATGGCTTTAGCATGGTGGGACACTTTCAGTGAAGCCGTCAGAGATGCTACCTGGGCAGAATTCGAAACAGCTTTCCGTGAGCACCATGTACCCCAAGGGATAGTTCAGCTCAAGGAGGATGAATTCCGGGAGCTAACCCAAGGTGGGCGAACAGTCAGTGAGTATGTGCACAAGTTCACAGAGCTGGCCCGCTACGCGCCTGAGGATGTCAGCACCGAAGCCAGGAAAATGGCCCGTTTCCTGAGAGGGTTAAGACCCGAGCTTAAGACCATCCTCGCCAGCCAGGACTTCCACAGCTTCTCCCACCTTTCCAACAAAGCTATTCAAGTGGAAAGAGCTAAAGAAGAGGAAAAAGGGCACATCAAGAGAAAGTTCCAGGTCCTGCGAGCTCAACAGCAAGAGCGTCACCAGAGAGCTCGACCCTTTGGACTCCCACCCAGGGGACCAGGCTTCGATAAACAATCTGGACCCACTCCATCGCGCTACAGTCAACAGAGTCAGAGCTCCCATCAGGCGCCCTCCGTTGCAAGCAACCAGCCGCCAGCAAACGCCTGTTGGCACTGCGGAGACCCCCGGCACTTCAAGAACAACTGCCCTCAGCTGAAGGCACCCGGACCAACCTACTCCAACTCGGTGAATGGCCCCAAGTTCCCATCAGCACCTACCTCCAAGGCGCTTCCATCCAGCAGCCAGTAGAGCAGGGCTCAGTACCAGGGCAGGGCCCGAGTCAACCACGTCGACGCCCAGGAAGCCCAGCAGGCCCCGGGAGTAGTGCTCGGTGAGTTCCTCGTTGAATTTACTCCCGCTTCTGTGCTTTTTGATTCAGGAGCATCCCATTCATTTATAGCCGCTAAGTTTGTGGAGAAGCATGGCATACCCTCTACACCTTTAGCTATCCCTTTGGTCACCCGAACCCCGGGATCAGACCTCCTGTGCAAACTCAGGTGTTCACAAGTCAGAATTCTTTTAAGTGGGGTAGTGTTCCTGGCAGACTTAACCATCTTGCCATCCCAAGGAATTGATGTGATCCTAGGAATGGATTGGCTAGCTAAGCACAAGGGTGTTATCAGCTGCGCAAGCAAGACTGTTCTTCTCATAGATCACCAAGGAAAGGCAGTTTCCTGCCAAGCCCAACCGCCCGCAAATGATCCAATGATATTTAGTCTGGCAGTAGAAAGCATGTCGGTAATCAAGGAATTTGAAGATGTATTTCCAGAAGAGTTGCCCGGGATGCCACCAGAAAGAGAAGTAGAGTTCTATATAGACCTCATTCCCGGCACTGCGCCCATCGCAAAAAGACCATACCGCATGGCCCCCACTGAATTGGCAGAACTGAAACTTCAGCTTTCAGAACTACAGCAAAAAGGGTACATCCGTCCCAGTTCGTCTCCCTGGGGAGCACCCGTTCTTTTCGTTACCAAAAAGGATGGGAGTATGAGGATGTGTATTGATTATCGATCCTTAAACGAAGTTACAATCAAAAATAAGTACCCCCTTCCCCGGATCGATGACCTCTTCGACCAGCTGCAAGGAGCCAAATACTTCTCTAAGATAGACCTCAGGTCAGGGTATCACCAACTCAGGATTAAGGAAGCAGACGTTCAGAAAACTGCATTCGTCACCAGATACGGGCAATATGAATTCACGGTAATGCCATTTGGACTAACCAACGCACCCGCCTTTTTCATGAACCTCATGAATAAGGTATTCATGGAAGAATTGGATAAGTTTGTCGTGGTTTTTATCGACGACATCCTCATCTATTCCAAGAGTCGCAAGGACCATGAGCAGCACCTTCGAACCGTCCTCGGAAGACTCAGAGCACATCAACTTTATGCTAAATTCAGCAAGTGTGAGTTCTGGTTAGAGAAGATAGCCTTCCTAGGGCATATCTTGACTTCTGAAGGGGTAGAAGTGGACCCATCTAAGGTAGAAGCTGTTTCAAATTGGAAGCAACCATCCAACGTCAGTGAAATTCGCAGCTTTCTGGGAATGGCAGGGTATTATCGCCGCTTTATCAAGGGATTCTCCAGCATAGCAAAGCCCTTGACGGAACTTCTCAAGAAGGACAATAAGTTCGTATGGACTCCCGATTGTGAAGAAAGTTTCCAAATCATCAAGGAGAAGCTTACAACCGCGCCAGTTTTGACCCTACCAGACATACACCAGGATTTTGTCATCTTCTGTGATGCTTCCAAGCAAGGCTTAGGGTGTGTTTTAATGCAAAATGAGAAAGTCATTGCTTATGCATCCCGATTACTCAAGCCGCACGAACAGAACTATCCTACCCACGATCTGGAATTGGCAGCCATAGTGCACGCTCTAAAAATTTGGAGGCACTATCTGATTGGGAACAAATGCCACATCTTCACTGATCACAAGAGTCTAAAGTACATCTTCACGCAACCGGACCTCAACCTCCGTCAAAGAAGGTGGCTCGAATTGATCAAAGATTATGACCTCGAAATCCACTACCACCCCGGAAAGGCCAATGTGGTAGCAGACGCCCTCAGCCGGAAACCTTTCGGGGTTAAAGGAACAAACTTCCTAGAAGATTGGAAGGAAGAATCAGCTCAGCTGAATGCATGTCTGGGAGACGACGGTAGCCTGGAAGTCAAGCCAAACCTAGAAGATCTCATATGCAAGGCCCAATGCCTTGACGCAGAAACAACCAAGCTTAAGGAAAGAGCACGCAAGGAGCAACTTCCGGACCTAAGAACGGACGAGCAAGGAGTCCTCTGGTTCAAGAACCGTCTGTGCGTGCCAACTGGAAAGGCACGGGAGACCCTGCTCGATGAAGCCCACAACTCAGCTTACTCTATCCACCCAGGGACCACCAAGATGTACCTGGACCTCAAAACCAGGTATTGGTGGAAAGGGATGAAGAAGGAAATAGCACAGTATGTGGCCCGATGTGACACCTGTCAGCGAACAAAGGCCGAACATCAGAAGCCTGCAGGCCTGCTTCAACCCCTCCCAATACCCGAATGGAAGTGGGAAGAAATAGGCATGGATTTCGTAACCGGACTACCCAGATCACAAAGAGGGAATGATTCCATATGGGTAATAATCGATCGTCTCACCAAAGTGGCCCATTTCATTCCAGTGAAGACCACTTTTGGAGGAGCAGCCCTCGCCCGGTTATACCTTAAAGAGGTAGTCAGGCTACATGGCATTCCACGGAAGATAGTATCAGATAGAGGAACGTAGTTCACTTCAAAGTTTTGGAAGGGCCTTCAGCAAGCAATGGGCACCAAGCTAGATTTCAGCACTGCTTATCACCCCCAGTCAGATGGTCAAACAGAGAGAGTTAACAAGGTCCTTGAAGATTTACTCAGAGCCTGCGTACTAGCCTTCAACAGAGATTGGGAGTCTAGTTTGCCGTACGCCGAATTCTCATACAACAATAGCCATCAGGCCAGCATCAAAATGTCACCGTTCGAAGCACTGTATGGAAGAAAATGCCAAACTCCCCTAATGTGGTCCAATGTAGGGGAAAGGACACTAGAAGGACCCGACTTCGTTAAAGAAGCCGAAGAAAAAGTTGCCTTGATCCGCAGAAGGTTACTTGAAGCTCAGAGTCGACAAAAGAGTTACGCAGACAATAGGCGAAGGGAACTCAGATTTGAGGAAGGAGATTTTGTTTATCTCAAGGTTTCTCCAATGCGTGGTGTCAAAAGGTTCCAGATGAAGGGAAAGCTAGCACCTCGTTTCGTCGGTCCTTACCCCGTCATTTCCCGAATAGGACCCGTGGCATACCGTCTTGAGCTACCAGAATCCATGTCCGATATTCACAATGTGTTCCATGTATCTCAACTCCGCAAATGCCTAAAGGTACCAGAAACCCGTATCGAGGCAGAGACAATTCAGATTCAAAAAGATCTCCAGTACCGGGAAAAACCAGTGAAGATTCTCGACTCAGCAGTCAGAAGGACCCGCAATTCAGAAGTAAGGCTTTGTAAGGTTCAGTGGAGTAGAGATGGAGAAGAGGAAGCCACCTGGGAAAGTGAGGACTCTCTGAGGAAGGAATACCCTTACCTTTTCTCAAGCCCCATCTAATCTCGAGGGCGAGATTCCTTTAAGTGGGGTAGGTTTGTAGCATCCCAAAATCCTAAACCAAGTTTGAAACCCTAATCTACCCTTTCCCCTCCTTTCACCCTCTAATTCCAAGATCTCCCCTAGGTCTTCTTTCATCATATGCATACACTTTATTTGATCACAAGCACCTCACTTAGATTCTATTTTCTAAACACTTAGAGTATCTACAAAATATTTTGGCTCCAAAGAAAAAGATACAAAATGGGAAATAGGAATTAGAAAGAAAAAAAAAGAGAAAAGCCCCCCCCTGCTGGGCCGAGTTCGGCCCAAGCCGCGGCCGCCCCCTCTCTCCCTCGCGCCGCACTCCTCCTCTCCCGGCCCATCTGCGGCCTGCTTCCGCGCGCGCGACGGCCGCCCCGCACCTCGCCCTCTCTCTCGCTGACCACGCGGCCCCACCCGTCAGCCGCTCGCTCGCTCGCCCGCCCGCTCGCTCGCTCGCTCGCTCGCTCCCTCTGACCAAGCGACCCCACCTGTCAGCCGTTTCGTCATCCGTCCGCCGTCCCCTCGCCGAAGTCACCTCCGGCCGTCGCCTCCGTCCTCCCCTCTGCCGTCCGGCCACACAGGAAAGTTTGGCACCGCTCCGTCCTCCTCCCCTTGACCGCGTCCTCGCCGGTACCGCCCCCGCCGTGGTGTCCCCTCGGCGGCGCTGTGCGCCATTTATGGCGGCACTGGGAAGCTCGCCGGAGCCAGGGAACTCCACCGCCCCCCCTCGCCCCCGCGCGCCTATAAAAAGCTCGCCCCGAGCCCCTTCTTTCTCGCACCAGCCCCGACCACTACCCTCCTCCCCTCGCCCGAGCCCAATTCGCGAAGCGCCGTCGTCTTCCCCCTCTCCGGTGAGTCTCTCCTCCTCTCCTCTCTCCCTCTCTGTTAGCCCAGCCAGCAATTGAGTTGGCCTAGCAGCTTCCTCACCTTGCCGCGAACGCAATACACCACTTCCCCCACCCCGATTGCTCACCCAGAGCTCACCGACGGCAACCCCGCCGCGAAGCTCCGCCACCTCCCCGCGGGCAGCCCCCTCCCGACCTCCTCTGACCAAATTGAGCCCACCTCTAGGTCCGCCATCCCCTCCCCATGCTAAGGCGCCTGCACATTGCCCAAGAACCGGGCCACCGGCGGCGAACCGCCGCCGAGCCCACCGGCGGCCGAGTCCTCCCCGCGGACGGCCGGTTCACCCCCCCGTCAACCGTAACGCCGTTCCTCCCCCCCTCCCCCTCTCGCTGGCAAGTGGGCCCTGCGTGACGCCGTCGCCCCGCGCGTCCGCGCCGTCGCCCCCTCCCCGTGGGCCGCTGCCGGGCCGAAAGCGCGCCCGCGCGCCTGCCCCGCGCCGAGCTGGGCCAAATTTCCCCCCCCCCCGGCCCGTTTGAGGAGAAATCCCTTTCTATTTTCTTTTCTTCACCTTTTCCCATTTAATTAGTATTCTTCAATATTTTATACACCAAAAATTATCCAAATAATTTCTAAAGATCTCATTCAACAATGATGTTAGAAAATGACACACTATAATTTGTGAAACCCTGTTGATGTATTGTTTTATTGCCTGTTTTCCTAGAAGAAGCAGGGATCGTTGATCCGGAACCCGTAGCCCCGGAAGAAGGGCCAGAACCCGAACTTCCGGAAGTAGATCTTCTGTGCCAGGAAAGCTTCGACGAAGGCAAGCCCATCCTTCCCTTGATGCATAAATTACCTATTCTCTCTACCACTGCCTAGGCCGGGAATTATGGGGAATATTGCATTGTGAGTGAGAGATGGCCTGCATTGCATACACTTTCTGGATACGTAAAGTGGATTGGGAAGAAGGGCCAGTGTTTCTCCAAATAAAATCTCTTTTGAAAAATCATGCGATGTAGGGTACTCACCCTCATCACCTGGGAGTGGGATGATCAGGGACTCCCTGGTTTAGGGGAGGGCCCAAGGTGTTGGCTCAGCTGGTTTAGGCGTGAGCAGAAGGATTGTCCCCTCACATAAGGACCGGTTTGTCATTTTCACTACCTGTACTCCTTTGTCGTACAACCACTCGAGACTGTGTGGGCAGTCACTCAATCCGAACTCGTGTGGTCCGACCCCAGGGTTAAGAAGGCTGGGGAGCACCGGGAGGATAAGGAGGGGGAAAGTTTTGTCCGGTTTGGGCATGGTGGTGGCCTGACTCCTTCCGGATAACCGTTAAGGTTAGGATGCACGAGTAAGGAAAGAGATCCGGCATTCGGGTCTCGCGACGGTGAGATCGCAGAAACCGGGCTAGTGGGTAAAGTGTACCCCTCTGCGCAGAGTTGAAACCTATTCGAATAGTCCGTGTCCACTGGTATGGATGAGTCTGGTATGGTATGGCAATTAGAACTTTTTCTCTAAGGTTTCTTATCAAGGGAAAGGTGTGGTTAAATGGGTTTTGAAAAGAAATAAAGCCACTGGAGCGGGAAGCTCAGTGGTGGTTGAGTTTTTGGTTACTTATAATACCATGGGAAAACCTTCAAGTAACTGTCTCTCTCTAAGAAAATAATGAGTGACTACAACTCCACCAAATTGAGCATGTACATCATAGGTCTCTTTCTCTCTACGGGAGCAGGGTGGGCTTGCGGAATACCTAGTGTATTCACCCAGAGTTATTTATGTTTTTCAGCAGCCGAGGACTTCTTTTCTGCTATGCTCGATTAAGAGGGCTGTGTCTGCACCCAGTTCTGCCTGTGGCTTGGGCTAGTGTATTTTCTTTTTCTACTGCGCTTCTCTATTTGGCTCTCTCGAGCTTGTACCCCGGTATTGTAATAAATTTATCTAAGACTCTGTACTATTTGAAGTAAGAAATGTGTTTACTAGCCTCCTGGGACTAGTAATTGTTTCACATTTGAGTCCCAAAGGATCGGGACGCTTCATGCAGTCGGGATTGCCATAAGACTGGTGTCCACGCTGAGGTGAGCGGTACGAGTGCTGAGTCCCGACGGGAGCGGGGGAACCACCATCCAGGTGACGACGTTCCGCGCGCTCAGCCCGCAGCAGGGCGATCTCAGCACGAGCCCTACTCAGCTCGTCTAATGCATGGTCCAGCTCCGTGTTTAGCACGGCGGCTAGGTTGACTGTGCTGCTCAACCTAGGATTGCCCTCACCGACCGGTGAGACAATCACGCCTCCTGTGCTGCCAGATGGACGGCGGGGGTAATACTTCAGGTCAAGACCATCAGCTGCCCCACCAAAAACTGAGCAGTAGTGCGAAAGCGCACGCTGTGCAGCATCTTGCATAGCTGCCTCAGCTGAGTCCCGCTCAGAGATAGAATAGTGCTCTGAGCAGGCCTCTGCACCCTGGAGACTGTTCTCCGGGCAGCGCACCAAGCAGGTTGCCTCCCAGCGGTCCGGGTAGACCCCGCGACTATGCTGGTAGACCACACAACGATACTCGACGGACCAAGTATGCCGGTTAAATGCCCGACGTAGCAGGGTGTCGAGCGCATCGTGGAAGTGACACCTGCGAGCAGCGTCGCGAGTGATGGGTCGAGCAACCCATCCTTCCGGCTCAGGGTTAGCAGAGAAGTCGGTGTCGTGGCTTGAGCTATCATCGCCATCTCCGTCGTCTGGGTCTCCTCCAGCAGCTACTCCAGAAGCTGGGACGCCCAGTGGTGGTGCAGGGGGCGCCTCCAGGGGAAGCACAGGGGAGCAGCTCCTCACAGACTCTATCTCCTGGTGGAGCGAGAAAGAAGAGCCCTGCTGCTCCTGTCGTCGACGTTCCTGCTCCTCATGCAGGCGGTGGTGCAGTCTCTCCAAGTGGCTGGACTGTCCGGCCACGGGACGGCGAAGCGGACGCTCAGCAAGGCGGGAGGGTAAGAAGGGGATGACTGACTTTCGTGCAGTGTGTCTAAGTCGAGCCATCTACAAAAGACATCGCAAGCAAAAGGGTGAGAACAGAATTAATATGACCAGCAAATAATGAATCATAAATAAATGAAGGATTAGAATAAAACATGATTTTCAGCAAGGTATAATATATAGTAGAACATAGGTTTGGTCGGTATGACCAACTTTTGAAGGGATATCAAAGTCAAGGCAGAGACAGAGGTCTATAGTCCTTAGAACGACCATTCTATCCTAGGTTAGCGGTCCTACAGTCAGCACGGCTCTGATACCACTTATGTCACACCCGGTTTTAGAAGGCAAACCGAATGCGAACCATGTACGTGCCAGGATCAGTTATTCACGTACACAGCAGTTACATAATATGGACATCATCACACAGTGCTCAAAATAGTATTAATAGGGAAATAGTCGATTACATCATACGTCTGAGACGTCCATATAGTCCTTACAATAAATCAAAGTGCGGAAAAGAAACGTAGATAACCGCGGCCTTCAAAGGCAGCCGACTGGGGGTTGCCGCTAACCCACACCTAGAACTCGTCGTAGTCTTGGAACTCCTGGAAGTCTCCTTCCACAGCTTCATCTTCGCCTGGGCAGTGGTTGCAATGCTGACAACCTGGGGATGGGGGGGGGGGTTCGGTGTGTAGAGCAAGGGTGAGTACACATCAACATACTCAGCAAGTATCTTGTTTGGCTGTAGTGGACTAGCTTTATGTGGGGATAAGTCAAGCAGTTGCTTTTAGTTGGTCAGATTATTACTTACTAGTAGAAAGCCAAGTTTTAGCATTAACCCAAGTTATTAACCCAAACGTACTCCTTTCCAAACGGAAAGAGTACCACTTACCAGCACCATAGTCATAACCAAAACCATCAATCTCATAACCACCTGTACCAAAGTATCTCTGATCAAGTACCACTAATCACTGGAGCTCCCTTGGCCGCTCATAACCACGAGCACGGCTGATATATCAGTTTTCAAACACTCTGCAGAGGTTGTGCACTTTACCCACAAGCCGTGATTCCCATTCTGCCCGGAGATCATGACTCTCCATTGATCACTACCAAGGTGACCCAGCAGGGCATCACTACGTAGCCTTTACAAAGATTCCCCGGGGCTGTAGCCACCCGTTAGGTTTCCTAAATGCACCGCACTCCTCCCCAAGGGGCGAACCCAAACTTGGCAGAGCAAGCCGCATACACCGAGCCCCATTGACGGCACGACGGCTAAGTGAACTACACCCCAGATCCTCTAATTATTCAGCTAAGGGCATCCCATTCCACCCTCATGGTTGCACTGTTTTCCCGAGCGGTCATCCATAGAACAGGTCCTTACGGAGAGGCACTCGAGAAACCGCTCGAGCCCCCTTGATGACCACAAGTACAACATCATAATAAGAGAAGGGAAAACAGCGTATCATAGATATTCTCATCATGTTCATTGATTAGAGTTTAAGCAATAGCATAAAGCTAAACAGTAATAATCCAACCCAGATAGGTAAACAAGGACATGGATAACAAAAGCTAGTCAATCCTTAGGCATAAATGTGTAAAGCGGGAGGTGAATTAAATAATGAATAGGACATAGATAGGTCAAGGGACACTTGCCTCCACCAACCGACTGCTGCTCAGGGGCTTCTCCTGCGAGTTCCTCGGGCTCTTCAACCGGATCGTTCTCTATGCGAGCGCAAACATACATACATCCACATATTCAATACAAAAGAACAGTACACCATACAATAGAATGCAATAAGTAAACAGACGTTCTACGCAGGCTCGCGAGTACGGTTAAAAGAGAAAGAGGAAAAGACAGTCGGGAAACGATCACGTTACATGATTATAAATTGACCACTCGCTTAATGGAAGGAAATTTAATGTAGACACTATGTTTAGCGTAAAGTAAAGTCATGTTTCATGTCTAATTATTATAAGCAGGTGGAGATAAATAAAAGGATGGTCGCGCGGCGAGACGCGCGACAAAGCTCTCTAAAACAAATTAAGAAGTTAACGACTCGTCGCGCGACCGAGCACGCAACGAGACACTTCGCCTTAGTTATGAGGAGACGTTAAGCGTCGCGCGACGAAGCGCACGACGGCATACGTCGACTAAACTGAGTCCAAAGTGGAACGTCGCGTGAATACACACGCGGCGTTACACCTTAAACAACCTGAAACAAAAATGGATCGTCGCGCGACGAAGCGCACGACGCAACACAAGATAGAATCTGAATTTAGACAAATCCGTCGCGCGGCGAAGCGCGCGACGCAACACGCTAATTAACGAATAATCACCGCGAGCGCGGGCGAGCGAAGATACGGTCGGGCGAGGCCGGGACGGGGGAACGGGCGACCGGGCCGGGGCCGGGGCGGTTGAACCGGCCAGGGGGGCGGTTGGACCGGCCGGGGGCGGCCGAGTCGGCCGGGGCCGCGCCGGGGTCGCGCCGGCGAGCAGGGGCCACCGGGGCCGCGCTGCGCGCGAGCAGGGGAGGAGCGGGGGCGGGCGGGCGCCGCCACGGGGCCGGGACGGGCGGGCGCCGCCGCGGGGCCGGGACGGGCGGGGAGCGCCGCCGGGGAGGCCGGGGAAGGGGTCGAGCGGGGGGGGGGGGGGGGGGGGGGGGGCGAGCGGGGGCCGAGCGCCGCCGGGGAGGGAGGCCGGGCGGGGGGGGCCGAGCGCCGCCGCGGGGAGGGGCGGGCAGAGGCCGCGCCGCCGCGCCGAGGGGCCGAGCGGGGGCCGCGCCGAGGAGGCCGGGCGGGGGCCGCGCCGCCACGCCGAGGGGCCGAGCGGGGGCTGCGCCGCCGCGCCGAGGAGGCCGGGCGGGGGCCGCGCCGCTGGGGCAGGGGCGGAGACGGGGTCGCGCGCGGGCAGGGGGAGAGGGAGGGCG